>OX382185.1:0-674690 GCA_947507545.1 Clistopyga incitator
ACCGTTTGCTTTTCTAGCCGCGACAACTTGTATATCCGTTTCTCGTAGACCTGGAACATTATTTATTTTATTCATAAGTTCTTCAGGGCTTTTGTATATACCATGTGGTATGTTACCTCCCGTGTATTCTTTGTCACCACACTTATTCCATTTGATCTTCGTATCTTCAGGCTGTAAATGCGTCATTGTGCAGGGTATATGTATTTCCGATAAACCCACAGCCCATTGACCGTTAAGGTGTAATTCACGTGAAAGTTGTGTAATAAAATGCGTTGTCGTATTATCAGGATAGTATTGCATGCTGCTGTTACTCGGTAATACGAGAAAAACATTTTCTTCGTTGTACATAATGAGGTGGTGACACGAGTCGATGAGTTCGTCAGGTATCGATATTATAGGCGTCGGACGCAGGTATCCAAGAGTTGAATTTCGAAGGGTAGCCGCTCCAGCTGACGAAAAGTTGTCTCTCCGCACCGCGTCCTTTCGTCCGTAAGATACGATCGATTTTGAAACCTCTGTCTTCTGTTATGCGTTTCTCATGCACAGGTGTTATTTCCTCGGTGTAGAAGAAGCCATCGATTAATTCTTCCTCGAGATCGCGTAACTCGTAAATTTGTATTCCCTGACGATTGACGGCTTTATCAATTTGGAAAATTTCTTCACTCCAATTTCGCTCGGAACCCTTCGCAAAGGTGCCTTTTGTTCGACTAATCCGCACGTAATCGCCGCGTCTATATTTAACCGTAGTGTGACGTTGTTTTTCACGTTGTTTAAGCGAAGCGTTTGTCATATTCCTCGCTGCTATATCGGCATTGTGTAGTGTCACAGCAGCCGGTTGCATTTTTATCGTCGAGTGTCTTGCATGATTATAGGCATACACAAATTGTTGTAGTACATCGATGTAGCGATGTGTATTGCGATGTGTAAAGTAGCGCCACATTCGTTCTTTCAAGGTGCGATTAAAGCGTTCTACAATTGCGGCTTTTATATCGAGATTACGTGTCACTCTGAAACGTATATCGGTCTTTTTCAGAAAAGCCTGTACCTCTTTACCCACAAATTCCCTGCCTTTGTCGGTCTGCAGGTATACAGGTAAACGACCCTCGCTGCGCTCGAAAATTCGTTTAAACGCCTCGACGACAGAGTGCACAGTTTTGTCTTTCAATGGTTCGACCCATGCAAATTTACTTAACCCATCAATGACCGTGAGTAGGTATGAGACATTATCGTTATAATTTTTTAACGATCGTAAATCAACGAGGTCAGCCACCCAAACATCGTCTATATTTCCGATATTATAGTGTAGCCGTGGAAATTGGCGTCTGACAGGTTTATGTAGTGTATACGCATCCTGTTGGGTTAACCAGTTATAAACATCGATTGGTTTATATTTTTTATTGCCAATTAGATGCCTTGCTCCAGCGTAACTCGCAGGATGAGACGGGTCATAATACACACTTTCGAATGACATTTTTTTTTTTGCACACAAGTTACAATTCACATTTTAAGCCAATATTCAAATCCTCTTCGACCTGATGTTTTTCTCGTAGAAGTGGTGCCCCGGGTCGTAGTAGTAGTAGTAGGATTCTTCTTCTTCTTCTTCTGTTTTCTCGTCGTCGTCGTCTTCGTCGTCATTTCTTGAAATCCGCCACGATTGTTTCTCGATCGTTTTTCACCAGGCTCATAGTTGTCCGGTGCGTCGCCGCCGCCGTCGTAGTCGTGGTCGTCGTCGTCGTCGTCGTCGTCTCCAATGTTATAATACTTTGGATCAGTTTTTTTCCGTTTTACAGCAACACTTTCATCGCCCATGGCCCATAACTTGCCATTCCCGATAAATTCGTGTGGTACGGCACTGGCACGAAGGCTCTGAATAAACTGACGACGACCATTGACTTCAAAATCTTTTCTCCAACGTATTGCGTCATTAACAAGATCGAGAATGTTTGAATTGTGAATGAGTACACCGTCAATTGTCACACGTCCCTCGCTGTCCCATGTGATGCGTTTTGAAGCACTCGGTGAATTCCGTATGTAGTTTAACAGACCATGAGCCCGGCGTTTGTATTTTGGTGGTACACTGTTTAATATATTAATTTCATTAAAATCTTGATTCTCTGATGGTGGTGGTGGTGGTGGTGGTGGTGTTGTCACTCCCGGTAACGATGGGTCTAATGGTCCATTTCGTGTCTCGACGAGAAATAAATATCTTTGTAGTACTTGTAGATACGTTTTCCACTTGGAGGCATCATCGGTATATTTTTTTGACTTTAAAATACCATCGAGTTCAGCATCGAGTCGCGATATAGGATCGCCAGGTGTTTGTACGGATTTTTGTATGGTTCTACCGCCGTCGCCGCCGCCACCGCCAGTCATCGGATCTTTAGCTACAATCGACTCCCCAGCCGGTACTAAAATCATTTTTCTCGCATGTTCCATTGTCAATTACTCGACACTTCCACTGTTGTTGTTGTTGTTGTTGCCGCCAAACATTCTACTAAACAAACCCGTGATAATGGGTGCCAATAAAAGCGGCAAGAATGCTCCACACCCTTTTTGCATCATAATGCGTTTTTTCACTCTCCAATTGAATTTTCGTCGTTTACGTCTGACGATAGTAGTAGTGGTGGTGGTGGTGGTGCCATCTATGTGTTTTTTTCCACCACCACCATTTTTATTTTTCCTAGTTCGTTGTCGTGGTCGTCGTAGACACGTCGACAAAGGTGGCGCTAATTGTCGTAGAACATTTTTGAATTTACTCAAACGTTTTTAATAGATGGTTTAAGTTTCACTATACCGTGTAAAACATTTAAAGCACATTCACAAATGCACTTTACGAGTGATTCATCGGATGCACGTAGAAGCGCTTTTTGTTGATCTCTACTAGCATGACAGAATGCATTGAGTAAGGCCGCGTGACGCTGACCGATCGGCAGTCGTGTAGGCCACTTTCGATTTTTTTGCTGTTTTACCATTGGACGGTTGTTACCGACACCCCCCGATTGCGTAATATCGATGACGATCGTGGTAATACTGAAGTTTTTCGTGTACCTACGATACCTTAAATACCACCATCGCCGCATTGCCTCTCTCTATCTCTCTCTCTCTCTCTCTCTCTCTCTGACTACTCTACTCTACTCTCTCTCTCTCTCGTTTTATCTCCAATTTCTATAAACTTTTTCCACAGTTAACCTAAAAGCTTCTTGGCGGCGGCGGCGGGAGCGGCGCGACGGACACACGTCACTATAAGCTACTACGACGTGTGCGCGACCGGGGAGCTAGAAGATCTTATACGCGCGCGCGCGCGGGGACTCACTATCGCTCCAACCAGCTTATGAGCGAGCGAACGTGAAATTTAGCTTTTATACTGCGGCGGCGGATACCTACCAGCATACTTACCTCTCTCTCTCTCTCTCTCGTACCGGTTCTTGCTCGTCGCCATTCCAACAGCAGCAGCGGTTCGTTGTTGCGCAGTCGCGGCGTCGTATGAAATATTCATTTATATATATATATTTTGGATATCGAGAGGGGATAGAAATTTTCGAATTGACACGCATAAACATGGAAATCGACTGAAATTTTATTTTATTAAAAATGAACTTTTTTTTTAAGTGAAATAAAAACAAATTAATATAAAAAATCACTATATCTAAACATTGTAAATTTTATAAAATATATTTGAGTTTAATTATGTTTAATTATAATTAACAATATTTTTAAACTTTTTTCTTTTTACATTTTATTTTTATAAATTTTACATATTATACATATATATTGAAACGTTTCGCGATTTTGAGTCCCTTTTCGGGCGTTAAAGAAACGTTTCGCGATTATTTTTAGTCCCTGTTCGGGCGCCAATGAAACGTTTCGATGTTTTTCGGTCGTTTTATTAAATTAATTGATTTTATTTTAACCTCGAATTGGGTCTTCGTTGTGCCTAGGAAAGGGTGCGGGTTCCCTGCAAACCTGACCTTTAAATTATTGTTATATAAAATCGCGATGTATTTGTTATTGTTTGATACCACACGCGCAAGTGGTGGCCTTCAGGATTCGTGTTCAGGACTCGAATGTTCTACTGGAAAATCGGAAGTTGGAGGGTTTTGTGGTTTTTTGTTGATGCCTCAGATTAGGTTAAATTATTGTTCTCTCATGTGTCTATCGACGAGAGTTTGCCTTCATCATCATAGGCTCTCCGAGGAGAATATTTGTGAAGGCGGTTCGGGCGAGGAAGTAGGGGATACAATGGGGTTGCCCACTACTTGCGCATGTCCTAATCTGGGATCGTTAAACAGGAATATTCCTGGACAATTTTTATGTTACGGATTCTAAATTCACACGGTCGGGGGTAACTCCGTGTGGAGCTCTACACTCAACTCACAAGAAAATAGGGGTTGTAAAGGATTGCGTCTATAAGGACGCGTAAACAGGCTATGACCTGAGTTATTATTTATTTGACAGATTCTGAATTCATACGGTCGGAAGTACTTCCGTATGGAGATCTACACTCAATTTACAAAAAGAAAGGGTGGCAAAGATTGCGTCTATCGGGACGCGCTTAATACTACGTAAACAGAGTATTACCTGAGTTATAATTTCTTTTATGATTTTTAAATTCATACGGTCGGAGGTTCTTCCGTATGGAGCTCTACACTCAATTTGCAGAAAGGGTTACAAACGATTGCGTCTATCGGGACGCACTTAAAATTACGGAAACAGGATTTGACCTGAATTATTATTCAAAAGATGCTATATTCGCACGGTCGGAGGTGCTTCCGTGCCGGGCTTTACACCCAACTCGCAAAGATGGTGATGAATTGATTGGTAATCTGGGTGAAGCAAGTAATGGGGATGAGTTTTGTGTCCCGGTGGTCGGACACGACTACGGTGTACCGCGACTGTACGTCGCCTGTCTGTAGCCTAATAACAACAATTTGAGTGTTTCGCGCCAATCTCTCTATTGTTACTAATGATTTATCCTCATACACAGGAACACATTGAAAAATCATGAGATTCTTCCGTGTCCTGTTGTTGTAATCATCGGATACTTGATTCTATGATTAATAATAAACTCGCGAATTAGTTTATCTGCTCGGAGCTCGATCGTTGTTAATTGAGCTATGGGATCTATTGCTGTGGCACAGCTAATCGCTAACGGACGGCTCGTCTCGTCTGTCGGTACAGTCCGCGTCAGTAGGCCTACTCGATAGTCGTCTGTCTGTGTCGCGATCTCTAAACTTGTATGCTTGATTTTGGTGATCGCCAGATACTCGGCCCACGCTCTCAATCAGCGCTCTTAGAAGAGCGCGAACTAATTGCGTCGACTGTACTGGCGAATGTGCGAACCGGGTGTCATTTTAGCGTAAGACACCGGGATGCTCAGGGTTCGCAGATCACACGCCCAAACCAATCTTTGCGAGGCTCGTGTTAAGCACGATTCGCGCAGGGATTCAAGTATGGGTGAGAAGCACCCACACTTGTGTGCGTGTTTTCTGCCAACGATGAGGCGTTCACACTCCGTGTTTGGGTGTGAAGGATGGCTCAAGGTCGGAATTATCTACGAGGTCCGAGTTCGCAGATTCTATACGACCAAACCAAACTTTGCGAGGCTCGTGTTAAGCACGATTCGCGCAGGGATTCAAGTGTGAGTGAGAAGCACCCACACTTATGTTCGTATTATCTGCCAACTGAGAACTCTTTACACTGAAAAGATCTGTGGGAATTATTGCAAGCCGATGCGCAGTGCTCGGGGTACAATAATTCCTATTTTTAATTATTCACATTTCGCAGAGGATAGCCACAACGCTGTGTGTGGGGAACCAAATACGAAAAAGTGGCCCTAATGCGCACGTATTATGCCGGCCTACGCGCTGTGCGAGGGAGACAGTAATACGCCGAATATCCTAAGTTTACTCTCCGACTCGATAGCAAGAACGCAATGTCAGGGGACCGAGTCGTTCGAGTAAACTGCTATCTGGACTCTACATTACACTGATTTACAAATACAAACGAAAAATTGACTGTTGCTTAGAAGCAGCAGTACGTGACTCGAACTTTGAGAGTTGCCGAAAAGAAGTGCCGAGCTGTCCGCGGTTTTCGTTTATATACCCGATCGCCGTTGGATGGACGGGGAGGTGAAACGGTACGGTTTCGGGGCCCTCCGCGCGGGTGGAATCGGCGTTGGTGGCGGTCACGTGACTATCGCGTGAGGTGGATTGCGTCATGCGCGCCGGCCACGTTTTCGGTTGCTCGAGACTCCATGGAAGTTCCTAGGAGGTTGAATTCCGTATTCCCGGGCCTATGCCGTTGTTGGTTCAAAATGATAATTTGTTTAAATAACAATTTGTCATCGAAACAAATTGTTTATTAAGAGATTGTTGATGCTTTAGCCGTATATTTGAAATGATGTCTGGAGTTTCGGCGAACAACGGCTTGTTGGGTAATTTTTTTTCCTTTGTTATTGTGTTTGAATTCTTTGGGAGAGGAAGACGGAAAAACTCTTTTTTTTTTAACGTTTCACTCTGATCAGGGCCTCTTCAGAAAATTTTAATTTGACCATAACAAAATTACAAAATATATAAACAGTATATAACAATATGAGGTTACATAAATAAATTAAAGAAAAAAAGAAAAATACATACATCTTAAAGAAATTTCTTTTATATAGATAACGGTGTTTTTGGATCTCCGGGTTAAAGGTTATGTCTGTGAATGTTTGAATAATTTTGAGGTGAATGTGTATGTTATATCGTTAAAATTGATGTGAGTTGTGTTAAATTATTTTAAAATACCTGTGATGGTCATTGTTGTTATTTTTTGTCAGTGTGATAAAAGAAAGTTATTAACCAATACCACGGAGAGTCCTTTAGCGCATGTGTTTACATTGTTCTATGCTGGTTCGTTAAATTTCAAATTTTGGTTGAGTGTTATTTAGGAGAGTTCAATATGGGGGGGGTTTATTTCTTGTGTTTTCTGATTGGTTGTATGGTAGTGGTCTATGGCGCGTTGTTTGATTTGTGTTATGTTTTTGCTGTGTTTTGTTTTATAATTACTGAGGTATGAATATTCTAAATTATTGCACTATAAATTCTGCTTAGATTAGTTATGTCTGTTCGGTAATTAATGGAATTTTTATCAGATTTAATTTTAATCATTTCTTGTACTAATCGTTTATAGTAAGAGGAATCTACTTGTTAAAATCTTTGTATTGTCGAAATTAAAAGTGTGTTGTGTTTGTTTTATATGTTCTGCTAGTGCTGTGTGTGCTGATTGTAGGTGACCTGTGCTGTTTTTGTGTTCTTGGATTCTGGTTTTTAGTTGTCTTTTTGTTTGTCCAATATAAGTGCTCGCACAATCTTTGCAAGGAATTTTATATACTGCGTTTGATTTTAGCAATGGTGAGATTTTATCTTTAGTAGATCCTATGAGTGATTGTATGTTGTGTTTATTATTATATACTAAATTTATTTCGTGTGGTTGAAGCATTTTGATTAATTGGTGATGGATTTGTTCTATGTATGGGAAGTTCATGAGTCTGTTTTTATCAAAATTAGGTGTGTCTGTTTTTTTTGGGTTGTGTCTGGAAATGGTATTTAATCTTTTCGTGATGTGCTTTTGTATAAATTTCTCAGGGTAACAATTTAGTTTTAAGGTTTTTCTGATTAAATTTAAATTTTGTGTGTGAAATTGTTTTTCTGACAATTTGATTGCTCTGTCTACTAGCATGTAAATTATGCCTATTTTCTGTTGCATTGGAAAAACACCGTTATCTATACAGGGTGGGGCACTAACTGTTGCCACCTTGAATATTTCTGTAATTATCGGCGTCATAAAAAAATGTTCTAAACAAAAGTTATACAGTACGAGAGGGGTCATCAAATGCGACAATTTTTTTCAATTTCCGTGGAGGCGCTGACGAACAGTGAAGGTCACCTCCATTTTTTTAAATAGAATGATACATTTTTTTTCCGACTATCTTGTAGAGCACCTCAAACCTATAAAAAAACATCTGCGGGTCAAGGTCATTAAATGTCATTTAAGGTCATTTAATGTGAAAAAGAGACATAAACTTTATTTTTATGTGAAATGAACTTTATTTACAGTACAGATGTTCGAAGTGATTGCTATTGGATTCAATGTTCAATTCAGCGATAATATATGCGTTAAATGTCGACGTTTACGACACACAACCCTGCAGGTTTTTGTCTCGTTGCGGGTTATCACATCGTGAAGGGCTGTTCTTTGAATTGAGGAGAAATTAAGTTCAATCGATTTATGATTTTCTCCAGGCAAATCACTTTCGATCATTGCCCGGATCGAATTGAAATAAATTTTTTGTGAATTCTTATAATTCAAAAACAAACCCTTCACCTTGCACTCGGTTTTAACTTTCCCGGGGTCGGCGCTATTCACAACCTCGTAGCCATAAAACTTCGGGCCTCCAGATACAAACGATCTGATGTAATCGCTCGGATCCTTCAGCTCGTTCGTCATGTCCCCGAGAAAGTTGCCGAGTGCTGGCATCCATTCACCCGATTCACCGGTGCTGACAAAAATCACCGAGTCTGTGTCGTAATATAGGACACGTTTTCCCAACCGTTCGAGGTAGCTGTAAAGTTTTAGACGAGCCTGCGCCGTCGTGTACGCCGCAATAACGACGTTAGTTTGCGGCGACGGGACAACAGCCTCGTCAATACACGACCAATTTGCGTACAACACCTGATCATTCACCGGCAATAAACGATGAACTTCTTTGTCATTGTCACCGAGAAGCAACAACAACTCTTCACGACTGTTGATGACGGTCGTCTGTGTTAGGTTTGACCTCTGTCCGAATTTACCCCAAAACCAATTAAGGCAGAGTTTGGCGATAGCCCGCAAGCCTGGATTTTTTGCGATTTTCTCGCTATCGAGTCGGATACCCTCAGCCCGCTCATATTCAGCGATATAGCAAGCTGTGGACTCCTCGTCGATGCACTCTGCGGGCCAACCACTACCCTCTTGCTTAATTCGCAGGAAGGTATTTATGTACTCGACAAAGAGCCCTCCCTCGCGTGTTACGGGGTCGTATTGAGTCATCTCGTAGTCCCAAATAATTGAGATTTTCTCGATGCTGTAGCCGACCTCGAGCGCCTTCTTAATCTCATCCACGACCCAGGTACCTGTAAGCACGCGGTCAGCTTTGTCCTCGTGAGAACACGCTTTCTGTGCTGTTTCCTCGGCGCAGGTACGGCACAGAACAAACAGCAACTTACCGTGCATGCGAACAGGTAGCACAGGATGAAAAAGATTTCTCGGCGGTAGCACTGTACACCTGATCATCCCGTTGACCGTTGTACCAAGAGCGTCAAATGAGCTATTCAGCAAACGCTCACACTCCGTATCCACGTATATCTTTGGGTGGCCCTTCGGGAAGCGGCCCACCTTCGATATATAGGGATACAACGAGCAGATATCGATGTAGCTGATTTTCTCGTTTGGCGCTGCATCATACACTGTGACAGTGTTACCGGTACGCCCGCCGTAAAACCCGTCGCGAGGGTTCAAAGTCTCGCATTACAGACGTGGATGGTCGCGAAGATAATCGTCTATTGCCGGATTCGACCGGCGTAACTCTGCGAATTCACATTCCCACATCGTCTCCAGCTGATAACCTGCTGAACGAATTTTTGCATCACTTGCAAGGGTGCTCTCATAACGGCTCTCGTACGTCTCGACATTGGCACGCGATTTTTGCGTACGATTGTCGGGAAAACAACATGGGCAGCCATGCCAATAAGACCCGTGAAATTGAAAAACAAGACGATCATCAGCGAGTTGCAGGAAACCATCAACGAGTGGGCCTTCAGGTAGTCTGAATTCTCGGCCCCTAGTGGCGTGAACGATCTCGTGGCCTAAGCCGTTCTCTACCCACAGAAGCCACGCGTTCGCTTGTCTCGAGTGCTGATCCGCGAGCCTATACCCGCCGTTCGGGATGAGAGCTTGAAGAAGTTACGCCTGAATACTTTAGAGCAGGCTGAGGCGATTGTCGCTGCCTCGGTAAAAGGACAAACGCTACCAGCCTCGAGGAATATTTTACGAAATTCCTGACACGCGCGTCTCAAAATATCGACATCGAGAGAGCAATATTTTTCGATCTCGGTGCGAAAATCGAAAATATCCCTCGAGGCAACCCGCTCTGCATACCAGGCATAAAATTCCTCGTGCTCTTGAGGACTCATCGAGTCCGGCGAGTAGAATTCCGCTGCAGGTAACTCACCAATGTATTGTTGGTTTTCGCGGGTGTTAAATAAATGGGGAAAGTAGCCTTTTCCCATTTTATCGGCAAAACCGAAAGCTTGCGGAAGAGCACTCAGACGCATGTGAAAGTAATTCAGGCTGACGATAAAAACTGTGCGTCCTATACGCATAGAGATTATCGCGTTACCCGTGAGAACGAGCTTAGGTAGCCCGAGGTTGCTACAATTCATAACTACATGACGTAATATGAATCGCGCATCGAAACCCTTGGCGTTGTGCGCGATACAAACGATTTTCCGGAAAGACGTTGTGCGACGTACCGCCAGATTGACCAGCTCTTCGACGGGTGATTTTTGGAAAACGTGTTTCCGAATACCACACCATTCGCAAAAGCTGGACGCATCGAGATCGTCCACACTCTCGAGACACACATCGCAAAGCTGTTGCACAACACAAAGCGTTGCATTGTGTTCTCGAGTATCGTCTTCCGGTGATGTAGTGTACGGTGTGTCCTGACGGGTCTCAAAGTCATAAAATATAAATAGTGTCTGCGGCTTCGAGTTGGGCGACACGCTGCGGGCGGCCAAAGGTTGCATGTAGCAGTGCTCGTTGTGACCGTGCAGACTACGACACTGCTGGCAAAACGATTTCTCGCAATCGTGGGCTCTACTTATAGTGTCCACGAGCTTCGAGCATTTCTTGCAAAAACGAACTGTCTGGCATATCGTTTTCAGTTCAGGGTGCAAGCTTCGTACACGATTTTCGCGAGGCTTGCGATGATTTGCAAGACACACGGCACCGTGAAAGAACCGATTACAATCATTGCACTCCCACTCGTTGTTGTCATCGTCGTCGTCACCGTTGCCGTTGTTCGATGTGACTGCACACGGTGGCGACGAGAAGCAACGTGGGCACCTGCTGGTGCATTTATGCTGATTTAACAAGCGGTACGACAAATTACACGGAATACAGTAATTCCTCGTACCACCCGCAGCAATGAGATTTGTAATCGGTGCGAAATGATTTTCGCTACTAAAATGTGCGATGTTAAGTATCACACGTGCCGGTGTATTTTCAAATCGCGCTTGCCCATTGAAAATCGGTTCGGCATCACTACCCAGAGATGCCCAGTCGTACACTACTATAGCTACGTCCGTAGCCATAAAGTGCCGCTAGAACATCTCGATTTTAGGTAGTCCGCCCCCTGGGATTGTCACCCGGGCTTCTCGGACAAGCTTGTTTGCCTCGTCCTTCTGAAACTTCGATTTTTTATGACGAATGCGTTCATAAAAAACTTTCGCTTCATTGCTACGCTCGTGCTTGATACGTGCATTAGCAAGAGCAACCACGAGCGAACGAGGGAAACACAAATTGTCGGAGTTGCCGATCGAGACGATAGATCGATTTTTTTGTAATTTCTTCTCCAAGCTACCTGCGCCAGTGATCGTGTCGACGTACGTCACAGTTAATATCAGTGTGTCGTACACCGATAGCATTCTGGCGCTTTGGTTCACGCTACAGAGGAGCTCCCACAATTGCTTGTAGGCGAATCGCCAAATGGGTCGCATTGAAATCCCCGCAACACCGTCGGTCATACCTTCAGCCATGAACCCTATTCCTATCATATTACTTTGAGGCTGTCCCGCGGTGAAATACGCATGGATGTCGCGAATTGCGTTCCGAATCCACGATATGGGATTAACACCCTGTGGAGGCGGAAGCAATGCAACATCCGTTTGCCGCGACACGATTTTGAAGCGCGGCGATATGCGCTCATGCGGCTCGCCTACTACGCGAAAACGATGTCCAACGGGTGAAATAACGTCCCTATCGTCTTCCCCACCACCACCACCCACATTATCGCTATCCTCCGGAATCGCGTTATTATTATTTTTAACGACCTCGTGGTCGTGCTCATTGTCGTTGTTATTGCCATTCGCGGTTAAATTTGAACTATAGCTAGGGCTTGCAAGGCCACCACCGATTTGCCAATTTCGGTGGTCGCTCACCAGCTGCTCCACCGCTGCACCAGCTTCCGCGATCCAGTCTCTCACAGAGGGCTCCGCTGGAGTTGGCGGATGAGGGCCTACAGATGGATTTGCGGGGCCCCCTGCTCCGGCACCTCCTGGTCTCGCTCTGGCTGTTGCTGCTGCTGCTGCTGCTGCGCTGGAACCGCCACTCGCCGGCCCTGCATTAAAATTACCGAAGACTAATTAACAACCTAGTCTTCGGGAAAACCCCGATAGGCCTCCGCGAACCGAACAGCAATGAGGTCATCGTCATCGTCATACGAATCCGATCCCTCGCCAACTTCACTGTAGGAATTGTGCCAGGGTACCCTCGCTAAACGCGAGTAATACGGTAAGATATTATCACCTGGCACAATTCCTACGGTCTCGTCATCGCTGTGAACTTTACCGGAGACCACGGAAGAATCGACAGATTCTTCTTGTTCGGGGTTATTGTGGCGGCTATCAAGGGATTGCCATAGTAGTATGACGAGACCAAGTTATTTACCACTTGGTTATCCCTGAGCGGCTGCGGCGGCACTTCTTCTTCTTCTCGCCGATGGCTATCCTCCGCTACAGCCAGCCACGATAGCACACCTACGGTTTAACATTTACACATGTTAAACCGATTTTCATGTGCAGCGGCGATACACACACACATACATATACATATATATGAATATACATACACACAAATAGTATTTAAAAATTAATAAAATAGTATAGAATCTTTCCCCCCATTTTTTCTCCATGGCAATTTTTTCAATTACTTATTATTTAAAAAATATGTGTATGTATGTATGTATATATATATTGTGACGAGCCCCTCGTGCAAGTACTTCGGACCACTCACACGGGGAGCCATGACCAAATATAACGACGCCCACAGAATTATCAATTTATCTGCTTTCACAATTTTTGCCGTGCTTACCTGTTCTTTTACTAATTGCTGGGCGCCAGGCTATCTACTCTTTGACCCGACAGCCAGGGTCACTCGCTACACTCTACAGTCAATATTTTTCCTTGATTCGGCTAGCTGGAAGGGGTGCAGTTCGGGGGCTTGTTGCGAAAATAATTATTCGAATGCGTGCTTTCTCTTTCAAGTTCAAAAATACTAACAATAATTTATTACTGAAAACAACTTCTTTACTCGTGAATACAAAAGGTTACAGTGCGACTCGAGTCCGACAATTCACGCGGTGCTAATCCGATTCGCTCGCGATTATTACGGAGGCGGCCGGAGAAGCCGGTCGCGACGGAGGACAACTCTGAGCTACACGAATTACTGAATATTGGTGCACCACGTGCGCCTACCTTTTTCTCCGTGCAATTTGTTTCGTCACTCAATGCTGCCTTCTCCTGTTCCTGTCTCGCTTTCCTTGGCTGACGATTTCTTCCTCCACGGCGGGTACACGCACGCACGGGTCTATCGGAATTAATTCTCACGAGACTCTCGTGGTAAACGGTTCGCGCGCGGCGAGTTGTTCGATGTCTAATTTATACGACAGAATACTCGGCTTCAGGTCGAACTCTCTAACCAGCTACTGAATACGACTTTTCAAGACAATCTCTATTTTTCACAAATATAACTCAAATCTATCTTATCAATTCGGGGTCCGGAATTAGAATAATCGGTCTCGCACGCTCTGCCGGGTTACGCGGGCCTCGGACGTCCGGGGTGGGGGTCACGGCCTGACATCGATCGACTTCGTCGATCGTCGCGTTCTTCCGCCTTCCTTCTCTCCATCCATCCTCGCGCGTCTTCCCGGGCTGTCGCTCTAATTCGGTGAATCCTGTGGAACAATACTCACGGCAGTCAAACGTTCATATTTCGAGTTCGACGCCGAGGAGCGATTCTGTTGCCACGCGGTTCGGGCTCTCGGTGCACGAGCACTCGGGGCCTAGCTCGTTGCTGCGAGCGCGCACTAGCGCCTCGTCACAATATATATATATCTATGGTGAAGTGATAAATGTATTATAAAAATAATAACTTTCGATTTTCACGGCTCTCGATCTGTTGAGGGATCTCGTTGAGGTCGCCCATGATGACCGTGGCGTCATCGGAGATTCCCTCGAGGTCCGATCCCGGCGTCATACTTCTTGGGAGAGGAGCGCCCTCGTCCTCGTCCTCCTCCTCCACGTCCTCGTCCTCGTCCTCGGTCTCCTCCTCCTCATCCGCGAAGTCATCATCCTCCTGCTGATCCGGGACGATGTCGTCGTCGTCGTCGTCCACCTTCATGACGACCATCTCCTCCGGACTAGGGACACGGCGTTCTTCAGCCTCGTGGTCCAAGAAAACCGCGGAAATCTCGCTTCCCGCGGTATGAACCCCCGAATCTACCGCACTTTCCGCATCTTCACCGTCATCTTCTTCGAGCACCCAAATTCTATCAGGGTCTTCAGGGTTGTAATGAAATACACCCTCTAGACCCTGAGGTTCAGGGTGCTCCTCGACGGGCTCGGGATCCGGAGATGCAGGACTTTGAGGATCGTCCTGGTTTGGTCCCGGGCGGATTACAACGTTCACTTCAAAGTGCGGTGGATTCGGAGATTGAGGGGCGTCCACGAGGTCTTCGTTGTCGTCGTCGTCGTTGTTCATTGATCGTATCGACGGTGCAGGGCTGGCGAGATCGACGACGAGGATCGCATCGCATTCTTGATCCTCGTTTGCAACACGAGCCGGTGACGCTTGCGTCACGACGTCGACAACATCCACGTCACGTTCCGCCGACTTTTCCGGAGCACCGGTGGTGTTATCGTCGTCGGCGCCGTCGTCGTCGTCGTCGTTGGTTGCGGCTTCGCCCTGATCCGCCGCCTCCTCCTCCTCCTCCTCCTCCTGCTCCTCCTCCTCGTTGACCGTAGAAGCGTCGCTATTGTATCGCTCGACCCAAGCGATGAGGCTGATGGCACTTCGAGCGTTTTCGTATGCCTCCGTGAGGCTACGAACAATTGGCAGGTGACCTGCGTTACGCTCGAGCACCACCTCGCACGCAATTACAACCGCGTAATGTGAGGCGTCGAAGGCCTCATACTCGTGGACACGAGCGATAACCCTCAGCGGTAGACGCCTCAGGAGCGATTTTAATTCACGCTGGGCTTCACGCAGATCCATCGATCTCAGCGTCGAAGCCCACTGTTGCGTACAGCGACGCGCAATGACCGCACTTCGAATTTTAACAAGACGGACGGTCTTCAATATAGCCCTTATCAAATTACAGGCACGCGGGCACTGCTCGTTAGAGGCGTTATTCGAAACACACTGCATTTTCGTGAACTGTTTGTGTGTTTTTTACGCGAACAAAATAAAAAATCCAAAACAAGGTTTAAATCGCAAATAAACCGGCGAATGCTAGAGTTATGACACACACACACACACACACTCGAAACCGGTAAATCCTTTGCGCAAAACTCGAAGATCACTGTAAACTTCAATGTATTCACAAAAATGCTGCGAACACTGAACAAATTCCACACACACGACAAAAACGTTGAAACGACGATTTTGAAAGGGCGAGTGATGCTGAAGTGTCACGAGTGACTTCTCGAGAGAGAATTAAACAAAGTCTGAGTTTCCAAAGACTATATAGTCTTAACCACACCCCCATTATCGATAGATTTAAGGGTGCAAAAGGGAAAAAGTAGGCTGTGACAATTTTTTCGAGCTCAAACATTGGTCAAAACAAAGATCCAATGTTTTCCCGAAAACTTTTTTTTTCTACATTGGAAACTGCACAGCCCTGGATCAATAAAATGATTAGATTAGAAAATACGTAAAACCCCAAAAATCACCATAGAACAATACTACCTGTTATGAAGATGTCCCAACAGCTTGCCACCGATTAGCGATTGGGTCATCGATACCTTGGAGACTTCGGAAAACTATCTTTAACCCTGCATCTCTACAGGTAGTCGTGAGGTGAAAACTCTCACGCTTCATCGCGACAGCCGGTAAACGTCACCAATACCCACGCACCCTTTGAGACGGCACATGCTTGCTTAAGCGCGACAAAAGACACTTGCGAAGATCTGTCAACAGCTTGCCACCGATTAGCGATTGGATCATCGATACCTTGGAGACTTTTTTTTATTGCCGCCCGCAGTGCAACCGGAAAACTATCTTTAACCCTGCATCTCTACAGGTAGTCGTGAGGAGAAAACTCTCACGCTTCATCGCGACAGCCGGTAAACGTCACCATCACCCGCGTACCCTTTGAGACGGCACATGCTTGCTTAAATGCGACAAAAGACACTTGTTATCCACTCCCCTACTCATCGATAGACTAGAGATTTCTAAAAGGTAACATATGTCAACAGCTATAAAATGTTAACATCTGGTATACGTGGACCACCCAAAACACATGTTAACAATAACAAACAATCTGGGTAGACACATCCTGTGAATCCCACGATATTGCTGTGCACCTGCACATAATGATTCATCGGTAACACACTCCCAATAACTTAAAAAAAAAGGGTTGCATTCAACGACAAGTGGTTTAGACAACCGCCGAAGCGTGGCTATATAAAGGCCATGATAATAGTGGTAATCGGCAGTTAGACCCGTGACTTCTGTAAAGACGGTTTCACTTGTTGTCGGGTTTAACAACATGGAGCAAACAATCACCGCTAAAGATCATCGCGACAGCGATCTACAACCCTCAACCATGTACCGTGTGCTGTCGGACACCGAGAAAAAACGGCTCGAAGGACCACTGATTCTCGGTACAACGTACACTCTTAACCAGTCTGAGACAAAGAGAGTGAGTGTCGGCCTGCAGCCTCGGATGGATGGAAGTATACAACCCATCATAAAAGTGCAGAACAACAAGACGGCTGGTGGTATTGTTTTCGAGTCAAAGGATTGGGTTTTACTGCAAAATCTTCTTCCCGATATTTCAAAGTATTTGGCCGATGGTCAGAAGATAGTTTGGGGCTCAGGTTGGCGCAATCCAGACCCGATACACATCTCTGACTGCGAGATCCTGTTTACGTCAAGCTATGGCTCGAAATCTATCGTGTTTGATCGGCGCATTGAAAAAACACCTACCGATGAAATGAACGAAAGTCAGCTCGATCCTGAACCACAAACGAAGAAAAAGCGTAAAAATTATTCACCAGCGGTTGTGATGCAAAAACCCTCGTTCGAAGGATTACAAAACATTATGGTGTGCACCGACGAGCGCTTCAGACGACTACAAAGAAACGCGGCGAATGTACAAAAGTGTGCCGAAGTGCTTTGTGCTGAATTGTTGCTACATATCCCGGCTAACGAGACACCAGAAAAAATTAACGAACAACGTGTCAAAGTATTGGTGAAAGATAATTTCAAATCTTTGAAAGACGCAGTACAGCGTCGCATGGATGCTGAATTCGTTGAAATTACGTTCGGCATTGTGTTCCTGGAGCTTACCGTATTGTGCACCGCATTCATCACAAACGAGCTTCGCAAAGCACTTGCCGAGAGGAATGAGAAGTCTGAACAACAACAACAACAACAACAATAACGACAAACTTTGTACATAGATGTTACTATGTCTGTATACCTCCGTCTTGCCCGCGCGGAAATAAGTATTATTATCATTATTATTCTTTTGGTAGCGTATCGCACACACACCCGACGGCGATTCTTGCTGAATTCGTTGAAATTACGTTCGGCATTGTGTTCCTGGAGCTTACCGTATTGTGCATCGCATTCATCACAAACGAGCTTCGCAAAGCACTTGCCGAGAAGAATGAGAAGCCTGAACAACAACAACAACAACAACAACAATAACGACAAACTTTGTACATAGATGTTACTATGTCTGTATATCTCCGTCTTGCCGGCGCGGAAATAAGTATTATTATCATTATTATTCTTTTGGTAGCGTATCACACACACACCCGACGGCGATTCGTGTCCTTATACATCGTATATCAGTGTAAATATAAGTCTTAGCTGTAAGATAGGCCGATTATTTTTAAATTTTGACAATGGTTATCCTTCTCTTGCACTCGTGTATATGTTCATCGATTATCTATATTTAAATATATGCGCCTCTCTGAAAACGACAATTTTGTTTTATTTCACGACTTACCTACCTGAAAAAATTTACCAACATTCGGAAAATCGAGTTACCGATGAGATTTCGAAAAAAAATTACGAACATTCGGAAAATCGAGTTACCGATCCGATTTCGATTAATCGACACCCGGAAAATCGAGATACCAATCGTAGGAAAAAAATATCTACATTACCGACTGCCGAAGCATCGACAAATTTTCAGCGCTCGAGGGTGGGGAGGAAGTGAGGGGCCTTAAACAAACAAATCAGAGCTCGGGGAATTCTCAACAAAAGAAGTGGGGAGGAAGAGGGGATTTAAACAACCAATCAAAGCTCGGGGAATTATGCTAATTATTCCCACCTACTTAACAAAAGAAGTGGGGAGGAAGAGGGGATTTAAACAACCAATCAAAACTCGGGGAATTATGCTAATTAGACTAGACAAGGCGCCAGGCGGGACGGAAGGGGACAGGGCCTGGCTCCCCAGCGCTGCCAGGGACATGGAGGGAGGGGGTAGGGTCCGGCTCCCCAGCGCTGGCAGGGAAGGGCGGGAGGGGGAAGGGTCTGTCTCCCCAGCGCTGTACCATACTACTTACCGGTTCGTTAATTCGGGTGAAACAAAAATTAACTGGCGCCCACCGGGTTTGCGGATGCGCGATCGAGGGTGGACGGCCGAAGTTGACGGTTCCCGATTTTTCTTCTCTTTTCATGTTTTGCGTTCTCGACCAGAAGACCGATTAATCGGTCAGTTACCAAAAAATACGTCACAAGGTATAAATTTTTTTTTGTATTCAATAAAAGGCTTTTTCGGCAATTTTCATACTTCGGCACCGTAAAATAGTTGAATTAAAAATGATACATTGATAGACTCTCGATGTATTCAAAAGAAAACAAAACAAAAAATCCGTTTGTAGAAAATGACAAAAGTAGTGGAAAAAGTCGTTAGAGATTTATGTCTTTGTCTAATTTTTAAGGCTCTACGAATTGCCAAAGATTTTTCTTTTGCGGATGCAAAAATTTTCAAGGTCATTATTTCATAAAATTTTCCAATGGCCATTAGGGCCGTAACTCGTAACAATATCAAAGTGCGACTGAATTTCTCGTAATGATTATGCGAATTATGTTTTATTACTTTTAAAAATAAACATCCCACTTACCTCGCTATTTTGCGATTTAGGTACATATTCTTTCTCGTAACGCTCATAGTCAATAGTCACCATCTTTGAATTCGTTTTAAAAATTCGTTTTGTTGACGATCACTGAAACTGCTCAAGCCAAGAGATATTTAGCACAGTATAAGTTGACCTGTTGACCTGATAGAAGAGATGGGTCCACTGGGGGTCTGCATCTTGGGTCAGCTATATAAAGGGAACCCTTGGCTGCTCAGGAATCGGCCCTTTGATCTTAGCTCCCTCCCCCACGACCTATCGAGAGAAGGTACAAGACAGCACCGAGATTGCCCACTAGTGATGGTTGGCAAACTCGCCAGTAGTGGGGATCGCCACATCCCGTGTACATTACCTTATGGGCATTCTCGAAGAACAAATTACTCCGCCCCCGCTCTCCACCCCGCCATGCCGCACTCTTTTTTTTTCCAGAGTTTTTAATCGAGTATCTTAGGAGATGGAGGTAAAAAAATGCTGTCGGAAATAATGTCAAGAGAATTAGATGTAAAGCGACATATGACCCTCAAAACTTCTGCATCTTCAGAAAAAAAATTCAGCACGCTGTAGCGCCGTGACATTAGTTTTGAGAGGAAAATGTTTACCACCTTTTTATTCCTCTTTAAATACCCAGATGGCGGATATTTAAAAAAAAAAAAATTATTTGAAATTAAGACGATAACTGCGATTCAAAACTTTGGCGCGCTGCATCTTTTTCATTTTGACTCGGAGAGAAAAGTTTGTAGGAGTCATTCTCTTCCTTTTCGAATTTTGAGGGGGCGGTTATTCGTACTTTTCGAGTGGCAGGTATTTGGACTTTTGTCTTTGACAACGTTTCCTGACTAGAATATTGATCATAGGCATAAATGCCGAAGGACTTTTTTGTAGGACTCTCGATTAGCTAGTGGCGGGTTGCGCCGGATTTTTCTTTTGAAGAGCGAAAAAAATTTTTTTTTTGCCATTTCAAAACTTTGGATTGCGATACCTTGGACAGATCACCGCCTAGAGAAAAAGAATGCAAAGTAGAACTTTGCACATTCCTTCCTCATTAAATTTTGCTCTTTACATAGCTACCTCTAGGAGGAAGTATTGTAACTGATTTGTTTGACAAAGCTTCCTCTATGAGGAAGCAATGTGCAAAGTTCTACTTTGCATCCTTGTTTTGAGAGAATGAATAAATCCCCGGCACATCTCATTTTTATTAGGCACAAACTTCTGTTTTACTTTATTACCTTATGCGGAGGTTATAGCGAAAATCACTATTTTTTCATAAATTCAAAATGGTGTAATATTGGGACGACTTTACCGATCATCACCAAATTTGATACACAGTAGGACTGCATGTTATTTTTCGTTTATATAACATTTCAGTTAATTTGCTGAAATTCTACGCGATTTACAGCGAAATTCTGATTTTTCAAAAAAATTCTAAATTCTATAAAATCCGAACCGCTCTAACGATTATGTCGAAATTTAATACCAAACAGCATTTAATGTCTATAGTTATAAAGAACGATTTAGCCACATCGTTGAACTCTTACGAAAGTTAGAAAGTATGAGACATTTTTCAAAAAAATTTAGAATTCTATAAAATCAGTTTACATAGATATATTTTCTTAAAAAGTACAGCAATTGAATAGAAATTAATACTCTACTTGCAAGTCGAATTTTAGCTGGATCAATCGTGCCATTCGCGAGTTATCGACGATTGAATTTTCCGTCCTTGAAATACACATACTGACATGAAAATCTCGAAAAAAAAAATTTCATGGAAACAAAGCTTCCTCTATGAGGAAGCAACATATAAGCATTTTCGTCTGCATATCGAATGCATGTCGAAATCGAAAGATCGAGGATGCCCGACGTTTCTGAGACTTTGGCTGGGTTTACTTGTTTCTAAACCCTTCATTTAATGCAACTTCACACTCTCAATTCGATAAAACTGGTATCGCAGATCAACAGTAATTATTACGTCGAAGCTTAGCAAAATCGAAAGATCGAGGATTCCCGGCATTTCTAAGGCATTCGCTGGATGTACGGGTATTAAAAACCGTAATTCTATGCAACGGCACACCCTTAATATGATAAAACTCGTATCGCAGTTCAGCAGCGATTACCACGTCCAAGCTTAGCGAAATCGAACGATCGAGGATTCCGAACGTTTCTTAGATTTTGGCTGGGTGTACTAGTGTCTACAACCTTTATTCTATGCAACTTTACACTTTCAATACGATAAAACCGGTATCGCAGTTCACCAGCAATTATTACGACGAAGCTTGGCGAAATCGAAAGATCGAGAATCACGAGTGCTTCCCGGACTTTGGCTGGGTGTACGGGTGTTACAAACCTTTATTCTATACAACTAGAAATCCTCAATACAATAGAACAAATATCGCAGTTCGACAGCGATTGAGACGTCGAAGCTTAACGAAATCGAAAGATCGAGTATTCCCGGCGTTTCTGCGACATTCGCTGGGTGTACGGGTGTTAAAATCCTCTATGCTATGCAACTACACACCCTCAATTTGATAAAACAAGTATCGCATTTCAGCAGCGATTGATACGTCGAAGTTTAGCAAAATCGAAAGATCGAGGAATCCCGGAGTTTCTGAGACTTTGGCTGGGTGTATCGGTATCTCAACCCTTCATTCTATGCAACTACACACTCTTAATACCATAAAACTGGTGACGCAGATCAACAGGCCAAAACGGGCAAAAAAAGGCCCGTGGTGGGTCTAGGGTTAGGAAACAGGGTGTATTGTCCCGCGCATTGTCTGCCCCATTGTGTGACATCACGACCCGATAATTGCCGGTAAGGCCGCGCAACTAATGCTACATCCGACTACTCCATTCCTTATTCCATCGCGATATATATTGTGACGAGGCGCTGGTGCGCGCTCGCAGCAACGAGCTAGGCCCCGAATGCTCGTGCACCGTGAGCGCCAGAAACCGCGTGGCAACAGAATCGCTTTTCGGTGTCAAACATGAACAATGAACGTATGACTACCGTGAGTATATTCTTCCACAGGATTCTCGGAATTGGAGCGACAGCCCGGGAAGACGCGCGAGGATGGACGGAGAGAAGGAAGGCGGAAGAACGCGACGCGACGAAGTCGATCGATGTCAGGCCGTGACCCCCACCCCGGACGTCCGAGGCTCGCGTAACGCGGCAGAGCGTGCGAGACCGATTATTCTAATTCCGGCCGCCGAATTAGCGAGTGAGAGTTCAGAGATTGTATTGAGAAGTCTGATTGAGGAGTCTAGTTAGAGAGATCGTACTGAAATCGAGTTTTGTGTAATATATCGGTACCGAGCACTACCGCGTTGAGAGGAAGCTGTCGCCGAGCACAAAGACAATTATTCGTGACTCCGAGCAGACGCTACTGCGAGTAGATTGCCGTTGCGACCAAAAAAATATTAGGCATCGAATAACTCGCCGCGCGCGGACCGTTTACCACGAGAGTCTCGCGATTATAATTCCGATTGACCCGTGCGTGTGCGTTTCCGCCGTCGAGGAAGAATTTCACCATCCAACGAATGCGAGACAGAGTCGAGGTCCTGCAGGCCAAGGAGAAGGAAGCGTTGCGTAAAAGAAGCAGACCGCCCGGAGAATAAGGTAGGCGCACGTGGTGCACCAATATTTAGTTATCTCGTGCAGCTCAGTAATTGTCCTCCGTCGCGACCGGCTTCTCCGGCCGCCCTCGTTAGTTCTCGAGCGAATCGGTGATTAGGATCGCGTTATCTGTCGGACTCGAGTCGTGCTGTAAAATTTTGTATTTGCTTGGAAACCGTTAATTCACGGTAATAAATAATTGTTTGTACTTTTTGACTTGGATAGAAGCACGCGTTTGGGTATTTATTTTCGCACAAAGTCCCCGAACTGCACCCCTTCCAGCTAGCCGGAATCGAAGAAGTATTGCCCTTAGTGTGTAACGAGTGACCCTGGCTGTGAGGTCAAAAGTAGATAGCTTGGCGCCCAGCAATCGGAACAAAACAGGTAAGCACGGGAGTAATTGTGGAAAAGCAGATAAATTTATATTTTTGGGGCGTCGTTATATTTGGTCGTGGCTCCCCGTGTGAGTCATCCGAAATACTCGGACGGGGGGCTCGTCACAATATATATATTTATTTATAAGAGAAATGATGACATATATATTGTGACGAGGCGCTAGTGCGCGCTCGCAGCAACGAGCTAGGCCCCGGTTGCTCGTGCACCGAGAGCCCGAACCGCGTGGCAACAGAATCGCTCCTCGGCGTCAAACTCCCAATATGAACGTTTGACTGCCGTGAGTACTGTTCTACAGGATTCGAGGAATTAGAGCGATAGCCCGGGAAGACGCGCGAGGATGGACGGAGAAAAGGAAGGCGGAAGAACGCGACGATCGACGAAGTCGATCGATGTCAGGCCGTGACCCCCACCCCGGACGTCCGAGGCCCGCGTAACCCGGCAGAGCGTGCGAGACCGAAGTCGAATTCCCGTCGGCATATTAACTACTCTAGTTCCGGACCCCGAGCTGATTAGTCAGATTGAGTTGTGTTTTGAAAGAATAGAGAATTGCATTAAGAGTTGAAATCAGTAGCTGGTTAGAGTTCGATCTAAATCCGAGTATTCTGTCGGAACAATTAGACATCGAACAACTTGCCGCGCGCGAACCGCTTACCTCGAGAGTCTCGTGAGGATTAATTACGATAGACCCGTGCGTGCGTGTATCCGCCGTGAAGGACGAATTCGCCAGCGAGAGAGGAATAGAAGAAGGCAGCATCGAGAGACCGAGACAACCTGCACGTAGAAAAAGGTAGGCGCACGTGGTGCACCAATATTCTGTAAATTCCGTGTAGCGTAGTGTCTCCCTCCGTCACGACCGGCTTCTCCGGCCGCCTCCGTAATAATCGCGAGCGAATCGAATTAGGGCCGCGTGAATTGTCGGACTCGAGTCGTGTTGTTAATTTTTGTATTTGCGTGGTAAACAGCCATAGGCTGTAATAAATCATTATTAATATTTTTGGAACTTATAAAAGAGTACGGTTTCGAATATTTATTTTCGCAACGAGCCCCCGAACTGCACCCTTCCAGCTAGCCGGACCCAAACCGTAGTGACCGTGAGAATAGCGAATGACCCTGGCTGTCGGGTCCAACAAGTAGATAGCCTGGCGCCCAGCAAATAATGAAAAAGAACAGGTAAGCACGGGAGAAACTGTGGGCGTCATTATATTTGGTCGTGGCTCCCCGTGTGAGTGGCCGAAGTACTTGCGCGAGGGGCTCGTCACAATATATATGCACGTAGTGTGTGTGTTGAATTCTCGCGTGTTATTAGTCGACATATTGGGTGGAAGAATAATAAACATTAAAACAACAAATTCACTTTCATCAGATATTAATAGCAGAATAAATTTTTACATTAATAACAATAATCATATACAGTCGTGATAAAAATATTCACGATATCTTGCTTTTTTTTCTCACTTTTCGGAATGCTCGAGGGAATTATTGATTTTTGTTTGGTTTCCAAGAAAAAGTACGGAATATATTTGATGTAACGTCGAAAAAATGATTTTCATGATTTTGTCTCGGACTTCAAACGGAGCGACTCTTCTCCATACTCGATCGACAATATTGGATGGAAGCTCTCACGTCTGTGTCGGAGATAACCTATGAATAGAAAACCGTGTGTGAGAATGCGTATTAAACGAGAATTATATCTATGTGGTCTTTTGATAACGCAACTTGACGTGTTTGCAAAACATTTTCTAGGGAAAACGTTGTGTGTGTGTGTGTGTCTATTACCTAGTTTGTTTTGCTGATGTTCGCTTTCTGTTGACAGCCGTAAAAATATTTCTTCGTGAAATGATTAGTCTCGCAGGTGTCCTACGGGAATCGTCTTTGGGCGCCGCTTGACTTCGAGTTATACGAGACGCCGTCGGGGGACCGATAATGAGACCCCATAGTTTCTTTGGACGTCGCAATAATAATGGGCGTGATTGCGACGCTGTTAATCCTTTGACGCGTTTCGTACGTTTCCATGTATAGTAGAATTCTACTATATCCACCTGCGAACGATATAAAACATAAAATAACAGTTAAACAGTTAAACAAATATTTAAAACTTGAGATTATAATTCTTACCGTAGTTTTGTGCGGCAAAAGATGCGACCTTATCGCATCAAACTTCTTTTTGAATCCCGTCAATCCTTCTTCAAATAGAGTCTGGAGAACAAGGGTGGAAATAGCGTATTATTTTTACGTTTAACGTTATGATAAATATGATAAGTTGTATAAAATCGAGATGCGTTTGATACTCACAATGTCCGATTCCGTCCATCTATCGGAGATTTTGTGAGGTATTTCTTCAGTCATCAATGTTTTCAATGCGTCTTTCATCAAATATCCGGAATCGTGAAGAACATCGGATATATATTGTTCGGCGTAACCGCTGCAAGAATTCTCTATCGATTTGTTATCGGGAACCCCTTGATGTATCTGAGCGCAAGTCAGTGCGGACTTGGCGAGGTACATAAGAGCCCGCATAGAACGCTCGTCACTTTCCGGTATAGGTTTCCAGATCCTCACGTCATCCTTGACATCGGGGTAATTGTTTTTCGGATCATCGGTGACACGGCATTCCGTTATTTTGGCAACGCAATCCACGTAATCCTAAATATCAATAGCACCAAATTAACATTATCCACGATGAATGATTAACTTGTAACGAAATGTTATTTCACTATGGCCTCGAAAATTCCTGCATCTGCAAAAAAAAAGTCTTTGTCAATTTATAGCGCCTTAAAAATCAGCCAAAGATAAAAACCTCTACCGACTTGCTTGTTACGTTTTTCATTCTCTACAGTGGGATTTTTTTTTTAATTCATTAAGAGGGTGCTTTTGCAAGTTTCATATTTAGCCCCCGTGGTACACAGTCTAATGTTGCTTAAAGGGGAAAAATTGTCTCAGGATCTTTTTGTATTCAATCTTCAGTGCTCTACAAACTATTTCAAAGGTATACATTTTTTTCAGGATTCAATAAAAGGCTTTTTCGGTAATTTTCATACTTCTGCACCGTAAAATAGTTAAATTAAAAATGATACATTGATAAACTCTCGATGTATTCAAAACAAAACAAAAAAGAATCCGTTTGTAGAGAATGAAAAAAGGAGTGAAAAAAGTCGTTAGAGATTTTTGTCTTGGGCTGATTTTTAAGGATCTACGAAATGCCAAAGATTTTTCTTTTGCGTATGCAGAAATTTTCAAGGTCATTGATTCATAAAATTTCTCAATTGCCATTATGTCCGTAATTCGTAACGATATCAAAGTGCAACAGAATTTCTCGTAAAGATTATGCGAATTATGTTTTATTACTTTAAAAAATAAACATCCCACTTACCTCGCTATTTGGCGATTTAGGTACATATTCCTTCTCGTAACGCTCATATTCGATATTCACCATCTTTGAATTCGTTTCAAAAATTCGTTTTGTCAACGATCACTAAAACTGCTCAAGCCAAGAGATATTGAGCACGGTATAAGTTGACCTGTTGACCTGATAGAAGAGATGGGTCGACTGGCGGTCGGCATCTTAGGTCAGCTATATAAAGGGAACCCTTGGATGCTCAGGATTCGGCCCTTCGAGCTTAGCTCCCTCCCCCACGACCTATCGAGAGCAGGTACAAGATGGCACCGAGATTGTCCACTAGTGATGATTGGCAAACTCGCCAATAGTGGGGATCGCCACATCCCGTGTACATTACCTTATGGGCATTATCGAAGAACAAATTACTCCACCCCCGCTCTCCACCCCGCCCTGCCGCAGTCTTTATTTTCTTTCCAGAGTTTTTAATCGAGTGTCTTAAAAGATGGATGGAAAAAAATTCTTTCGGAAATAATGTCAAGAGAATTAGATGTTGAGCGACATATGACCCTCAAAACTTCTGCATGTTCTGAAAAAAACTTCAGCACGCTGTAGCGCCGTGACATTAGTTCTGAGAGGAAAATGTTTACCACTTTTTTATTCCTCTTTAAATTCCCCGATGGCAAATGTTTTTGAAAAAAAAACATTATTTGAAATTAAGACGATCACTGCGATTGAAAACTTTGGCACGCTGCATCTTTTTCATTTTAACTCGGAGAGAAAAGTTTGTAGGAGTCATTCTCTTCCTTTTCTAATTTTGAAGGGGCGGTTATTCGTACTTTTCGAGTGGCGGTTATTTGGACTTTTGTCTTTGACAGCGTTTCCTGACTAGAATATTGATCATAGGCAGAAATGCCGAAGAACTTTTTTGTATTACTCGCGATTAACTAGTGGCGGGTTCCTCCGGATTTAGTTTAAGGGCGAAGAAATAATTATTTTTGCCATTTCAAAACTTTGGATTGCGATATCTTGGCCAGATCACCGCCTAGAGAAAAAGGATACAAAGTAGAACTTTGCACATTACTTCCTCATTAAATTTTGCTCTTTACATAACAACCTCTACGAGGAAGTATTGTAACTGATTTTGGCTTCCTCATAGAGAAAGCTTTGTCAGAAGCTTTCTCTACGAGGAAGCAATGTGCAAAGTTCTACTTTGCATCCTTGTTTTGAATAAATGAATAAATCACCGGCACATCTCATTTTTATTAGGCACAAACTTTTATCTTACTTTATTCCCTTTTGCGAAGGTTATAGCGAAAATCGCTTCTTTTTTTTAATTCAAAATGGTGTAATATTGGAACGATTTTACCGATCACCACCAAATTTGATACACAGTAGGACTGCATGTTATTTTCCGTTTATATAACATTTCACTTAATTTGCTGAAATTCTACGCGATTTATAGCGAAATCTTGATTTTTCACAAAAATTCAAAATTCTATAAAATCCGAACCGGTTTACCGATTTTGTCAAATTTCAATACGAAACCGCATTTAATGTCTCTCTCGTTATAAAGAACGATTTAGCCATATCGTTGAACTTTTACGAAAATCAGAGAGTATCCGACATTTTTCAAAAAAATTTAAAATTCTATAAAATCAGCTTACATAGATATATTTTCCCAAAAATTACAACAATTCAAGAGGAATTAAGACGCTACTCGCATGCCAAATTTCAGCTCGATCAATCGTGCCATTCGCGAGTTATCGACGATTGAATTTTTGGTCCTTGAAATACATAAACACACAGACGGACACATTTTCTAAACCACTGTTCTCGACGTTTTAGGTGATTCTAAGCATACTGACATGAAAATCTCGGAAAAACAAATTTCATGGTAACAAAGCTTTTTCTATGAGGAAGCAACATATAAGCATTTTCGTCTGCATATCGAATGGATGTCGAAATCGAATGATCGAGGATTCCCGGCTTTCTGAGACTTTGGCTGGGTGTAATGCTGTCTATACCCTTCATTTAATGCAACTTCACACTCTCAATTCGATAAAACTGGTATCGCAGATCAACAGTAATTATTACGTCGAAGCTTAGCAAAATCGCAAGATCGAGGATTCCCGGCATTTCTAAGGTATTCGATGGATGTACGGGTATTAAAAACCGTAATTCTTCGCAACGACACACCCTTCATATGATAAAACTCGTATCACAGTTCAGCAGCGATTACCACGTCGAAGCTTAGCGAAATTGAACGATCGAGGATTCCGAGCATTTATGAGACTGGCTGGGTGTACTAGTGTCAAAAACCTTCGATCTATGCAACTACACACCCTCAATACAATAAAACTGATATCGCAGAACGGCAACGATTATTACGTCGAAGCGTAGCAAAATCTAAAGATCGAAGATTCCGAACGTTTCTTAGATTTTGGCTGGGTGTACTAGTGTCTACAACCTTTATTCTATGCAACTTTACACTTTCAATACGATAAAACCGGTATCGCAGTTCACCAGCAATTATTACGACGAAGCTTGGCGAAATCGAAAGATCGAGAATCACGAGTCCTTCCCGGACTTTGGCTGGGTGTACGGGTGTTACAAACCTGTATTCTATACAACTAGAAATCCTCAATACAATAGAACAAATATCGCAGTTCGACAGCGATTGAGACGTCGAAGCTTAACGAAATCGAAAGATCGAGGATTCCCGCCGTTTCTGAAACTGCGGCTCGCTGTACGGGTGTCAAAATCTTTCATTCTATGAATCTACACACTCTCAATACTATAAAACTGGGATCTTGGTGCTGCAGCGATTGATACTTTGAAGCTTAGCGAAATCGAAAGAACGCGGATTCCCGCCGTTTCTGAGTCTTTGGCTGGGTGTGCGGATGTCAAAACTTTTTATTTTATGCAAATACACACTCTCAACACGATAAAACAGGTATCGCAATTCTGCATCGATTGATACGTCGAAGCTTAGCGAAATCGAAAGATTGAGGATTCCCCGCGTTTCTGAGACTTTGGCTGGTTGTACTGGTATCTAAACCCTTCATTCTACACAACTACACACTCTCAATACGATAAAACTGGTGACACAGATTAACAGGCCAAAACGGGCAAAGAAAGGCCCGTGGTAGGTCTAGGGTTAGGAAGCAGTGTGTATTGTCCCGCGCATTGTCTGTCTTATTGTGTGACATCACGACCCGATAACTGCCGATAAGGCCGCGCATCCAAAGCTACGTCCGACTACCCCATTCCTTATTCCATCGCGATATATATATTGTGACGAGGCGCTAGTGCGCGTTCAGAGCAACGCGCTAGGCCGAGAGGACTCGAGCACCGTGAGCGCCCGAAACCGCGTGGCAACAGAGTCGCTCCTCGGTGTCAAACATGAACAATGAACGTTTGACTCCTGGGAGTATATTCTTCCACAGGATTCTCGGAATTGGAGCGACAGCCCGAGAAGACGCGCGAGGATGGACGGAGAGAAGGAAGGCGGAAGAACGCGACGATCGACGAAGTTGATCGATATCAGCCCGTGACCCCCACCCCGGACGTCCGAGGCCCGCGTAACCCGGCAGAGCGTGCGAGAACGATTAGTCTAATTCCGTCCCCCGTATTGATTAGTAAGATTTGAGAGATCGTATTGGAGTCTAATTACTGACCCCGAAGGGAGGAGTCTAATTCCGGCCCCCGAATTAGCGAGGCAGAATGGAAAGAGTGTATTGAGAAGAGTAAGCGCGAAATATTAGGCTGTCGCCGAGCACCTCGAGGAATCGGTAGCTTTGAGCAGACGCCTACGCGCGAGTACTGTATTGGCACTGTAAATTTAACAACCGAAGCCGAAACCTTTCACCGCACGCGTAGAAGTAGCCACGAGAGTCCCGTAGGAAGAGATACGATAGACCCGTGCCCGCGCTTCCGCCGTGGAAGCTTGTAGGGCCAGTTAGTAAGATAGGAAATAAGAACAACGAGTGCGCGCGGACCAACGGATCCGAGGAGTCAGCAGCGTTGCGAGAGGGAAGCGATGCAGGGGAAAGAAGGTAGGCGCACGTGGTGCTCCATCAAGTAATCATTTCGCGTAGCGTAGTATCGTTCTCCGTTGCGACCGGCTTCTCCGGTATCGATTGTGTCTTATTGGAAGAACCACGTGATAGGATCGCGGTAATTGTCGGACTCGAGTCGTTCATTGTTGTATGATTTTGTATTTGCGTGAGGACTTCCGGTTAATTAATTAGTTAATAATAGTTAGTAATTCGTGAATTGAATGGAAGCACGCGTTCGAATATTTTATTTCGCATATATTCCCCGAACTGCACCCCTTCCAGCTAGCCGGAACCGGATAAGTAGTGACCGTGGCGAGTATTAAGTTACCCTGGCTGTCGGGTCAAGAAGAGATAGCCTGACGCCCAGCAAACGGTAACAAAGCAGGTGAGGGCAGAAGAAACTGCAGAGAAAGCATATAAATTTTTACTTTGGGCGTCGTTATATTTGGTCGTGGCTCACCGTGCGAGTCATTAGAAATAGTCGTACGAGTGGCTCGTCACAATTTTTCGCGCCCAACGTGGGGCAGTTGCGACACGTTGACCCGTCACAATCTCTGTCACGTCGACGTGGGGCAGTGGCTAAAAATGTCGGACCATTGCGGGCGAAATTAATATTCGAAAACGTGAAAGTGTAATAAAATTTCTTTGTCTACCGAGATACCGAGGAATTACATTCGTGCGTGAAGAATTTCGACGAGTCGAGATAGAGCCACTTGAGTGCCCGCGCGTCAACAAGTGGTGAAAAAGTGTAAACACCGCGCGTCGACCCTTACTGAGCCAGTTCGAAGTGCGTGAACGAGAAACCGTACGAAAAAAATAGTTCGTAGTGAATATTTCTCGGTTTTCGTCGAGCGAAGACAAGATTGAACGTGAGTCTTTCGAGAAGTAAGTGTGCGAGCCTAGATCGACCACGTGTAAACAAACGGACAGACGAAAAGAACGTCAACATCACGCGATAACGATCGGCCGAGCCAACTGGAGTCCCGGGAATAACACGAAGTGAAGAGACAAATATTTTCGGGAAGAATATTTGAAATTTTGTATTGTGGCATTTACTAGAGACAATGGCTGAGGGATTTCAAAACAAATCGACTCCGAACCCAAGTGAATCCGAGGGTGAGAAGAGTATACGTGTTGATGTGCGCGAGCATCGTCAAAAAGTGTTGGATCGTGCGCAATGGATCGACATCATCCCTAGACGTCACATGCGGCGATTGCTGAAGCAATCCCACGCGAGTACCGAGGGAGATGACAACACAATCCGCGATCGAATACGAAGACTAAAACTCCGTGATTTTAGGATACCTAGTGTAGAGTGGAACGAGGAGGACATAAACCACGAAATAGACGACTCCGTCACCCGCGAAATTGCGACAGTGGAGGAGATGGACGAAAATGAAGTGCGTGAAACGCTCCGCGCGATATTGAACCGATCAGAAGTGACAGCTGTCGCCAGGAACCGCGTGCGGCAGTCCGTAGGTACCACGCAGCGGGACGCGGGCAGCCCACGGCCGGTAAGTCCAGCCGAACCACCACGAGGAGCGCTCACGAGGAAGCGCGTGGGGATAATCGACGACTGGCCGAGCGGCCGAGTGACACCTCCCACTCCGCGACACAAGAGAGTAATACCGGCTGATTGGGATGGCACGGATGATCTGAGTGTTGAGCGTTTTAAATGCAGCAGCGCTAATGTGACCCTGCGCCGTGGCGAGACCTCGCAAAGAGTTCGAAAGGACGTACCAGAGGAGACGCAAATCGGTGCAGCGGTTCACACACGACTAGGTCATCCGAAGTGCCGAGACGCTGGAACGCAAACTGACAGCGAACCCGAACTCAGAGACGCTCGAGCAACCGCCCCCGCAGAGCGAGAAGAAATCGTCGAACGCACGAGCAGTGCGAAGATTCCATGAGTGAATCGACAATGACAGAAGACGGCACCCCGTCATCATATTCATCCTCCTGTAGTGAGACAGAGACGGACGACAGCACGTGGCGAGTGGTGGAGCCCCGAAACGCGCGTCGCAGGAGACAGCGCTCGGAGCGACCGATGACGCTATCGACTCATCGACATCCCAGACTCCGCCGAGAACGTGACATCGGTGACGTCGCGCGAAAGTGGCGAGTGACATTTACTGGAGAAGACGACTTCGGATGCGAAGAATTTTTAGAACGAATTCGTGAAAAAATTGCAGCCTCTGACATCCAATATGACGATCGACTGCAGGTGCTCCCCGAAGTACTAAAAGGTAGAGTAATTCAATGGTATCGAGCGAACAGGAAATATTGGCGATCCTGGAGGAACTTTGTCCGCGATTTTCGGGCATGGTTCAGTACGGACCGTGATCAATAATGCCTGAAAGAAGACGTCAGGAAAAGGACGCAGGGAGCCGATGAGCGTGCAAATGATTATTTGATTTGCATCCAAGGATTATACAATCGGCTGAGGCGACATAAGAGCGAACGGCATCAACTGGATCAAGCCTACGCCGGTCTCCGACCTGAGTACTGGGACAGAATAGACCGAAGAGATTTTTGCTCGTACGCTGAACTAGTGCAGCAGACTTCGCGGGTAGAGTAGCGATGGGCGAGAGCACTGGCTCGACGCCCTCCACTAAGCCGCAACGAGTCGCATGCTAAGGAGTTCCCATGGGTCGGGAAGTCTGCAGCACCGTCAAAGACCGGCTATACATCGAAACCGGTGACGCGCACTCAGTATAGAGCGTCTGCGCCGAGAGTTAACGCCGTGGAGAGCGAGGCAGCCGAAGTCGAGGCAGCTGCCCCTCCACTCACGTACGCTCGAGCCGCCGCGCAGCAGCCACCGCGAGCCGCCGCGCCGCAGCCAGCACGAAGACCCGAGCAGCAGCCACCAGCGAGACCGCCGCCGAGTGGGGGAGCCCCCAACAACGGACGCGAACAAGCGAGCCATATGGAGAGGGCCGGAGAGAGCCGGCCAAGTTCCCCTCGAGACCCACAAAGTTTCTACAGATCCCCACCGTTCTTCATGAACTGCGGTGAAGCGGGCCACTTCGGGAGAGATTGCGAAAATCCCCGAGTGCTCCTGTGTACAGCTTGCGGCCGCCGAAATGTGAATCGCACGACATGCGGCTGTGCTATGTCAAAAAACGCCAATCAGAACTGGCAGCCGCGGGACAGCCAGCGCGCCGAGTAAGCCAAGACCCGCCAGACAGTGTAGAAATAACCAGCTAAGTCCGGTCTCAAATCGACCCACTCTCAAATTCCTGCCAGCGTGCAGTTCGCGTAGAAACCTCGAGCGTAAATAATAGTTTAAATGAAAGAGCGAATACTTCGAGCTTTGAGTGGAACTTTCTTTCAGCACACGTAGAGGAAGTCGAGACAGGCGAGTCCCCCTACAGGTCCTGTCGGGAGAGGCGTACTCCCACCAGGCGCGCCTTCGGGTTGCGGATGGAGGAACGCCCTCCTTGCTTGCATAGTGCTGGGGTGAAATAAAATAACCCCCGCGGACAAACACTAATTGCAGAGGGGGGGAAATTGCTGTCTCTGCGCGACCAGTCTGGTACCAGTGGCTGCGGGGAGTGCCCATCTTGTTCTGGACTTATCACCCAGGGGAGGTAATGGGCTGATGTGGCTAGCCCTGCCGAAGCGGCCGGTCGGTCCGGACTCTCGTCACCCCTTCGGGACCTGGTCGGGTAGTGTACATCGGCTGCTTCTGTCGGAAGCGGCGGTGCAACGAGCGAGCGTCGTCCGTTTGCGTCAGCCAAGGATCAGCGGAGGAGACTCCAGCCCGACGCGATCATAATAAAGAGCGTCGGGGACACTCCGCTGGCCAGCGTCCTGCGCGCCATGCGCACTGACAAGGAGCTGCAGGCGGTCGGGAAGGCGGTCACAAAGGTCCGGAGGACCGGAACCGGTGACCTGCTCCTGACGCTCGGGGGGAAAGAGGGCCCCACGCGCCAGGAGTGCGCGGAGGCCCTTAAAAAGTCATTAGGGCAAATAGTAACAGTTGCTGAAAGGACCCCAATGACTGAACTGGAGGTGAGGGACCTGGTCGAACTCACAACGGCAGAGGAAGTCCAGGAGTCCCTCAAAAATCTAACGGGGGAACAGGCACCCTAGAAAAATTAGTAAACTTTTTTTTTCATTTTTATCTCCAAAGGCTTAGGATCAAAATAAAATTACAACCATGTTAGCAGGAAAAGAAGGTTGTGTAAAACCTGTTCAGCTCACGTTTCGAGCTATCAAAATTCGCATCAATTATAAGCGCGAATCTTAATAATAGACCAAACTTAAACTAGAATTAATCATAAAATATTTTTTCCGACTCATGCACATACAGTTGCCCATTACGTATCTAAAATTCTTTAGATAACTTTACACACCGGATGGCGTGTGTAAAACTATCTAAAAGATGATTCTACGCAATGCTTCGCAGGCACGAAGATGTGCGACAGCATGTGCGAACATGTGCGGTGCACTCGGCTTCGTTCGTGCGCGGCTTCCTAACGTCCGCACTGAATACTAATAATACAATTAATGTTGCAGAACGGTGAATAATTCTTAAATCTATCGATAGGCGAAATGGCTTCGCTCCATTGATACCGTATCTCATTTTTGATACAAGCGCTTGGAGATTGCACATTTACACTGAGACGCTCCGTAATTTACAATTACAATTAAGTTTACAGGCTCGTGAAGTTCGAAGTGATCCCGCGAGTCTCCAGCGAAATATCGACGCAGATATCGGCGAAATCAGGCACAATCGGTTCAGCCTGATCGGGATTCTCTGGAAGCCACGGGGTGAGATCGGGCAGAATCGGTAAGGAGTAGTTATCCACCTGACCGTTTGCTTCAGCAAACGGTTGGGGATAGCAGGCGGCGGGAGCATTGTTTTGTTCCAGAGAGTAACCGCTTTCCGTTTGTTGGAAAGCGCAATTGGTTTGGGCGAATTGACCGTTCTGCATGTTCCATGCCGATTGTTGATTGTAGTTCGGGACCTTGCCTCGCATCTGATCATCAACGTAGCCGGTCTGCTGAGGCTGATAGTAAGAGTTCAGATCCAGCTTCTGACGCGTGTGGGCGGGTCCCTCCGTTTTCTCGAGAAGGCTCCAGTAACCGTTATTCGTCAGGGGAACAATCAAATCGATGTCATAAGGACAGTCCTGTTCCACCCGGACATCACCATTACGAACTCGCTCAGGTTCCGGTTGAACCGGCGACACCAGATTGGAAACGGTTATCGGATAATCGGTTTGAGAGATCGCCGATCCGATTAATGATCCTTGGTTGCGGCTGACGTCGCTCTGAGTCGACCAAGAGGCTTGGCTATTGGTCTCAGATTTATTGGCCGTCGATTGTTTAGCAGAAGTCGGTGATTGATTCAGCGATTGTTTCGGAGACTTCGTGGATGTGGGACTTCCCACAGTCTTGTGAATCTGATCCTTCTTGTACTTCATGCGACGATTCTGAAACCAGATTTTGATTTGTCTCTCCGTGAGATTAAGTGCTGCGGCCATTTCGATTCTTCGTGGACGGCACAGGTATCTTTCGCTATTAAATTCCTTTTCCAGCTCCACGAGTTGAGCACTGGAGTAAGCGGTCATCGCCCGTTTACCGCTCGATTGCTTATTTTCACGCAGTTCTCCAGCTGAAACATACGTAAAAACTTCGATTAGTACATGGTCATTGATCGACTTGAATAACGTCGCTATTTGCGTGTTCAGCCGCTACAAATGTGCACTAAGCCTACCGAAAAGATCGCTTATCGCATGATTCACCGACGTAATGGCATTCGTGTGTATGGACTAAGTTCGCTGTAGCCTCCAAACAAGTGCAATTGAATTGAGAAACATTAAAGCCGTTCAACGTCGCCAAGAAGATCCGAGATTGCGATACAGACGCAAATTCTTGTCGGCTGATGTGCTTGTCAGCGATTGCGTCGAAAAAGTATAACGAGCTCGAGGGCTTCTGTCGGAACGTATTAACTTACAATTAGCGCAACGAAAAACCCTATACTTAACATTACTTCACAGCATTACGGCGTACCCCAATAGAAATAAAGTGTACTTGAGAATATACACACGGATATATAAATTATATAGGCTATATATAGCAGCAAAAAATTCTGTATCCTCTGTACATCTGATATGTATCTGCGGATATATAGCGAATGTAAAATACATATATATTCTTTATATGTGGCGGATGTACGAACTGTATATTTTTATGTATCACTCGTATATGGATATTGAAAAGCCCGAAGCTTAGCTCAATTCTGTAATATTTCCGCAGATGCTAGGAAAATTGGAACTGTTTCTCTCGAGCAGTTTCGGAGAAGTTTCTCTCTCTCTCTCTCTCTCTGAATCCGAGGAGGAAATTTAATTACCCAAAATTTCATATTCAAAAAAAATGTTTAATTCATTTTTCAAGTTATGAAATTAAAGTTAAATTATATAAAACCACCACGACTTATATAACGTTTTAGCAAAAACGTGCCCCAATTTCATTCTATAAATTCATTTTCCAGTTTCTGTAAAAGAGCTTTCTGCACATTTTCAGGAATGTTACACAGTGTATAATTGTTTAAATGGTATTGTATTATAATATGTTAAACTCTTATAGTTTTGATTAAAAAAAAAAATGACTTCATATTGGGGTCTGAATCACATTGCAAATTCAATCTCGTATGTGCTGAGCCTAAGTAAAGTATCGATCGCGAAGAGGGATGCCGCTGAAGAGTTTAGTCATTATATATAGGCATGGTGAGACCGCTGGTTTAGGATTTTCGAAAGAGATGGAGAGTTATAGTGTAAGCCGATGCTGTGCCGCGGTGTGGTAACGAGGGTGTTCTCGGGGCGTTTAGGGGTTGTTTCAAGTAGGAAGTGAGGGCTGCAATGTATCACGTGCAGACTGAAGGTCTTGAGAAGGTACTCAATGACCTATTAGGACTCTAAGGACGACGTGCTGGTGGCCCGTCGACGGTGATCTTGGGAAACATGTGGGATCGCTCGTGAACTCTGCACTCTGTATTACTGTATAGCCCGTGTTATCGTATACAAGAATGTATAGAAGCGTCCAATAAACTTGTCAACGCTGGACCCTGGTGGATAGTCCATCATCCCTTTGACTCGACAGGACGTACCGTGCAACAATATTTAATATATCGAAGCTATGCTATTCGTATTAGAATCTTTCCCCAACGAAGTCAGGGGTCAGTGCGAAAAGGTGCTGGCATCTGGGAAACTCAGAATCGGGTGGGTCAACTGTAGGACCCGCCCAGTTAAGGCGGTACCGCGGTGCTACCGGTGCTGGGGCACGGGGCACATGGCGGCGAAATGCAAGGAGAAGGACCGGTCGAAAGACTGCAGACGATGTGGCAAGACCGGTCACGTCGCCGCGACGTGCCTCGGCGTGAAGTCTGGCGGCGAGAGTGTGGCCACCGGGCCATCACCACCACCACCACCACCGCCGGCAATAGAGCCGGAGGAACCTGGCGATGGCCAGGAACCGAGGGGAACGACGGAGGAGTCGCGGCACTAACTCGAACTGCATGCGATTCCTCCAGATCAACCTGAATTGGTGCCTGGCCGCACACGATCTCCTTACGCAGGACGTGAGGAAGGAGCGCGTGGACGTGGCCATCGTAAGTGAACCGTACCGCAGAGGAGAGCAGCGGGGCAAAAGGTGGCGGACGGACACCACCGGCCTCGCTACAATCTGGGCCTGCGGGGGGACCCTGTTTGGGAACAACCCCTGCAGGCGTGGGGATGGCTACGTCCATGCGGAAGTGGACGGAGTGCACATCTTTGGCTGCTACTTCTCGCCCAGTGAGCCCCTAACAAGGTCAGAACAGTCTCTGACAGGCCTGGTGAGGGAGGCCCGCACGCTGACCCCCCTGGTGATCGCTGGCGATTTTAACGCCTGGTCAACACAGTGGGGGTCCCGCATGACGAACGCGCTAGGGAGAGCCCTTATGGACGCACTGGCGACGCTAGACGTGGTGCTCGCCAATGAGAGGAACGTCCCGACGTGCACGGGGGTTGGGGCAGGATCGATTGTGGACCTCATTTTCATGTCCCCCACCCTCTACAAAGGCAGCGGCAGCTGGAGAGTGAGCCAGGGATACACCGCTAGTGATCACCAAGCGATCACTTTCAAGGTGCGTCCCACCAAGCGGCTCACTCCGCGGGGGGTACACAGACTGGGTGCCTCCCGCTGGAACGTCCGGGACTTTGACGAAACCACCTTTGTCGAGGCACTGGGGCTGCGGCAGTCCGTACCTGCCACTGCCGCCATTGCTAACTCCCAGAACGCGAGCACCACTGCTGACGGGCTAGTGCAGTGGCTCTCCAAAGCGTGCGATGCCTCTATGCGAACCACCAGAGGGTGCACCCAGGGCTCACCTGTGTACTGGTGGGGCGACACCGTCTCCAAGCTTCGGAGACGGTGCCTCGCATCCCGACGCCAGTACACACGGGCGAGGAGGAAAAGCACGGCAACACCGGACGCAGTCGAGAAGCTCCGCCTACGGCACGCTGAGGCGAAGCGTGCCCTGCGTCAGGAGATCAAGCAGAGAAAACGGCAGTGCTGGAGGGAACACCGTGCCGAGCTGGCCGCGGACCCATGGGGCAGAGCCTAGAAGATCGCGGCGAAAAGACTCAAGCAGAGCCAGCCGGCAATGGAGCACGGGGAGGTAGCCCGGATAGTGGCAGGCCCCTTTCGTAGTGTCGGCCGGACCATCCTGGAAGTGCGGGGGGATGTAGTGGAGGAGGAGACCCCCCCGTCGACACCAAAGGAGGTCCTAGACGCGTGTCGAAGTTTCGGCGGACGGAAAGCGCCAGGATTGTATGGCATACCCAACCTGGCACTGAAGGCGGCTGTAAAAGCCTCGCCTTCAACTTTCGCCGAGGCATACGACGCGTGCCTACGCGGGGGCGTCTTCCGGGGGAAATGAAAAAGACAAAGACTTGTCCTTATTCCAAAACCCGGGAAACCCTTGGGTGATCCATCCTCGTATCACCCGCTGTGTATGTTGGACACAGTGGGAAAGATCTTGGAGAAGATCATCCAGGGACGCCTTCGAGGGCACGTGGACCGCGACCTCGCAGGAAACCAGTACGGCTTCCGACCTGCGAGGTCATCCACGGATGCTGTGGAGGAGGTCAAGCGGCGGCACTGCAATATATTGCGGGTCCGCCGAGGAGGAGGCAGCTTTGCCTCATGGTCGCGCTGGACATAAAAAACGCGTTCAACTCGGCCAGATGGGACAAAATCTGGGTGGCCCTCTATCGGGACTTCAAAGTCCCGGAGTACCTGATGAAAGTGATCGGCAGCTACATGAGTGACAGAGTGCTGCTCGCCGAAACAACGGAAGGGGCCAAGGAATTTAATATCACTGCGGGCGTTCCACAGGGGTCGGTAATCGGCCCTGACCTGTGGAACGTCCTGTACAATGGCCTGCTGACGCTTCCCATGTCGGAAAGCTGCCGGCTGGTGGCGTACGCGGATGACGTCGCGGTACTCATACCGGGCGTCGTCCCGGACGCCATCAATGACAATTTCACGATTGTCATGACGGCGGTCGAAGGCTGGATGGAGTCGGTAGGCCTGACCCTGGCCCTACACAAGACGGAGGGGGTACTCTTCACCAGGAGGAAAGTCAGGACGACCATGGAGCTGACCTTCCGTGGCTGCACGATCAGAACGCAGCCGGCCATCAGGTACCTAGGTGTGATGCTGGATCGGCGGCTCAATTTCAGGGAGCACCTCAGGTACGTTGGTGAAAAGGCCACGGCCACGGTGGGGGGGATCGCGCGTGTGCTGCACAACATCGGAGGCCCGCGTGGAGCGAGGCGGCGAGTACTCGCGTCAGTGAGCTCGTCGATCCTGCTCTACGCGGCTCCGGTGTGGGCGGAGCAGGCGCGTGTCCCCGCGTACCTGGAGCTTGTGGCCCCTGCTTACAAGACAGGCGCGCTCAGAGTCGCATGCGTCTACCGGACGGTATCCGGCGAGGCGGCCCAGGTAATTGCCGGCATGCCTCCCCTGGACCTACTCGCCGAGGGGCGCATGCGACTCTATAGGAGAAAGAAAACAGGCCAACGAGATGGCGAAAGAGCAGGGGCTGAAGTCGCTGAGCCAGCGGCAACAGAGAGTGCCGTAACCTTACGGCGGTCGCAGGGGAGATGGGATGATCCAGCAAAGAACGCTGGACACATCGCCTGATCCCCAGCATTAAGCCCTGGACCACCCGACGGCACGAGGAAGTAAACTACTTCCTCACCCAGATACTCTCGGGACACGGGGGTTTCCGGGAGTACCGCACTGGATACGGGCAGCAACGTCACCCGACTGCCCCGCAAGCCTCGGGATCCAGGAGACAGCGGAGCACGTTCTGCTCGACTGCCCCCGTTTCGAGCAGAACAGAGCAGAATGGGAGCGCAGCAGCGGCACCCGAACTAGTGCCGCGGGCCTAGTGCCCACAATGCTGCGCTCTGGGGCTCTCTGGGATGCTGGCTGCACACTAGCGGCCGGCATCATGCAGGTCCTCCATGCCCAAGCGGAAGCCACGAGGCCCAGGAGGACATGCCCACCTCCAGAACAGCCCGAGAACGGTGCTGGTGTGATAAGCACAGGGAAGCTTATCTGAAGTCGTCAGCCATGCCGAATTACCACCCCCCCGCGAAGTAATGACGAGAGTGGGTTCCGCGAGGGGGACAACAACCGGAGCAGCACGAGGAGTTTTTTTAGTGGGTAGCACTCAGGTGTTCTCGGAACGAGTTCTCGGAGAAGCATTATTCCCGATCGAGCTAGACTGTGTCCAAAAATGGTTTCCGTCGATAATTGTCCGCCAACTAAAATCAAATTGTTTATTAGGGATGGACTTTATCGAATTACTTGGGGTTAACGTGTACGGCAAGCGCGGCACATGGTCGTTGGAAGAGGTAGGGGTAGAAACACCCAATCGTGCGCTCGAGCGATGAACTCGCGACACTTGGCGTTGGTTTTGGCCTACAGGGACCCATAGCTAGCGAGACGGCACGTTTAGAGGAAAAACGCGAATATTCCCGACAATGCCACAAGATTTCAATATTGCGGTGACTCTCAACATAGCACAGCATAGGATCGACGCGCCTAATGATACAGCAGTGAAACAATGGATGTACCGGCGCTGTCCCATAGTCGTTGAGAAATTGAATGCAGAAGTAGATCGAATGCTCGACAGCAATATTATCGAAAATTGACAGAGTGACTGGGCAAGTCCTCCAGTGATGGTGGCAAAACCAAATAATAAATGGAGATTCTGTATAGATTACCGGGAGTTGAATAAAGTCACGCGAAAAGACGCGTATCCTCTCCCGCGAATGGATACGATATTAAGTAAATTACAAAAGGCCGTGTACATAACGACATTGGACATGAGCGCTGCGTACCACCAAATATTAATGGAAGAGAACAGCCGTCATTTCACTGCCTTGATCGTCGAGGGAAAGGGATTGTTCCAATTTCGAAGGATGCCCTACGGTCTATGCAACGCGCCCGCGCCGTTCCAGAGGCTAATGGACCGACTCATCGGTCCCGAACTCGAGACGCACGCGTTCGCGTATCTGGACGATATTATTATCGTTAATCGTACGTTCGAAGATCACCTTGAGTGGATTGAGAAAATCCTCGGGATCATTCGTGAGGCCGGATTAATATGAAATTTCGAGAAAAGCGAGTTATGCCTGAAGCGAAGTACGGTACCTCGGGTTTTTAGTGAACCGAGACGGGTTACGGCCGGATCCCGAAAAGATTATACCGATAGTTGAGTATCCGCGACCGCGGAATGCCACCGAGATGCGACGATTCAACAGCCATTCACCGCCATCACCGGGTATCATCGCCATTTGATAAATATTTCGCGCGTTGCAGGTCCACTTAACCGTCGAACCGACAAGACAGTACGCGCCCGGCACGACTTTTCGCGTAGTAAAGAATGAGATAGTAAACGCCGCGATTCTCACTTTTCCTAATTTTAATATTCCCTTCATTGTGTACACCGACGCGAGCGACAAAGGTATCGGCGCCGTGATAACGCAGCAGGGAGAGGAGGGGGAAAATTTGATAGAATGCGCGAGCCGTGCGATTACAGGACCCGAGACTCGATACACCGTGACTGAGGAAGAATGCTTCGCCGTATTGGGGTCAGTCCGTAAATTTCGAGCGTATTTAGAGGGATACGAATTTAAGGTAGTAACGAACCATAGTAGCTCACGGTGGTTATATAATTTAGTCGACCCAATAAGACGTTTGGCGAGATGGGCGTTAGAACTCTCCGGTTAACGAATGAAAATCGAATATCGCCGGGGTACGGAAAACGAAGCCGCCGTCGCGCTGTCTATGATGTTCGAAGAAGTAGAAACGGACTGGGACGCGAAGGTAGATTCTTTGGGAGATGCATTCGAGATCGACTGGTATCAAGAACGGTTCGAAGCCATCCGTCGTCACCCGCGCAGTTTCCCAGGATGGGTAATCGATGGGAAAGCAATGTATTTCTACCGGCCCGACGCGATTAAAGAAACGATCGGAAACGATCTTGATGCGTGGAAACTCGTAGTACCGTCGGAGGGATGCGAAATTATGCTAATGCAGGCGCATGATAGCGAGCAAGCAGGACACCCCGGAGGAGAGCGGACGTACCGACGTCTCGCGAACAATTATTACTGGCCAGGGATGTACCGCGATGTTAAGCGCTACGTAGAGAAATGCGTCACGTGTGCACTGCACAAAGCTGATCAGGCACGACCGATAGGAATAATGGGACCGCGAGTAGTCGCACAACCGTGGGATATCGTAGCTTCAGACGTTATGGGCCCGTATCCGAGATCGAAACTCGGTAATAACTTTCTAATCGTGTTTGAGGATTTATTGACGCGATGGATCGAATGTGTACCGGCGCCGGCTGCCACCGGAAAAACCATTGTCGAAGCATTCCGCGCGCGCGAATTATGCCGATGGGGCACCCCGCGAGTGTTATTAACTGACAATGGGACTGAGTACGTGAATCAGACGGTCAAGCGGCTGACGGACGAATACGGAATTGAACGAAGGACAACACCGCCGTACCACGCGCAGGCGAACTCCGTGGAATGCGTAAACCGAAATTTTAGAACGATGATATCGAGCTATGTTTCCGACGATCATGGCGAATGGGATTTGCACGTCGCGGAATTTCAGTTCGCATTGTAACGTGGTGTTTTTTCTGCACTGCTGCTGTCGAATATCGTAGGTTAAGATCTGGTACACCGTCCGCTGTCGAGCTCTCTCCAGGGCAACGAATTAGAATTAAGTTAGTTTAAGAAATAGTTTTGTGTCGTATTTGGGGTCTTGTGTGTTAGTTATAAGGAAGATTTTGTAAGGTCCGACCTCACTGGGTTCTCAACGTCTCGACCATCGTTGGAATGAGCCTGAGGGGTCTGCGTCTTTATTCGCTGGCGACCTGCTGTCCTGTGTTCCCAGGGACAGCATTAGCTCCGCAGGACGTGAGGAACCTGCGGGGTGGTATTAGTCCTCACCTTCACGAGGAGTGGACGCCGAGTGGAGGTTGGATTGTTCGGCGAGATCGTCCACCTCGTCAACGAATCCACAAATTTGAGGCAGAGGGCAGCGGACGGCTGGAAGCTTACCACCGTTTCCCCGCTCTGCCCGCTTAGAGCTACGGATCTCCACCATTTAACCGCCAATTTGAGGAAAGATGAGGTACCCGATGCTTGGTGGGAAATCTCCTAAATGCCTCGAAGCATCCCCTGGATTCTCTCTAGGTCCAAGGACGCTATGATGCCACCGTACCAGATCCATCCCGCGGCGCACTCGAGCCGTGAGGCGGCACCTCCACCGTCTGAGATGCCCACGGGATCTGCGGAAGAGCAGCGTTGGCCGGTACACGGTTTTTCACCGCACCGCAGGCTGAGGCGGGGCCACGTAAGGTTGTCGGAAGATTTGTAAATTCCCGAAGAGCGAAAAGCCTCATGAAGGAGGAGGGATCACACTAAAATCTTTATAGTGATCCGTTATCAGTTGCATGTAAGGAGCTGAGAAAATTTATTCCGCTGTCGGGTGTGGAGAACTCCACAACATTTTTATTTAGTTAGAGTCAGCGGAACGAAGAGCAGAAATGAGCGACGACTTTTGATGAGGAAGGGAGACGATCGGCACGCATCGTTAAATTTCGGCAATCGAGGGCCGAAAGTAGGGATTAGTTGTCCGAGTTGTCGCAAGACAAAGGACCATCGAGGACTCTCTTCGCGATTACCTGTGATCGACAACGGACGTGTCGTGGTACTTTCCGAAATTCAGATGATCGGGGTCAGCTACCAGACTTCCTGGAGAGGATTGGGAAGAGTATCGAGGAACAGAACCAGTATGGGCCGTGAGTACCCGTATCCCGGGATTTAATTCTGTCGTTTGCGGAACTGTGATTGGAAAAGTACAATTTATAGGATTTAATAAAATTTACGTGATTACCGAGTGAGATACTCGCGTAGTTTAAGGCCCTGGAAGAGAGGCAGGAGTCGCGAAGGTGCTACTTGTCTCGTTTTGTCTTGTGTGCTGTCTAGAATTTGTGTTAAATATTTATTGATGAGAATTACGTTACAGATTTCCCGAGGTTGCCGTGCTGTCGTACCGGACTCAGTCTCCTTGGAGCATACCGGTATTTTAGTATTGCCGTCCTAAGCCGGATTTCGGGAAACTAAAGTTACAAAAAGAATTGAGTTTTCGTACGAACCACCTTAAATTGAGAGTTGAGCGGCGAGACAAGTATTAGTCGGATGGTTATTCGCGCTGTCGCATTAGGAGATTATTCCTACGAGAACTACGCGATTGTAATATTAAATCCAAGCCGATTCTTTAGAGAAGAGAGCGATCGTGAGTCTTGCCGCGGAGTTAGTTAGTGTTTGTCCGTTCTATTTACGTATTTATTTTCCGATATACAGTCGAGCCGATCTGTGCGTTGTCGACCTTAGTGGCGACTATTACGAAAAATTATTCTGGGAAAATTCTTTAGTTGTGTTATTTGCTTTCATTAATAATAATTATTCGGCGATTAATTTACGTTGTTGAGAAGTGAGTGGAATCTCTCAAGAGTGTGAGAGCCCGAATTTAATTGTCGGTTTATCGCTGTCATTGTTGCCGGAATAGCGTTCCTTATTACTTGCGACGTATTATTTTTTTCGTTACTACGAGAATTCGAAACTTTCACTTGTCAATATTATAATTCTTTATTTTCCTGTTTCAAAATTCACCTTTTATTTTTCACCATTTCCAATAGTAAATAAAACTTCTAATTTGTTAATTGAGTGATTCTGTTCTGACCATTGTTGTGTGCGTATCGGCCCCGCCCCGAATTTAGCTAGTGGCCGAGTCAAATCGGTGAAATTTCGTTAGGGCCGTCTCGTGGCGGCTGGCGCCCGGGGAGACAGTCGCGGAAAACAGGACGAAGGTACCGGAGAATTATTTTCTCGGTTACACCATACAGTACGACAGTTGACTCATCGCTTGGCGTGAGCCCGGCATTTTTGAATTTAGAACGGGAACCAAAAGCCGCGAAACACTGGAAGAAAATGATAGTAGAGGAAATCGCGCCGAACGCGCCCGACAGAGAAAGGTGGATTGAGCGAATGATCATACTCGTCGAGATGCGGGATCTCGTGACGAATAAAATTCGCGAAGCATCATTAAAGCAGGCTGCGTATTATAATCGAAGCAGATGAGAGGTGCCGTTGCACGTCGGAGACCGAGTATACCGTAGGTACCGCATGTTATCGAAAGCCGCAAATAATATGACCTCTAAATTGGCGAAGAAATACGCCGGACCGTTCGAAGTCGTGAGAGTCGTGTCACCAAGCGTGGTTGAATTGACGAACCCTGACGGTCGACCTGCAGGGAGATGGCATGTGAAAGACTTGAAATTAGTAAGTAATTCATAGATCGCGAAACGCTCGACTGCTCAACCCGGAAATCCATAGAGTAAGGAATGTAGGTTTGTATGGTAGCGAATTGGTACGAAACATTATATAGACGGATTGAGTCAGGCCATTTAATTTCATGTTTGTTGATTTTGTACCGCGAAAAGCGAGAGAGAGTTACTCGCGAGAGAGTAACTCCGAAATCGGGAGAATTAGTTTTAAGATTTTGAGGAAGAAACATTTTTTGTAAGAAAAGTACTTGGTATTGGGATTTCAACTTGGGGTAATTACATTGCAGTGGTGGAAAACCGAGAGATGACGGAGGAGTGATTCTGCAACATAGACGGAGAGAAGGAAGGCGGAAGAACGCGATGTCAGGCCGTGACCCCCACCCCGGACGTCCGAGGCCCGCGTAACCCAGCAGAGCGTGCGAGAACGATTAGTCTAATTTCGGCACCCGTATTGATTAGTAAGATTTGAGAGATCATATTGGAGTCTAATTACTGACCCCGAAGAGAGAAGTCTAATTCCGGCCCCCGAATTAGCGAGGCAGATTGGAGAGTGTGTATTGAGAAGAGTAAGCGTGAAATATTAGGCTGTCGCTGAGCCCCTCGAGGAATCGGTAGCTTTGAGCAGACGCCTACGCGCGAGTACTGTATTCTCCCCATAAATTTAACAAGAGTCGAAACCCTTCACCGCGCGGGTAGAAGTAGCCACGCGAGTCTCGTAGGAAGAGATACGATAGATCCATGCACGCGCTTTCGCCGTGGAAGCTTAGTAGGACCAGTTAGTAAGATAGGAAAGAAGAATAAAGAGTACGCGAGGACCAGCGGATCCGAGGAGTCAGCAGCGTTGCGAGAGGGAAGCGATCCACGGAAAAAAAGGTAGGCGCACGTTGTGCGCCATCAAGTAAATATTCCGTGTAGCGTAGTATCGTCCTCCGTCGCGACCGGCTTCTCCGCTATAGATTGTGTGTTATTGCATGAACCACGTGATAGGAACGCGGTAATTGTCGGACTCGAGTCGTTCATTGTTGTATGATTTTGTATTCGTGTGAGGACTTCCGGTTAATTACTCAATAAATAATTGTTAGTAATTCATGAATTGAATAGAAGCACGCGTTCGAATATTTTATTTCGCGTATAGTCCCCGAACTGCATCCCTTCCAGCTAGCCGGAACCGGATAAGTAGTGACCTTGGCGAGTAATAAGTGACCCTGGCTGTCGGGTCAAGAATAGATAGCTTGGCGCCCAGCAAACGGTAACAAAGCAGGTAAGAGCAGAAGAAATTGCAGAGAAAGCATATAGATTTTTACTTTGGGCGTCGTTATATTTGGTCGTGGCTCCCCGTGTGAGTCATCCGAAATACTCGTAGGAGGTGCTCGTCACAATATATATTTATTTATAAGAGAAATGATGACATATATATATGTACGTTGTATGTGTTGAATACTCGCGTGTTATTAGTCGACATATTGGGTGGAAAAATGATAAACATTAAAACAACAAATTAACTTTCCTAAGATTTTAATAGCAGAATAAATTTTTACATTAATAACAATAATCATATACAGTCGTGATAAAAATATTCACGATATCTTGTTTTCTTTTCTCACTTTCTGGAATGCTCGAGGGAATTATTGATTTATTTTGGTTTCCTAGTAAAAGTACGAAATATATTTGATGTAACGTCGAAAAAATGATTTTCATGATTTTGTCTCAAACTTCAAGGGGAGCGACACTTCTCCATACTCGATCGATAATTTTCGATGGAAGCTCTCACGTCTCTGTCGAAGGTAACCTATAAAAAGAAATCCATGTGTGAGAATGCGTATTGAACGAGAAGTATATCTATGTGGTCTTTTGATAACGCAACTTGGGGTGTTTGCAAAATATTTTGTAGGGAAAAAGTTGTGTGTGTGTGTCTTTTACCTGGATTGTTTTGCTGATGTTCGCTTTCTGTTGACAGCCGGAAAAACATTTCTTCGCGTATCGACCTGTCTCGCAGGTGTCCTACAGGAATCGTCTTTGGGCGCCGCTTGACTTCGAGTCATACGATACGCCGTCGGGGGACCAATAATGAGACCCCATAGTTTCTTTGGACGTCGCGATAATAATGGGCGTGATTGCGACGCTGCCAATCCTTTGACGCGTTTCGTGCGTTTCCACTGTGACGTATTTTTCGGTAAAAGACCGATTAATCGGTCTTCTGGTCGAGAGCATAAAACACGAAAAGAAAAGAAAAATCGGGAACCCTCACCTTCGGCCGTCCACCCTCGCTCGCGCATCCGCAAACCCGGTGGGCGCCAGTTAATTTTTTGTTTCCCCGGAATCAACGAACCGGTATGTCCGAAGGATCGAGTGGGCGGCTCAATCCCCAAACTCCAAATCGCAAGTCTGGGGTAACACTCGCGATCGGGATCAAAACCGAAGGAATCGGTAGCTTAGTTGATTTTTGAGGTCGCGTAAAATTAACAAACGCAACTGGACGCACTCGCGGGAGCGAACGGTTGCGGAATAGCATGGCCGCTCAGTCTGCTAGGTTTGGTAGAGAGGGTCGCGATAAGGTGCAATAAATAGCCAAAAATCGTGATCAGAATTTAATTAACGGAAACTAAGGTCCCGCGGACAAAATTCGAGAGCGGGCATCGATAACAAATTCGCATTTTAGAATGTGCGAGAACTGACGAAGCGCATCGAGAGAGCCATAGTCACATCGGGAAAGCCTGGCAGAAAACTAAATTTAATAGTTAATGTCACGGGAACGACTCACCGGAGCTGCCTGCAGCCAATCCATGCCATGGAGGGAGATCGAGGGATCACGAGAACGATGGCACGAAGTGCAGGTATTCCACTGCACTGGAGAACGACCGAAAACTCGGGTTTTATTCCGTGGAATAAAACTCGCACCACACGGTCACTCAACGTATTCACTGTATGGAGTTTGGCCGGAGCACGGGAACTACGCGAAGACGCGCGCGCGAGCGACATAAAAACTGTCAACACGGGAACGCTTACCGAACTCGAGGCACCTCGGCGGTGTCCCGAGGAAGACTGATTATTTCAAGTAATCACCGAGAACGATTCATTATTATTATTCTGATATCTCAAAATCCCTTACTCGCGAACTACTGCCCTCTCCTTCGAATTAGTTCGTAGCGATAGCGGGAACGCAACTTGTGCCGGTAACATAGCAGAGATCTGTACGGTCGCCTCCCTTAGCTCATTGCGTGAAAACGGGCCTTTACTTAAAAAAAAAAACAATAGCGTTAGGATACCCCATCCTAGGCCAGACCTAACATAACTCCACCCGTTCTCCAACGCAATGCACTGTCACCGTAGGGCGCCGGATTTGCACCGGTCTGCAACTAACCGGCAAAAACTCATATCGGTGACTCTCATCTGCCGGGCTGCTCGATTCGTTGAGCTCTCGTGCTCGCGACAGATTTGAGTGCACAAATCTCCCGTCTTCTCTCAACACCAACAACAAAAACAAAGTCGCCAACAACTTTCCATAGCCAAACGGTAGAATTCGAGGAGTGCCACGTCGAAATCGCTAGACATAGCCAACTCTGTAACAATAGACCTTGTGATCGTAATTTTGTAAAAAAATCACGTCACACCACGTATAGTAGAATTCTACTATATCCATCTGCGAACGATATAAAATATAAAATAACAGTTAAACAGTTAAACAAACATTTAAAACTTGAGATTATAATTCTTACCGTAGTTTTGTGCGGCAAAAGATGCGACCTTATCGAATCAAACTTCTTTTTGATTTCCGTCAATCCTTCTTCAAATAGAGTCTGGAGAACAAAAATGGAAATAACGTATTATTTTTACATTTAACGTAATAATAAATATGATAAGTTGTATAAAATCGAGATGCGTTTGATACTCACTATGTCCGATTCCGTCCATCTATCTGAGATTTTGTGAGGTATTTGTTCAGTCATCAATGTTTTCAATGCGTCTTTCGTCAAATATCCGGAATCGTGAAGAACATCAGATATATATTGTTCGGCGTAACCGCTGCAAGAATTCTCTATCGATTTGTTATCGGGAACCCCTTGATGTATCTGCGCGCAAGTCAGGGCGGACTTGGCGAGGTACATAAGAGCCCGCATAGACCGCTCGTCACTTTCCGGTATAGGTTTCCAGATCCTCACGTCATCCTTGACATCGGGGTAATTGTTTTTCGGATCATCGGTGACACGGCATTCCGTTATTTCGGCAACGCAATCCACGTAATCCTAAATATCAATAACACCAAATTAACATTATCCACGATGAATGATTAACTTGTAACGAAATGTTATTTCACTATGGCCTCGAAAATTACTGCATCTGCAAACAAAAGTCTTTGTCAATTTATAGCGCCTCAAAAATCAGCCCAAGACAAAAACCTGTACCGACTTGTTTGTTACTTTTTTCATTCTCTACAGAGGGATTTTTTTTTAAATTCATTAAGAGGGTGCTTTTACAACTTTCATATTTAGCCCCCGTGGTACACAGTCTAATGTTGCTTAAAGGGGAAAAATTGTCTCAGGATCTTTTTGTGTTCCGTCTTCAGTGCTCTACAAACTATTTCAAAGGTATACATTTTTTTCAGGATTCAATAAAAGGGTTTTTCGGCAATTTTCATACTTCGGCACCGCAAAGAAGTTGAAGTAAAAATGATAGATTGATGGACTCTCGATGTATTCAAAAGAAAACAAAAAAAAAATCCGTTTGCAGAGAATGGAAAAAAGAGTGAAAAAAGTCGTTAGAGATTTTTGTCTTGTGCTGATTTTTAAGGCTCCACGAATTGCCAAAGATTTTTCTTTTGCGGATGCAGAAATTTTCAAGGTCATTGTTTCATAAAATTTTTCAATTGCCATTAGGACCGTAACTCGTAACAATATCAAAGTGCAACTGAATTTCTCGTAATGATTATGCGAATTATGTTTCATTACTTCTAAAAATAAACATCCCACTTACCTCGCTATTTTGCAATTTAGGTACATATTCCTTCTCGTAACGCTCATAGTCGATATTCACCATCTTTGAATTCGTTCAAAAAATTCGTTTCGTCGTCGATCACTAAAACTGCTCAAGCCAAGAGATATTTAGCACGGTATAAGTTGACATGTTAACCTGTTAGACGAGATGGGTCGACTGGCGGTCGGCATCTTGGGTCAGCTGTATAAAGGGAACCCTTGCTTGCTCAGGAATCGGCCCTTTGAGATTAGCTCCCTCCCCCACGACCTACCGAGAGAAGGTACAAGACAGCACCGAGATTGTCCACTAAGTTCCTAATCGAGTGTCTTACTTAGATGGAGGGAAGAAAATGCTTTCGGAAATAATGTCAAGAGAATTAGATGTAGAGCGACATATGACCCTCAAAACTTCTGCATCTTCAGAAAAAAACTTCAGCACGCTGTAGCGCCGTGACATTAGTTCTGAGTGGAAATTGTTTACCACCTTTTTATTCCTCTTTATATTCCCCGATGGCGGATATTTTTGAAAAAAAATATAAAGTTATTTGAAATTAAGACGATCACTGCGAATTGAAACACTTGGCACGCTGCATCTTTTTCATTTTGACTTGGAGAGAAAAGTTTGTACGAGACATTTTCTTCCTTTTCTAATTTTGAGGTGGCGGTTATTCGTACTTTTCGAGTGACGGTTATTTGTGGGTGGTTATTTGGACTTTAGTATTTGACAGCGTTTCCTGACTAGAATATTGATCATAGGCAAAAATGCCAGAACACTTTTTTTGTAGTACTCTCGATTATCTAGTGGCAGATTCCGCCGAATTTTTTTATTAAGGGCGAAGAAATATTTTTTTTGCCATTTAAAAACTTTGGATCGCGATATCTTGGCCAGATCACCTCCTAGAGAAAAAAACGTATGTCCCTTTTCGGTTCCTTTTTCGATTATCTAGTGGCGGGTTCCGTTGGCTTTTTTTTTTTTAATGGCGAAAAAAATTTTCTTTTTCATTACAATAATTTGGATGGCGATATCTTGGCCAGATCACCGCATAGAGAATAAATCATATAATCATTTTCTGTCACTTTTTTGATTATCTGGTGGCGGGTTTCGCCAGATTTCCTCCTAAGAGCGAAGAAATATCTTTTTTGCTAGTTAAAAACTTTGGACTGCGATATCTTGGCCAGATGACCTCCTAGAGAAAAAATATATTTGCCTTTTCTGTTCTTTTTTTGTTTATCTAGTGGCGGGATCGGCCGAATTTTTTTTAAGGGCGAAGAAAATTTTTTTCATCACTTTAAAACATCGGAAGATATGTCTTTGCTCTTTAAAAAATCCGGCGGAACAGGCCACTAGATAATCAAAAAAGGAACAGAAGAGGCAGATATGGTTTTTTTCTCTAGGCAGTCATCTGGCAAAGATATTGCGATGCAAAGTTTTTAAATGGGGAAAAAAATTTTCTTCGCCCTTAAAAAAACATCCGGCGAAATTCGCCTCTTAGATAATTCGAAAAAGGAACAGAAAAGGCACATATGCTTTTTCCTCTAGCGGCTGATCTGGCCAAGATATCGCAATCCAAAGCTTTTAAATGGCAAAAAAAATATTTATTTGCCCTTACTAAACAATCCGGCGGAACCCGCCACTAGATAATCGAGAGTACTACAAAAAAGTGCTCCGGCATTTTTGCTTATGATTCATTTTCTCATCAGGATATAGATAAAAAGAATGACCGCTTGTACGAGAAGCGTCGAGGCATAATACATTAAATATCGTGTTATCGACTGCAATATACTGCGAATGTAACAGGCGCTATTTATCTTCCAGCGATACTATTGTTTTAGCGCATTCTTCGAATGCCTTTATTTTTGCGTGCAAGTTTTATTGACCATTGTTTTTACATCGATAATAAACAATTATTTATTTCAAAAATTACCTTCAATATTTTTGCATCAACCTTATTTTCCCCGCAATAACGCTCATAATCCATTTATTTATTAATTTCTTACTTTATTTTGTCCATCGACTATAAATGTTTAACAGTAGCCAATCGGGCTTTTCATTTACGATCTCGAAAGTCAAAAAGGTGGTCGTTGCCCTCGAAAACGAGGAAAGAACAAATGTGTCATAAATGATTCCGAGTATAATGTCGAGGTATAAATCGAACAAGCGTGCTACCTACTATAGTTTTTCGGGCAATAAACACGAGTCAAACACCAATTGTGTTGTCAACAGGGTCTCCGCGTGGAGGATTAGCGCGATCGGGCGGAACGATGGACGCGTCGGTAGTTATTACGGACCGCTGTCCTATTCGAAGAAAACCTCACCCGCGCTTACCGACTTGACGATACACTAGATACGATAATTAGAGGTATCAATATAGTTCAAGTGGAGGAAAAAGTGAACTGAACATTTTCAGGAAATCCCACAATTACGGAAAACCGATACATCTTTCAAAGGACAATTCAGGATACCTAGGTAAACTCGAGGACGCTCGAGTGTTGTAAAAAGTCCTCTACAAAAGCGGTGTTGATTTTTTTTTTTTAGTTTTTCGCTTCGTTGCATGGATGATTACCGTCCTCGTTAAATAATTGAGATATTAAAACGTCTAAGGTAGGTCGAAAATTCTTGGCAAAGTTAACATGAAAATATAGGTATTAGAAAAATTCGAAACAATTAACACATTCGCTTCATTATACAAAAAAAAGAAAAAAAAATGAGGAAAAATCAACAACCGTTCAAACTGGTCATGTAAAAATGACCCTCAAGATGACTGCACCTTCAGTATAACACTTCAGCACGCTGTAGCGCCGTGACATTAGTTCTGAGAGGAAAATGTTTACCACCTTTTTATTTCACTTTAAATTCCCCGATGGAGGATATTTTTGAAAAAAAAAATGAAAAGTTATTTGAAATTAAGACGATCACTGCGATTGAAAACTTTGGCACGCTGCATCTTTTTCATTTTGACTCGGAGAACAAAGTTTGTAGGACCTATTCTCTTCCTTTCCTAATTTTGAGGTGGCGGTTATTCGTACTTTTTGAGTGGCGTCTATTTGGACTTTTGTCTTTGACAGCCTTTCCTGACTAGAATATTGATCATAGACAAAAATGCCGAAAGACTTCTTTGTAGTGCTCTCGATTAGCTAGTGGCGGGTTCCGCCGGATTTTTTTTAAGGGCGAAGAAATATTTTTTTTGCCATTTCAAACTTTGGATTGCGATATATTGGCCAGATCACCGCCTAGAGAAAAAGGATGCAAAGTAGAACTTTGCACATTACTTCCTCATTAAATTTTGCTCTTTACATAGCAACCTTTACAAAGAAGTATTGAAACTGATTTTGGCTTCCTCATAGAAAAAGCTTTGTCGAAAGCTTCTTCATAGAAGCTTTGTCAAAAGCTTCCTCCATGGGGAAGCAATGTGCAAAGGTCTACTTTGCATCCTTGTTTTGAATAAATGAATAAATCACCGACACATCTCATTTTTATTAGGCACAAACTTTTGTTTTACTTTAATACTTTTTGCGGAGGTTATAGCGAAAACCGCTATTTTTTCAACAATTCAAAATGGTGTAAAATTGGAACGACTTTACCGATCACCACCAAATTTGATACACAGTAGGACTGCATATTATTTTTCGTTCATATAAGATGTCAGTTAATTTGCTGAAATTCTACGCGATTTATAGCGAAATCTTGATTTTTCACAACAATTCAAAATTCTATAAAATCCGAACCGCTTTACCGATTTTGTCGAAATTCAATGCCAAACAGCATTTAATGTCTCTCTTGTTATAAAAAACTATTTAGCCTGATCGTTGAACTTTTACGAAAGTTAGAGAGTATACGACATTTTTTATTTTTTATTTAAAATTCTCTAAAATCAGTATACATATATATATTTCCTCAAAAATTACAGCAATTGAAGAGGAATTAATACTCTACTTGCATGTCAAATTTGAGCTCGATCAATTGTGCCATTCGCGAGTTATCGACGATTGAATTGTCGGTCCTTGAAATACACATACACAAATACGAACACATTTTCTAAATTCTAAGTGATTCTAAGGATACTGACATGAAAATCTCGAAATAAAAAAAAAATGTAATGGAAACAAAGCTTCTTCTATGAGGAAGCAACATATAAGCATTTTCGTCTGCATATCGAATGCATGTCGAAATCAAAAGATCGTGGATTCCCGGCGTTTCTGAAACTTTAGCTGGGTGTACTGGTGTGTAAACCCTTCATTTAATGCAACTACACACTCTCAATACGATAGAACTAATATTGCAGATCAACAGCAATTATTACGTCGAAGCTTAGCAAAATCGAAAGATTGAGGATTCCGAGCGTTTATGAGAGTCCGGCTGGGTGTACTAGTGTCAAAAACCTTCGATCTATGCAACGACACACCCTCAATACGATTAAACTGGTATCGCAGTACAGCAGCGATTATTACGTCAAAGCTTAGCAAAATCGAAAGATCGAGGATTCCCGGCGTTTCTAAGGCATTTGCTGGATGTACGGGTATTGAAAACCGTAATTCTATGCAACGACACACCCTTAATATGATAAAACTCGTATCGCAGTTCAGCAGCGATTACCACGTCGAAGCTTAGCGAAATCGAACGATCGAGGATTCCGGACGTTTCTGAGATTTTGGCTGGGTTTACTAGCGTCTAAAACCTTTATGCTATGCAATTTTACACTCTCAATACGATAAAACTGGTATCGGAGTTCACCAGCGATTATTACGACGAAGTTTGGCGAAATCGAAAAATCAAGGGTTCCGAGTGTTTCCCAGACTTTGGCTGGTGCACGGGTGTTACAAACCTTCATTGTATGCAACTAGGAACCCTCAATACGATAGAACAATTATCGCAGTTCGACAGCGATTGAAATGTCGAAGCTTAGCAAAATCGAAAGATCGAGGATTCCGGCGTTTCTAAGACATTCGAGGGGTGTACGGGTTGTAGTACCCCCGATTTTACGTATTAAAATTTAAATTAATAAATCGTTGAAATTCATTGCCGTTGCGAAAATATTTCCAACAGTAATCATTTTCGCCACCAGCTTCGGGCACGCGTGGTGTCAATGCACTCGAAGCTGAATCGGCATTCAATTAAGCTGACCCAGCAATTGCGGGTCGAACGGACTAAATCGGCTCTCGATTTAGTCAGTCTTTAGAAAATCAGAGTAAATTCTACTTAAACCCATAAAACCTTGTATTACTTTCGGGAATCGCGTGAACTCTAGTTCTTTAATCGGTCCGATCCCAAATACTATTTATACAACAGCCGGAAACTAGACGATTCGATCACTCGTCTCAATTTCGGGCACAACATTTTGGTGACCGCGGTGGGATTCACCGTTAGCGAACCCCGAAAAGTAAGGTATACAAGAAAAAACCCAGAGTCAAACCCGACTCCAAATCGTTGGGGTAAACGACTTGGTGCGATTCACACGCAATCGTGAATCGTTAAAGAAGACGTCAGTCAGGTACCACTGACGAGGAGCCAACCGAAGGACGAACGTCCAGCCAACTGAGGGACGAACGTCCAAAGGATCGACTACGCCGGGAAGGGCGTACTCATTGACCAGCAAGGTCAACACGACACCGCAGTCGGGGAACAACGTCAAGGTCATCACGACAACGGAGACGACAACCTCGAAGTTCAGCTGCGCCATGGAAGGGATCTGGAAACTGTAAGTGGCGGTTGCCAAAAAATTTTCATTTCTGCATGAGCCTATTAGTCCGAGCCAGAAAAACGGGTTTAACAATTTGTAGAGATTAAGGCATTAAATCCGTAGGACTGAGCCCGCGAGCCCAGATCTCTCGTGAAAAAAAATCGATACCCTTACCGGAAATCATTGCAAGTTTGTAGCAACTTGCAAGGATTTGCGGTATTAATTCGCGAAAGGCAGGGGGCCAGGCTAACACCAACCACTGTCCATCATAACTAAAAGAATTTTAGCTACATATAATTAAAACCCCTTTCGGAACAAGGAAAATAACAAAAATTAAAAACTGCCCTATTCGCGATAAAATTAAATTTAACCGTTGCTGAGTCATTGCATCACATGCCGCAAGAAGACCAAATTCGACAGCGGCGGAGAGCGAGCTCCGTGGACACAACAATACATGCCGACGGCGTAGATATCACCACCGGCTTAGAAGAAGCGGTTGGCGGCATCACCTTGAGGACGCAACGCGCCCTTAGGAAGATTTCGCCGACCGGCGGAACCCCCGGCACGGACGAGGCCCGCATAGCAGAAAGTTTAGTAAGGGTGTTCGGCATCAACGTGAGAAGAGGAACGTTCGGTGAAGCCACGTACATGGACCAAGAAGAGGAATCCAAGGGCGAGGGCGCAAAGGCCATCGCCACACCAGATATAGACGCTGAGCTGGAAAGGATGCTCCGAGACACCGGTCTGGAAGGACAAAGGGGAGCCCTGGAAAGGGTCAAATCCAAGAATCCAGGTAATGGCAGAGGACCAATCCCTAAGAGCACTGCTAGGGGAACGACACAGAGGAACGACCGGATGGACGAGGAGCCCTACGAGTTACCAGCACCACTGCCATGGAATGCTGCCTCTCGGAACAGCGCTCAAGGTCATCTGGAAACACCCCACCGTGGAAACTACAGCACATCATCGAAGCATGTGCAAGATACGCCTGAAGTTCTGGCACATACCGAGCACGACCAAGCTGTCCAATTAGAAGCTCAATTGGAGCTCATTCGCACTCTTCAGACGCAGCTCGAGGAACTCACGATAGTGGTTGCCCGGGAAAAGAAACAAAAAGGCAAAGAAACTCCAGCAAATCCCCCGACACCTTCGCCAAGAAGAGAGTCAGGAGATCCGCCTGGAGGCCCCCCAGAGGAGCCGCCAAAACGACTACCAGTATCGCCGAGAAGAAGTCTGGGAGTAGGACCTCCAAAAGATCCTAGAGGAAATCCTCCTCATCGGGGATCCGGAGGAGAGCCCTCAGGTGACCCTCAGGGCGGTAGACCCTTCTATGACGACGGTCAAGATTCGAAACCGCTCGAGCTTGGGAATCCAATTTATCAGGTACTTCGACGGAAGCGATCCGGGAAAACTCGGCGCATTCCTACTCTCGTGCGACACAGTATTCTCAAGGATAAAGACGGAGGAAAAAGGTACTCTACTCGCCTTAATACTCAGTGGCAGAATTGAAGGAAGAGCAGCCGAGGAGCTGAGGTTCCAGATCATTCACACTCTGGAGCAATTAAAAGCGGAGCTTGAATCGCGTTTCGGACGCCAAAGATCTCTGTCAGCCATGCAAATGGAATTCCATTCCATGAAACAAGAACTGAACGAGGATGTCACCGCGTACGCGACCCGAGTGGAAAAAATGACCCCGGAAGCGGTGGGAAAAATCTGCGAGGAGGTTAGCAGTGATGAATAGGCCCGGTTTGTGGAATGGATAACGCGGAAATCTGCTGTAACAGTTTTTGTGTGTGGATTGCATGGCCAAGTACAAATTCCGGTGCGAGCGCGGAACTGCACTACCCTGCATGAAGCAATAAATTCGGCTGTGGAAATAAGTAACCAGACGCACCCACATGGAGCAGGGAAGAAAACCCAAGGAAGCCAGAGAAGGTCGCTATCCGCTCAGCCCGGTGAAAAAACTTGTTATAGCTGTGGAAACAGCGGTCATATGGCGCGGGATTGCACCCGCCAATCAGGCCGATTGAGCCTGCCTGCTCCCAGTCACCCGAGAGGAATCAATCAGCCGGAAATAGTATGCACCTACTGTAAGTTTAAAGGACACTCGTGGCAAGAATGCAGGAAGAGATTAAAGAAAGAAGTAGGTCAAGCATCTGCACGACAATAGACGAGTGGAGACTGGCCGCCGAGTCACGATAAGGCTCAGGAATTCGGCAACTACTACGCGTACGCTGGACAGCATTGACCCCGAAGTTACGAGCACCGGCCGTCAGACACAAGGGAATAAGGAGATGCATGTCATCGAAGTTACCGTTCCGTCGAAGAGTTCAACGGCCAGCGATTTTGATATAGCAAGCCCTACCGCAACGCGAGGAATACTCACACTTAAGGCCGACACCGGAGCTCAGTGCAGCCTAATAAAATACAGCAAATTAAAAGCAGACACACCGATCGAAGACAGCGATGCAGTACTTCAAGGCGCGGAGGGTAGTAAATGTTCTCCCGTCTGTAAGGCGGAGATCACCTTGAAAACGCCGAAAAAAACAATAAAGCATTGGTTCTACTTTATAAAAGATGACGTGCCGATAGCCGTTGAGGGACTACTGGGCATGCAATTCATAAAAATGCACCACGTAGATATTTTGAGAGGAGAAGTGCTCCGACTCTACGGGCACTCAACGTGCCGTTACTGGATGGAAGTCAGAAGATCGCTCTCCAACCACGCTCTGAAACTATAGCTTACGTAGCAACGTGCAGCGGCACACCAGGAATTCTTCCAAGGAAAGAGATAGAGGCAGGTGTGACAATCGGCGCCTGCTACACGCCGCCACGAGGCAATAGCTGTGTGGCGAGCCTCATGAACACTACTGACCGCGTGGTAGTGATCAGTCGCCCGACGGTGATACTTGAGCCGGTCGAGATAGCGGCCGAGCTCGAGACCAACTCGGAGGCATTACAAGTAGGCGTCGTCAGGGAAGAAAGGGGGGCCTTGCAACTCCAGCGTTTAGAAAGAGAACTCGCCATGACTCACCTAAATGACGAGGAAAGAAAATCCCTTTTACCGCTGATAAGGAAATACGAAAAGATTTTCCATTTAAAGGGAGATAAATTACCGTGTACACACATGGTGGAACATTGCATATCATTAAAGGATGGCGTACAACCCACAAAAATACGCCCTTACAGACTACCAGAAATGCACAAACAGGAAGTGGAACGGCAAACTAGCGAGATGATCGCAGATGGGATAATTCGGCCAAGCAGGAGCCAATGGAACGCACCTCTCTTGGTAGTAGCTAAAAAACCCGACGCAACGGGAGAAAAACGACGTCGAGTGGTGGTGGACTTCCGGAAATTAAACGAAGCCACCATAGGGGACTCCTACCCACTGCCCAACATCACCGAGATATTGGACCAGCTGGGAAAAGCCAAATATTTTTCAACTCTCAAGGACATTTCGAATACAACCGAATGCCTTTCGGATTAAAAAATGCGCCTCCCACGTTTCAAAGGTTAATGAACTCCGTACTGGCCGGCATACAAGGAGTAAAGTGTTACGTATACCTCGACGATATAGTCGTCTACGGTAAAACGCTACGTGAGCAGAACGACAGGTTGTAGGAAATGTTCCAACAATTAAACGAGGCCAAGCTGTCCGTACAACCTGGGAAATGTCAATTCGTACGGAAAGAAACGCAGTACTTGGGACACATCATTTCGGAAGAGGGAGTAAGAGCAGATCCGGAGAAACTCGTCGCCGTAAAAAATTTTCCCGCACCAACAACCGTAAAACAGGTGCAATCATTCCTCGGATTGGCTGGCTACTATCAAAAATTTATTCGGGATTTGTCGAAAGTAGCAAAACCACTAACCAGCTTATTAAAAAAGGGGACGAAGTTCGAGTGGACTGCAGTATGCGACCCCGCGTTCGAAGAATTGAAGAGGGCATTACCCACGGCGCCCGTACTACAATACCCCGACTTCGACCGGCAATTCTTAGTAACCACAGACGCCTCAGATAAGGCAATCGGGGCAATCCTCTCCCAAGGCATGGTCGGCGAAGATTTGCCTATATGCTATGCGAGCCGCACTCTCTCGAAAGCCGAGATTAATTACTCGACTACGGAGAAAGAGTTACTCGCAATATTGTGAGCCATAGCGCAATTCCAACCGTATATTTACGGAACCCGGTTCAAGGTCATCACCGACCATCAACCACTCACCTGGCTGTTTGGGATAACCGACCCGGGTTCTCGCCTGATGAGGTGGAAAATAAAATTATCAGAGCACGAGTTTGATGTGGAATACAAAGCTGGGAAGAGAAATACAAACGCGGACGCTCTAAGCCGCTTTTGTATTACCACAAGAGCTCAAGCGCGAGGAAAAGCTACGAGTGCCGGGAGGAAGAGAATAATAGCGAGTTCGGTAGAGGAATCGACGGCAGAAACCGAATTACCATGCAATACAGCGAGCCAGAAAAAGAAGGAAATAGATGGCTCACGGACGACCGAACACACTAACGCCCGCACCAACACATGCAAGCCGTGTGGCTGGGGCGCTCCGGCTACGAAGCATGGCACAAAGAGTAGGCGCGAAGAGTGAGACCGGATTGGGGGATAGGGCGAGTGCAGCGAGAGAGACGGAGCGACGCCACTCACTGCGGAGCGAAAAGGACGCCGATACTCCACCGTTCCAAGCTTACGTAGACCGACTCGCTGGCCAAGCGAACAGCCAGCAGCCAGGCGGGCCTGGGGAAGCGGAGAGCGTGACAAATAATGAGATAGGGAGTTCCTCCAGTGACGACGAGGAAGCCGCTACAAAAAACAAGCGTCGCCGCAGCATAGGCGTAACCTGGCCGTCGCTGGAGGATCGAGGAAAAATACTAAAGGAATACCATGATGCCCCCCTCGGTGGGCACCAGGGGATAAAGAGGACACTAACACGGATCCGAGCCAAGTATGAATGGCCCGGCATGAAGAAGGAAATAGAAAATTACATCACAGCTTGCGAGAAATGTCAAAAAAACAAGCTACGATGTAGAATAAAGGGACCAATGGTCATCACCGACACCCCCAGCAAGCATTTGAAAAGATAGCCGTCGATATCGTAGGACCACTACCTTTGACAGAGGCTGAAAACAGATACCTTCTCACATTCCAGGATGCACTAACCAAATACAGGGCAGCAGTGGCTATTCCCAACCAGGAAGCGCGGACAGTCGCCAAAGCTTTGGTGGAAGAAATCATCTGTCGATATGGAACACGTGAGATCCTTCTGTCCGACCAATCTTGTGCGATAAGCGGCGGCCGACGAGGGAAGGATATTAAAAGAAATTAAGAAAGGATAGAGAAAGGCACGGATGCGCAAGAGGGGCATCTACGTGCATATGTTTTTCATAATATTTGAACCTAACTTAACATTAAAATAAAAACACGATGACGGTTTAAATTCAACTAAAAAATTTTGGTGTCATTTATATTGAAGAGTATTTCCTTCACCTAGTTCCAGTTAGTGTGTGATAAACCCTCTATAATACGAACCCCGTGATATTTCACCCCCGCGTTTTCTCCCCACGTGCCCACCGCCATCGCAGGTGTCATTCACACCTGTTGCGTCATCAGTGAGTGGTGGTTTTCTTATGCGGAATTATTGTTAAGCCCCTAGAAAGTCCCGTTGTTGAAGTTTTCTGAATCGTCAATTATTACGCCCCCCCCCCCCCTTCCCGTCCCCGCACGCTCTAAAGAAAGCCCAATTTTCCGTAATTACGGTGCCGATCCGGTCTCCCCATACTTCACCCTCCCCCCTTTTTTCTGTACTTTTCTCTTCCGCCCGAAAAATGTTTTTATTGTCGCCTTTTTTTGTATTGTAAAGACTGAGGTAATAAATAAGAAGCCGACGAGGTCGGAAATTCACCCCTCAGACCTCTCGCCGCTCTGTCCCTAGCCGCGCCCACCTATTATTACGATTGATTGTTTTCTTTTATTTTTTTTTGTCATATTACCGGGTCAAGGGACCGGTAATATTCCGATTGCTACATGATATGTAGCTGGGGCCCAGTGGAACCCCTTATTTATATTTTCTTTAATAAATTATTGTTATTGCCAGTATTATTTTTGCTATTTTTTTAACTAACCCTTTTTCCCACCGATAATAAAGGGGAAGCCGGATATAGCACATAAACCCAGTTTTCTGGGTGCAATATACCACTTGAGAATGATGGCATAGCTTAGAAGTCAAAATTCTCGAAAATAAACTTCCGTGATCCCGTTTCCGGCAGTTTCCGTCCCGCTCGCCGGATCAAGGATTTCTGCTCGACCAAACGACCGAAAAATGGATTTTCTCAGAATCGTCGTAAATATACACTGTGACGAGGCGCTAGTGCGCGCTCGCCGCAACGAGCTAGGCACCGAGTGCTCGTGTACCGAGAGCCCGAACCGCGTGGAAACAGAATCGCTCCTCGGCGTCAAACATGAATAACGAACGTTTGACTGCCGTGAGTATTGTTCCATAGGATTCACGGAATTGGGGCGACAGCCCGGGAAGACGCGCGAGGATAGACAGGGGAAAGGAAGTAGTAGGAAAGGAAGAAGAAGTAGTATCACATGGCAGCCAGAATACAGAGGTTATATGTATCTTTTCGACGATTCTGAAAAAATCCATTTTTCGGTCGTTTGGTCGAAAAGAAATTTTAGATCCGGCGACCGAGCCGAAAACGGGATCATCGAAGTTATTTTGAAAATTTCGACTTCTAAGCGATGCCATCGTTCTCAAGTGGCATATGGCAGCCAGAAAATAGGGGTTATGTTTAAATTTTCAATGATTTTGAAAACATCCATTATTCGGTCGTTTGGTTGACCAGAAATCCTTGATCCGGCGAGCGAGCCGAAAACGGGATCGTCGAAGTTTTTTTTGAAGATTTCGACATCTAAGCTATACCATCGTTCTCAAGTGGCAGATGGCAGCCAGAAAACAGGGATTATGTTTATATTTTCGACGATTTTGAAAAAATCCATTTTCGGTCGTTTGGTCGAGCAGAAATCCTTGATCCGGCGAGCGAGCCGAAAACGGAATCGTCGAAGTTTTTTTTTAATATTTCGACTTCTAAGCTATGATATCGTTCTTAAGTGGTGTGACGTCCCGGTCAACACTTATGAGTTGCACTGGGGAGATCGAAACGGCGATCTCACTTTCGGGTCAAGGCGTTAGCTCTTTACACCGGGGACGGACATCTCGCCTTTCGCTAACTCAATGATGTAAGAATTTAAATCAAATGGAGCCAGTGACTTGATGATCGATTTGTGGTAGAGGGATCCAGCATGCAAATAATGGTGATTCGCCAATTTGTAAATGCTCACAATTTATCCGTTAGAATTTCTGCTGGTACACTTCTAGTATCTAGATATCTGTATTAATTGACCACGCAGGGCCGAATAGGTAGTATGGAGCTTTGCGCGCTCCGTCGAAGTTAATACGTTGGTCGAAGATTTGGAACTAACTAACTTAACTAACTAAATCCCGCTCTTACATACTAATTTGGATAGGTTGATTCGAGCGTGGGGGAATCATAAATTTGATAGGAGATCGTAAACAATGAATATAAGTAAACTATTTATGGGAATGTTGGAGGCGCATGTAATTATCCGGTAGCTAGAAAAGGGTTGATCAATAATGGTATTCGACTTTATATCTCACATTCTTGGGAGATTCGAACTGAGGATTTATAGCAGGCGCGTCGTCCGGTGCCTTGTGTCATAAACGAGCGGGGATCCACTTGGGTTCGGAAGAGCATTAGGGTCAACGGTCGTGATGCGGCGCACGTGCGCTATAGATAAAACGTTCTGTCTAGTGCGGGCGTTAAGCTTTAAAAACAAGTGCGGGTAAGGCTACGTCGTAACAGTGGCATATGGCAGCCAGAAAACCAGGGTTATGTATATATATTTTCGACGATTTTGAAAAAATCCATTTTTCGGTCGTTTGGTCGAGTAGAAATCCTTGATCCGGAGAGCGGGACGGAAACTGCCGAGAACGGGATCACGGAAGCTTATTTTCGAGAATTTCGACTTCTAAGCTATGCCATCGTTCTCAAGTGGCATATTGCACCCAGAAAACAGGGGTTATGTGCTATAACTGGCTTCCTGTTTATTAACGGTGGGGGAAGGGGGTAGTGAAGAAAATAGCAAAAATAATACTGGCAGTAACAATAATTTATGTAAGAAAATAAAAATAAGGGGTTTCTCTGGGCGCCAGCTACGTATCGTGTAGCAAACGGAATATTACCGGTCACTTGACCCGGTAATATGACAAAAAAAAAAAGAAGTCAATAAATCGTAATAATAGGGTGGCGTGGCGACGGAAGGAGGGGTTAGATGTCTCAGGGGTGAATTCCCGATCTCGTCGGTTTCTGATTTATTACCTCGGTCTTTACAATACAAAAATAAGGGCGACAATAAAGGGATTTTTCGGGTGGAAGAGAAAAATACAGAAAAAAGGGGGGGGGGTGAAGTATGGGGGGACTGGATCGGCACCGTAATTACGGGAAATTGGGCTTTCTTTGAGAGCGTGGGTGGAGGGGGGGCTCGTAATAATCGCACGATTCAGAAAACTTCACCAACGGGACTTTCTAGGGGCTTAACAATAATTCCGCATAAGTAAACCACCACTCACTGATGACGCAACAAGTGTGAACGACACCTGTGATGGCGGCCGGCACGTGGGGAGAAAACGCGGGGGTGAAATTTCACGGGGTTCGTATTATAGAGAGTTGATCACACAGTAACTGGAACTTGGTGAAGGAAGTACTCAAGTACTCACCCCTTTCACAATTCCACATGTTGCAAATATCTTTCTAACTCTTGAAAACTCACAAAATGCTTTTTACTGAATTCAATGGCGTCGTTCTTTGCACGTAGCTCAGCTGAAGTGACAGGCCGGCCGGCGTCTATTTCATTGGAGCCTCGCGTCGCAGTTGATTGACTCCCGCGGAGGTCTCTAGCGGGCTCGGCGAATGGAAGGCCGCGCGCCTGGAGATTAACAGGTGGGTCAAGCGTAGCAGATGGCGGCGGCGGGGCAGGGACACGCTAGTCGTGCGAGTCCCCGCTGTCTACGCTTTTCCCCGCGGGCTTCAAACCCGGCAGCAATGGCCGTGGTGCGCTGGGTTCATCTCCCGGCCGGCGCCACATTCAACATTGCTTCATTTATTCATCCATTCACACTTGCATTCGAGGGCGGAACAAACAAAAAGAAAAGGACACGGGGGGCGTAAAAATGCTCAAGGCTACAATAATAATTACTACTATGGATAGGTACGTGAGTGGCGGCCTTCAGTCGAGCTCCGTGCATCCGGAGGATGCACCGTGTTAGAATGCATATTTTCGACGATTTAAAAAAAATCCATTGTTCGGTCGTTTGGTCGAGCAGAAATCCTATATCCGGCGACCGAGCCGAAAACGGGATCATCGAAGTTTTATTTTCAAATTTCGACTTCGAAGCAATGCCATCGTTCTCAAGTGGCACATGGGAGGCAGAAAACGAGGGTTATGTGCATATTTTGGACAATTTTGAACAAATCCAGTTTTCGGTCGTTTGATCGACCAGAAATCCTAGATCCGGCGACCGAGCCGAAAAACGGATCGTCGAAATTTTTTTTGAAAATTTCGACTTCTAAGCTATGCCAACGTTCTCAAGTGGCATACTGCACCCAGAAAACAAAGCTTATCTGCATATTTCCGACGATTTTGAAAAAATCCCTTTGTCGGCCGTTTGGTCGAGCAGAAATCCTTCATCGCTAGCGGGACGGAAACTGCCGAAAACGGAATCACGGAAGATTATTTTTGAGAATTTCGACTTCTAAGCTATGCCATCGTTCTCAAGTGACATATGGCAGCCAGAAAACAGGGTGTTAGAACGTATAGAACTCCCGGTATAAAAAGTTTAATCCTCGAATATGTAGTTCATTTATTTTTTAACTAACTTCACTTTAGTATTGTGTTTTGTCTAACAAGATCATTCTCAATATGTCTTTCTAGAAGAAGAGAGGTTTCCCAATCCGTACTATTCTTATATAAATAAATCTGTGTTCCGTTCGCTTGGACTCCTTGAATTATTTACCCTGCGCTAACAGGTTATGGGCCCAGAGTAACGCAATAATAAGGATGGAACATAGAATTGAGAAGTTAACTGCAGAAAACTACGATACGTGGAAACTACAAGCCAGGTCAGTTCTTGTAAAGAATGGATTATGGAAATACGCAAATGGTCAAGTACCGAAGCCAGAAGTTGTGGCCGGCAATGCTCAGACTGTAGCTGCAGTGGATCTATGGCTGGAGGAGGACTTCAAGGCTGTCGCCGATTTATTGCTGATGATAAGTACGTCAAAATTAAAGCAAGTGCAAGAGTGTGGCACCTCCCGAGAAAGTTGGCAAAAACTTGAGAGAATATATCAATCAAAGGGGCCCGCCAGGAAAGCTGAACTCTTCCGTAGATTAATTCTTCATCGGATGCAAGAAGGGGATGACGTACGAATGCATCTATCCGGTTTCTTTGATGCTGTCGACAAATTACAACAAATGCAAATTCAAATTAATAAAGAATTACTATCGATTCTTCTCTTATACAGTCTGCCTGCTAATTTCAATGTATTTAGGACTGCAATATAAACCAGGGATGAACTACCTGATCCAGCGGTATTAAAAACCAAAATCATGGAAGAAAGTGATTCGAAAAATCACGAAGTAAATAATCCAGCACAAAATGCGATGGTCGTAAACAAAAAATCACAAAAGCAATGGATATAAAACTAGAATGGAAATAACTCCGAAATTCAATGCTATCGGTGTAAAAAGTACGGACATAAGGCTATAGATTGTCATGAGACGCGTAGTATTCATCAAGAAAAGGCTGGAAGATTGGAAGAAAAAGGATTCATTGCATTTTGTAAAAGTAAACAAGATGAATCCGCGCTAAAAATCAATTCTGGAGCATTCCGGAATACTTGGTATTTGGATAGTGGCTGCACATCTCATATGTGCGCGGAAAAGGAAAAATTTATATCTACGAATAAAGCTAATCAGACGCTGAATTTGACGAGCAAAGCAACAAAAACGGTCAAGGCAAGGGGAGTTGTAAAACTCGAAACGACAAATGGAACAGAAGCAAAGACTTATAATCTTAAAGACACTCTGTATGTTCCTGACTTAAGGACGAACTTAATGTCAGTTGCAAAAATAACAGACAAAAAACATCGAGTTATATTTGATGAAGACATCGCTACAGTGGAAGACAAGAAAGATGGAACTGTGAAGACGGTGGCTGATAAAATGGATGGGCTTTACTACATCAGGGTAGCACCTGAAAAATCTTGTAAAGCATTAATTGAGTCAAAGAGTTCACAGATAATTGCTTGGCATCGACGCTTCGGACATTTTCACGAACGAGCCTTGAAAGAAATTATCAAGAAGAAGGACATCATTGGGGTAAAAATCAATCCAAATGAGAATTTACCACCATATGATATATGTTTGCGAGGTAAGTTATCTCGGACACCATTCCTAAAGGAATCAGTAAGAAGTACAAAAATCCTAGAGATAATTCATTCTGATCTTTGCGGGCCTATGCGTGTTCCTTCACTTAGTGGAGCCCGCTACGTAGTTACCTTTATTGATGACTACTCTAGATGTTGTGAAGTTCGATTTCTAAAGAAGAAAAGTGATGTCCAGGAGGCATTTAAAAAATTTAAGATAATGGCAGAAACTCAGACAGGGAAGAAAATAAAATATCTTCAAACAGATAACGGTCTCGAGTACTGTAACAAGAGCTTCGACGAATTTCTAAGTCATTGTGGGATTAAACGGCGATTAACGGTAAAGTACAATCCGGAGCAAAATGGAATTGCCGAAAGAAAAAATAGAACCCTAATTGAATCTGCAAGATGCATGCTGCTCGAATCTGGATTATCAAACACATTTTGGGCAGAAGCAGTGGCAACAGCAAACTATGTGCGAAATAGAGCTCGATCACACGCTCTCAACGGAGAAACAGCCTTTAAAAGGTGGACCTCAAAGAATCCAATCGTTTCGTATTTCCAAATATTTGGAAGTAAAGTTTTTGTTCTAGATCAAACACCAAATAAGGGGAAGTTTGATCCACGATCGCGAAGAGGAATTTTTATTGAATACTCCGAGGAAGCAAAAGCATATCGCGTTTGGATATCAGAAGAAAAGAAGATTGAAGTTTCTCGCGACTTGAAATTTCTTGATGAATTTCAAAATACAGAAAAATTTGATCACTTTACACCTGAAGAGAGAATTACTCATTCACATAAAGATTGTGAAGGAAAGAAGACTGGTGAACACATGGATATATTGGCCAGTTCAGAAATCGAAAATTTGCAAGAACAAATTGAAGAACTTAGAGAACAAGAAGGACTACCCCATATTGCAGTGGATATCGTACCGAATGAATTCGAGGAACGAGATGAAGATGTGCAACCACCGGCAAACGCACCGTTGAGAGGTCAACAACTACCTACAAGAGGGCCAGGAAGACCAAGATTGATTAGAACGGGTAATAGGGGAAGACCGCGAAAAGTATGGCAGCCTGCGCACAATCAGCATGATGTTGAAGCAAACAATGAAGTCATTAATGATGAAACTGCAAGTTCATTTTCAGAATATGAAGAAGCGATCAATTTCGAAGAAAGCTCGAATTTAGCGGAAATACCACTAAAAGAGGCAATGAATGGACCAGATGTAACAGCATGGAAACGAGCTGTAATGGATGAGTACAGGGCTCAAATAAAGAATGGTACTTGGCAAATTGTCGATAGACCGAAAGATCGAAGAATCATCAGCTGCAGAGTTATTCTACGAAATAAACTAGACTCAAATGGAGAATTAGAGCGCAAGAAGGCCCGATTAGTAGCCAGAGGATTCGCTCAGGAAGCTGGTGTAGATTTTCATGAAACTTTCTCACCTGTGGCACGTATGACATCAATTAGATCGATCATGGCTATGTCAGCTAATCTGGGACTGAAAGTACATCAAATGGATGTATCGACTGCATTTTTAAATGCAAATCTTCTCGAGGATGTTTACATGGATCTTCCTGTCATGATTGACGAGATAATGGAGTCAATTGCTCTGAGGAAAAGACGAAAGATCCGCAGATGTACAAGCGGATTAACAAAATGCTTGAAGAAATACAAACTGGAGACAAAGTTTGTCTACTGAAAAAGGCGCTGTATGGATTAAAACAGGCTGGTCGGCAATGGAATATAAAGTTCGACGAAGAACTTCGCAAGGTCGGTTTACATCCTGTTAGTACTGATCCCTGTGTATATAATGCTAAACGAGGAGATGATTTGATGTTAACTGCCATCTAGGTAGATGACATTATTATAGCATCACAAAACTCAGAGTGGATAAGCGAAATAAAAAGAAATCTTATGTCAAAATTTGAGATGCGAGACCTGGGAGAGATTGGATATTGTCTCGGCATCCAATTTTCACAAAAAGAAGGAAAGATTAAAATGTCACAAGAGAATTATGTTCACGACGTACTAAAACGATTTGGAATGGAAGATTCTAAACCAGTGTTGACTCCTTTCGATTCAAGTAAAAAACTTATGAAACCAGAACGTGCTGTCGAAGAGGTGATGAAGAAATTCCCATACAGAGAATTAATTGGGTCACTTATGTACTTGGCAGTCTGTACTAGACCAGACATTTCATTTTCTGTCAGTTACATGAGACATGCAACTATAATTATAACAAATAAACTGGTATATAAGAAAGGAGAAAACAAGCTGACTGCCTTTACAGATGCGGATTGGGGTGCCTGTATCGAAGATAGACGTTCGTTTACCGGGTATGCTTTTCTATTTGGAAACACAGTGATTAGTTGGGAATCCCGGAAACAACGAACCGTCGCACTATACAGTACTGAAGCAGAATATATGGCACTCGCAGATGCAACAAAGGAGGTCATCCATCTACAACAATTTTTTAAAGATGTTGGCATGAAGATGGACATGCCTATAACTGTTTACAATGACAACCATGGAGCTCAAATTTAGCAAAGAACCCTGTCTATCACGGAAGAACGAAGCATATTGACATTCGACATCATTTTGTACGCGACGCGGTAAAAGAAGGTCAAATTTCGATCAAGTATATGCCGACTGAAGAGATGATGGCGGATGTTCTTACTAAAGACCTTAGCACAGATAAACAAATTAAATGCTTAAATAAAATTGGTCTTGAATTCATAAATGGAAAAGGGAAACAAATATTTTCGGATTAAGGGGAAGTGTTAGAACGTATAGAACTCCCGGTATAAAAAGTTTAATCCTCGAATATGTAGTTCATTTATTTTTTAACTAACTTCACTTTAGTATTGTGTTTTGTCTAACAAGATCATTCTGAATATGTCTTTCTAGAAGAAGAGAGGTTTCCCAATCCGTACTATTCTTATATAAATAAATATGTGTTCCGTTTGCTTGGACTCCTTGAATTATTTACCCTGCGCTAACACAGGGGTTATCTGCATATTTCAGACAATTTTGACAAAATCCATTTGTCCGTCGTTTGGTCGAGCAGAAACCCTAGATCCGGCGACCGAGCCGAAAACGGGATTGTCGCAGTTTTCTTTTTAAATTTCGACTTCTAAGCTATGCCATCGTTCTCAAGTGGCATATGGCAGCCAGAATACAGGGGTGTTGCGTATATTTTCGACGATTCTGAAAAAATCCATTTTTCGGTCGTTTGGTCGAGCAGAAATCCTAGATCTGGCGACCGAGCCAAAAACTGCATCGTCGAATTTTTTTTCGAAATTTCGACTTGTATGCTATGCCATCGTTCTCAAGTGGCATATGACAGCCAGAAAACAGGGGTGATGTGTATATTTTCGACGATTTTCAAAAAATACATTTTTCGGTCGTTTGGTCGAGCAGAAATCCTAGATCCGGCGACCGAGCCGAAATCGGGATCGTCGAAGTTTTTTAAAAAAATTTCCCACTTCTAAGCTATGCCATCGTTCTCAAGTGGCATATGGCAGCCAGAAAACAGGGGTGTTGTGTATGTTTCGACGATTTTGAAAAAAAAAAAAATTTTCGGTCGTTTGATGGAGCAGAAATCCTAGATCCGGCGACCGAGCCGAAAACGGGATCGTCGAAGGTTTTTTTGAAAATTTCGACTTCCAAGCTATGCCATCGTTCACAAGTGGCATATGACAGCCAGAAAACAGGGGTGATGTGTATATTTTCGACGATTCGGAAAAAATCCATTTTTCGGTCGTTTGGTCGAGCAGAAATCGTAGATCTGGCGACCGAGCCGAAAACTGCATCGTCGAAGTTTGTTTTGAAAATTTCGACTTCCAAGCTATGCCATCGTTCTCAAGTGGCATATGACAGCCAGAAAACAGGGGTGATGTGTATATTTTCGACGATTCGGAAAAAATCCATTTTTCGATCGTTTGGTCGAGCAGAAATCGTAGATCTGGCGACCGAGCCGAAAACTGCATCGTCGAAGTTTTTTTTTTAAATTTCGACTTGTAAGCTATGTCATCGTTCTCAAGTGGCATATGACAGCCAGAAAACAGGGGTGATGTGTATATTTTCGACGATTCGGAAAAAATCCATTTTTCGGTTGTTTGGTCGATCGGATATCCTAGAACCGGCGATCGAGCCGAAAACGGGATCGTCGAAGTTTTTTTTTTTTTTAATTTCGTTTTCTAAGCGATGCCATCGTTCTCAAGTGGCATATGGCAGCCAGAAAACAGGGGTGATGTGTATATTTTCGACGATTTTGAAAAAATAAACATTGACACATGAATATAAGTAATTTATTTATGGGACTGTTTGAGGCTCATGTAATTATTCGGTAGCTCGAAAAAAGTTTATCAATTATGGTATTCGATTTTATATCTCACATTCTTGGGAGATACGAACTGAGGATTTATGGCTCGCCCGTCGTCCGGTGCCATGTGTCATAAACTAGCGGGGGTCCACTTGGGTTCGGACAAGAATTAGGGTCAACGGTCGTGATGCGGCGCACGTGCGCTGTAGACAAGGCGTTCTGTCTAGGGCGGGCGTTAGTCTTTTAACACAAGTGCGTGTAAGGCTACGACGTAACAGTGGCATATGGCAGCCAGAAAACGAGAGTTACGTGTTCTATTTTCGACGATTTCGAAAAAATCCATTTTTCGGTCGTTTGGTCGAGCAGAAATCCTAGATCCGGCGACCGAGCCGAAATCGGGATCGTCGAATTTTTTAAAAATATTTCGACTTCTAAGCTATGATATCGTTCTTAAGTGGTGTGACGTCCCGGTCAACACTTATGAGTTGCACTGGGGAGATCGTAACGGCGATCTCACTTTCGGGTGAAAGCGTTAGCTCTTTACACCGGGGACGGACATCTCGCCGTTCGCTACCTCAATGATGTGAGAAATTCAATCAAATGGAGCCAGTGACTGGATGATCGAGTTGTGGTAGAGGGATCCAGCATGCAAATAATGGTGATTCGCCAATTTGAAAATACTCACAATTTATTCGTTAGAATTTCTGCTGGTACACTTCTAGTAATTACATAACCGTATTAATTGACCACGCAGGGCCGAATAGGTAGTATGGAGCTTTGCGCGCTTTGTCGAAGTTAATACGTTGGTCGTAGATTTAGAACTAACCAACGTAACTAACTAAATCCCGCTCTTACAAACTAATTTGGATAGGTTGATTCGAGCGTGGGGGAATCATAAATTTGATAGAAGATCGTAAACAATGAATATAAGTAAACTATTTATGGGACTGTTGGAAGCTCATGTAATTATCCGGTAGCTCGAGAAGGTTTGTCAATTATGGTATTCGATTTTATATCTCACATTCTTGGGAGATACGAACTGAGGATTTATGGCACGCGCGTCGTCCGGTGCCTTGTGTCATAAACTAGCGGGGGTCCACTTGGGTTCGGAAAAGCATTAGGGTCAACGGTCCTGTTGTGGTGCACGTGCAATTTAGATAAGGCTGTAGTTACCCCAGATTTTTCATATTAAGATTTTAAATAATAAATCGTTGGAATTCATTGCTGTTGCGAAAATGATTCCAACAGTAATCATTTTCGCCACCAGCTTCGAGTACGCATGCATGTCAATGCACTCGAAGCTGAGTCGACATTCAATTATGCTGACCGAGCAATTGAGGGTCGAGCGGACTAAATCGGCTCTCGATTTAGGCAGTCTTCAGATAATCGCAGTAACGATCGGTTGGACTCGTTGCTGTCGTAATTAGCGTAATTATGACTAAAAGAAACTAATTGTATTCAACTTCAACCGATAAAACGTTGTATTACTTTTGGGAATCGCGTGAACTCTAGTTCCTTAATCGGTCCGATCCCAAATACCATTTATAAAACAGCCGGAAACAAGACGATTCGATCACTCGTCTCAATTTCGAGCACAACAAGGCGTAGTGTCAAGTGCGGGCGTGAGGCTTTAAAAACAAGTGCGGGTAAGGCTACGATGTAACAGTGGCTTATGGGGGCCAGAAAACAAAGGGTTATATGTATATTTTCGACGATTTCGAAAAAATCGATTTTTCGGTCGTTTGGTTGAGCAGAAATCCTAGATACGGCGACCGAGCCGAATACCGGATCGTCGAAGTTTTTTTTGAAAATTTCGACTTCTAAGCTATGCTATCGATCTCAAGTGGCATATTGCACCCAGAAAACAGGGGTGTTGTCTATATTTTCGACGATTTGGAAAAAATCGATTTTTCGGTCGTTTGATCGAGCAGAAATTTTAGATCCGGCGACCGAGCCGAAAACGGGATCATCGAATTTTTTTTGAATATTTCGACTTCTAAGCGATGCCATCGTTCTCAAGTGGCATATGGCAGCCAGAAAACAGGAGTGATATGTGTTCAGGAATTAGCGAACGAAAATCAGCCGTTGCGCGGCCTCGGGTTTGGTTTCGTGCGCGGCCGCTGACGCTGGCGGCGCCACTTTCCGGGTACTGTTGTTGCGAGCGCTACGCGCCTGCGCGAGCCGCTTCTTCATCGATTTGCCGTAACGACTCCTCCTTCTTGATCCGCGAGCGAAGTGTGCAACACGTGTATTTCGGGCTCTTCTCGGCCTTTGCCGAAATTCTCGGGTTACATTCAAATTTCGGTTCTGTTTTTCTCTCCTTCAATTCACGGGATATTCTCGGGATCGGTATCGGAATCAGGTCAGGGCTTTTCGAGCTCCCTGGGTTCACGGGAAAAAACGGGAAATAACGGGAAAATATTCAACGTGTTATCGCTACCACCTCGTTTTTCGGGTCGTGCGGCATTTTCGGGACCAACGGGCGGTAGAACTATTGCGAGCGGGAATTCATTGCATCAATTTCATTAATTATTTCCGGGACAACACTCACTGTACTCAATAACTCTTATTTTTTTGTGTTATTGGTGGAAATAAACATTTGTTATTTTTTTGTACGTAATTCACGTGCACCCTCTTTGTAAAAACCACCTACACCAGACTCCTTACAAAACATTTTTGGTCCTTCGAGCCGGATCTGGTGGCAAAGTGTCGTGCAGTGAGTGCTTACAGCAGTGAGTGTGCGGGACTGGGACTTCGGGTTATCGGGTATTCGTGCGGCGGCCATTAGTGAAGCCGGCCGGCTCAACATGTCACGGGTGATCGAGCGCTCACGCCATCGATCAAGAGCGGAGCTCGCGTCTCGGGCGGCCATTTTGGATTCGACCACTGCCACGGCGTCTCTCTCCTGCGCATAACACCACGGCAGAAGATTGGTGAGTCCTTCTCGGGTGATTCTTGGTGCCGCGGGAAGTGACCGCTCAAGATCCGCGAGTGCGCATTGGTTGTTGGACATTTATCGGGACTTCGGGAATTTTCACGGGGACTATTCGGTTACATTCGGTTCTTCCTTACATACACTCGGTGCGGTATTCAGTGACAGGCGGACATTTTTCTGGAAACTTTCGGACATTTTCGGTCACTTTTTAATTTTTCTCCTCCACTCACGGGTTTCGGGTTTTCATTATTACATTGAGTGAATATTCAGTGCCGTTGAATATTTTTCGGGCATCTTCGGACTTTTCGGGAATTTTTCGGGACATTTCGAATTTAATTATAACGAACTTTGCTTTTTTCTGAGCCATGGCTGACGACGACACCAAGCCTACACCTATGGAGGGGGAAGTCGACAACAAGGCATTATCTGTGCCTTCTTCCGCTCCTACCTTGGGTGTATCGTCGGGCACCGGGGGATCACGTTCCAGGTTGGGATCACGGGATCCATCACCTGCTGCGCCAGCCGCTCACGGGACGGGTTCATTGGCGCTCAAGATCGTCACTCAAAATTCGCCATTTGGCCATCGAGGCGGACTCGTTCTCAACGGATTGAGAGACTCTCCTTGAGAGATACGAGAATAAACGGATCCTTGTATCCTCTCATTTGGAGAGCCTATTCAACACGGCTATCATCGCTCCACGCTCGGCTCGGGATCTACATTCTTCACTTCACACCATTCCCGAGGCGTGCAATTCATTACGGGCATTGGGTGCACCCATCGATATCTGGGATTGGGTGCTCGTCTTCGTCATCTCCAGGCGTTTGGGTACTCCAACACGGGAAGCTTGGGAGATTAAGGCTGGACAGTCTCGGGAACCTCCAACATTCTCTGAACTTCGGGCCTTCCTCGCAAATCGGGCGCGGGCACTAGAAGGCGCTGAGGTGGGCAGAAATAACTCAGCCACGTAATTGGGATCGGGATCGGATCAACGGGCATCAACTTCGCGGATCACGGGCACCCGGGTTCACTCAGTCACTACCGCAACCATTCTGAGGACCTGTGCATACTGCCAGGAAAATCATTACATCGGGACTTGTCCCCGATTTCGGCAGCTATCAAACGAAGCACGTCGGGAGCAAGCCGGGAAACTTCGGGTCTGTTTCAACTGCTTGGGACACCACAACGTCGGGACTTGTCAGGTCACCACTCGCTGCAAGGAGTGTGACCGCAAGCATCACACAATGATTCACACGGGTTGGTCAAAATACGGGGATAACAACGCTTCATCGGGACCGGAGACTCAAGGGACTTCATCGGGGACAACGGGACCATCTTCAACCACTTCATCCGCTCAATGAGATTCGGTGGCATTAACCGGCGCAACTACGGGAGCTAGGAGGCCACTGGTCTTGTTAGCAACGGGGCAGGCTGACATTTCAACACCACACGGAACATTTCATCGGGTGCGGATGCTGATCGACATGGGGTCCGAGCTGTCCTTCATCTCGGGTTCTCTTGTTCAGCAGCTCAGACTCCGTCGGGAGGCATCCTCAATTCCTATCATCGGGATCGGCGGGACTTCTTCAGGCCATACACGCGGGACAGTCGCCTGCACACTTCATTCAATTCATTCCAGCCATTAATTATCAATAAAAGCTTTCATTTTGCCTAAGTTAATGCCTATTCTTCCTTCATTTTCCTTTTCACATGCATACTGGAGTCATCTTCAAGGGCTCAATCTAGCAGATCCTGATTCCACTTCTCCAAGAGCGGTCGACTTCATATTGGGAGCGGATGTTTACGGGCAAATCATTCGGCCGGGCATAAGACGGGGGGCGGCGGAAGCTCCTGTTGCACAGGATACCTTGTTCGGGTGGGTCGTCGTCGGGCCGACTTCTGTCAATCTTTCCTCACCAGGACTAGTTCATCACGCCGTCGTTGATCACGGATTTCAGGAGTTGCAGGAACTCCTCAAGAAATTCTGGGTACAAGAGGAGACCCCTTCCGATTCAACAACACCACTGACAGCGGATGAACAGGATTGCGAGTCTCAATTCATTTCCACGCATTCACGCGATTCCACGGGTCGATATGTCGTTCGGCTTCCATTCAAAACGGGATTGGTTCAATTGGGTGGGTCTTATCATACTGCGGTAGCCTGCCTTCGGCGTCTACAACGAAAATTCACTCGGGATGCGGCATATCAAAAATTGTACACGGGTTTTCTGGACGAATACAAGACTCTTCAACACATGGTTCAAACTTCATCTACTTCAATTCATCGGGATCGGGTCTACTATCTTCCTCACCATGGGGTATTGAAAGAAAACAGTACCACGACTAAATTACGAGTCGTCTTCAACGGGTCAAGTAAAACGGATTCGGGTATTTCTCTTAACGGTCTCTTGCACACGGGTGCAAAGCTGCAACGAGATAATTCAGACGTTCTTCTTTGGGTACGGCGGCATCGGTTCCTTTTCGCTACGGATATTGCCAAGATGTTTCGGCAAATTCGGGTTCATCGGGCGGATTGGGATCACCAACGGATACTTTGGGTGGACAATCACGGGAATACAGTGCCGTATCAGCTGACCACTGTCACCTACGGTACTCGGCCAGCACCATTCCTCGCTGTACGGGTCCTCCTTCAGCTGGTGAAGGATGAAGGCGAGAGATATCCGAAAGCGGTCCCCCCTCTTACAATGGGGAGATATGTGGACGATATCTACGGGGGTGCTGATGATCTTCAGGAACTTACAATTCAGGCGCAACAATTAATCGGCATTTGCACGGCGGGCGGGTCTCCTCTCGCGAAGTGGCAGAGCAACGTTCAAGCTCTGCTCCTCAACCTTGGGGTGACCTCCAGTTCGGAGACTTCGCGTTCTTTCGAAGACTGCGAGACCAAGATTCTCGGACTTTCTTGGTTTCCAGATACAGACGGATTCAAATTCACGACAACTCCTTCTTCGGTCGGGAACGGGATAACCAAGCGGGTACTTCTCTCGGAAATTGCGCAACTATACGATCCATTGGGTTTTCTTTCACCGGTAGTCATACGGGCCAAAATTCTACTCCAACGACTATGGTTGGAAAAGCTGTCTTGGGATGACCCTGTTTCCACAGACGTCTCTCGACAATGGTCGGAATTTCGTCGGGAACTAGCACAACTCCACACCATCACGGTTCCGCGATGGCTCAACATCACGGCCAACACCACGGTGGAAATTCACGGGTTTTCGGATGCCTCACAACTGGCAATGGGAGCTGTCGTCTACGTTCGGGTTACGGGACCTGGAGACACGGTAAAAGTCTCCATGGTATGTTCAAAAACGAAGGTTGCGCCAATCAAGCGGCTTACAATTCCACGGCTCGAGCTTGCAGCAGCGGTACTGTTGGCTAAGCTCACTCGGTACGTTCAAACTACATTGGAACTCGGGAATTCATCGGTCACTCTATGGACAGATTCATCGGTTGCACTTACTTGGGTAACAAATCATCCTTCACGTTGGAAGGAGTTTGTTCGGAATCGGGTTTCATTGATTCACGAGCTCTTACCACAGGCTCAATGGAGATTCACACCGGGACGGGACAATCCAGCAGATTGTGCATCACGGGGGCTAACCATCCTTCAGCTCGAGCGATTTCGACAATGGTGGGACGGGCCTCACTGGTTAGCAAAAAATTCATTCCATTGGCCAATTCATTTCATCGGGACGGCGGATTCAGCGGCGCTCGAAGAGCGACTAGGTCTCACATTCTCGGTCTCAACAAACTCTTCGTCGGTCTTCAATCTCATTCATCGGTATTAGTCATTCACTCGGTTGTTGAGAATTACATCACTACTCTTCAAGGCGCTTACAAACCTGAAGGGAAAGCGGGGCGGGCGGAACGGGGAATTCGTCACAGCGGGAGACCTGGAACATTCAAGGCTTTATTGGGTAAGAGCCATACAGGGAGCCTACTTTTCATCGGGGATCAAAATACTTTCATCGGGTCAATTACTTCCAAAATCGCACCCCTTCACGCGATTAACGGGGTTCATAGACTTCAACGGGATTCTACGGGTAGGAGGACGACTGAAACACTCAGCCTTACAACCTGAGAGTAAACATTCAGCTATCCTCCCGCGGGTCTCACCATTAATGGAACTACTCATCGCAGATGCTCATCAACGGACACTTCACGGGGGTACACAAGTCACCTTAGGACATCTGCGACGACAATACTGGATCATCGGAGGACGGGCTCCGGTGCGGTCTTTCATCCTGCGTTGCGTACGGTGCGCACGCCTACGGGGAATCAAGGCACAACAACTGATGGGACAGTTGCCTCTAAATCGGGTCACACCTTAACGGGCCTTCTTATTCACGGGAGTCGATTATGCCGGGCCAATTTCACTCAAAAGTTGGCGGGGTCGCGGGAATCGAAGCCATAAGGGGTGGCTCTGCATTTTCGTCTGCTTTTCAACTTCGGCACTTCACATTGAGGCGGTCACTGACTATACAGAGGAAACCTTCATTGCTGCATTCCGACGTTTCACCGGGAGACGGGGCATCTGCCACACGCTCTACAGCGACTGTGGCACCAATTTTCAAGGCGCGGACGCAGAACTGAAGAAGTTATTCAAAGCCGGGACTCAAGAATCAAATCAAATTGCCACGTTGCTGGCTAATGACGGGACTTCATGGACTTTCAATCCACCGGGCGCTCCTCACATGGGCGGGAAATGGGAAGCAGCGGTCAAGTCAGTGAAGCATCACCTCCGACGGACGACCGGCGAGACAAGCCTCACATACGAGGAACTTACGACTCTTCTTATACAAATTGAGGCTGTCCTCAACTCTCGTCCGTTAGAACCTCTGTCGGGTGATCCGGATGATCTATCCGTTCTCACACCCGGGCATTTTCTCATCGGGGAGGCACTCACCACGGTTCCAGAACCATCACTTCGGGAAACTAACACTGCCCGCTTATCACGCTGGCAATTCATCCAGGAACGGCTTCAACATTTTTGGGATCATTGGGCTTCAGGATATCTTCAACAGCAGCAAGCGATTTCGAAATGGCATCATCCTTCACACCACATTCGGGTCGGGTCAATGGTCTTGCTGACCAACGAGAATTCGCCTCCTGCAAAATGAGCACTCGCAAGAGTGATTCAACTTCATCCGGGACAGGACGGGCTCACACGGGTAGTCACCATCAAAACGGCGACCTCTACCTTCAAACGACCAATTGCAAAGTTGGCGCTTCTTCCGATTCTTCAATCGCCAGCACTGCTGTCGATGGGGGGCGGAATGTTCAGGAATTAGCGAATTAAAATCAGCCGTTGCGCGGCCTCGGGTTTGGTTTCGTGCGCGGCCGCTGACGCTGGCGACGCCACTTTCCGGGTACTGCGGTTGCGAGCGCTACGCGCCTGCGCGAGCCGCTTCTTCATCGATTTGCCGTAACGACTCCTCCTTCTCGATCCGCGAGCGAAGTGTGCAACACGTGTTTTTCGGGCTCTTCTCGGCCTTTGCCGAAATTCTCGGGTTACATTCAAATTTCGGTTCTGTTTTTCTCTCCTTCAATTCACGGGATATTCTCGGGATCGGTATCGGAATCGGGAAAGGGTTTTTCGAGCTCCCTGGGTTCACGGAAAAACGGGAAATAACGGGAAAATATTCAACGTGTTATCGCTACCACTTCGTTCTTCGGGTCGTGCGGCATTTTCGGGACCAACGGGCGGTAGAACTATTGCGAGCGGGAATTCATTGCATCAATTTCATTAATTATTTCCGGGACAAGACTCACTGTACTTAATAACTCGTATTTTTTTGTGTTATTGGTGGAAATAAACATTTGTTATTTTTTTGTACGTAATTCACGTGCACCCTCTTTGTAAAAACCACCTACACCAGACTCCTTACAAAACAGATATGTATATTTTCGACGATTTTGAAAAAAAAAAAAACATTGACACATGAATATAAGTAATCTATTTATGGGACTGTTTGAGGCTCATGTAATTATTCGGTAGCTCGAAAAGAGTTTATCAATTATGGTATTCGATTTTATATCTCACATTCTTGGGAGATTCGACCTGAGGATTTATGGGTCGCCCGTCGTCCGGTGACTTGTGTCATAAACTAGCGGGGGTCCACTTGGGTTCGGAAAAGCATTAGGGTCAACGGTCGTGATGCGGCGCACGTGCGCTGTAGAGAAGGCGTTGTGTCTGAGGCGGGCGTCAGGCTTTAAAAACAAGTGCGTGTAAGGCTACGACGTAACAGTGGCATATGGCAGCCAGAAAACGAGGGTTATGTGTTATATTCTCGACGATTTCGAAAAAATCCATTTTTCGGTCGTTTGGTCGAGCAGAAATCCTAGATCCGGCAACCGAGCCGGAAACAGGATCGTCGAAGTTTTTATTTTGAAAATTTTGACGTCTAAGATATGCCATCGTTATTAAGTGGCAGATGGCAGTCAGAAAACAGGGGTTATGTCTATATTTTCGACGATTTTGTAAAAATCTATATTTCGATCGTTTGGTCGAGCAGATATCCTAGATCCGGCGTCCGAGCCGGAATCGGGATCGGCGAAGTTTTTTTGTTTAATTTCGACGTCTAAGCTATGCCATCGTTCTCAAGTGGCATATGGCAGCCAGGAAACAGGGGTTACGTGTATATTTACGACGATTCTGAAAAAATCCATTTTTCGGTCGTTTGGTCGAGCAGAAATCCTAGATCCGGCGACCGAGCCGAAAACGGGATCGTCGAAGTTTTTTTTGAAAATTTCGACTTCCAAGCTATACCATCGTTGTCCAGTGGCATATGACAGCCAGAAAACGGGGGTGATGTGTATATTTTCGACGATTCGGAAAAAATCCATTTTTTGATGGTTTGGTCGATCGGATATCCTAGAACCGGCGATCGAGCTGAAAACGGGATCGTCGAAGTTTTTTTTTTAAATTTCGATTTCTAAGCTATGCCATCGTTCTCAAGTGGCATATGGCAGCCAGAAAAGAGGGGTTACGTGTATATTTACGACGATTCTGAAAAAATCCATTTTTCGGTCGTTTGGTCGATCAGAAATCCAACATCCAGCGATGGAGCCGAAAACGGGATCATCGAAGTTTTTTTTTTTAATTTCGACTTCTAAGCTATGCCATCGTCCTCAAGTGGCATATGGCAGCCAGAAAACAGGGGTTATGTGTATATTTCCGACGATTTTGAGAAAATCCATTATTCGGTCGTTTGGTCGAGCAGAAATCCTTGATCCGGCGAGCGGGACGGAATCTGCCGAAAACGGGGTAACGGAAGTTTATTTTCGAGAATTTTGACTTCTAAGCTATGCCATCGTTCTCAAGTGGCATATGACGGCCAGAAATCGGGGGTTATGTGTATATTTTCGACGATTTCGAGAAAATCCGGTATTCGGTCGTTTGGTCGAGCAGAAATCAAAGATACGTCGACCAAGCCGAAATCGGGATCGTCTAAGTTTTTTTGCAAATTTCGACTTCTAAGCTATGCCATCATCCTCAAGTGGCATATGGCAGCCAGAAAACAGGGATTATGTGTATATTTCCGACGATTTTGAGAAAATCCATTATTCGGTCGTTTGGTCGAGCAGAAATCCTAGATCCGGCGACCGAGCCGAAATCAGGATCGTCGAAATTTTTTTTTAAAGGTCATAGCCGGATAAATATGGGAAATATGCCCCCATGGCTTTTTCGACCTACACTTAGGGGATCGATTTGGCATCAAATAGAAATAATTCACACCAATTTTTAGCTCTTTAACTCAAACGGCGTTCGAGATTTTCAAAAAAACCGGTTTTTTCGATTTTAATTTTATTTTCATTCTGAAATTCGGAGTTAATCGATGGTGATTTATTTTCTTATTCTTAAGAGTCTAAAACATAAAAAAATCGTATGACCATGATTTTTCAACGAAATGTCGATTTTTAACGAAGGAAAGAAAATTAAAATCTTTTTTTTTTTTAGGGTTTTTGAAATATGTCAATCACAAAAATTTGTCAGAACATGTATTTTATACCCTTCTACACTCAGGAATTTTTTCAGATTTTTTGAAGTGGTGGAACAATGTCAAAAAAATTAAAAACTCTTTTTTTTTCCCGAAATTCTGCGTTTTAACATACTTTTATTCTTTTTTGCTTGAAAAAATACATAGAAAATTTTTTTTTCACCAAAACTATATCATTTCAAAAGATAAACATAATAAATCAGGAACATTAAGTATGGAAAAAGGCTATGAATAATGCAAAACACATTTGGAGGTGAATTTTATATTTTCCCAAACAACTCTGCCAATAATTTCGAATTAGAATACAACAAAAATAAAAATTTTAATAGAAACAATAACTTGATTAGTCGTCATCACTGTCTTCATTTACGACGATATTAACTTTCTCATCGATAAACAGACGACTAAGTATTTCAGCAGGTTTTACAATTTTAGCTAAATATCGAGCGTAAGGTAAATAATAAATAATAGCAGCAATGTGTGAGCAACATCCAACAGTACGTCTACCATTTGCACAATCACAACAATATCGAGTTATTCCAGAGATATCATTCTTGTCTGGCTGATATTCAATGAAACAGCGATATGTTTTTGAATTGATGTGTCGAGATCTGACTTCAAATTTTATAATATTAGGAGTGATCAGTAAATAATGAAGCTTCAGCATTCCGTTTTCATCTATCATTTCAGCTAAGTATGACACCGCTTGAGACATTTGATATGATCCAGTAAAAAGAATTTTGAGTTCTTGTTCCGTTAATTCAGGAAAGTCAGTTAATAAATCTGAAGTTATTGCTGCAAAAGGAACTTTTCTTCTCGCCCAACGATTAGTTTCTACCTCCAAGGCTAAGGTATTATCATGGTCTTTTTTTGAGTTCATGGCAGCAATAATTTTCTCAGAAAGGTCGAGATCAGAATCAAGTCTTGTACCAAATTCATTATTCAAAAAACAAGCAATTCTGCAAAAAACACTTGTCTTTGGAAGCAATTTGTTGTCCAATTTATGATCTAAAAGCCTATACTTTTGTTTAATCATGCCATGAACTGCTTCAACAACCCAACGGACTTTGGTAACGAAACGGTATTCATTTGATTCATTTGTGGTTAGTTGATTACGTTTTCCTTTGAGGGCAGGCATTAGCACTTTAAAGCCTAATTCTTCTAAATGTACTATTACATCCCGAAAGCCACGATCAACTACAATGATGTCATCTTTTTTTAGCAACTTAATCAGACCATTTGGGTCATTTAAAATGACTTTCATTATTTCAGCATCGTTCATATTAGCTGTGTATGGCCCAAGCATGTCTATAACGAAACCATTCGTAGTGCATATCGTGAATGGTTTGCACAGAGGGACTTTCTTTTGACCAGAATATGATTTCCTCTGATATTCATTATTTGCACTTTTTTGATGACGAATATATGTACCATCGCAAATGAATATTAACTGGTCATCTCTTACTTGATACAACTTTTTAGCTGTATTTGAAGTATTGGCGAATAATATCTCTCGGCTGATAGCATGGATTCCAAAATAGTAAGGCAAAACATCTTTTTCAAACGAAGATATTACTTCATTACAAAAGTCTGACACCATTTGTTCTCGAGCTAAACCAAAAATGGAAGATATCACTGCGTTTGAATTTCCAGTACGTAATTTGAATAAAAAAATGACAAGAGCTTGAATGACATTACGATTGACTGATTTTCTCATCGTCGTTAACATTTCACTAAGTTTTATCAATTCATCCCAGCTTAGACCCGTAAATACCTCTAACTGTTTTTCTGAAAACGAGTGATCACCCATTTTATCAATTATGGACGAATCAGTACCAATAGCTAGCTGCCCAAGTAATTTTTCCAAATCATTTACGTCAAATACACTGGTATGAGAATGGATTCGGAAAGTGTTAATATCTTCATCATAGAACCGTTTTTTAATGATATGATCTTTACAACACCGATTTCCTTGGGGAATAAAGAGCCGTCTTTTGGAAAAGACTTGCTTACGTGCTTCAAACGGAACTATCATAATATTTGTTGATGATCCACAAAGGCAACAGTATTTGTGTGTCGATATGATTCGGGGAAAACCCAACTCTACAAATTCTAACTCTTCCTCCATTTTCTCTTGAATAACATATGAAGGATCTTCAGATGACGATACAGTCGAAACGGTTGTGGATGATGATTGAGACAAAATAGGCTGACTTTCGACACTCACACGATCTGCAGATGAATCTTGAGTCTTTCTCGTTGTAGGTGGTCTTGTTAATATAACTCGACACTTATTACAAAAGGTATCATTTATAAAGACAGGCTTTCCAATTTTTTCTGTCGCATTTTTAGCCTCATCAACTGTCGCAATAACTGTTTTAAAGCCAGATATTTTACGTAAATATACATTACAATTAAAACATTTTTTCCCAAAATCCATTCTGAAATTAAGATTTGAATTAAAGGTTACAAATTCGAAAATATATAAACGAATAAAATGTGAAGCTTTACTCACTTGAATAGATTTAAACAACTGATACACTATGTAATGATAAATAAATATATCTTGTAAAATAAAAAGAGATACATTAACATCAACAATGATATTCCAATATTGTTCGATCGTGGAACTTAAATATAGTTTCAATTTAAAAGCCCCGAATTAATTAACTACTGTTAATCAATACATACAATGAATTAATCATGAAGATTACTTTATTTTGAGGTTACATGAACAAACAAAACCTTCATAGATATGATCGATAGATTCCGGAAATCCCGGCAGATGGCGTTCCAAAGCACCAAGTTGGCGATAATTTTGAAATGCATAGACGCTATAGAGCAAAGAAAAATTTTTTACGTATGTTTTCAAGCAAAAAATAAATAGAAGTGTGTTAAAACGCAGAATTTCGAGAAAAAAATGAGTTTTTAATTTTTTTGAGATTGTTCCACCACTCCAAAAAATCTGAAAAAATTCCTGAGTGTAGAGGGGTATAGAACACATGTTCTGACAAATTTTGGTGATTGACATATTTCAAAAACCCTAGAACAAAAAAGATTTTAATTTTCTTTCCTTCGTTAAAAATCGACATTTCGTTGAAAAATCATGATCATACGATTTTTTTATGTTTTAGACTCTTAAGAATAAAAAAATAAATCACCATCGATCAACTCCGAATTTGAGAATGAAAATAAAATTAAAATCGAAAAAACAGGTTTTTTTGAAAATCTCGAACGCCGTTTGAGTTAAAGGGCTAAAAATTGGTGTGAATTATTTTTATTTGATGCCAAATCGATCCCCTAAGTGTAGGTCGAAAAAGCCATGGGGGCATATTTCCCATATTTATCCGGCTATGCCCTTTCGACTTCTAAGCTATGCCATCGTTCTTAATTGGCATATGGCAGCCAGAAAATAGGGGTTATGTGTATATTTACGACGATTCTGAAAAAATCTATTTTTCGGTCGTTTGGTCGAGCCGAAATCATAGATCCGGCGACCGGACCGAAGACGGGATCATCGAAAATTTTTCGAAAATTTCGACTTCTAAGCGATGCCATCATTCTGAAGTGGCATATGGCAGCCAGAAAACTGGGGTCATATGTATATTTTCGACGATTTTGAAAAAATCCGTTTTTCGGTTCATTGTTGGATCAGAAATTCTTGATCCGGCGACCGAGCCGAAAACGGGATCATCGAAGTGATTTTGAATATTTCGACTTCTAAGCGATGCCATCGTTCTCAAATGGCTTATGGCAGCCAGAAAACAGGGGTTATGTTTATATTTTCGACGATTTTGAAAAATTCCATTTTTCGGTCGTTTGGTCGAGCAGAAATCAAAGATCCGGCGACCGAGCCGAAAACGAGATCAACGAAAATTTTTTGAAAATTTCGACTTCTAAGCGATGCCATCGTTCTCAAGTGGCATAAGGCAGCCAGAAAACTGGGGTTATGTGTATATTCTCGACGATTTTAAAAAAATCTATTTTCCGTTCGTTTGGTCGAGCAGAAATCGAAGATTCGGCGACCGAGCCGAAAACGGGATCATCGAAATTTTTTTGAAAATTTCGACTTTTGAGCTATGCCATCGTTCTCAAGTGAGATATGGCAGCCAGAAAACAGGGGTTATGTGTATATTTACGACGATTCTGAAAAAATCCATTTTTCGGTCGTTTGGTCGAGCAGAAATCCTTGATACGGCGAGCGGGACGGAAACTGCCGAAAACGGAACCGTCGAAGTTTCTTTTGTTAATTTCGACTTCTAAGCTATGCGATCGTTCTCAAGTGGCATATGCCAGCGAGAAAACAGGGATTATGTTTATATTTTCGACGATTTTGAAAAAATCCGTTTTCCGGATGATTGTGTTGTGCCCGAAATTGAGACGAGTGATCAAATCGTCTATTTTCCGGCTGTTTGAGAAATAGTATTTGGGATCGGACCGATTTAAGAACTGGAGTCCACGCGATTCCCGATAGTAAAACAAGGTTCATTGATTTGGTAAAATTACAATTGATTTCTTATGATCGTAGTTATGCTAATTACGATGGCAACGAGCCCAACCGAACGTTACCGTGATTTCCTCAAGACTGACTAAATCGAGAGCCGATTTAGTCCGCTCGACCCGCGATTGCTGGGTCGGCATAATTGAATGTTGACTCAGCTTCGAGTTCATTGACATGCTCGCATGCTCGAAGCTGGTGGCGAAAATGATTGCTGTTGGACTCATTTTCGCAACGGCAATGAATTCCAACGATTTATTAACTTAAATCTTTCAATGGAAAATCTGGGGTACTACATCCCTCTCCCCTTATAAAGAAAAAATTAAGCAAAAGAAATTTTTTCTTTACTGATTCGGTTGAACCTGTTTCTATCGCCTTTAATGACATGTTGTACAAGAGTTGTTTTTATCTCACTAGCGCCAAGCCGGGTACGATAGTCGCACGCGATTGTTATCTCTCTCCGAGCATGCTCGCTGGAGTTCCGAATGTAGTCTGTCTTCTTGCTGACGTGATAGAGCATCCACGGCGGCCGGTGACTCTCGGGTCGCCGACTCACACGTGCTAGCTGGTGTAGGATTACGTTTCAGTCTCAGCTGATATAATTTGTAGACCGCGTAACTGACCAAGGCTATAGGCGCGATCGCACTTAAAGAGTAAAAGCTAACATTGTGATAGAACTGTGAATTTTCTTTAACGTCTTTATCGAGGTTTTCACCTATTTGTTTCACGCGAATTCCAAGGTTTTTTAATTTTTCGGGATTTCGCAACACATTTGACAATTTAAAATTTTCTCTTTCACTCTTTCCGCGAGAATGGTATTTTTCGTCAATCTCCACTAACGTGAGATTATATGACGGTAAATAATTTTCGTTTCGCACTTCGGTAACCCGTTTCAGAGTTCGCACACTGAAATCTTGGGCGGTTGCCTCGCATGAGCCTATTAAAGCCAGAATTCCCGAATTTTTTAACGTTTCGCGGTACGCGGGTGTTTTCTCGCACGTTATCGTAATTAGATCTTCGTATGGTGCGATATACATCCATCTTCCGTGTTGTTCCATGGGAATTACCATAGTGCTGGTGAGAGTCAAGGCTCGTTTTGGGCAGTGCCGTCCATTAGCAGTGTCGCCCTTCACGTAAGTGAGGACTTCGCAGGGCGCGTTTTTAGTAATTGGCGCCGACGGGTGCGTTGGCGAACAGACGTGGGTTCTTCCAAATTTTTTGCAATTTCTCAGGTCGACTGTGGACATTCGCAAGAAATTCCTATTTGCTTGATCAACCACCACTAAGTCTTCAGTGGTATCCAGATAATAATACGTGTTGTTTGTTCCTTTCGTTGGCACAGGGTATACATGGCTTATCGTGTACCTCTGCGCTCCAACCAGCGGGATATCCAATATCAGCATTGCTGCTGTGCCGTCACTGTAGGCTCGCGCGTCGGTTAGACCCATGAGTGTGTTGGCTTCGCTGCGCATTATCGGCACGGGGAATCCGGTGCCCGCGGGTAAGTGTGGTAGAACGTCCGTGAGGTACTCCACTAGCTTGCGCGGTGGTAGTATCGCTGCGCTTACTCGTCCCGTAGAAACTTCCGCGAAGAACAACACCAATTCCTTCACGTCGGTGACTAACTCCTCTACCACTAGAGATATTAAGATGAGGCTTTCATCAAGTTTTTGGCGTGCGAGCAGCTGATCTTGTTTCCCGTGGAGGTTGTAACCCAAACGCTCTACGAAGTCGAATAATTTTTTCTCGTTCCCGTTTATCCTTTCCGCGGTTTCGTTAAAGATCCGTAACGATGACAAGACCACTTGGAGTTGATCCTTAATGCCCTGTTTTAGTCCACGCTGGTTGGCCTGTAACTCGGATATCTGCTGGTGGATTTGTTCCGCGTCCGCTGCGTCCATATTTCCGGTGATTGATTTTATTATTGACCCCATTCCATCAATGAGGCCTCGCCGCTTACGCTGTTGTTCGGGTTTTAAATGGATTAGGTCCCGAATAGTTTCCATGTTGTCGTCGATCCTTGTTGTCATTCTGGTGACATATATCCCAATTGCGGAGCAAAGGTCATTGGTTTCGTTTCTCTCTGCGTTTTTGCAATAAGTCCTTGCCCTTCCGAAGTGGAATTTTAGTGTGTCCTCCCGCATTTTGATGTATGAGAAATCCATTCGTATTGCCAGTCTCCATGTGGCTCTCGTCTCCATAAGGTCTCCGATTTCTTCGTAGTAGATGCCGGGGTTGTTGATGAAAGGTGACAAGGAATACACCTCGCTGGCGGTGTATGTGTGTGCGAAACACACGAGGATCAGCGTTCTGAAACAGAGTCCGAGAGTTAGAAGGACTCTAAGACCGTGGGACTGCTGATGTGGCGAAAAGTCCCACTTTGTTGGACGGTGGCTGGTGCTTCTTGGCCACCACCGGCTCACTCGCTCTACAGCAACCGAAGCAACAACAGCTACGAATTTCCGATTTCTTCGCAACCTCAAATCAGAAATGACCCGCCACGGCAGCTTGGTTCTGGTTGGGTCCAGAATGACCCGCCGCCTGGCGAACTGGGCAGTAAGTAGCCCCTCTTAATTATTAAAAAATTTTTCCCTCTATTTTTATACCTCCATTATTGTCCGTTTATTTGTTTGTCTAATTCTATACATCGGTTGTATACGTTCCGGGAACAGCTCGGCGCCTTCGAAACCCCGGGTGGCTCCGGACTTTCATCCGGGAGGCGGCCCAGGTTCGGCACCGTCGCCGTCTCCTACGTGACACGGCGGCGTTCATTTGGAGCGGCGGCGACCGCCTCGACGATGGAACCGCCGACTTCTTCGGTTTCAGGCGGTTGTTCTCTGAGGGGGATCATCCGTGCCCCTTGTGTGGCCGCCCATATTTTTAAGGGTTTTTCCCTCCCAAACTTAACAACAATAAAAACCCTTTTAAATTAAACCTCAGCCGTTTATGTTTTTTATTTTACTTAAGATCCGCCCGCGACAAACATAGCGGAAGACCCTTCCAAGCCCTTGCTAGTTTTATTATTGCACTAGACTAGGTACGGACTTATCCTCTTTTAGCTTTTTAATAATATTCTTCCTTCGTCAGCCGCCACTTATCTTATCTTGTGTGATAAGCGGCTAATGCTCAATGAAGGGCCGCAAGCGGTTCGCATGGACCGTTGCGGTCTTCCGTCCTTTCTTTATTATGTAGGTGACGGAGCCTTGTCGTTCCATGACGGTGTGGGGCCCCGTCCATGCCGGTGTTAGTTTCGCTGACCGCCCTCTTCTCACTGTCTCGTCGTGAAGAAGTACGCGATCACCGACGTGGTATTCCTGCTCTCTCGCTTTGACGTCGTAATTATGCTTCGCCCTCTCCTTAGCGTCGCACAGGCTACGTCGCGCTACCGACCATGAGGCCCGTAACCTCTCACGTAGCTCGCTCGCGTAGTCCGCATGTGTGTATGTGGCCCGCGGTCCTTTTTCACCGCGGTAGGCAATTCTGCCTCGCGCCCGAATACTAACACATAATGAGATAGGCCGGTAGCCGTGTGTGGTGTGGTGTTATACACAAACATAGCGTATGGCAACCATTCATCCCAATTATCTTGGTCTCCATTTATAAAATTCATTAAATACTCCGCCAAGGTCCGATGTGATCTCTCCAAAGCTCCATTACTTTCGGGATGGTATGCTGTGGTTTGGATCTTCTTGATTCGGAGGAGCTTACAAGCTTCCTTAAAAGTCGAACTCAAGAAGTTGGTACCTTGGTCGGACAAAAGGATTTCAGGTGTTCCATATCGACAGATGATTTCTTCCACCAAAGCTTTGGCGACTGTCTGAGCTTCCTGGTTGGGAATAACCACAGCTGCGCTGTATTTGGTTAGCGCGTCCTGGAACGTGAGAACGTATCTGTTCTCAGCCCCTGTCAAAGGTAGTGGTCCAACTATATCGACGGCTATTTTTTCAAAAGCCTTGCTGGGGGTGTCGGTAATGACCATTGGTGCCTTTATTCTACATCGTAGCTTGTTTTTTTGACATTTTTCGCAAGCTGCAATGTAATTCTCTATTTCCTTCTTCATGCCGGGCTATTCATACTTGGCTCGGATCCGTTTTAGCGTCCTCTTTGTACCCTGGTGCCCTCCGAGGGGGGCATCATGGTATTCCTTTAGTATTTTCCCTCGGTCCTCTAGAGACGGGCAGGTTACGCCTATGCTGCAGCGACGCTTGTTTATTGTAGTGGCTTCCTCGTCTTCACTGGAGGAACTCCCTATCTCACTATTCGCTCCGCTTTCCGCTTCCCCGGGCCCGCCTGGCTGATGGCTATTCGCTTGGCCAGCGAGTCGGTCTACGTAAGCTTGGCACGGTGGAGTATCGGCGTCCTATTCGCTCCGCAGTGAGTGGCGTCGCTCCGTCCCTCTCGCTGCACTCGCGCTATCCTCTACTCCGGTCTCGCTCTCCCCGCGTCTACTCTTTGTGCCATGCTTCGTAGCTGGAGCGCCCCAACCACACGGCTTACATGTGTTGGTGCGGGCGTTAGTGTGTTTGGTCGTTCGTGAGCCATCTATTTCCTTCTCCTTCTGGCTCGATGCTTGAGCTCTTGTGGTAATAAATATGCGGCTTAGGGCATCCGCGTTTGTATTTCTCTTCCCAGCTTTGTATTCCACATCGAACTCGTGCTCTGATAACTTTATTTACCACCTCATCAGGCGAAAACCCGGGTCGGTTATCCCAAATAGCCAGGTGAGTGGTTGATGGTCGGTGATGACGTTGAACCGGGTTCCATATATATACGGTCGGAATTGCGCTATGACCCACACTATTGTGAGCAACTCTTTCTCCGTTGTCGAGTAATTAATCTCGGCCTTCGAGAGTGTGCGACTCGCATAGCATATAGGCAAATCTTCGCTGACCGTGCCTTGAGAAAGGCCCCGATTGCCTTATCAGAGGCGTCTGTAGTTACCAAGAATTGACGGTCGAAGTCGGGGTATGTAGTACAGGCGCCGTGGTTAACGCTGTCTTCAATTCTTCGAACGCGGCGTCGCATACTGCAGTCCACTCGAACTTCGTCCCCTTTTTTAATAAGCCGGGTAATGGTTTTGCTACCTTTGAAAAATCTCGAATAAATTTTCGATAGTAGCCAGCTAATCCGAGGAATGATTACACCTGTTTTACAGTTGTTGGTGCAGGGAAATTTTTTACGGCGACGAGTTTCTCCGGGTCTGCTCTTACTCCCTCTTCCGAAATGATGTGCCCCAAATACTGCGTTTCTTTCCGTAGGAATTGACACTTCCCTGGTTGTACGGACAGTTTGGCCTCGTTTAGTCGTTGGAACACTTCCTCTAACCTGTCGTTATGCTCTCTCAGCGTTTTACCGTATACGACGATATCGTCGAGGTATACATAACACTTGACTCCCTGTATGCCGGCCAGTACTGAGTTCATTAACCTCTGAAACGTGGGAGGAGCATTTTTTAATCCGAAAGGCATTCGATTATATTCGAAATGTCCTTGAGGAGTCGAGAATGCTGTTTTCTCCTTGTCTTCTTCCGCCATCGGGATTTGATGAAATCCGGATACGAGGTCAAGAGTTGAAAAATAGCGGGCTTTTCCCAGCTGATCCAATATCTCGGTGATGTTGGGCAGTGGGTAGGAGTTCCCAATGGTGGCTTCGTTCAATTTTCGGAAGTCCACCACTACTCGAAGTCGTTTTTCTCCCGTTGCGTCGGGTTTTTTGGCTACTACCAAGAGAGGTGCATTCCATTGGCTCCTGCTTGGCCGAATTATCCCATCTGCGATCATTTCGCTAGTTTGCCGTTCCACTTCCTGTTTGTGCGTTTCAGGTAGTCTATAAGGGCGTATTTTTGTGGGTTGTACGCCATCCTTTAGTGGTATGCGATGTTCCACCATGTGCGTACACGGTAACTTGTCTCCCTTTAAATGGAAAATCTTATCATATTTTCTTATCAGTGGCAAAAGGGATTTTCTTTCCTCGTCATTTAAGTGGGTCATGGCGAGTTCTCTTTCTAATCGCTGGAGTCGCATAGCCCCCCTTTCTTCCCTGACGGCCCCTACTTGCAATGCCTCCGAGTTGGTCTCGAGCTCGTCCGATATCTCGACCGGCTCAAGTATCACCGTCGGGCGATTGACCACTACCACGCTCTCAGTAGTGTTCATGAGGCTCACCACACAGCTATTGCCTCGTGGCGGCGTGTAGCACGCGCCGATTGTCACACCTGACTCTATCTCTTTCTTTGAAAGAATTCCTGGTGTGCCGCTGCACGTTGCTACGTAAGCTATAGTTTCGGAGCGTGGTGCGAGAGCGATTTTTTGACTTCCATCCAGTAACGGCATTCTGTGCCCGTAGAGACGGAGCACTTCTCCTCTCAAAATATCTACATGGTGCATCTTTATGAATTCCATGCCCAGTAACCCCTCCACAGCTATCGGCACGTCATCTTTTATTACGTAGAACCAATGCTTTATTGTTTTCTTTGGTGTTTTCAAGGTGATCTCCGCCTTACAGACGGGAGAAAATTTACTACCTTCTGCACCTTGAAGTACTGCATCGCTATCTTCGATTGGCGTGTCTGCCTTTAACTTGCTATACTTTATTAGGCTGCACTGAGCTCCGGTGTCGGCCTTAAGTGTGAGTATTCCTCGCATCGCGGTAGGGCTCGCGATATCAAAATCGCTGGCCGTCGAGCTCTTTGATGGCAAGGTAACTTCGAAGACATGCATCTCCTTATTCTCTTGCGTCTGACTGACGATGCTCGTAACTCTGGGGTCAATGCTGTCCAGCGTACGCGTAGTAGTAAGCGTAACAATACGCTCGGCTGCCACTCTGCACATTTTTCTTTCATCGCGCTCTCCCTCTTCAGCTCCTTTTGACGGTCTAGTCACAGTGACCGTGTGTATATTTATTGTACCTAGCGTACGCGTGGCCTTGGTCGAGGTGCTGGTTTGCACTGCTGTGCAGGATTCCAGCGCTTTATCGAGACTCGGAGGTCTGTCTCCGCTTCTCCTCTGTTGTGGTACAGATCCTGGACCTACTTCCTTTTTCTTTATTCTCCTCCGGCATTCTTTCCACGAGTGCCCTTTTAACTTGCAGTAGGTGCATACTATTTCCAACTGATTGATGCCTCTCGATTGGTTGGGAGCGGGCAGGCTCAATCGGCCTGATCGGCGGGTGCAATCCCGCGCCATATGCCCGCGGTTTCCACAGTTATAACAAGCCTTTCCGTTGGGCTGAGCGGGTAACGACCTTCTCTGACTTCCTTGAGTCTTCTTTGCTGCTCCATTTGGGTGCGTCTCGTTACTTATTTCTACAGCCGCATTTATTGCCTCATGCAGGGTAGCACAGTTCCGCGATCGCACCAGGATTTGTACTTGGCCGTGCAACCCATCCACAAATACTGTCAGAGCAGATTTCCGCGTTATCCATTCCACAAACCGGGCCTGTTCATCGGTGCAAACCTCCTCGCAGATTTTTCCCACCACTTCCGTGGTGATTTGTTCCACTCGGGTCGCATATGCGGTGACATCCTCGTTCTGTTCTTGTTTCATGGAATGGAATTCCATTTGCATAGCTGACAGAGATCTTTGGCGTCGAAAAAACGATTCAAGCTCCGCTTTTAATTGCTCCAGAGTGTTGATGTTCTGGAACCTCAGCTCCTCGGCCGCTCTTCCTTCAATACTGGCACTAAGTATTAAAGCGAGGAGAGTACGTTTTTCTTACGCCTTTATTCTTGAGAATACCGTGTCGCACGAGCGTAGAAATGCGCCGAGTTTACCCGGATCGCTTCCATCAAAATACTTGATGAATTGGATTCCCAGGGCAAGCTCGAGCGGTTTCGAATCTTCACCACCGTCATATTAGAGTCCCCCGCCCTGAGGGTCACCTGAGGGCTCTCCTCCGAATCCTCGATGAGGAGGGTTTCCTCTAGGGTCTTCTGGGGGTCCTAGTCCTTGACTTCTTCTCGGCGGTACTGGTGGTCGTTTTGGCGGCTCCTCTGGGGGCCCTCCAGGCGGATCACCGGACACTCTTCTTGGTGAAGGTGTCGGGGGTTTTGCTGGAGTTTCTTTGCCTCTTTGTTTCTTTTCCTTGGCAACCACTTTCATGCGTTCCTCGAACCGTGTCTGTAGGTTGCTTATGAGTTCCAATTGAATTTTTAACTGACCAGCTTGGTCATGCACAGTTAGTGTCAGATCTTCAGGCTCATCTTCCTCATCCTTCGATGACGTGGTATTAATTCCACGGTGGGGTGTTTCTAGACGACCTTGAGCGCTGTTCCGAGAGGCAGCATTCCATGGCGGTGGTGCTGGTAACTCGTAGGGCTCTTCTTCCATTCGGTCGTCCCTCCGTGTCGTTCCCCTAGCGGTGCTCTTAGGGATAGCTCCTCTACCATTTCCTGGAGTTTTGGATTTGGTTTTGGCCCGTTCCAGGGCTCCCCTTTGTCCTTCCAGACCGGTGTCTCGGAGCATCCTTTCTAGCTCGGCATCGATATCTGGTGTGGCAATGGCTTTAGCGCCCTCGCCCTTGGATTCCTCTTCTTGATCCATGTATGTGGCTTCACCGAATGAGGTTCCTCTTCCTATGGTGATGCTGAACTCCTTTACTAAACCCTCTGCTATGCGGGCCTCTTCCGTGCCGGGAGTTCCGCCGGTCGGCGAAATCTTCCTAAGGGCGCGTTGCGTCCTCAAGGTGATGTCGCCTACCGCTTCCTCTAAGCCGGTGGTGATATCAACACCGTCGGCGTGTATTGTCGTGTCCACGGAGCTCGCTCTCCGCCGCTGTCGATCTTGGTCTTCTCGCGGCATGTGATGCGATGACTCAGCAACGATTAAATTTTAATTTTATCGCGAATAGGGCAGTTTTTATTTTTTGTTATTTTCCCTTTTCCGAAAGGGGTTTTAATTATATGTAGACAGATAGATTTTTTAATTATGATGGACAGTGGTTGGTGTTAGCCTGGCCTCCTGCCTTTCGCGAATTAATACCGCAAATCCTTGCAAGTTGCTACAAACTTGCAACGATTTCCGGAAAGGGTATCGATTTTTTTAACGAGAGATCTGGGCTCGCGGGCTCAGTCCCACGGATTTAATGCCTTAATCTCTAAAAATTGTTTAACCCGTTTTTCTGGCTCGGACTAATAGACTCATGCAGAAATAAAATTTTTTGGCAACCGCCACTTACAGTTTCCAGAACCCTTCCATGGTGCAGCTGGACTTCGAGGTTGTCGTCTCCGTTGTCGTGTTGACCTTGACGTTGTTCCCCGTCTGCGTTGTCACGTTGGCCTTGCTGGTCGATTAGTACGCCCTTCCTGGCGTAGTCGATCCTATGGTTGGACGTTCGTCCCTCAGTTGGCTGGACGTTCGTCCTTCGGTTGGCTGGACTTTCGTCCTTCGGTTGGCTCCTCGTCAGTGGTACCTGACTGACGTCTTCTTCAACGATTCACGACCGCGTGTGAATCGCCCCAAGTCGTTTACCCCAACGATTTGAAGTCGGGTTTGACTCTGGGTTTTTTCTTGTGTACTTTACTTTTCGGGGTTCACTTACGGTGGATCCCACCGCTGCCACCAAAATGTTGTGCCCGAAATTGAGAGGAGTGATCAATTCGTCTATTTTCCGGCTGTTTAAGAAATAGTATTTGGGATCGGACCGATTTAAGAACTGGAGTCCACGCGATTCCCGATAGTAAAACAAGGTTTATTGATTTGGTAAAATTACAATTGATTTCTTATGATCGTAGTTATGCTAATTACGATGGCAACGAGCCCAACCGAACGTTACTGTGATTTTCTCATGACTGACTAAATCGAGAGCCGATTTAGTCCGCTCGACCCGCGATTGCTGGGTCGGCATAATTGAATGTTGACTCAGCTTCGAGTGCATTGACATGCTCGCATGCTCGAAGCTGGTGGCGAAAATGATTGCTGTTGGAATCATTTTCGCAACGGCAATGAATTCCAACGACATATTAACTTAAATCTTTAAATGGAAAATCTGGGGTACTACAATTGTTCGATCAGAAATTCTTGATCCGGCAACCGAGACGAAAACGGGATCATCGAAGTTATTTAAAAAATTTCGACTTCTAAGCGATGCCATCGTTCTCAAGTGGCTTATGGCAACCAGAAAAAAGGGGTTATGTGTATATTTCCGACGATTTAAAAAAATCTATTTTCCGGTCGTTTGGTCGAGCAGAAATCAAAGATCCGGCGACCGAGCCGAAAACGGGATCATCGAAAATTTTTTGAAAATTTCGACTTTTAAGCTATGCCATCGTTCTCAAGTGGCATATGGCAGCCAGAGAACAGGGTTTATGTGCTATAACCGGCTTCCCCTTTATTAACGGTGGGGGAAGGGTTGAGTGATAAAAATAGCAAAAAAAAAAAATACTAGCAGTATCAATGATTTATTAAACAAAATATATATAAGGGGTTACTCTGGGCGCCAGCTACGTATCGTGTAGCAAACGGAATATTACCGGTCACTTGGCCCGGTAATATCACAAAAAAAAATAATAGAAAACAATAAATCGTAATAATAGGGAAACGTGTCTAGGGACAGAGGGACGAGAGGTCTCAGGGGTGAATTTCCGAACTCGTCGGCTTTTTATTTATTACCTCGGTCGTTACAAGAAAAAGAAAAGGGCGATAATAAAACGATTTTTCGGGCGGAAAAGAAAAGTAGAGAAAAAGGGGGGCGGGTGAAGTATGGGGAGACTGGATCGGAACCGTGATTACGGAAAATTGGCCCTTCATTTCAGGCGGCGGGATGGGGGGGGGCTCGTAATAATTGCACGATTCAGAAAACTTCAACAACGGAACGATCTCGGAACTTAACAATAATTCCGCACAAGAAAACCACCACTCACCGATGACGCTTGAGGTGTGAACGACACCTGCGATGGCGGCGGGCACGTGGGGAGAAAACGCGGGGCTGAAATATCACGGGGTTCGTATTATAGAGGGTTTATCACACACTAACTGGATCTAGGTGAAGGAAGTACTCAACTACTCACCCTTTATCATTTCCACACGTTGCAAATATCTCTTTAACTCTTGAACACTCACAAAATGCTCGTTACTGAATTCAATGGCGTCGTTCTTTGCACATAGCTCAGCTGAACTGACAGGCCAGCCGGCGTCTTCTTCATTGGAGCCTCGCGTCGCAGTTGATTGGCTCCCGCGGAGGTCCCTAGCGGGCTCGGCGAATTGAAGGCCGCGCGCCTGGAGATAAGCTGGTGGGTCAAGCGTAGCAGGCGTCGGCGGCGGGGCAGGGACGAGCTAGTCGTGCGAGGCCCCTCTCCCTACGCTTTTGCCCACGGGCTGCATCCCCGGCAGCAAGGGCCGTGGTGCGCCGGGTTCACCTCCCTGCCGGCGCCACATTCAACCTTGCTCCATTCATTCATCCATTCACACTTGCATTCGAGGGCGAAAGGAACACATAGAAAGGGACAAGGGGGGCGTAAAAATGCTCAAGGCTACAATAATAATTACTATTATGGGTACGTACCTGAGTGGCGGCCTTCAGTCGAGCTCCGTGCATCCGAAAGATGCATCGTGTTAGATTGCATATTTTCGACGAATTTGAAAAAATCAATTTTTCGGTCGTTTGGTCGAGAAGAAATCTTATATGCTGCGACCGAGCCGAAAACGGGATCGTCGAAGTTTCTTTTGTTAATTTCGACTTCTAAGCTATGCCATCGTTCTCATGTGGCATATGGCAGCCAGAAAATAGGGGTTATGTGTATTTTTACGACCATTCTGAAAAAATCTATTTTTCGGTCGTTTGGTCGAGCAGGAATCCTTGATCCGGCGAGTGGGACGGAAACTACCGAAAACGGGATCACGGAAGTTTATTTTCGAGGATTTTGACTTCTAAGCTATGCCATCGTTCTCAAGTGGCATATGGCAGCCAAAAATCGGAGGTTATGTGTATATTTTCGACGATTTTGAAAAAATCCATTTTCCGGTTGATTGTTCGATCAGAAATCCTTGATCCGGCGACCGAGGCGAAGACGGGATAATCGAAATTTTTTTGAAAATTTCGACTTTTAACCTATGCCATAGTTCTCAAGTGACATATGGCAGCCAGAAAACAGGTGTTATGTTTATATTTGAGACGATTCTGAAAAAATCCATTTTTCGTTCGTTTGGTCGAGCAGAAATCCTAGATCCGGCGACCGAGCCGAAAACGGGATCAACGAAAATTTTTTGAAAATTTCGACTTCTAAGCGATGCCATCGTTCTCAAATGGCTTATGGCAGCCAGAAAACAGGGGTTATGTTTATATTTTCGACGATTTTGAAAAAATCCATTTTTCGGTCGTTTGGTCGAGCAGAAATCAAAGATCCGGCCACCGAGCCGAAAACGGGATCAACGAAAATTTTTTGAAAATTTCGACTTCTAAGCGATGCCATCGTTCTCAAGTGGCTTATGGCAGCCAGAAAACAGGGGTTATGTTTATATTTTCGACGATTCTGAAAAAATCCATTATTCGGTCGTTTGGTCGAGCATAAATCCAAGATCCATCGTCCGAGCCGAAAACGCGATCGTCGAAGTTTTTTTGAAAATTTTGACTTCTAAGCGATGCCATCGTTCTCAAGTGGCTTATGGCAGCCAGAAAACAGGGGTTATGTGTATATTTACGACGATTCTGAAAAAATCCATTGTTCGGTCGTTTGGTCAAGCAGAAAATCTTGATTCGGCGAGCGGGACGGAAACTGCCAAAAACGGGATCACGGAAGATTATTTTCGAGAATTTTGACTTCTAAGCGATGCCATCGTTCTTAAGTGGCATATGGCAGCCAGAAAACTGGGGTTATGTGTATATTTTCGACGATTTTGAAAAAATCCATTTTTCGGTCGTTTGGTCGAGCATAAATCCAGAATCCGGCGTCCGAGCCGAAAACGGGATCGTCGAAGTTTTTTTGAAAATTTCGACTTCCAAGCGATGCCATCGTTCTCAAGTGGCAGATGGCAGCCAAAAAACAGGGGTTTTGTGTTATTTTCGACGATTTTGAAAAAATCCATTATTCGGTCGTTTGGTCGAGCATAAATCCAAGATCCGGCGTCAGAGCCGAAAACGGGATCGTCGAAGTTTTTTTGAAAATTTCGACTTCTAAGCGATGCCATCGTTCTCAAGTGACATATGGGGGCCAGAAAACAGGGGTTATGTGTATATTTACGACGATTTTGAAAAAATCCATTATTCGGTCGTTTGGTCGAGCAGAAATCCAAGATCCGGCGACCGAGCCGAAAAACGGGATCGTCGAAGTTTTTTTTTTTTAAATTCGACTTCTAAGCTATGCCATCGTTCTCAAGTGGCATATGGCAACCAGGAAACGAAGGTTATGTGTATGATTTCGACGATTTGAGAAAAATCAATTTATTGGTCGTTTCGTCGAGCAGAAATCCTAGATTCGGCGACCGAGCCGAAATCGGTATCGTCGAAGTTTTTTTGAAAATTTCGACTTCTAACCTATGCCATCGTTTTCAAATGGCATATGGCAGCCAGAAAACAGGGGTTATGTGTATATTTTCCACGATTAGAAAAAAATCGATTTTTCGGTCGTTTAGTCGAGCAGAAATCCTAGTTCCAGCGACCGAGCCGAAAACGGGATCATCGAAGTTTTTTTGAAAATTTCGACTTCTAAGCGATGCCATCGTTCTCAAGTGGCATATGGAAGCCAAAAAACAGGGGTTATATGTATATTTTCGACGATTTTGAAAAAATCCGTTTTCCGGTTGATTGTTCGATCAGAAATTCTTGATCCGGCGACCGAGCCGAAAACGGGATCGGCGAAGTTATTTTGGAAATTTCGACTTCTAAGCGATGCCATCGTTCTCAAATGGCTTATGGCAGCCAGAAATCTGGGGTTATGTGTATATTTTCGACGATTTTAAAAAAATCTATTTTCCGGTCGTTTTGTCGAGCAGAAATCCTTGATCCGGCGAGCGGGACGGAAACTGCCGAAAACGGAATCGTCGAAGTTTCTTTTGTTAATTTCGACTTCTAAGCTATGCCATCGATCTCAAGTGACATATGCCAGCGAGAAAACAGGGGTTATGTGCATATTTACGACGATTCTGAAAAAATCCATTTTTCGGTCGTTTGGTCGAGCAGAAATCCAAGATCCGGTGACCGAGCAGAAAACCGCATCATCGAAGTTTTTTTGAATATTTCGACTTCTAAGCTATGCCATCGGTCTCAAGTGGCATATGGCAGCCAGAAAACGAGGATTATGTGTATATTTTCGACGATTTTGATAAAATCTATTTTTCGGTCGTTTGGTCGAGAAGAAATCCTTGATCCGGCGAGCGGGACGGAAACTGCCGAAACCGGGATCACGGAAGTTTATTTTCGAGAATTTTGACTTCTAAGCTATGCCATCGGTCTCAAGTGGTATATGGCAGCGAGAAAACATGGGTTATGTGCTATAACCGGCTTCCCTTTTAGTATCAGTGGGGGAAGGCGTTAGTGAAAAATATAGCAAAAAAAAATAGTAGCAGTATCAATGATTTATTAAACAAAATATATATAAGGGGTTTCTCTGGGCGCCAGCTACGTATCGTGTAGCAAACGGAATATTACCGGTCACTTGGCCCGGTAATATCACAAAAAAAAAAACAAATGAAAACAATAAATCGTAGTAATAGGGAAACGTGTCTAGGGACAGAGGGACGAGAGGTCTCAGAAGTGAATTTCCGAACTCGTCGCCTTATTATTTATTACCTCGGTCGTAACAATAAAAAGAAAAGGGCGATAATAAGACGATTTTTCGGGAGGAAGAGAAAAGTAGAGAAAAAGGGGGGCGGGTGAAGTATGGGGAGACTGGATCGGAACCGTAATTACGGAAAATTGGGCTTTCATTTCAGGCGGCGGGAGGGGGGGCTCGTAATAATTGCACGATTCAGAAAACTTCAACAACGGAACGATCTCGGAACTTAACAATAATTCCGCACAAGAAAACCACCACTCACTGATGACGCATAAGGTGTGAACGACACCTGCGATGGCGGCGGGCACGTGGGGAGGAAACGCGGGTGCGAAATATCACGGGGTTCGTAATATAGAGGGTTTATCACACACTAACTGGAACTAGGTGAAGGAAGTACTCAACTACTCACCCTTTTCACAATTCCACGTTGCAAATATCTCTTCAACTCTTGAACACTCACAAAATGCTCGTTACTGAATTCAATGGCGTCGTTCTTTGGACATAGCTCAGCTGAACTGACAGGCCGGCCGGCGTCTTCTTCATTGGAGCCTCGCGTCGCAGTTGATTGGCTCCCGCGGATGTCCCTAGCGCAGTGATGCCAGACGGGCGAGAAAAGTACCTCGGCGGGATTTTTCACCCCCCACTCTGCCGCCTGCGGGACAATTCCCGCGGCCCGCACCGTAGCGCGATTTCCTCCACCCGCGCGCCGCTGCTCGGTAGTGGCCGTTAGCGCGGTAGGCCACGCCCACCGGTTGCTCGCCGTGCGCTATTATTTCTATTATGCTATCGTCCTCTGAAAATTAAAAAAATTTAACAAATAAAATAAAAGTTAATGTTTATTTTTTTTTATCGATCTGGTACTGCATAAATTTTTATTTATAAATAAAAGAACAATTCACCTCGGATCGAACTAACGACCTTACGATTATGAGTCACGAGCTCTGCTGTTGTGAGGTTTTCCTGAGGATCCACAAATCATGATATGAATTCAAAAAAGTTTTAAGTAAAAAAAAAAATATTTAAGTTTTAATTCATATACAGAATCCGAGAAAATATCATGGCTAAAATTGAACGGTGGCGTCGCCGGAAAAGCAATTTTTTTCGATAATTATGCCGTAAAATTTGGGTTTAGAATTTCAGTTGGATTTCGGTTAATTTTTTTTTCTTGTAGATCATGACATTCCGCAAATTTTATTTATTCAGAGACCTTAATAGAATGAATCATTCCCAAGATATAGCTACTTGAGTAAGAAATTGGAAAAAGATTAATATCTCGCTATTTGATGTTTTTTCAGTTTTTTACTCAAGTAGCTACATCTTGAGAATGATTCTTAGTATTGAGATCTCGGAATAACCAAAATTTGCGGAATGTCATGAACTGCAAGAAAAAAAAATTCACCGGAATCCAACTGACATTCTAAACCTAAATTTTACGGCATAATTATCGAAAATATTTGTTTTTCGGGCGACGCCACCGTTCAATTTTAGCCATGATATTTTCTTGAATTCTGTATGTGAATTAAAACTTTCAACAATTTTTTTACTTAAAACTTTTCTTAATTCATATATTGAACATTCAATAAGCCATACATTTGTGAATCCTCATAAGAAGACCAGTAACGCAGCGGCAGAGCTCGTGATTCGTAATCATGAGGTTGTCTGTTCGATCCGAGGTGAATATATTGTTTATAAAAAAAATTATGATGTACCCGATCGATAAAAAAAATAAACATCAATTTTTATTCTGTTTGTTACATTTTTTTAATGTTCAGAGAACAATAGCATATGAAAAATAATAGCGTATGCCGAACGACCGAGAGGCGTGGCCTACCGCTACAAGTCCGTGCCTGCTACAGCGCACGGGAGAGGGAAGCCGCCGGGTGGGGGTAGCCGAGGGACTTTTCTGCGGGAGCGCCTGGCATCACTGCCCTAGCGGGCTCGGCGAATGGAAGGCCGCGCGCCTGGAGATAGGCTGGTGGGTCAAGCGTAGCAGGCGTCGACGGCGGTGCAGGGACGCGCTAGTCGTGCGAGTCCCCTCTGCCTACGCTTTTGCCCACGGGCTTCAACCCCGGCAGAAAGGGCCGTTGTACGCCGGGTTCATCTCCCGGCCGGCGCCACATTCAACCTTGCTCCATTCATTCATCCATTATATGAATGGATGAATGGAATAGGCCGAATATGTAGTATGGAGCTTTGCGGGCTCCGTCGAAGTTAATACGTTGGTCGTAGATATAAGACTAACTAACTTAACTAACTAAATCCTGCTCTTATATACTAATTTGGATAGGTTGATTCGAGCGTGGGGGAATCATAAATTTGATAGAAGATCGTAAACAATGAATATAAGTAAACTATTTATGGGACTGTTTGAGGATCATGTAATTACCCGGTAGCTCGAAAAAAGTGTTTATCAATTCTAGTATTCGATTTTATATCTCACATTCTTGGGAGGTACGAACTGAGGATTTATGGCACGCCCGTCGTCCGGTGCCATGTGTCATAATCTAGCGGGGGTCCACTTGGGTTCGGAAAAGCATTAGGGTCAACGGTCGTGATGCGGCGCTCGTGCGCTTTAGTTAAGGCGTTGTGTCGGGTGCGGGCGTTAGGCTTTAAAAACAAGTGCGTGTAAGGCTACGACGTAACAGGGGCATATGGCAACCAGAAAACGAGGGTTATGTGTATATTTTCGACGATTTTGATAAAATCCATTTTTCGGTCGTTTGGTCGAGCAGAAACCCTAGATCCGGCGACCGAGCCGAAAACGGGATTGTCGAAGTTTTTTTTTTTAATTTCGACTTCTAAGCTATGCCATCGTTCTCAATTTGCATATGGCAGCCAGAAAACGAAGGTTATGTGTATATTTTCGACCATTTGAAAAATATCCATTTTTTGGTCATTTGGTCGAGGAGAAAACCTTGATTCGGCGAGCGGGACGGAAACTGCCGAAAACGGGATCACGGAAGTTTATTTTCGAGAATTTTGACTTCTAAGCTATGCCATCGTTCTCAAGTGATATATGGCAGGCAGAAAACTGGGGTTATGTGTATATTTACGACGATTCTGAAAGAATCAATTTTTCGGTCGTTTGGTCGAGCAGAAATCCTAGATCCGGCGACCGAGCCGAAAACGGGATAACGGAAGTTTATATTCGAGAATTTCGATTTCTAAGATATGCCATCGTTCTCAAGTGGCATATGGCAGCCAGAAAACAGGGGTTATGTGTATATTTACGACGATTCTGAAATAATCCATTTTCCGGTTGATTGGTCGATCAGAAATCCTTGATCCGGCGACCGAGGCGAAGACGGGGACATCGAAGTTTTTTTGAAATATTCGACTTCTAAGCGATGCTATCGTTCTCAAGTGGCATATGGCAGCCAGACAACAGGGGTTATGTGTATATTTACGACGATTCTGGAAAAATCCATTTTTCAGTCGTTTGGTCGAGCAGAAATCCTAGATCCGGCGACCGAGCCGATAACGGGATCATGGAAGTTTTTTTGAAAATTTCGACTCTTAAGCGATGCCATCGTTCTCAAGTGGAACATGGCAGCCAGAATACAAGGGTTATGTGTATATTTTCGACGATTTTGAAAAAATCAATTTTTCGGTCGTTTGGTCGAGCAGAAATCCTTGATCCGGCGAGCGGGACGGAATCTGGCAAGAACGGGATCATGGAATTTTATTTTCGTGAATTTTGACTTCTAAGCAATGCCATCGTTCTCAAGTGGCTTATGGCAGTCAGAAAACAGAGGTTATGTGTATATTTCCGACGATTTAAAAAAAATCCATTATTCGGTCGTATGGTCGAGCAGAAATCCTAGTTCCGGCGACTGAGCCGTAATCGGGATCGTCGAAGTTTTTTTCGAAAATTTCGAATTCTAAGCGATGCCATCGTTCTCAAGCGGAACATGGCAGCCAGAATACAGGGGTTATGTGTATATTTACGCCGATTCCGAAAAATACCACTTTTCGGTCGTTTGGTCGAGCAGAAATCCTAGATCCGGCGATTGAGCCGAAAACGGGATCGTCGAAGTTTTTTTCGAAAATTTCGAATTCTAAGCGATGCCATCGTTCCCAAGTGGCATATGACGGCCAGAAATCGGGGGTTATGTGTATATTTTCGACGATTTCGAGAAAATCCATTATTCGGTCGTTTGGTCGAGCAGAAATCACAGATACGTCGAAAAAGCCGAAATCGGGATCGTCTAAGTTTTTTTGCAAATTTCGACTTCTAAGCTATGCAATCATCCTCAAGTGGCATATGGCAGCCAGAAAACAGTGGTTATGTGTATATTTCCGACGATTTTGAGAAAATCCATTATTCGGTCGTTTCGTCGAGCAGAAATCCTAGATCCGGCGACCGAGCCGAAAGCGGAATAGTTGGAGTTTTTTTGAAAATTCCGACTTCTAAACTATGCCATCGTTCTCAAGTGGCAATATGGCAGCCAGAAAATAGGGGTTTTCTGTATATTTACGACGATTCCGAAAAAATCCATTTTTCGGTCGTTTGGTCAAGCAGAAATCCTTGATCCGGCGAGCGGGACGGAAACTGTCGAAAACGGGATCGCGGAAGTTTATTTTCGAGAATTTTGACTTCTAAGCTATCCCATCGTTCTCAAGTGGCATATGGCAGCCAGAACACAGTTATTAGGTTTATATTTACAACGATTCTAAAAAAATCCATTTTTCGGTCGTTTGGTAGAGCAGAAATCCTTGATCCGGCGAGCGGAACGGAATCTGCCGAAAACGGGATCGTCGAAGTTTTTTTGAAAATTTCGACTTCTAAGCGATGCTATCGTTCTCAAGTGGCATATGGCAGCCAGAAAACAGGGGTTATGTGTATATTTACGACGATTCTGGAAAAATCCATTTTTTGGTCGTTTGGTCGAGCAGAAATCCTAGATCCGGCGACCGAGCCGAAAACGGGATCATCGAAGTTTCTTTGAAAATTTCGACTCTTAAGCGATGCCATCGTTCTCAAGTGGAACATGGCAGCCAGAATAAAGGGGTTATGTGTATATTTTCGACGATTTTGAAAAAATCAATTTTTCGGTCGTTTGGTCGAGCAGAAATCCTTGATCCGGCGAGCGGGACGGAATCTGGCAAGAACGGGATCACGGAATTTTATTTTCGTGAATTTTGACTTCTAAGCAATGCCATCGTTCTGAAGTGGCTTATGGCAGTCAGAAAACAGAGGTTATGTGTATATTTCCGACGATTTTGAACAAATCCATTATTCGGTCGTATGGTCGAGCAGAAATCCTAGTTCCGGCGACTGAGCCGAAATCGGGATCGTCGAAGTTTTTTTGAAAATTTCGACTTCTAAACTATGCCATCGTGCTCAAGTGGCATATGGCAGCCAGATAATAGGGGTTATGTGTATATTTACGCCGATTCCGAAAAATTCCATTTTTCGGTCGTTTGGTCGAGCAGAAATCCTAGATCCGGCGATTGAGCCGAAAACGGGATCGTCGAAGTTTTTTTCGAAAATTTCGAATTCTAAGCGATGCCATCGTTCTCAAGTGGCATATGACGGCCAGAAATCGGGGGTTATGTGTATATTTTCGACGATTTCGAGAAAATCCATTATTCGGTCGTTTGGTCGAGCAGAAATCAAAGATACGTCGAAAAAGCCGAAATCGGGATCGTCTAAGTTTCTTTGCAAATTTCGACTTCTAAGCTATGCCATCATCCTCAAGTGGCATATGGCAGCCAGAAAACAGGGGTTATGTGTATATTTCCGACGATTTTGAGAAAATCCATTATTCGGTCGTTTGGTCGAGCAGAAATCCTAGATCCGGCGACCGAGCCGAAATCGGGATCGTCGAAATTTTTTTTTAAATTTCGACATCTAAACTATGCCATCGTGCTAAAGTGGCTTATGGCAGCAAGATGAGGGGTTATGTGTATATTTACGACGATTCCGAATAAATCTATTTTTCGCTCGTTTGGTCGAGCAGAAATCGTAGATTCGGCGACCGAGCCAAAAAAGGGATCATCGAAGTTTTTTTGAAAATTTCGAGTTTAAGCGATGCCATCGTTCTCAAGTGGCATATGGCAGCCAGAAAACGTGGGTTATGTGTATATTTCCGACGATTTTGAAAAATTACAATTTTCAGTCGTTTGGTCGAGCAGAAATCCTAAATCCGGCGACCGAGCCGAAAGCGGAATAGTTGGAGTTTTTTTGAAAATTTCGACTTCTAAACTATGCCATCGTTCTCAAGTGGCAATATGGCAGCCAGAAAATAGGGGTTTTCTGTATATTTACGACGATTCCGAAAAAATCCATTTTTCGCTCGTTTGGTCGAGCAGAAATTCTTGATCCGGCGTGCGGGACGGAATCTGCCGAAATCGGGATCACTGAAGTTGATTTTCAAGAATTTTGACTTCTAACCTATGCCATCGTTCTCAAGTGGCATATGACGGCCAGAAATCGGGGGTTATGTGTATATTTCCGACGATTTTGAAAAAATCAATTTTTCGGTTGTTTGTTCGATCAGAAAACCTAGATCCGGCGACCGAGCCGAAAACGGGATCGTCGAAGTTTTTTTGAAAATTTCGACTCCTAAGCGATGCTATCGTTCTCAAGTGGCATATGGCAGCCAGAAAACAGGGGTTATGTGTATATTTACGACGATTCTGGAAAAATCCATTTTTCGGTCGTTTAGTCGGGCAGAAATCCCAGATCCGGCGACCGAGCCGAAAACGGGATCATCGAAGTTTTTTTGAAAATTTCGACTCTTAAGCGATGCCATCGTTTTCAAGTGGAACATGGCAGCCAGAATACAAGGGTTATGTGTATATTTTCGACGATTTTGAAAAAATCGATTTTTCGTTCGTTTGGTCGAGCAGAAATCCTAAATTCGGCGACCGAGCCAAAAAAGGGATCATCGAAGTTTCTTTGAAAATTTCGAGTTTAAGCGATGCCATCGTTCTCAAGTGGCATATGGCAGCCAGAAAACGGGGGTTTTGTGTATATTTCCGACGATTTTGAAAAATTACAATTTTCGGTCGTTTGGTCGAGCAGAAATCCTAAATCCGGCGACCGAGCCGAAAGCGGAATAGTTGGAGTTTTTTTGAAAATTTCGACTTCTAAACTATGCCATCGTTCTCAAGTGGCAATATGGCAGCCAGAAAATAGGGGTTTTCTGTATATTTACGACGATTCCGAAAAAATCCATTTTTCGGTCGTTTGGTCGAGCAGAAATCCTTGATCCGGCGAGCGGGACGGAAACTGTCGAAAACGGGATCGCGGAAGTTTATTTTCGAGAATTTTGACTTCTAAGCTATCCCATCGTTCTCAAGTGGCATATGGCAGCCAGAAAACAGTTATTAGGTGTATATTTACAACGATTCTGAAAAAATCCATTTTTCGGTCGTTTGGTAGAGCAGAAATCCTTGATCCGGCGAGCGGAACGGAATCTGCCGAAAACAGGATCACTGGAGTTTATTTTCGAGAATTTTGACTTCTAACCTATGCCATCGTTCTCAAGTGGCATATGACGGCCAGAAATCGGGGGTTATGTGTATATTTTCGACGATTTTTAAAAAATCAATTTTTCGGTTGTTTGTTCGATCAGGAAACCTAGATCCGGCGACCGAGCCGAAAACGGGATCGTCGAAGTTTTTTTGAAAATTTCGACTTCTAAGCGATGCTATCGTTCTCAAGTGGCATATGGCAGCCAGAAAACAGGGGTTATGTGTATATTTACGACGATTCTGGAAAAATCCATTTTTCAGTCGTTTGGTCGAGCAGAAATCCTAGATCCGGCGACCGAGCCGATAACGGGATCATCGAAGTTTTTTTGAAAATTTCGACTCTTAAGCGATGCCATCGTTCTCAAGTGGAACATGGCAGCCAGAATACAAGGGTTATGTGTATATTTTCGACGATTTTGAAAAAATCAATTTTTCTGTCGTTTGGTCGAGCAGAAATCATTGTCCCGGCGAGCGGGACGGAATCTGGCGAAAACGGGATCACGGAATTGTATTTTCGTGAATTTTAACTTCTAAGCAATGCCATCGTTCTCAAGTGGCTTAGGGCAGTCAGAAAACAGAGGTTATGTGTATATTTCCGACGATTGTAAAAAAATCCATTATTCGGTCGTATGGTCGAGCAGAAATCCTAGTTCCGGCGACTGAGCCGAAATCGGGATCGTCGAAGTTTTTTTGAAAATTTCGACTTCCAAAATATGCCATCGTGCTAAAGTGGCATATGGCAGCCAGATAATAGGGGTTATGTGTATATTTACGCCGATTCCGAAAAAAACCATTTTTCGGTCGTTTGGTCGAGCAGAAATCCTAGATCCGGCGATTGAGCCGAAAACGGGATCGTCGAAGTTTTTTTCGAACATTTCGAATTCTAAGCGATGCCATCGTTGTCAAGTGGCATATGACGGCCAGAAATCGGGGGTTATGTGTATATTTTCGACGATTTCGAGAAAATCCATTATTCGGTCGTTTGGTCGAGCAGAAATCCAAGATCCGGCGACCGAGCCGAAATCGGGATCGTCGAAATTTTTTTTTAAATTTCGACTTCTAAACTATGTCATCGTGCTCAAGTGGCTTATGGCAGCAACATGAGGGGTTATGTGTATATTTACGACGATTCCGAATAAATCTATTTTTCGCTCGTTTGGTCGAGCAGAAATCCTAGATTCGGCGACCGAGCCAAAAAAGGGATCATCGAAGTTTTTTTGAAAATTTCGAGTTTAAGCGATGCCATCGTTCTCAAGTGGCATATGGCAGCGAGAAAACGGGGGTTATGTGTATATTTCCGACGATTTTGAAAAATTACAATTTTCGGTCGTTTGGTCGAGCAGAAATCCTAAATCCGGCGACCGAGCCAAAAGCGGAATAGTTGGAGTTTTTTTGAAAATTTCGACTTCTAAACTATGCCATCGTTCTCAAGTGGCAATATGGCAGCCAGAAAATATGGGTTTTCTGTATATTTACGACGATTCCGAAAAAATCCATTTTTCGGTCGTTTGGTCGAGCAGAAATCCTTGATCCGGCGTGCGGGACGGAATCTGCCGAAATCGGGATCACTGAAGTTGATTTTCAAGAATTTTGACTTCTAACCTATGCCATCGTTCTCAAGTGGCATATGACGGCCAGAAATCGGGGGTTATGTGTATATTTCCGACGATTTTGAAAAAATCAATTTTTCGGTTGTTTGTTCGATCAGAAAACCTAGATCCGGCGACCGAGCCGAAAACGGGATCGTCGAAGTTTTTTTGAAAATTTCGACTCCTAAGCGATGCTATCGTTCTCAAGTGGCATATGGCAGCCAGAAAACAGGGGTTATGTGTATATTTACGACGATTCTGGAAAAATCCATTTTTCGGTCGTTTAGTCGGGCAGAAATCCCAGATCCGGCGACCGAGCCGAAAACGGGATCATCGAAGTTTTTTTGAAAATTTCGACTCTTAAGCGATGCTATCGTTTTCAAGTGGAACATGGCAGCCAGAATACAAGGGTTATGTGTATATTTTCGACGATTTTGAAAAAATCGATTTTTCGTTCGTTTGGTCGAGCAGAAATCCTAAATTCGGCGACCGAGCCAAAAAAGGGATCATCGAAGTTTCTTTGAAAATTTCGAGTTTAAGCGATGCCATCGTTCTCAAGTGGCATATGGCAGCCAGAAAACGGAGGTTTTGTGTATATTTCCGACGATTTTGAAAAATTACAATTTTCGGTCGTTTGGTCGAGCAGAAATCCTAAATCCGGCGACCGAGCCGAAAGCGGAATAGTTGGAGTTTTTTTGAAAATTTCGACTTCTAAACTATGCCATCGTTCTCAAGTGGCAATATGGCAGCCAGAAAATAGGGGTTTTCTGTATATTTACGACGATTCCGAAAAAATCCATTTTTCGGTCGTTTGGTCGAGCAGAAATCCTTGATCCGGCGAGCGGGACGGAAACTGTCGAAAACGGGATCGCGGAAGTTTATTTTCGAGAATTTTGACTTCTAAGCTATCCCATCGTTCTCAAGTGGCATATGGCAGCCAGAAAACAGTTATTAGGTGTATATTTACAACGATTCTGAAAAAATCAATTTTTCGGTCGTTTGGTAGAGCAGAAATCCTTGATCCGGCGAGCGGAACGGAATCTGCCGAAAACAGGATCACTGGAGTTTATTTTCGAGAATTTTGACTTCTAACCTATGCCATCGTTCTCAAGTGGCATATGACGGCCAGAAATCGGGGGTTATGTGTATATTTTCGACGATTTTTAAAAAATCAATTTTTCGGTTGTTTGTTCGATCAGGAAACCTAGATCCGGCGACCGAGCCGAAAACGGGATCGTCGAAGTTTTTTTGAAAATTTCGACTTCTAAACTATGCCATCGTGCTCAAGTGGCATATGGCAGCCAGATAATAGGGGTTATGTGTATATTTACGTCGATTCCGAAAAAAACCATTTTTCGGTTGATTGGTCGAACAGAAATCCTAGATCCGGCGATTGAGCCGAAAACGGTATCGTCGAAGTTTTTTTCGAAAATTTCGAATTCTAAGCGATGCCATCGTTCTCAAGTGGCATATGGCAGCCAGAAAATAGGGTTTATGTGTATATTTACGACGATGCCGAAAAATTCCATTCTTCGGTCGTTTGGTCGAGCAGAAATCCTTGATCCGGCGACCGCTCCGAAAACGGGATCGTCGAAGTTGTTTTATAAATTTCGACTACTAAGCTATGCCATCGTTCTTAAGTGGCAGATGGCAGCCAGAAAATAGGGGTTATGTGTATATTTACGACGATTCTGAAAAAATCAATTTTTCGGTCGTTTGGTCGAGCAGAAATCCTAGATCCGGCGACCGAGCCGAAAACGGGATCATCGAAGTTTTCTTGAAAATTTCGACTTTTAACTGATGCCATCGTTCTCAAGCGGAACATGGCAGCCAGAATACAGGGGTTATGTGTATATTTACGCCGATTCCGAAAAATACCATTTTTCGGTCGTTTGGTCGAGCAGAAATCCTAGATCCGGCGATTGAGCCGAAAACGGGATCGTCGAAGTTTTTTTCGAAAATTTCGAATTCTAAGCGATGCCATCGTTCTCAAGTGGCATATGACGGCCAGAAATCGGGGGTTATGTGTATATTTTCGACGATTTCGAGAAAATCCATTATTCGGTCGTTTGGTCGAGCAGAAATCAAAGATACGTCGAAAAAGCCGAAATCGGGATCGTTTAAGTTTTTTTGCAAATTTCGACTTCTAAGCTATGCCATCATCCTCAAGTGGCATATGGCAGCCAGAAAACAGGGGTTATGTGTATATTTCCGACGATTTTGAGAAAATCCATTATTCGGTCGTTTGGTCGAGCAGAAATCCTAGATCCGGCGACCGAGCCGAAAGCGGAATAGTTGGAGTTTTTTTGAAAATTTCGACTTCTAAACTATGCCATCGTTCTCAAGTGGCAATATGGCAGCCAGAATACAGGGGTTATGTGTATATTTACGCCGATTATGAAAAATACCATTTTTCGGTCGTTTGGTCGAGCAGAAATCCCAGATCCGGCGATTGAGCCGAAAACGGGATCGTCGAAGTCTTTTTCGAAAATTTCGAATTCTAAGCGATGCCATCGTTCTCAAGTGGCATATGACGGCCAGAAATCGGGGGTTATGTGTATATTTTCCACGATTTCGAGATAATCCATTATTCGGTCGTTTGGTCGAGCAGAAATCACAGATACGTCGAAAAAGCCGAAATCGGGATCGTCTAAGTTTTTTTGCAAATTTCGACTTCTAAGCTATGCCATCATCCTCAAGTGGCATATGGCAGCCAGAAAACAGGAGTTATGTGTATATTTCCGACGATTTTGAAAAAATCAATTTTTCGGTTGTTTGTTCGATCAGGAAACCTAGATCCGGCGACCGAGCCGAAAACGGGATCATCGAAGTTTTCTTGAAAATTTCGACTTTTAACTGATGCCATCGTTCTCAAGCGGAACATGGCAGCCAGAATACAGGGGTTATGTGTATATTTACGCCGATTCCGAAAAATACCATTTTTCGGTCGTTTGGTCGAGCAGAAATCCTAGATCCGGCGATTGAGCCGAAAACGGGATCGTCGAAGTTTTTTTCGAAAATTTCGAATTCTAAGCGATGCCATCGTTCTCAAGTGGCATATGACGGCCAGAAATCGGGGGTTATGTGTATATTTTCGACGATTTCGAGAAAATCCATTATTCGGTCGTTTGGTCGAGCAGAAATCAAAGATACGTCGAAAAAGCCGAAATCGGGATCGTTTAAGTTTTTTTGCAAATTTCGACTTCTAAGCTATGCCATCATCCTCAAGTGGCATATGGCAGCCAGAAAACAGGGGTTATGTGTATATTTCCGACGATTTTGAGAAAATCCATTATTCGGTCGTTTGGTCGAGCAGAAATCCTAGATCCGGCGACCGAGTCGAAAGCGGAATAGTTGGAGTTTTTTTGAAAATTTCGACTTCTAAACTATGCCATCGTTCTCAAGTGGCAATATGGCAGCCAGAATACAGGGGTTATGTGTATATTTACGCCGATTATGAAAAATACCATTTTTCGGTCGTTTGGTCGAGCAGAAATCCCAGATCCGGCGATTGAGCCGAAAACGGGATCGTCGAAGTCTTTTTCGAAAATTTCGAATTCTAAGCGATGCCATCGTTCTCAAGTGGCATATGACGGCCAGAAATCGGGGGTTATGTGTATATTTTCCACGATTTCGAGATAATCCATTATTCGGTCGTTTGGTCGAGCAGAAATCACAGATACGTCGAAAAAGCCGAAATCGGGATCGTCTAAGTTTTTTTGCAAATTTCGACTTCTAAGCTATGCCATCATCCTCAAGTGGCATATGGCAGCCAGAAAACAGGAGTTATGTGTATATTTCCGACGATTTTGAAAAAATCAATTTTTCGGTTGTTTGTTCGATCAGGAAACCTAGATCCGGCGACCGAGCCGAAAACGGGATCGTCGAAGTTTTTTTGAAAATTTCGACTTCTAAGCGATGCTATCGGTCTTAAGTGGCAATATGGCAGCCAGAAAATAGGGGTTTTCTGTATATTTACGACGATTCCGAAAAAATCCATTTTTCGGTCGTTTGGTCAAGCAGAAATCCTTGATCCGGCGAGCGGGACGGAAACTGTCGAAAACGGGATCGCGGAAGTTTATTTTCGAGAATTTTGACTTCTAAGCTATCCCATCGTTCTCAAGTGGCATATGGCAGCCAGAAAACAGTTATTAGGTTTATATTTACAACGATTCTAAAAAAATCTATTTTTCGGTCGTTTGGTAGAGCAGAAATCCTTGATCCGGCGAGCGGAACGGAATCTGCCGAAAACGGGATCGTCGAAGTTTTTTTGAAAATTTCGACTTCTAAGCGATGCTATCGTTCTCAAGTGGCATATGGCAGCCAGAAAACAGGGGTTATGTGTATATTTACGACGATTATGGAAAAATCCATTTTTCGGTCGTTTGGTCGAGCAGAAATCCTAGATCCGGCGACCGAGCCGAAAACGGGATCATCGAAGTTTCTTTGAAAAATTCGACTCTTAAGCGATGCTATCGTTCTCAAGTGGAACATGGCAGCCAGAATAAAGGGGTTATGTGTATATTTTCGACGATTTTGAAAAAATCAATTTTTCGGTCGTTTGGTCGAGCAGAAATCCTTGATCCGGCGAGCGGGACGGAATCTGGCAAGAACGGGATCATGGAATTTTATTTTCGTGAATTTTGACTTCTAAGCAATGCCATCGTTCTCAAGTGGCTTATGGCAGTCAGAAAACAGAGGTTATGTGTATATTTCCGACGATTTTAAAAAAATCCATTATTCGGTCGTATGGTCGAGCAGAAATCCTAGTTCCGGCGACTGAGCCGTAATCGGGATCGTCGAAGTTTTTTTGAAAATTTCGACTTCTAAACTATGCCATCGTGCTCAAGTGGCATATGGCAGCCAGATAATAGGGGTTATGTGTATTTTTACGCCGATTCCGAAAAAAACCATTTTTCGGTTGATTGGTCGAGCAGAAATCCTAGATCCGGCGATTGAGCCGAAAACGGGATCGTCGAAGTTTTTTTCGAAAATTTCGAATTCTAAGCGATGCCATCGTTCTCAAGCGGAACATGGCAGCCAGAATACAGGGGTTATGTGTATATTTACGCCGATTCCGAAAAATTCCATTTTTCGGTCGTTTGGTCGAGCAGAAATCCTAGATCCGGCGATTGAGCCGAAAACGGGATCGTCGAAGTTTTTTTCGAAAATTTCGAATTCTAAGCGATGCCATCGTTCTCAAGTGGCATATGACGGCCAGAAATCGGGGGTTATGTGTATATTTTCGACGATTTCGAGAAAATCCATTATTCGATCGTTTGGTCGAGCAGAAATCAAAGATACGTCGAAAAAGCCGAAATCGGGATCGTCTAAGTTTTTTTGCAAATTTCGACTTCTAAGCTATGCCATCATCCTCAAGTGGCATATGGCAGCCAGAAAACAGGGGTTATGTGTATATTTCCGACGATTTTGAGAAAATCCATTATTCGGTCGTTTCGTCGAGCAGAAATCCTAGATCCGGCGACCGAGCCGAAAGCGGAATAGTTGGAGTTTTTTTGAAAATTCCGACTTCTAAACTATGCCATCGTTCTCAAGTGGCAATATGGCAGCCAGAAAATAGGGGTTTTCTGTATATTTACGACGATTCCAAAAAAATCCATTTTTCGGTCGTTTGGTCGAGCAGAAATCCTTGATCCGGCGAGCGGGACGGAAATTGTCGAAAACGGGATCGCGGAAGTTTATTTTCGAGATTTTTGACTTCTAAGCTATCCCATCGTTCTCAAGTGGCAATATGGCAGCCAGAAAATAGGGGTTTTCTGTATATTTACGACGATTCCAAAAAAATCCATTTTTCGGTCGTTTGGTCGAGCAGAAATCCTTGATCCGGCGAGCGGGACGGAAATTGTCGAAAACGGGATCGCGGAAGTTTATTTTCGAGATTTTTGACTTCTAAGCTATCCCATCGTTCTCAAGTGGCATATGGCAGCCAGAAAACAGTTATTAGGTGTATATTTACAACGATTCTGAAAAAATCCATTTTTCGGTCGTTTGGTAGAGCAGAAATCCTTGATCCGGCGAGCGGAACGGAATCTGCCGAAAACGGGATCACTGAAGTTTATTTTCGAGAATTTTGACTTCTAACCTATGCCATCGTTCTCAAGGGGCATATGACGGCCAGAAATCGGGGGTTATGTGTATATTTTCGACGATTTTGAAAAAATCAATTTTTCGGTTGTTTGTTCGATCAGAAAACCTAGATCCGGCGACCGAGCCGAAAACGGGATCGTCGAAGTTTTTTTGAAATATTCGACTTCTAAGCGATGCTATCGTTCTCAAGTGGCATATGGCAGCCAGAAAACAGGGGTTATGTGGATATTTACGACGATTCTGGAAAAATCCATTTTTCGGTCGTTTGGACTTGGCCAGATAATAGGGGTTATGTGTATATTTACACCGATTCCGAAAAAAACCATTTTTCGGTCGTTTGGTCGAGCAGAAATCCTAGATCCGGCGATTGAGCCGAAAACGGGATCGTCGAAGTTTTTTTCGAAAATTTCGAATTCTAAGCGATGCCATCGTTCTCAAGTGGCATATGGCAGCCAGAAAATAGGGTTTATGTGTATATTTACGACGATGCCGAAAAATTCCATTCTTCGGTCGTTTGGTCGAGCAGAAATCCTTGATCCGGCGACCGCTCCGAAAACGGGATCGTCGAAGTTGTTTTTTAAATTTCGACTTCTAAGCTATGCCATCGTTCTTAAGTGGAAGATGGCAGCCAGAAAATAGGGGTAATGTGTATATTTATGACGATTCCGAAAAAAACCATTTTTCGGTCGTTTGGAAATCCTTGATCCGGCGACCGCTCCGAAAACGGGATCGTCGAAGTTGTTTTTTAAATTTCGACTTCTAAGCTATGTCATTGTTCTTAAGTGGCAGATGGCAGCCAGAAAATAGGGGTAATGTGTATATTTACGACGATTCTGAAAAAATCAATTTTTCGGTCGTTTGGTCGAGCAGAAATCCTAGATCCGGCGACCGAGCCGAAAACGGGATCATCGAAGTTTTTTTGAAAATTTCGACTTTTAAGCGATGCCATCGTTCTCAAGTGGAACATGGCAGCCAGAATACAGGGGTTATGTGTATATTTACGACGATTCTGAAAGAATCTATTTTTCGGTCGTTTGGTCGAGCAGAAATCCTAATTCCGGCGACCGAGCCGAAAACGGGATCATCGAAGTTTTTTTGAAAATTTCGACTTTTAAGCGACACCATCGTTCTCAAGTGGAACATGGCAGCCAGAATACAGGGGTTATGTGTATATTTTCAAAGATTTATAAAAAATTCATTTTCCGGTCGTTTGGTCGAGCCGAAATCCTAGATCAAGCGACCGAGCCGAAAACGGGATCATCGAAGTTTTTTTGAAAATTTCGACTTTTAAGCGATACCATCGTTCTCAAGTGAAACATGGCAGCCAGAATACAGGGGTTATGTGTATATTTTCAAAGATTTTTAAAAAATTCATTTTCCGGTCGTTTGGTCGAGCAGAAATCCTAGATCCGGCGACCGAGCCGAAAACAGGATCATCGAAGTATTTTTTTTAAATTTCGACTTCTAAGCTATGCCATCGTTCTCAAGTGGCATATGGCAGTCAGAAAACAGGGGTTATCTGTATATTTACGACGATTCTGAAAGAATCCATTTTCCGGTCGTTTGGTCAGGCAGAAATCCTAGATCCGGCCACCGAACAGCAAACGGGATCATCGAAGTTATTTGATATTTTCGACTTCTAAGCGATGCCATCATTCTTAAGTGGAACATGGCAGCCAGAATACAGGGGTTATGTGTATATTTTCGACGATTTTCAAAAAATCCATTTTCCGGTCGTTTGGTCGAGCAGAATTCCTTGATCCGGTGAGCGGGACGGAAACTGCCGAAAACAGGATCACGGAATTTCATTCTCGACAATTTTGACTTCTAAGCTATGCCATCGTTCTCAAGTGGCATATGGCAGCCAGAAATCGGGGGTTAAGTGCATATTTTCGAAGATTTTGAACAAAAAACCTTTTTAGGTCGTTTGATCGAGCAGAAATCCAAGTTCCGGCGACCGAGCCGAAAACGAAATCGTCTAAGTTTTTTTTTTTTTAATTCCGACTTCTGAGCGATGCCATCGTTCTCAAGTGGCATATGGCAGCCAGAAAACAGGGGTTATGTGTATATTTACGACGATTCTGGAAAAATCCATTTTTCGGTCGTTTGGTCGAGCAGAAATCCTAGATCCGGCGACCGAGCCGAAAACGGGATCATCGAAGTTTTTTTGAAAATTTCGACTCTTAAGCGATGCCATCGTTCTCAAGTGGAACATGGCAGCCAGAATACAAGGGTTATGTGTATATTTTCGACGATTTTGAAAAAATCAATTTTTCGGTCGTTTGGTCGAGCAGAAATCCTTGATCCGGCGACCGGGACGGAATCTGCCGAAAACGGGATCACGGAATTTTATTTTCGTGAATTTTGACTTCTAAGCAATGCCATCGTTCTCAAGTGGCTTATGGCAGTCAGAAAACAGAGGTTATGTGTATATTTCCGACGATTTCGAAAAAATCCATTATTCGGTCGTATGGTCGAGCAGAAATCCTAGTTCCGGCGACTGAGCCGAAATCGGGATCGTCGAAGTTTTTTTGAAAATTTCGACTTCTAAACTATGCCATCGTGCTCGAGTGGCATATGGCAGCCAGATAATAGGGGTTATGTGTATATTTACGCCGATTCCGAAAAAAACCATTTTTCGGTCGTTTGGTCGAGCAGAAATCCTAGATCCGGCGATTGAGCCGAAAACGGGATCGTCGAAGATTTTTTCGAAAATTTCGAATTCTAAGCGATGCCATCGTTCTCAAGTGGCATATGACGGCCAGAAATCGGGGGTTATGTGTATATTTTCGACGATTTCGAGAAAATCCATTATTCGGTCGTTTGGTCGAGCAGAAATCCTAGATCCGGCGACCGAGCCGAAATCGGGATCGTCGAAATTTTTTTTAAAATCTCGACTTCTGAACTATGCCAACGTGCTCAAGTCGCTTATGGCAGCAAGATGAGGGGTTATGTGTATATTCACGACGATTCCGAATAAATCTATTTTTCGCTCGTTTGGTCGAGCAGAAATCCTAGATTCGGCGTCCGAGCCAAAAAAGGGATCATCGAAGTTTTTTTGAAAATTTCGAGTTTAAGCGATGCCATCGTTCTCAAGTGGCATATGGCAGCCAGAAAACGGGGGTTATGTGTATATTTCCGACGTCTTTGAAAAATTACAATTTTCGGTCGTTTGGTCGAGCAGAAATCCTAAATCCGGCGACCGAGCCGAAAGCGGAATAGTTGGAGTTTTTTTTGAAAATTTCGACTTCTAAACTATGCCATCGTTCTCAAGTGGCAATATGGCAGCCAGAAAATAGGGGTTTTCTGTATGTTTACGACGATTCCGAAAAAATCCATTTTTCGGTCGTTTGGTCAAGCAGAAATCCTTGATCCGGCGAGCGGGACGGAAACTGTCGAAAACGGGATCGCGGAAGTTTATTTTCGAGAATTTTGACTTCTAAGCTATCCCATCGTTCTCAAGTGGCATATGGCAGCCAGAAAACAGTTATTAGGTTTATATTTACAACGATTCTAAAAAAATCCATTTTTCGGTCGTTTGGTAGAGCAGAAATCCTTGATCCGGCGAGCGGAACGGAATCTGCCGAAAACGGGATCGTCGAAGTTTTTTTGAAAATTTCGACTTCTAAGCGATGCTATCGTTCTCAAGTGGCATATGGCAGCCAGAAAACAGGGGTTATGTGTATATTTACGACGATTCTGGAAAAATCCATTTTTCGGTCGTTTGGTCGAGCAGAAATCCTAGATCCGGCGACCGAGCCGAAAACGGGATCATCGAAGTTTCTTTGAAAATTTCGACTCTTAAGCGATGCCATCGTTCTCAAGTGGAACATGGCAGCCAGAATACAAGGGTTATGTGTATATTTTCGACGATTTTGAAAAAATCAATTTTTCGGTCGTTTGGTCGAGCAGAAATCCTTGATCCGGCGACCGGGACGGAATCTGCCGAAAACGGGATCACGGAATTTTATTTTCGTGAATTTTGACTTCTAAGCAATGCCATCGTTCTCAAGTGGCATATGGCAGTCAGAAAACAGAGGTTATGTGTATATTTCCGACGATTTCGAAAAAATCCATTATTCGGTCGTATGGTCGAGCAGAAATCCTAGTTCCGGCGACTGAGCCGAAATCGGGATCGTCGAAGTTTTTTTGAAAATTTCGACTTCTAAACTATGCCATCGTGCTCGAGTGGCATATGGCAGCCAGATAATAGGGGTTATGTGTATATTTACGCCGATTCCGAAAAAAACCATTTTTCGGTCGTTTGGTCGAGCAGAAATCCTAGATCCGGCGATTGAGCCGAAAACGGGATCGTCGAAGTTTTTTTCGAACATTTCGAATTCTAAGCGATGCCATCGTTCTCAAGTGGCATATGACGGCCAGAAATCGGGGGTTATGTGTATATTTTCGACGATTTCGAGAAAATCCATTATTCGGTCGTTTGGTCGAGCAGAAATCAAAGATACGTCGACCAAGCCGAAATCGGGATCGTCTAAGTTTTTTTGCAAATATCGACTTCTAAGCTATGCCATCATCCTCAAGTGGCATATGGCAGCCAAAAAACAGGGTTTATGTGTATATTTCCGACGATTTTGAGAAAATCCATTATTCGGTTGTTTGGTCGAGCAGAAATCCTAGATCCGGCGACCGAGCCGAAATCGCGATCGTCGAAATTTTTTTTTTTAAATTTCGACTTCTAAACTATGCCATCGTGCTCAAGTGGCTTATGGCAGCAAGATGAGGGGTTATGTGTATATTTACGACGATTCCGAATAAATCTCTTTTTCGCTCGTTTGGTCGAGCAGAAATCCTAGATTCGGCGACCGAGCCAAAAAAGGGATCATCGAAGTTTTTTTGAAAATTTCGAGTTTAAGCGATGCCATCGTTCTCAAGTGGCATATGGCAGCCAGAAAACGGGGGATATGTGTATATTTCCGACGTCTTTGAAAAATTACAATTTTCGGTCGTTAGGTCGAGCAGAAATCCTAAATCCGGCGACCGAGCCGAAAGCGGAATAGTTGGAGTTTTTTTGAAAATTTCGACTTCTAAACTATGCCATCGTTCTCAAGTGGCAATATGGCAGCCAGAAAATAGGGGTTTTCTGTATATCTACGACGATTCCAAAAAAATCCATTTTTCGGTCGTTTGGTCGAGCAGAAATCCTTGATCCGGCGAGCGGGACGGAAATTGTCGAAAACGGGATCGCGGAAGTTTATTTTCGAGATTTTTGACTTCTAAGCTATCCCATCGTTCTCAAGTGGCAATATGGCAGCCAGAAAATAGGGGTTTTCTGTATATTTACGACGATTCCAAAAAAATCCATTTTTCGGTCGTTTGGTCGAGCAGAAATCCTTGATCCGGCGAGCGGGACGGAAATTGTCGAAAACGGGATCGCGGAAGTTTATTTTCGAGATTTTTGACTTCTAAGCTATCCCATCGTTCTCAAGTGGCATATGGCAGCCAGAAAACAGTTATTAGGTGTATATTTACAACGATTCTGAAAAAATCCATTTTTCGGTCGTTTGGTAGAGCAGAAATCCTTGATCCGGCGAGCGGAACGGAATCTGCCGAAAACGGGATCACTGAAGTTTATTTTCGAGAATTTTGACTTCTAACCTATGCCATCGTTCTCAAGGGGCATATGACGGCCAGAAATCGGGGGTTATGTGTATATTTTCGACGATTTTGAAAAAATCAATTTTTCGGTTGTTTGTTCGATCAGAAAACCTAGATCTGGCGACCGAGCCGAAAACGGGATCGTCGAAGTTTTTTTGAAATATTCGACTTCTAAGCGATGCTATCGTTCTCAAGTGGCATATGGCAGCCAGAAAACAGGGGTTATGTGGATATTTACGACGATTCTGGAAAAATCCATTTTTCGGTCGTTTGGACTTGGCCAGATAATAGGGGTTATGTGTATATTTACACCGATTCCGAAAAAAACCATTTTTCGGTCGTTTGGTCGAGCAGAAATCCTAGATCCGGCGATTGAGCCGAAAACGGGATCGTCGAAGTTTTTTTCGAAAATTTCGAATTCTAAGCGATGCCATCGTTCTCAAGTGGCATATGGCAGCCAGAAAATAGGGTTTATGTGTATATTTACGACGATGCCGAAAAATTCCATTCTTCGGTCGTTTGGTCGAGCAGAAATCCTTGATCCGGCGACCGCTCCGAAAACGGGATCGTCGAAGTTGTTTTTTAAATTTCGACTTCTAAGCTATGCCATCGTTCTTAAGTGGAAGATGGCAGCCAGAAAATAGGGGTAATGTGTATATTTACGACGATTCCGAAAAAAACCATTTTTCGGTCGTTTGGAAATCCTTGATCCGGCGACCGCTCCGAAAACGGGATCGTCGAAGTTGTTTTTTAAATTTCGACTTCTAAGCTATGTCATTGTTCTTAAGTGGCAGATGGCAGCCAGAAAATAGGGGTAATGTGTATATTTACGACGATTCTGAAAAAATCAATTTTTCGGTCGTTTGGTCGAGCAGAAATCCTAGATCCGGCGACCGAGCCGAAAACGGGATCATCGAAGTTTTTTTGAAAATTTCGACTTTTAAGCGATGCCATCGTTCTCAAGTGGAACATGGCAGCCAGAATACAGGGGTTATGTGTATATTTACGACGATTCTGAAAGAATCTATTTTTCGGTCGTTTGGTCGAGCAGAAATCCTAATTCCGGCGACCGAGCCGAAAACGGGATCATCGAAGTTTTTTTGAAAATTTCGACTTTTAAGCGACACCATCGTTCTCAAGTGGAACATGGCAGCCAGAATACAGGGGTTATGTGTATATTTTCAAAGATTTATAAAAAATTCATTTTCCGGTCGTTTGGTCGAGCAGAAATCCTAGATCAAGCGACCGAGCCGAAAACGGGATCATCGAAGTTTTTTTGAAAATTTCGACTTTTAAGCGATACCATCGTTCTCAAGTGAAACATGGCAGCCAGAATACAGGGGTTATGTGTATATTTTCAAAGATTTTTAAAAAATTCATTTTCCGGTCGTTTGGTCGAGCAGAAATCCTAGATCCGGCGACCGAGCCGAAAACAGGATCATCGAAGTATTTTTTTTAAATTTCGACTTCTAAGCTATGCCATCGTTCTCAAGTGGCATATGGCAGTCAGAAAACAGGGGTTATCTGTATATTTACGACGATTCTGAAAGAATCCATTTTCCGGTCGTTTGGTCAGGCAGAAATCCTAGATCCGGCCACCGAACAGCAAACGGGATCATCGAAGTTATTTGATATTTTCGACTTCTAAGCGATGCCATCATTCTTAAGTGGAACATGGCAGCCAGAATACAGGGGTTATGTGTATATTTTCGACGATTTTCAAAAAATCCATTTTCCGGTCGTTTGGTCGAGCAGAATTCCTTGATCCGGTGAGCGGGACGGAAACTGCCGAAAACAGGATCACGGAATTTCATTCTCGACAATTTTGACTTCTAAGCTATGCCATCGTTCTCAAGTGGCATATGGCAGCCAGAAATCGGGGGTTAAGTGCATATTTTCGAAGATTTTGAACAAAAAACCTTTTTAGGTCGTTTGATCGAGCAGAAATCCAAGTTCCGGCGACCGAGCCGAAAACGAAATCGTCTAAGTTTTTTTTTTTTTAATTCCGACTTCTGAGCGATGCCATCGTTCTCAAGTGGCATATGGCAGCCAGAAAACAGGGGTTATGTGTATATTTACGACGATTCTGGAAAAATCCATTTTTCGGTCGTTTGGTCGAGCAGAAATCCTAGATCCGGCGATCGAGCCGAAAACGGGATCATCGAAGTTTTTTTGAAAATTTCGACTCTTAAGCGATGCCATCGTTCTCAAGTGGAACATGGCAGCCAGAATACAAGGGTTATGTGTATATTTTCGACGATTTTGAAAAAATCAATTTTTCGGTCGTTTGGTCGAGCAGAAATCCTTGATCCGGCGACCGGGACGGAATCTGCCGAAAACGGGATCACGGAATTTTATTTTCGTGAATTTTGACTTCTAAGCAATGCCATCGTTCTCAAGTGGCTTATGGCAGTCAGAAAACAGAGGTTATGTGTATATTTCCGACGATTTCGAAAAAATCCATTATTCGGTCGTATGGTCGAGCAGAAATCCTAGTTCCGGCGACTGAGCCGAAATCGGGATCGTCGAAGTTTTTTTGAAAATTTCGACTTCTAAACTATGCCATCGTGCTCGAGTGGCATATGGCAGCCAGATAATAGGGGTTATGTGTATATTTACGCCGATTCCGAAAAAAACCATTTTTCGGTCGTTTGGTCGAGCAGAAATCCTAGATCCGGCGATTGAGCCGAAAACGGGATCGTCGAAGATTTTTTCGAAAATTTCGAATTCTAAGCGATGCCATCGTTCTCAAGTGGCATATGACGGCCAGAAATCGGGGGTTATGTGTATATTTTCGACGATTTCGAGAAAATCCATTATTCGGTCGTTTGGTCGAGCAGAAATCCTAGATCCGGCGACCGAGCCGAAATCGGGATCGTCGAAATTTTTTTTAAAATCTCGACTTCTGAACTATGCCAACGTGCTCAAGTCGCTTATGGCAGCAAGATGAGGGGTTATGTGTATATTCACGACGATTCCGAATAAATCTATTTTTCGCTCGTTTGGTCGAGCAGAAATCCTAGATTCGGCGTCCGAGCCAAAAAAGGGATCATCGAAGTTTTTTTGAAAATTTCGAGTTTAAGCGATGCCATCGTTCTCAAGTGGCATATGGCAGCCAGAAAACGGGGGTTATGTGTATATTTCCGACGTCTTTGAAAAATTACAATTTTCGGTCGTTTGGTCGAGCAGAAATCCTAAATCCGGCGACCGAGCCGAAAGCGGAATAGTTGGAGTTTTTTTTGAAAATTTCGACTTCTAAACTATGCCATCGTTCTCAAGTGGCAATATGGCAGCCAGAAAATAGGGGTTTTCTGTATGTTTACGACGATTCCGAAAAAATCCATTTTTCGTTCGATTGGTCGAGCAGAAATCCTTGATCCGGCGAGCGGGACGGAAACTGTCGAAAACGGGATCGCGGAAGTTTATTTTCGAGAATTTTGACTTCTAAGCTATCCAATCGTTCTCAAGTGCCATATGGCAGCCAGAAAACAGGGGTTATGTATACATTGTCGACGATTTTGAATAAATCCATTATTCGGTCGTTTAGTCGGGCAGAAATCCCAGATCCGGCGACCGAGCCGAAAACGAGATCATCGAAGTTTTTTTGAAAATTTCGACTCTTAAGCGATACCATCGTTCTCAAGTGGAACATGGCAGCCAGAATACAAGGGTTATGTGTATATTTTCGACGATTTTGAAAAAATCAATTTTTCGGTCGTTTGGTCGAGCAGAAATCCTTGATCCGGCGACCGGGACGGAATCAGCCGAAAACGGGATCACGGAATTTTATTTTCGTGAATTTTGACTTCTAAGCAATGCCATCGTTCTCAAGTGGCTTATGGCAGTCAGAAAACAGAGGTTATATGTATATTTCCGACGATTTTGAAAAAATCCATTATTCGGTCGTATGGTCGAGCAGAAATCCTAGTTCCGGCGACTGAGCCGAAATCGGGATCGTCGAAGTTTTTTTGAAAATTTCGACTTCCAAAATATGCCATCGTGCTCAAGTGGCATATGGCAACCAGATAATAGGGGTTATGTGTATGTTTACGCCGATTCTGAAAAAAATCCATTTTTCGGTCGTTTGGTCGAGCAGAAATCATAGATCCGGCGACCGGACCGAAGACGGGATCATCGAAAATTTTTCGAAAATTTCGACTTCTAAGCGATGCCATCATTCTGAAGTGGCATATGGCAGCCAGAAAACTGGGGTCATATGTATATTTTCAACGATTTTGAAAAAATCCGTTTTTCGGTTGATTGTTCGATCAGAAATTCTTGATCCGGCGACCGAGCCGAAAACGGGATCATCGAAGTGATTTTGAATATTTCGACTTGTAAGCGATGCCATCGTTCTCAAATGGCTTATGGCAGCCAGAAAACAGGGGTTATGTTTATATTTTCGACGATTTTGAAAAATTCCAGTTTTCGGTCGTTTGGTCGAGCAGAAATCAAAGATCCGGCGACCGAGCCGAAAACGGGATCAACGAAAATTATCGAAAATTTCGACTTCTAAGCGATGCCATCGTTCTCAAGTGGCATATGGCAGCCAGAAAACAGGGGTTATGTGTATATTTACGACGATTCTGAAAAAATCCATTTTTCGGTCGTTTGGTTGAGCAGAAAACCTTGATTCGGCGATCGGGACGGAAACTGCCGAAAACGGGATCACGGAAGTTTATTTTCGATAATTTTGACTTCTAAGCGATGCCATCGTTCTGAAGTGGCATATGGCAGCCAGAAAACTGGGGTTATGTGTATATTTTCGACGATTTTGAAAAAATCCATTGTGCGGTCGTTTGGTCGAGCAGAAAACCTTGATTCGGCGAGCGGGACGGAAACTGCCGAAAACGGGATCACGGAAGTTTATTTTCGAGAATTTTGACTTCTAAGCGATGCCATCGTTCTGAAGTGGCATATGGCAGCCAGAAAACAGGGGTTATGTGTATATTTGAGACGATTCTGAAAAAATCCGTTTTCCGGTTGATTGTTCGATCAGACATTCTTGATCCGGCGACCGAGTCGAAAACGGGATCATCGAAGTTATTTTGAAAATATCGACTTCTAAGCGATGCCATCGTTCTCAAGTGGCTTATGGCAGCCAGAAAACAGGGGTTATGTTTATATTTTCGACGATTTTGGAAAAATCCATTATTCGGTCGTTTAGTCGAGCATAAATCCAAGATCCATCGTCCGAGCCGAAAACGCGATCGTCGAAGTTTTTTTGAAAATTTTGACTTCTAAGCGATGCCATCGTTGTCAAGTGGCTTATGGCAGCCAGAAAACAGGGGTTATGTGTATATTTACGACGATTCTGAAAAAATCCATTGTTCGGTCGTTTGGTCGAGCAGAAAACCTTGATTCGGCGAGCGGGACGGAAACTGCCGAATACGGGATCACGGAAGTTTATTTTCGAGAATTTTGACTCCTAAGCGATGCCATCGTTCTGAAGTGGCATATGGCAGCCAGAAAACTGGGGTTATGTGTATATTTTCGACGATTTTGAAAAAATCCATTATTCGGTCGTTTGGTCGAGCATAAATTCAGGATCTGGCGTCCGAGCCGAAAACGGGATCGTCGAAGTTTTTTTGAAAATTTCGACTTATAAGCGATGCCATCGTTCTCAAGTGACATATGGCAGCCAGATAACAGGGGTTATGTGTATATTTACGACGATTTTGAAAAAATCAATTATTCGGTCATTTGGTCGAGCAGAAATCCAAGATCCGGCGACAGAGCCGAAAAACGGGATCGTCGAAGTGTTTTTTTTAAATTTCGACTTCTAAGCTATGCCATCGTTCTCAAGTGGCATATTGCACCTAGAAAACAGGGGTTATGTGCATATTTGCGACGATGTAAAAAAAAAAAAACAAATTTCGGTCGTTTGATCGAGCAGATATCCTAGTTCCGGCGACCGAGCCGAAAACGGGATCGTCGAGGTTTTTTTGAAAATTTCGACTTCTAAGCTATGCCATCGTTCTTAATTGGCATATGGCAGCCAGAAAATAGGGGTTATGTGTATATTTACGACGATTCTGAAAAAATCTATTTTTCGGTCGTTTGGTCGAGCCGAAATCATAGATCCGGCGACCGGACCGAAGACGGGATCATCGAAAATTTTTCGAAAATTTCGACTTCTAAGCGATGCCATCATTCTGAAGTGGCATATGGCAGCCAGAAAACTGGGGTCATATGTATATTTTCGACGATTTTGAAAAAATCCGTTTTTCGGTTCATTGTTGGATCAGAAATTCTTGATCCGGCGACCGAGCCGAAAACGGGATCATCGAAGTGATTTTGAATATTTCGACTTCTAAGCGATGCCATCGTTCTCAAATGGCTTATGGCAGCCAGAAAACAGGGGTTATGTTTATATTTTCGACGATTTTGAAAAATTCCATTTTTCGGTCGTTTGGTCGAGCAGAAATCAAAGATCCGGCGACCGAGCCGAAAACGAGATCAACGAAAATTTTTTGAAAATTTCGACTTCTAAGCGATGCCATCGTTCTCAAGTGGCATAAGGCAGCCAGAAAACTGGGGTTATGTGTATATTCTCGACGATTTTAAAAAAATCTATTTTCCGTTCGTTTGGTCGAGCAGAAATCGAAGATTCGGCGACCGAGCCGAAAACGGGATCATCGAAGTTTTTTTGAAAATTTCGAGTTTAAGCGATGCCATCGTTCTCAAGTGGCATATGGCAGCCAGAAAACGGGGGTTATGTGTATATTTCCGACGATTTTAAAAAATTACAATTTTCGGTCGTTTGGTCGAGCAAAAATCCTAAATCCGGCGACCGAGCCGAAAGCGGAATAGTTGGAGTTTTTTTGAAAATTTCGTCTTCTAAACTATGCCATCGTTCTCAAGTGGCAATATGGCAGTCAGAAAATAGGGGTTATCTGTATATTTACGACGATTCCGAAAAAATCCATTTTTCGGTCGTTTGGTCGAGCAGAAATCCTTGATCCGGCGAGCGGGACGGAAACTGTCGAAAACGGGATCGCGGAAGTTTATTTTCGAGATTTTTGACTTCTAAGCTATCCCATCGTTCTCAAGTGGCATATGGCAGCCAGAAAACAGTTATTAGGTGTATATTTACAACGATTCTGAATAAATCCATTTTTCGGTCGTTTGGTAGAGCAGAAATCCTTGATCCGGCGAGCGGAACGGAATCTGCCGAAAACGGGATCACTGAAGTTTATTTTCGAGAATTTTGACTTCTAACCTATGCCATCGTTCTCAAGGGGCATATGACGGCCAGAAATCGGGGGTTATGTGTATATTTTCGACGATTTTGAAAAAATCAATTTTTCGGTTGTTTGTTCGATCAGAAAACCTAGATCCGGCGACCGAGCCGAAAACGGGATCGTCGAAGTTTTTTTGAAATATTCAACTTCTAAGCGATGCTATCGTTCTCAAGTGGCATATGGCAGCCAGAAAACAGGGGTTATGTGTATATTTACGACGATTCTGGAAAAATCCATTTTTCGGTCGTTTGGTCGAGCAGAAATCCTAGATCCGGCGACCGAGCCGAAAACGGGATCATCGAAGTTTCTTTGAAAATTTCGACTCTTAAGCGATGCCATCGTTCTCAAGTGGAACATGGCAGCCAGAATACAAGGGTTATGTGTATATTTTCGACGATTTCGAAAAAATCAATTTTTCGGTCGTTTGGTCGAGCAGAAATCCTTGATCCGGCGAGCGGGACGGAATCTGCCGAAAACGGGAGCACTGAAGTTTTTTTTCGAGAATTTTGACTTCTAACCTATGCCATCGTTCTCAAGGGGCATATGACGGCCAGAAATCGGAGGTTATGTGTATATTTTCGACGATTTTGAAAAAATCAATTTTTCGGTTGTTTGTTCGATCAGAAAACCTAGATCCGGCGACCGAGCCGAAAACGGGATCGTCGAAGTTTTTTTGAAATATTCGACTTCTAAACTATGCCATCGTGCTCAAGTGGCATATGGCAGCCAGATAATAGGGGTTATGTGTATATTTACACCTATTCCGAAAAAAACCATTTTTCGGTCGTTTGGTCGAGCAGAAATCCTAGATCCGGCGATTGAGCCGAAAACGGGATCGTCGAAGTTTTTTTCGAAAATTTCGAATTCTAAGCGATGCCATCGTTCTCAAGTGGCATATGGCAGCCAGAAAATAGGGTTTATGTGTATATTTACGACGATGCCGAAAAATTCCATTCTTCGGTCGTTTGGTCGAGCAGAAATCCTTGATCCGGCGACCGCTCCGAAAACGGGATCGTCGAAGTTGTTTTTTAAATTTCGACTTCTAAGCTATGCCATCGTTCTTAAGTGGCAGATGGCAGCCAGAAAATAGGGGTAATGTGTATATTTACGACGATTCTGAAAGAATCAATTTTTCGGTCGTTTGGTCGAGCAGAAATCCTAGATCCGGCGACCGAGCCGAAAACGGGATCATCGAAGTTTTTTTGAAAATTTCGACTTTTAAGCGATGCCATCGTTCTCAAGTGGAACATGGCAGCCAGAATACAGGGGTTATGTGTATATTTACGACGATTCTGAAAAAATCCATTTTTCGGTCGTTTGGTCGAGCAGAAATCCTAGATCCGGCGACCGAGCCGAAAACGGGATCATCGAAGTTTTTTTGAAAATTTCGACTTTTAAGCGACACCATCGTTCTCAAGTGGAACATGGCAGCCAGAATACAGGGGTTATGTGTATGTTTTCGAAGATTTTTAAAAAATTCATTTTCCGGTCGTTTGGTCGAGCAGAAATCCTTGATCAAGCGACCGAGCCGAAAACGGGATCATCGAAGTTTTTTTGAAAATTTCGACTTTTAAGCGATACCATCGTTCTCAAGTGAAACATGGCAGCCAGAATACAGGGGTTATGTGTATATTTTCAAAGATTTTTAAAAAATTCATTTTCCGGTCGTTTGGTCGAGCAGAAATCCTAGATCCGGCGACCGAGCCGAAAACAGGATCATCGAAGTATTTTTTTTAAATTTCGACTTTAAAGCTATGCCATCGTTCTCAAGTGGCATATGGCAGTCAGAAAACAGGGATTATCTGTATATTTACGACGATTCTGAAAGAATCCATTTTCCGGTCGTTTGGTCAGGCAGAAATCCTAGATCCGGCGACCGAACAGCAAACGGGATCATCGAAGTTATTTGATATTTTCGACTTCTAAGCGATGCCATCATTCTTAAGTGGAACATGGCAGCCAGAATACAGGGATTATGTGTATATTTTCGACGATTTTCAAAAAATCCATTTTCCGGTCGTTTGGTCGAGCAGAATTCCTTGATCCGGTGAGCGGGACGGAAACTGCCGAAAACAGGATCACGGAATTTCATTCTCGACAATTTTGACTTCTAAGCTATGCCATCGTTCTCAAGTGGCATATGGCAGCCAGAAATCGGGGGTTATGTGCATATTTTCGAAGATTTTGAACAAAAAACCTTCTTAGATCGTTTGATCGAGCAGAAATCCAAGTTCCGGCGACCGAGCCGAAAACGAAATCGTCTAAGTTTTTTGTTTTTTAATTCCGACTTCTGAGCGATGCCATCGTTCTCAAGTGGCATATGGCAGCCAGAAAACAGGGGTTATGTGTATATTTACGACGATTCTGGAAAAATCCATTTTTCGGTCGTTTGGTCGGGCAGAAATCCTAGATCCGGCGACCGAGCCGAAAACGGGATCATCGAAGTTTTTTTGAAAATTTCGACCCTTAAGCGATGCCATCGTTCTCAAGTGGAACATGGGAGCCAGAATACAAGGGTTATGTGTATATTTTCGATGATTTCGAAAAAATCAATTTTTCGGTCGTTTGGTCGAGCAGAGATCCTTGATCCGGCGAGCGGGACGGAATCTGCCGAAATCGGGATCACTGAAGTTTATTTTCGTGAATTTTGACTTCTAAGCAATGCCATCGTTCTCAAGTGGCATATGACGGCCAGAAATCGGGGGTTATGTGTATATTTTCGACGATTTTGAAAAAATCCATTATTCGGTCGTATGGTCGAGCAGAAATCCTAGTTCCGGCGACTGAGCCGAAATCGGGATCGTCGAAGTTTTTTTGAAAATTTCGACTTCCAAAATATGCCATCGTGCTAAAGTGGCATATGGCAGCCAGATAATAGGGGTTATGTGTATATTTACGCCGATTCCGAAAAAAACCATTTTTCGGTCGTTTGGTCGAGCAGAAATCCTAGATCCGGCGATTGAGCCGAAAACGGGATCGTCGAAGTTTTTTTCGAACATTTCGAATTCTAAGCGATGCCATCGTTCTCAAGTGGCATATGACGGCCAGAAATCGGGGGTTATGTGTATATTTTCGACGATTTCGAGAAAATCCATTATTCGGTCGTTTGGTCGAGCAGAAATCCTAGATCCGGCGACCGAGCCGAAATCGGGATCGTCGAAATTTTTTTTTAAATTTCGACTTCTAAACTATGTCATCGTGCTCAAGTGGCTTATGGCAGCAACATGAGGGGTTATGTGTATATTTACGACGATTCCGAATAAATCTATTTTTCGCTCGTTTGGTCGAGCAGAAATCCTAGATTCGGCGACCGAGCCAAAAAAGGGATCATCGAAGTTTTTTTGAAAATTTCGAGTTTAAGCGATGCCATCGTTCTCAAGTGGCATATGGCAGCGAGAAAACGGGGGTTATGTGTATATTTCCGACGATTTTGAAAAATTACAATTTTCGGTCGTTTGGTCGAGCAGAAATCCTAAATCCGGCGACCGAGCCAAAAGCGGAATAGTTGGAGTTTTTTTGAAAATTTCGACTTCTAAACTATGCCATCGTTCTCAAGTGGCAATATGGCAGCCAGAAAATATGGGTTTTCTGTATATTTACGACGATTCCGAAAAAATCCATTTTTCGGTCGTTTGGTCGAGCAGAAATCCTTGATCGGGCGTGCGGGACGGAATCTGCCGAAATCGGGATCACTGAAGTTGATTTTCAAGAATTTTGACTTCTAACCTATGCCATCGTTCTCAAGTGGCATATGACGGCCAGAAATCGGGGGTTATGTGTATATTTCCGACGATTTTGAAAAAATCAATTTTTCGGTTGTTTGTTCGATCAGAAAACCTAGATCCGGCGACCGAGCCGAAAACGGGATCGTCGAAGTTTTTTTGAAAATTTCGACTCCTAAGCGATGCTATCGTTCTCAAGTGGCATATGGCAGCCAGAAAACAGGGGTTATGTGTATATTTACGACGATTCTGGAAAAATCCATTTTTCGGTCGTTTAGTCGGGCAGAAATCCCAGATCCGGCGACCGAGCCGAAAACGGGATCATCGAAGTTTTTTTGAAAATTTCGACTCTTAAGCGATGCCATCGTTTTCAAGTGGAACATGGCAGCCAGAATATAAGGGTTATGTGTATATTTTCGACGATTTTGAAAAAATCGATTTTTCGTTCGTTTGGTCGAGCAGAAATCCTAAATTCGGCGACCGAGCCAAAAAAGGGATAATCGAAGTTTCTTTGAAAATTTCGAGTTTAAGCGATGCCATCGTTCTCAAGTGGCATATGGCAGCCAGAAAACGGGGGTTTTGTGTATATTTCCGACGATTTTGAAAAATTACAATTTTCGGTCGTTTGGTCGAGCAGAAATCCTAAATCCGGCGACCGAGCCGAAAGCGGAATAGTTGGAGTTTTTTTGAAAATTTCGACTTCTAAACTATGCCATCGTTCTCAAGTGGCAATATGGCAGCCAGAAAATAGGGGTTTTCTGTATATTTACGACGATTCCGAAAAAATCCATTTTTCGGTCGTTTGGTCGAGCAGAAATCCTTGATCCGGCGAGCGGGACGGAAACTGTCGAAAACGGGATCGCGGAAGTTTATTTTCGAGAATTTTGACTTCTAAGCTATCCCATCGTTCTCAAGTGGCATATGGCAGCCAGAAAACAGTTATTAGGTGTATATTTACAACGATTCTGAAAAAATCCATTTTTCGGTCGTTTGGTAGAGCAGAAATCCTTGATCCGGCGAGCGGAACGGAATCTGCCGAAAACAGGATCACTGGAGTTTATTTTCGAGAATTTTGACTTCTAACCTATGCCATCGTTCTCAAGTGGCATATGACGGCCAGAAATCGGGGGTTATGTGTATATTTTCGACGATTTTTAAAAAATCAATTTTTCGGTTGTTTGTTCGATCAGGAAACCTAGATCCGGCGACCGAGCCGAAAACGGGATCGTCGAAGTTTTTTTGAAAATTTCGACTTCTAAGCGATGCTATCGTTCTCAAGTGGCATATGGCAGCCAGACAACAGGGGTTATGTGTATATTTACGACGATTCTGGAAAAATCCATTTTTCAGTCGTTTGGTCGAGCAGAAATCCTAGATCCGGCGACCGAGCCGATAACGGGATCATCGAAGTTTTTTTGAAAATTTCGACTCTTAAGCGATGCCATCGTTCTCAAGTGGAACATGGCAGCCAGAATACAAGGGTTATGTGTATATTTTCGACGATTTTGAAAAAATCAATTTTTCGGTCGTTTGGTCGAGCAGAAATCCTTGATCCGGCGAGCGGGACGGAATCTGGCAAGAACGGGATCATGGAATTTTATTTTCGTGAATTTTGACTTCTAAGCAATGCCATCGTTCTCAAGTGGCTTATGGCAGTCAGAAAACAGAGGTTATGTGTATATTTCCGACGATTTAAAAAAAATCCATTATTCGGTCGTATGGTCGAGCAGAAATCCTAGTTCCGGCGACTGAGCCGTAATCGGGATCGTCGAAGTTTTTTTCGAAAATTTCGAATTCTAAGCGATGCCATCGTTCTCAAGCGGAACATGGCAGCCAGAATACAGGGGTTATGTGTATATTTACGCCGATTCCGAAAAATACCACTTTTCGGTCGTTTGGTCGAGCAGAAATCCTAGATCCGGCGATTGAGCCGAAAACGGGATCGTCGAAGTTTTTTTCGAAAATTTCGAATTCTAAGCGATGCCATCGTTCCCAAGTGGCATATGACGGCCAGAAATCGGGGGTTATGTGTATATTTTCGACGATTTCGAGAAAATCCATTATTCGGTCGTTTGGTCGACCAGAAATCACAGATACGTCGAAAAAGCCGAAATCGGGATCGTCTAAGTTTTTTTGCAAATTTCGACTTCTAAGCTATGCAATCATCCTCAAGTGGCATATGGCAGCCAGAAAACAGTGGTTATGTGTATATTTCCGACGATTTTGAGAAAATCCATTATTCGGTCGTTTCGTCGAGCAGAAATCCTAGATCCGGCGACCGAGCCGAAAGCGGAATAGTTGGAGTTTTTTTGAAAATTCCGACTTCTAAACTATGCCATCGTTCTCAAGTGGCAATATGGCAGCCAGAAAATAGGGGTTTTCTGTATATTTACGACGATTCCGAAAAAATCCATTTTTCGGTCGTTTGGTCAAGCAGAAATCCTTGATCCGACGAGCGGGACGGAAACTGTCGAAAACGGGATCGCGGAAGTTTATTTTCGAGAATTTTGACTTCTAAGCTATCCCATCGTTCTCAAGTGGCATATGGCAGCCAGAACACAGTTATTAGGTTTATATTTACAACGATTCTAAAAAAATCCATTTTTCGGTCGTTTGGTAGAGCAGAAATCCTTGATCCGGCGAGCGGAACGGAATCTGCCGAAAACGGGATCGTCGAAGTTTTTTTGAAAATTTCGACTTCTAAGCGATGCTATCGTTCTCAAGTGGCATATGGCAGCCAGAAAACAGGGGTTATGTGTATATTTACGACGATTCTGGAAAAATCCATTTTTCGGTCGTTTGGTCGAGCAGAAATCCTAGATCCGGCGACCGAGCCGAAAACGGGATCATCGAAGTTTCTTTGAAAATTTCGACTCTTAAGCGATGCCATCGTTCTCAAGTGGAACATGGCAGCCAGAATAAAGGGGTTATGTGTATATTTTCGACGATTTTGAAAAAATCAATTTTTCGGTCGTTTGGTCGAGCAGAAATCCTTGATCCGGCGAGCGGGACGGAATCTGGCAAGAACGGGATCACGGAATTTTATTTTCGTGAATTTTGACTTCTAAGCAATGCCATCGTTCTGAAGTGGCTTATGGCAGTCAGAAAACAGAGGTTATGTGTATATTTCCGACGATTTTGAACAAATCCATTATTCGGTCGTATGGTCGAGCAGAAATCCTAGTTCCGGCGACTGAGCCGAAATCGGGATCGTCGAAGTTTTTTTGAAAATTTCGACTTCTAAACTATGCCATCGTGCTCAAGTGGCATATGGCAGCCAGATAATAGGGGTTATGTGTATATTTACGCCGATTCCGAAAAATTCCATTTTTCGGTCGTTTGGTCGAGCAGAAATCCTAGATCCGGCGATTGAGCCGAAAACGGGATCGTCGAAGTTTTTTTCGAAAATTTCGAATTCTAAGCGATGCCATCGTTCTCAAGTGGCATATGACGGCCAGAAATCGGGGGTTATGTGTATATTTTCGACGATTTCGAGAAAATCCATTATTCGGTCGTTTGGTCGAGCAGAAATCAAAGATACGTCGAAAAAGCCGAAATCGGGATCGTCTAAGTTTCTTTGCAAATTTCGACTTCTAAGCGATGCCATCGTTGTCAAGTGGCATATGACGGCCAAAAATCGGGGGTTATGTGTATATTTTCGACGATTTCGAGAAAATCCATTATTCGGTCGTTTGGTCGAGCAGAAATCCAAGATCCGGCGACCGAGCCGAAATCGGGATCGTCGAAATTTTTTTTTAAATTTCGACTTCTAAACTATGTCATCGTGCTCAAGTGGCTTATGGCAGCAACATGAGGGGTTATGTGTATATTTACGACGATTCCGAATAAATCTATTTTTCGCTCGTTTGGTCGAGCAGAAATCCTAGATTCGGCGACCGAGCCAAAAAAGGGATCATCGAAGTTTTTTTGAAAATTTCGAGTTTAAGCGATGCCATCGTTCTCAAGTGGCATATGGCAGCGAGAAAACGGGGGTTATGTGTATATTTCCGACGATTTTGAAAAATTACAATTTTCGGTCGTTTGGTCGAGCAGAAATCCTAAATCCGGCGACCGAGCCAAAAGCGGAATAGTTGGAGTTTTTTTGAAAATTTCGACTTCTAAACTATGCCATCGTTCTCAAGTGGCAATATGGCAGCCAGAAAATATGGGTTTTCTGTATATTTACGACGATTCCGAAAAAATCCATTTTTCGGTCGTTTGGTCGAGCAGAAATCCTTGATCCGGCGTGCGGGACGGAATCTGCCGAAATCGGGATCACTGAAGTTGATTTTCAAGAATTTTGACTTCTAACCTATGCCATCGTTCTCAAGTGGCATATGACGGCCAGAAATCGGGGGTTATGTGTATATTTCCGACGATTTTGAAAAAATCAATTTTTCGGTTGTTTGTTCGATCAGAAAACCTAGATCCGGCGACCGAGCCGAAAACGGGATCGTCGAAGTTTTTTTGAAAATTTCGACTCCTAAGCGATGCTATCGTTCTCAAGTGGCATATGGCAGCCAGAAAACAGGGGTTATGTGTATATTTACGACGATTCTGGAAAAATCCATTTTTCGGTCGTTTAGTCGGGCAGAAATCCCAGATCCGGCGACCGAGCCGAAAACGGGATCATCGAAGTTTTTTTGAAAATTTCGACTCTTAAGCGATGCTATCGTTTTCAAGTGGAACATGGCAGCCAGAATACAAGGGTTATGTGTATATTTTCGACGATTTTGAAAAAATCGATTTTTCGTTCGTTTGGTCGAGCAGAAATCCTAAATTCGGCGACCGAGCCAAAAAAGGGATCATCGAAGTTTCTTTGAAAATTTCGAGTTTAAGCGATGCCATCGTTCTCAAGTGGCATATGGCAGCCAGAAAACGGAGGTTTTGTGTATATTTCCGACGATTTTGAAAAATTACAATTTTCGGTCGTTTGGTCGAGCAGAAATCCTAAATCCGGCGACCGAGCCGAAAGCGGAATAGTTGGAGTTTTTTTGAAAATTTCGACTTCTAAACTATGCCATCGTTCTCAAGTGGCAATATGGCAGCCAGAAAATAGGGGTTTTCTGTATATTTACGACGATTCCGAAAAAATCCATTTTTCGGTCGTTTGGTCGAGCAGAAATCCTTGATCCGGCGAGCGGGACGGAAACTGTCGAAAACGGGATCGCGGAAGTTTATTTTCGAGAATTTTGACTTCTAAGCTATCCCATCGTTCTCAAGTGGCATATGGCAGCCAGAAAACAGTTATTAGGTGTATATTTACAACGATTCTGAAAAAATCAATTTTTCGGTCGTTTGGTAGAGCAGAAATCCTTGATCCGGCGAGCGGAACGGAATCTGCCGAAAACAGGATCACTGGAGTTTATTTTCGAGAATTTTGACTTCTAACCTATGCCATCGTTCTCAAGTGGCATATGACGGCCAGAAATCGGGGGTTATGTGTATATTTTCGACGATTTTTAAAAAATCAATTTTTCGGTTGTTTGTTCGATCAGGAAACCTAGATCCGGCGACCGAGCCGAAAACGGGATCGTCGAAGTTTTTTTGAAAATTTCGACTTCTAAACTATGCCATCGTGCTCAAGTGGCATATGGCAGCCAGATAATAGGGGTTATGTGTATATTTACGTCGATTCCGAAAAAAACCATTTTTCGGTTGATTGGTCGAACAGAAATCCTAGATCCGGCGATTGAGCCGAAAACGGTATCGTCGAAGTTTTTTTCGAAAATTTCGAATTCTAAGCGATGCCATCGTTCTCAAGTGGCATATGGCAGCCAGAAAATAGGGTTTATGTGTATATTTACGACGATGCCGAAAAATTCCATTCTTCGGTCGTTTGGTCGAGCAGAAATCCTTGATCCGGCGACCGCTCCGAAAACGGGATCGTCGAAGTTGTTTTATAAATTTCGACTACTAAGCTATGCCATCGTTCTTAAGTGGCAGATGGCAGCTAGAAAATAGGGGTTATGTGTATATTTACGACGATTCTGAAAAAATCAATTTTTCGGTCGTTTGGTCGAGCAGAAATCCTAGATCCGGCGACCGAGCCGAAAACGGGATCATCGAAGTTTTCTTGAAAATTTCGACTTTTAACTGATGCCATCGTTCTCAAGCGGAACATGGCAGCCAGAATACAGGGGTTATGTGTATATTTACGCCGATTCCGAAAAATACCATTTTTCGGTCGTTTGGTCGAGCAGAAATCCTAGATCCGGCGATTGAGCCGAAAACGGGATCGTCGAAGTTTTTTTCGAAAATTTCGAATTCTAAGCGATGCCATCGTTCTCAAGTGGCATATGACGGCCAGAAATCGGGGGTTATGTGTATATTTTCGACGATTTCGAGAAAATCCATTATTCGGTCGTTTGGTCGAGCAGAAATCAAAGATACGTCGAAAAAGCCGAAATCGGGATCGTTTAAGTTTTTTTGCAAATTTCGACTTCTAAGCTATGCCATCATCCTCAAGTGGCATATGGCAGCCAGAAAACAGGGGTTATGTGTATATTTCCGACGATTTTGAGAAAATCCATTATTCGGTCGTTTGGTCGAGCAGAAATCCTAGATCCGGCGACCGAGCCGAAAGCGGAATAGTTGGAGTTTTTTTGAAAATTTCGACTTCTAAACTATGCCATCGTTCTCAAGTGGCAATATGGCAGCCAGAATACAGGGGTTATGTGTATATTTACGCCGATTATGAAAAATACCATTTTTCGGTCGTTTGGTCGAGCAGAAATCCCAGATCCGGCGATTGAGCCGAAAACGGGATCGTCGAAGTCTTTTTCGAAAATTTCGAATTCTAAGCGATGCCATCGTTCTCAAGTGGCATATGACGGCCAGAAATCGGGGGTTATGTGTATATTTTCCACGATTTCGAGATAATCCATTATTCGGTCGTTTGGTCGAGCAGAAATCACAGATACGTCGAAAAAGCCGAAATCGGGATCGTCTAAGTTTTTTTGCAAATTTCGACTTCTAAGCTATGCCATCATCCTCAAGTGGCATATGGCAGCCAGAAAACAGGAGTTATGTGTATATTTCCGACGATTTTGAAAAAATCCATTTTTCGGTTGTTTGTTCGATCAGGAAACCTAGATCCGGCGACCGAGCCGAAAACGGGATCGTCGAAGTTTTTTTGAAAATTTCGACTTCTAAGCGATGCTATCGGTCTTAAGTGGCAATATGGCAGCCAGAAAATAGGGGTTTTCTGTATATTTACGACGATTCCGAAAAAATCCATTTTTCGGTCGTTTGGTCAAGCAGAAATCCTTGATCCGGCGAGCGGGACGGAAACTGTCGAAAACGGGATCGCGGAAGTTTATTTTCGAGAATTTTGACTTCTAAGCTATCCCATCGTTCTCAAGTGGCATATGGCAGCCAGAAAACAGTTATTAGGTTTATATTTACAACGATTCTAAAAAAATCTATTTTTCGGTCGTTTGGTAGAGCAGAAATCCTTGATCCGGCGAGCGGAACGGAATCTGCCGAAAACGGGATCGTCGAAGTTTTTTTGAAAATTTCGACTTCTAAGCGATGCTATCGTTCTCAAGTGGCATATGGCAGCCAGAAAACAGGGGTTATGTGTATATTTACGACGATTATGGAAAAATCCATTTTTCGGTCGTTTGGTCGAGCAGAAATCCTAGATCCGGCGACCGAGCCGAAAACGGGATCATCGAAGTTTCTTTGAAAAATTCGACTCTTAAGCGATGCTATCGTTCTCAAGTGGAACATGGCAGCCAGAATAAAGGGGTTATGTGTATATTTTCGACGATTTTGAAAAAATCAATTTTTCGGTCGTTTGGTCGAGCAGAAATCCTTGATCCGGCGAGCGGGACGGAATCTGGCAAGAACGGGATCATGGAATTTTATTTTCGTGAATTTTGACTTCTAAGCAATGCCATCGTTCTCAAGTGGCTTATGGCAGTCAGAAAACAGAGGTTATGTGTATATTTCCGACGATTTCAAAAAAATCGATTATTCGGTCGTATGGTCGAGCAGAAATCCTAGTTCCGGCGACTGAGCCGTAATCGGGATCGTCGAAGTTTTTTTGAAAATTTCGACTTCTAAACTATGCCATCGTGCTCAAGTGGCATATGGCAGCCAGATAATAGGGGTTATGAGTATTTTTACGCCGATTCCGAAAAAAACCATTTTTCGGTTGATTGGTCGAGCAGAAATCCTAGATCCGGCGATTGAGCCGAAAACGGGATCGTCGAAGTTTTTTTCGAAAATTTCGAATTCTAAGCGATGCCATCGTTCTCAAGCGGAACATGGCAGCCAGAATACAGGGGTTATGTGTATATTTACGCCGATTCCGAAAAATTCCATTTTTCGGTCGTTTGGTCGAGCAGAAATCCTAGATCCGGCGATTGAGCCGAAAACGGGATCGTCGAAGTTTTTTTCGAAAATTTCGAATTCTAAGCGATGCCATCGTTCTCAAGTGGCATATGACGGCCAGAAATCGGGGGTTATGTGTATATTTTCGACGATTTCGAGAAAATCCATTATTCGATCGTTTGGTCGAGCAGAAATCAAAGATACGTCGAAAAAGCCGAAATCGGGATCGTCTAAGTTTTTTTGCAAATTTCGACTTCTAAGCTATGCCATCATCCTCAAGTGGCATATGGCAGCCAGAAAACAGGGGTTATGTGTATATTTCCGACGATTTTGAGAAAATCCATTATTCGGTCGTTTCGTCGAGCAGAAATCCTAGATCCGGCGACCGAGCCGAAAGCGGAATAGTTGGAGTTTTTTTGAAAATTCCGACTTCTAAACTATGCCATCGTTCTCAAGTGGCAATATGGCAGCCAGAAAATAGGGGTTTTCTGTATATTTACGACGATTCCAAAAAAATCCATTTTTCGGTCGTTTGGTCGAGCAGAAATCCTTGATCCGGCGAGCGGGACGGAAATTGTCGAAAACGGGATCGCGGAAGTTTATTTTCGAGATTTTTGACTTCTAAGCTATCCCATCGTTCTCAAGTGGCAATATGGCAGCCAGAAAATAGGGGTTTTCTGTATATTTACGACGATTCCAAAAAAATCCATTTTTCGGTCGTTTGGTCGAGCAGAAATCCTTGATCCGGCGAGCGGGACGGAAATTGTCGAAAACGGGATCGCGGAAGTTTATTTTCGAGATTTTTGACTTCTAAGCTATCCCATCGTTCTCAAGTGGCATATGGCAGCCAGAAAACAGTTATTAGGTGTATATTTACAACGATTCTGAAAAAATCCATTTTTCGGTCGTTTGGTAGAGCAGAAATCCTTGATCCGGCGAGCGGAACGGAATCTGCCGAAAACGGGATCACTGAAGTTTATTTTCGAGAATTTTGACTTCTAACCTATGCCATCGTTCTCAAGGGGCATATGACGGCCAGAAATCGGGGGTTATGTGTATATTTTCGACGATTTTGAAAAAATCAATTTTTCGGTTGTTTGTTCGATCAGAAAACCTAGATCCGGCGACCGAGCCGAAAACGGGATCGTCGAAGTTTTTTTGAAATATTCGACTTCTAAGCGATGCTATCGTTCTCAAGTGGCATATGGCAGCCAGAAAACAGGGGTTATGTGGATATTTACGACGATTCTGGAAAAATCCATTTTTCGGTCGTTTGGACTTGGCCAGATAATAGGGGTTATGTGTATATTTACACCGATTCCGAAAAAAACCATTTTTCGGTCGTTTGGTCGAGCAGAAATCCTAGATCCGGCGATTGAGCCGAAAACGGGATCGTCGAAGTTTTTTTCGAAAATTTCGAATTCTAAGCGATACCATCGTTCTCAAGTGGCATATGGCAGCCAGAAAATAGGGTTTATGTGTATATTTACGACGATGCCGAAAAATTCCATTCTTCGGTCGTTTGGTCGAGCAGAAATCCTTGATCCGGCGACCGCTCCGAAAACGGGATCGTCGAAGTTGTTTTTTAAATTTCGACTTCTAAGCTATGCCATCGTTCTTAAGTGGAAGATGGCAGCCAGAAAATAGGGGTAATGTGTATATTTATGACGATTCCGAAAAAAACCATTTTTCGGTCGTTTGGAAATCCTTGATCCGGCGACCGCTCCGAAAACGGGATCGTCGAAGTTGTTTTTTAAATTTCGACTTCTAAGCTATGTCATTGTTCTTAAGTGGCAGATGGCAGCCAGAAAATAGGGGTAATGTGTATATTTACGACGATTCTGAAAAAATCAATTTTTCGGTCGTTTGGTCGAGCAGAAATCCTAGATCCGGCGACCGAGCCGAAAACGGGATCATCGAAGTTTTTTTGAAAATTTCGACTTTTAAGCGATGCCATCGTTCTCAAGTGGAACATGGCAGCCAGAATACAGGGGTTATGTGTATATTTACGACGATTCTGAAAGAATCTATTTTTCGGTCGTTTGGTCGAGCAGAAATCCTAATTCCGGCGACCGAGCCGAAAACGGGATCATCGAAGTTTTTTTGAAAATTTCGACTTTTAAGCGACACCATCGTTCTCAAGTGGAACATGGCAGCCAGAATACAGGGGTTATGTGTATATTTTCAAAGATTTATAAAAAATTCATTTTCCGGTCGTTTGGTCGAGCCGAAATCCTAGATCAAGCGACCGAGCCGAAAACGGGATCATCGAAGTTTTTTTGAAAATTTCGACTTTTAAGCGATACCATCGTTCTCAAGTGAAACATGGCAGCCAGAATACAGGGGTTATGTGTATATTTTCAAAGATTTTTAAAAAATTCATTTTCCGGTCGTTTGGTCGAGCAGAAATCCTAGATCCGGCGACCGAGCCGAAAACAGGATCATCGAAGTATTTTTTTTAAATTTCGACTTCTAAGCTATGCCATCGTTCTCAAGTGGCATATGGCAGTCAGAAAACAGGGGTTATCTGTATATTTACGACGATTCTGAAAGAATCCATTTTCCGGTCGTTTGGTCAGGCAGAAATCCTAGATCCGGCCACCGAACAGCAAACGGGATCATCGAAGTTATTTGATATTTTCGACTTCTAAGCGATGCCATCATTCTTAAGTGGAACATGGCAGCCAGAATACAGGGGTTATGTGTATATTTTCGACGATTTTCAAAAAATCCATTTTCCGGTCGTTTGGTCGAGCAGAATTCCTTGATCCGGTGAGCGGGACGGAAACTGCCGAAAACAGGATCACGGAATTTCATTCTCGACAATTTTGACTTCTAAGCTATGCCATCGTTCTCAAGTGGTATATGGCAGCCAGAAATCGGGGGTTAAGTGCATATTTTCGAAGATTTTGAACAAAAAACCTTTTTAGGTCGTTTGATCGAGCAGAAATCCAAGTTCCGGCGACCGAGCCGAAAACGAAATCGTCTAAGTTTTTTTTTTTTTAATTCCGACTTCTGAGCGATGCCATCGTTCTCAAGTGGCATATGGCAGCCAGAAAACAGGGGTTATGTGTATATTTACGACGATTCTGGAAAAATCCATTTTTCGGTCGTTTGGTCGAGCAGAAATCCTAGATCCGCCGACCGAGCCGAAAACGGGATCATCGAAGTTTTTTTGAAAATTTCGACTCTTAAGCGATGCCATCGTTCTCAAGTGGAACATGGCAGCCAGAATACAAGGGTTATGTGTATATTTTCGACGATTTTGAAAAAATCAATTTTTCGGTCGTTTGGTCGAGCAGAAATCCTTGATCCGGCGACCGGGACGGAATCTGCCGAAAACGGGATCACGGAATTTTATTTTCGTGAATTTTGACTTCTAAGCAATGCCATCGTTCTCAAGTGGCTTATGGCAGTCAGAAAACAGAGGTTATGTGTATATTTCCGACGATTTCGAAAAAATCCATTATTCGGTCGTATGGTCGAGCAGAAATCCTAGTTCCGGCGACTGAGCCGAAATCGGGATCGTCGAAGTTTTTTTGAAAATTTCGACTTCTAAACTATGCCATCGTGCTCGAGTGGCATATGGCAGCCAGATAATAGGGGTTATGTGTATATTTACGCCGATTCCGAAAAAAACCATTTTTCGGTCGTTTGGTCGAGCAGAAATCCTAGATCCGGCGATTGAGCCGAAAACGGGATCGTCGAAGATTTTTTCGAAAATTTCGAATTCTAAGCGATGCCATCGTTCTCAAGTGGCATATGACGGCCAGAAATCGGGGGTTATGTGTATATTTTCGACGATTTCGAGAAAATCCATTATTCGGTCGTTTGGTCGAGCAGAAATCCTAGATCCGGCGACCGAGCCGAAATCGGGATCGTCGAAATTTTTTTTAAAATCTCGACTTCTGAACTATGCCAACGTGCTCAAGTCGCTTATGGCAGCAAGATGAGGGGTTATGTGTATATTCACGACGATTCCGAATAAATCTATTTTTCGCTCGTTTGGTCGAGCAGAAATCCTAGATTCGGCGTCCGAGCCAAAAAAGGGATCATCGAAGTTTTTTTGAAAATTTCGAGTTTAAGCGATGCCATCGTTCTCAAGTGGCATATGGCAGCCAGAAAACGGGGGTTATGTGTATATTTCCGACGTCTTTGAAAAATTACAATTTTCGGTCGTTTGGTCGAGCAGAAATCCTAAATCCGGCGACCGAGCCGAAAGCGGAATAGTTGGAGTTTTTTTTGAAAATTTCGACTTCTAAACTATGCCATCGTTCTCAAGTGGCAATATGGCAGCCAGAAAATAGGGGTTTTCTGTATGTTTACGACGATTCCGAAAAAATCCATTTTTCGGTCGTTTGGTCAAGCAGAAATCCTTGATCCGGCGAGCGGGACGGAAACTGTCGAAAACGGGATCGCGGAAGTTTATTTGCGAGAATTTTGACTTCTAAGCTATCCCATCGTTCTCAAGTGGCATATGGCAGCCAGAAAACAGTTATTAGGTTTATATTTACAACGATTCTAAAAAAATCCATTTTTCGGTCGTTTGGTAGAGCAGAAATCCTTGATCCGGCGAGCGGAACGGAATCTGCCGAAAACGGGATCGTCGAAGTTTTTTTGAAAATTTCGACTTCTAAGCGATGCTATCGTTCTCAAGTGGCATATGGCAGCCAGAAAACAGGGGTTATGTGTATATTTACGACGATTCTGGAAAAATCCATTTTTCGGTCGTTTGGTCGAGCAGAAATCCTAGATCCGGCGACCGAGCCGAAAACGGGATCATCGAAGTTTCTTTGAAAATTTCGACTCTTAAGCGATGCCATCGTTCTCAAGTGGAACATGGCAGCCAGAATACAAGGGTTATGTGTATATTTTCGACGATTTTGAAAAAATCAATTTTTCGGTCGTTTGGTCGAGCAGAAATCCTTGATCCGGCGACCGGGACGGAATCTGCCGAAAACGGGATCACGGAATTTTATTTTCGTGAATTTTGACTTCTAAGCAATGCCATCGTTCTCAAGTGGCATATGGCAGTCAGAAAACAGAGGTTATGTGTATATTTCCGACGATTTCGAAAAAATCCATTATTCGGTCGTATGGTCGAGCAGAAATCCTAGTTCCGGCGACTGAGCCGAAATCGGGATCGTCGAAGTTTTTTTGAAAATTTCGACTTCTAAACTATGCCATCGTGCTCGAGTGGCATATGGCAGCCAGATAATAGGGGTTATGTGTATATTTACGCCGATTCCGAAAAAAACCATTTTTCGGTCGTTTGGTCGAGCAGAAATCCTAGATCCGGCGATTGAGCCGAAAACGGGATCGTCGAAGTTTTTTTCGAACATTTCGAATTCTAAGCGATGCCATCGTTCTCAAGTGGCATATGACGGCCAGAAATCGGGGGTTATGTGTATATTTTCGACGATTTCGAGAAAATCCATTATTCGGTCGTTTGGTCGAGCAGAAATCAAAGATACGTCGACCAAGCCGAAATCGGGATCGTCTAAGTTTTTTTGCAAATATCGACTTCTAAGCTATGCCATCATCCTCAAGTGGCATATGGCAGCCAAAAAACAGGGTTTATGTGTATATTTCCGACGATTTTGAGAAAATCCATTATTCGGTTGTTTGGTCGAGCAGAAATCCTAGATCCGGCGACCGAGCCGAAATCGGGATCGTCGAAATTTTTTTTTTTAAATTTCGACTTCTAAACTATGCCATCGTGCTCAAGTGGCTTATGGCAGCAAGATGAGGGGTTATGTGTATATTTACGACGATTCCGAATAAATCTCTTTTTCGCTCGTTTGGTCGAGCAGAAATCCTAGATTCGGCGACCGAGCCAAAAAAGGGATCATCGAAGTTTTTTTGAAAATTTCGAGTTTAAGCGATGCCATCGTTCTCAAGTGGCATATGGCAGCCAGAAAACGGGGGATATGTGTATATTTCCGACGTCTTTGAAAAATTACAATTTTCGGTCGTTAGGTCGAGCAGAAATCCTAAATCCGGCGACCGAGCCGAAAGCGGAATAGTTGGAGTTTTTTTGAAAATTTCGACTTCTAAACTATGCCATCGTTCTCAAGTGGCAATATGGCAGCCAGAAAATAGGGGTTTTCTGTATATTTACGACGATTCCAAAAAAATCCATTTTTCGGTCGTTTGGTCGAGCAGAAATCCTTGATCCGGCGAGCGGGACGGAAATTGTCGAAAACGGGATCGCGGAAGTTTATTTTCGAGATTTTTGACTTCTAAGCTATCCCATCGTTCTCAAGTGGCAATATGGCAGCCAGAAAATAGGGGTTTTCTGTATATTTACGACGATTCCAAAAAAATCCATTTTTCGGTCGTTTGGTCGAGCAGAAATCCTTGATCCGGCGAGCGGGACGGAAATTGTCGAAAACGGGATCGCGGAAGTTTATTTTCGAGATTTTTGACTTCTAAGCTATCCCATCGTTCTCAAGTGGCATATGGCAGCCAGAAAACAGTTATTAGGTGTATATTTACAACGATTCTGAAAAAATCCATTTTTCGGTCGTTTGGTAGAGCAGAAATCCTTGATCCGGCGAGCGGAACGGAATCTGCCGAAAACGGGATCACTGAAGTTTATTTTCGAGAATTTTGACTTCTAACCTATGCCATCGTTCTCAAGGGGCATATGACGGCCAGAAATCGGGGGTTATGTGTATATTTTCGACGATTTTGAAAAAATCAATTTTTCGGTTGTTTGTTCGATCAGAAAACCTAGATCCGGCGACCGAGCCGAAAACGGGATCGTCGAAGTTTTTTTGAAATATTCGACTTCTAAGCGATGCTATCGTTCTCAAGTGGCATATGGCAGCCAGAAAACAGGGGTTATGTGGATATTTACGACGATTCTGGAAAAATCCATTTTTCGGTCGTTTGGACTTGGCCAGATAATAGGGGTTATGTGTATATTTACACCGATTCCGAAAAAAACCATTTTTCGGTCGTTTGGTCGAGCAGAAATCCTAGATCCGGCGATTGAGCCGAAAACGGGATCGTCGAAGTTTTTTTCGGAAATTTCGAATTCTAAGCGATGCCATCGTTCTCAAGTGGCATATGGCAGCCAGAAAATAGGGTTTATGTGTATATTTACGACGATGCCGAAAAATTCCATTCTTCGGTCGTTTGGTCGAGCAGAAATCCTTGATCCGGCGACCGCTCCGAAAACGGGATCGTCGAAGTTGTTTTTTAAATTTCGACTTCTAAGCTATGCCATCGTTCTTAAGTGGAAGATGGCAGCCAGAAAATAGGGGTAATGTGTATATTTACGACGATTCCGAAAAAAACCATTTTTCGGTCGTTTGGAAATCCTTGATCCGGCGACCGCTCCGAAAACGGGATCGTCGAAGTTGTTTTTTAAATTTCGACTTCTAAGCTATGTCATTGTTCTTAAGTGGCAGATGGCAGCCAGAAAATAGGGGTAATGTGTATATTTACGACGATTCTGAAAAAATCAATTTTTCGGTCGTTTGGTCGAGCAGAAATCCTAGATCCGGCGACCGAGCCGAAAACGGGATCATCGAAGTTTTTTTGAAAATTTCGACTTTTAAGCGATGCCATCGTTCTCAAGTGGAACATGGCAGCCAGAATACAGGGGTTATGTGTATATTTACGACGATTCTGAAAGAATCTATTTTTCGGTCGTTTGGTCGAGCAGAAATCCTAATTCCGGCGACCGAGCCGAAAACGGGATCATCGAAGTTTTTTTGAAAATTTCGACTTTTAAGCGACACCATCGTTCTCAAGTGGAACATGGCAGCCAGAATACAGGGGTTATGTGTATCTTTTCAAAGATTTATAAAAAATTCATTTTCCGGTCGTTTGGTCGAGCAGAAATCCTTGATCCGGCGAGCGGGACGGAAACTGTCGAAAACGGGATCGCGGAAGTTTATTTTCGAGAATTTTGACTTCTAAGCTATCCCATCGTTCTCAAGTGCCATATGGCAGCCAGAAAACAGGGGTTATGTATACATTGTCGACGATTTTGAATAAATCCATTATTCGGTCGTTTAGTCGGGCAGAAATCCCAGATCCGGCGACCGAGCCGAAAACGAGATCATCGAAGTTTTTTTGAAAATTTCGACTTTTAAGCGATACCATCGTTCTCAAGTGAAACATGGCAGCCAGAATACAGGGGTTATGTGTATATTTTCAAAGATTTTTAAAAAATTCATTTTCCGGTCGTTTGGTCGAGCAGAAATCCTAGATCCGGCGACCGAGCCGAAAACAGGATCATCGAAGTATTTTTTTTAAATTTCGACTTCTAAGCTATGCCATCGTTCTCAAGTGGCATATGGCAGTCAGAAAACAGGGGTTATCTGTATATTTACGACGATTCTGAAAGAATCCATTTTCCGGTCGTTTGGTCAGGCAGAAATCCTAGATCCGGCCACCGAACAGCAAACGGGATCATCGAAGTTATTTGATATTTTCGACTTCTAAGCGATGCCATCATTCTTAAGTGGAACATGGCAGCCAGAATACAGGGGTTATGTGTATATTTTCGACGATTTTCAAAAAATCCATTTTCCGGTCGTTTGGTCGAGCAGAATTCCTTGATCCGGTGAGCGGGACGGAAACTGCCGAAAACAGGATCACGGAATTTCATTCTCGACAATTTTGACTTCTAAGCTATGCCATCGTTCTCAAGTGGCATATGGCAGCCAGAAAACAGGGGTTATGTGTATATTTACGACGATTCTGGAAAAATCCATTTGTCGGTCGTTTGGTCGAGCAGAAATCCTAGATCCGGCGACCGAGCCGAAAACGGGATCATCGAAGTTTTTTTGAAAATTTCGACTCTTAAGCGATGCCATCGTTCTCAAGTGGAACATGGCAGCCAGAATACAAGGGTTATGTGTATATTTTCGACGATTTTGAAAAAATCAATTTTTCGGTCGTTTGGTCGAGCAGAAATCCTTGATCCGGCGACCGGGACGGAATCTGCCGAAAACGGGATCACGGAATTTTATTTTCGTGAATTTTGACTTCTAAGCAATGCCATCGTTCTCAAGTGGCTTATGGCAGTCAGAAAACAGAGGTTATGTGTATATTTCCGACGATTTCGAAAAAATCCATTATTCGGTCGTATGGTCGAGCAGAAATCCTAGTTCCGGCGACTGAGCCGAAATCGGGATCGTCGAAGTTTTTTTGAAAATTTCGACTTCTAAACTATGCCATCGTGCTCGAGTGGCATATGGCAGCCAGATAATAGGGGTTATGTGTATATTTACGCCGATTCCGAAAAAAACCATTTTTCGGTCGTTTGGTCGAGCAGAAATCCTAGATCCGGCGATTGAGCCGAAAACGGGATCGTCGAAGATTTTTTCGAAAATTTCGAATTCTAAGCGATGCCATCGTTCTCAAGTGGCATATGACGGCCAGAAATCGGGGGTTATGTGTATATTTTCGACGATTTCGAGAAAATCCATTATTCGGTCGTTTGGTCGAGCAGAAATCCTAGATCCGGCGACCGAGCCGAAATCGGGATCGTCGAAATTTTTTTTAAAATCTCGACTTCTGAACTATGCCAACGTGCTCAAGTCGCTTATGGCAGCAAGATGAGGGGTTATGTGTATATTCACGACGATTCCGAATAAATCTATTTTTCGCTCGTTTGGTCGAGCAGAAATCCTAGATTCGGCGTCCGAGCCAAAAAAGGGATCATCGAAGTTTTTTTGAAAATTTCGAGTTTAAGCGATGCCATCGTTCTCAAGTGGCATATGGCAGCCAGAAAACGGGGGTTATGTGTATATTTCCGACGTCTTTGAAAAATTACAATTTTCGGTCGTTTGGTCGAGCAGAAATCCTAAATCCGGCGACCGAGCCGAAAGCGGAATAGTTGGAGTTTTTTTTGAAAATTTCGACTTCTAAACTATGCCATCGTTCTCAAGTGGCAATATGGCAGCCAGAAAATAGGGGTTTTCTGTATGTTTACGACGATTCCGAAAAAATCCATTTTTCGTTCGATTGGTCGAGCAGAAATCCTTGATCCGGCGAGCGGGACGGAAACTGTCGAAAACGGGATCGCGGAAGTTTATTTTCGAGAATTTTGACTTCTAAGCTATCCCATCGTTCTCAAGTGCCATATGGCAGCCAGAAAACAGGGGTTATGTATACATTGTCGACGATTTTGAATAAATCCATTATTCGGTCGTTTAGTCGGGCAGAAATCCCAGATCCGGCGACCGAGCCGAAAACGAGATCATCGAAGTTTTTTTGAAAATTTCGACTCTTAAGCGATACCATCGTTCTCAAGTGGAACATGGCAGCCAGAATACAAGGGTTATGTGTATATTTTCGACGATTTTGAAAAAATCAATTTTTCGGTCGTTTGGTCGAGCAGAAATCCTTGATCCGGCGACCGGGACGGAATCAGCCGAAAACGGGATCACGGAATTTTATTTTCGTGAATTTTGACTTCTAAGCAATGCCATCGTTCTCAAGTGGCTTATGGCAGTCAGAAAACAGAGGTTATATGTATATTTCCGACGATTTTGAAAAAATCCATTATTCGGTCGTATGGTCGAGCAGAAATCCTAGTTCCGGCGACTGAGCCGAAATCGGGATCGTCGAAGTTTTTTTGAAAATTTCGACTTCCAAAATATGCCATCGTGCTCAAGTGGCATATGGCAACCAGATAATAGGGGTTATGTGTATGTTTACGCCGATTCTGAAAAAAATCCATTTTTCGGTCGTTTGGTCGAGCAGAAATCATAGATCAAGCGACCGAGCCGAAGACGGGATCATCGAAATTTTTTTGAAAATTTCGACTTCTAAGCTATGCCATCGTTCTCTAGTGGCATATGGCAGCCAGAAAATAGGGGTTATGTGTATATTTACGACGATTCTGAAAAAATCTATTTTTCGATCGTTTGGTCGAGCCGAAATCATAGATCCGGCGACCGGACCGAAGACGGGATCATCGAAAATTTTTCGAAAATTTCGACTTCTAAGCGATGCCATCATTCTGAAGTGGCATATGGCAGCCAGAAAACTGGGGTCATATGTATATTTTCAACGATTTTGAAAAAATCCGTTTTTCGGTTGATTGTTCGATCAGAAATTCTTGATCCGGCGACCGAGCCGAAAACGGGATCATCGAAGTGATTTTGAATATTTCGACTTGTAAGCGATGCCATCGTTCTCAAATGGCTTATGGCAGCCAGAAAACAGGGGTTATGTTTATATTTTCGACGATTTTGAAAAATTCCAGTTTTCGGTCGTTTGGTCGAGCAGAAATCAAAGATCCGGCGACCGAGCCGAAAACGGGATCAACGAAAATTATCGAAAATTTCGACTTCTAAGCGATGCCATCGTTCTCAAGTGGCATATGGCAGCCAGAAAACAGGGGTTATGTGTATATTTACGACGATTCTGAAAAAATCCATTTTTCGGTCGTTTGGTTGAGCAGAAAACCTTGATTCGGCGATCGGGACGGAAACTGCCGAAAACGGGATCACGGAAGTTTATTTTCGATAATTTTGACTTCTAAGCGATGCCATCGTTCTGAAGTGGCATATGGCAGCCAGAAAACTGGGGTTATGTGTATATTTTCGACGATTTTGAAAAAATCCATTGTGCGGTCGTTTGGTCGAGCAGAAAACCTTGATTCGGCGAGCGGGACGGAAACTGCCGAAAACGGGATCACGGAAGTTTATTTTCGAGAATTTTGACTTCTAAGCGATGCCATCGTTCTGAAGTGGCATATGGCAGCCAGAAAACAGGGGTTATGTGTATATTTGAGACGATTCTGAAAAAATCCGTTTTCCGGTTGATTGTTCGATCAGACATTCTTGATCCGGCGACCGAGTCGAAAACGGGATCATCGAAGTTATTTTGAAAATATCGACTTCTAAGCGATGCCATCGTTCTCAAGTGGCTTATGGCAGCCAGAAAACAGGGGTTATGTTTATATTTTCGACGATTTTGGAAAAATCCATTATTCGGTCGTTTAGTCGAGCATAAATCCAAGATCCATCGTCCGAGCCGAAAACGCGATCGTCGAAGTTTTTTTGAAAATTTTGACTTCTAAGCGATGCCATCGTTGTCAAGTGGCTTATGGCAGCCAGAAAACAGGGGTTATGTGTATATTTACGACGATTCTGAAAAAATCCATTGTTCGGTCGTTTGGTCGAGCAGAAAACCTTGATTCGGCGAGCGGGACGGAAACTGCCGAATACGGGATCACGGAAGTTTATTTTCGAGAATTTTGACTCCTAAGCGATGCCATCGTTCTGAAGTGGCATATGGCAGCCAGAAAACTGGGGTTATGTGTATATTTTCGACGATTTTGAAAAAATCCATTATTCGGTCGTTTGGTCGAGCATAAATTCAGGATCTGGCGTCCGAGCCGAAAACGGGATCGTCGAAGTTTTTTTGAAAATTTCGACTTCTAAGCGATGCCATCGTTCTCAAGTGACATATGGCAGCCAGATAACAGGGGTTATGTGTATATTTACGACGATTTTGAAAAAATCAATTATTCGGTCATTTGGTCGAGCAGAAATCCAAGATCCGGCGACAGAGCCGAAAAACGGGATCGTCGAAGTGTTTTTTTTAAATTTCGACTTCTAAGCTATGCCATCGTTCTCAAGTGGCATATTGCACCTAGAAAACAGGGGTTATGTGCATATTTGCGACGATGTAAAAAAAAAAAAACAAATTTCGGTCGTTTGATCGAGCAGATATCCTAGTTCCGGCGACCGAGCCGAAAACGGGATCGTCGAGGTTTTTTTGAAAATTTCGACTTCTAAGCTATGCCATCGTTCTTAATTGGCATATGGCAGCCAGAAAATAGGGGTTATGTGTATATTTACGACGATTCTGAAAAAATCTATTTTTCGGTCGTTTGGTCGAGCCGAAATCATAGATCCGGCGACCGGACCGAAGACGGGATCATCGAAAATTTTTCGAAAATTTCGACTTCTAAGCGATGCCATCATTCTGAAGTGGCATATGGCAGCCAGAAAACTGGGGTCATATGTATATTTTCGACGATTTTGAAAAAATCCGTTTTTCGGTTCATTGTTGGATCAGAAATTCTTGATCCGGCGACCGAGCCGAAAACGGGATCATCGAAGTGATTTTGAATATTTCGACTTCTAAGCGATGCCATCGTTCTCAAATGGCTTATGGCAGCCAGAAAACAGGGGTTATGTTTATATTTTCGACGATTTTGAAAAATTCCATTTTTCGGTCGTTTGGTCGAGCAGAAATCAAAGATCCGGCGACCGAGCCGAAAACGAGATCAACGAAAATTTTTTGAAAATTTCGACTTCTAAGCGATGCCATCGTTCTCAAGTGGCATAAGGCAGCCAGAAAACTGGGGTTATGTGTATATTCTCGACGATTTTAAAAAAATCTATTTTCCGTTCGTTTGGTCGAGCAGAAATCGAAGATTCGGCGACCGAGCCGAAAACGGGATCATCGAAATTTTTTTGAAAATTTCGACTTTTGAGCTATGCATTCGTTCTCAAGTGAGATATGGCAGCCAGAAAACAGGGGTTATGTGTATATTTACGACGATTCTGAAAAAATCCATTTTTCGGTCGTTTGGTCGAGCAGAAATCCTTGATACGGCGAGCGGGACGGAAACTGCCGAAAACGGAACCGTCGAAGTTTCTTTTGTTAATTTCGACTTCTAAGCTATGCGATCGTTCTCAAGTGGCATATGCCAGCGAGAAAACAGGGATTATGTTTATATTTTCGACGATTTTGAAAAAATCCGTTTTCCGGATGATTGTGTTGTGCCCGAAATTGAGACGAGTGATCAAATCGTCTATTTTCCGGCTGTTTGAGAAATAGTATTTGGGATCGGACCGATTTAAGAACTGGAGTCCACGCGATTCCCGATAGTAAAACAAGGTTCATTGATTTGGTAAAATTACAATTGATTTCTTATGATCGTAGTTATGCTAATTACGATGGCAACGAGCCCAACCGAACGTTACCGTGATTTCCTCAAGACTGACTAAATCGAGAGCCGATTTAGTCCGCTCGACCCGCGATTGCTGGGTCGGCATAATTGAATGTTGACTCAGCTTCGAGTTCATTGACATGCTCGCATGCTCGAAGCTGGTGGCGAAAATGATTGCTGTTGGACTCATTTTCGCAACGGCAATGAATTCCAACGATTTATTAACTTAAATCTTTCAATGGAAAATCTGGGGTACTACATCCCTCTCCCCTTATAAAGAAAAAATTAAGCAAAAGAAATTTTTTCTTTACTGATTCGGTTGAACCTGTTTCTATCGCCTTTAATGACATGTTGTACAAGAGTTGTTTTTATCTCACTAGCGCCAAGCCGGGTACGATAGTCGCACGCGATTGTTATCTCTCTCCGAGCATGCTCGCTGGAGTTCCGAATGTAGTCTGTCTTCTTGCTGACGTGATAGAGCATCCACGGCGGCCGGTGACTCTCGGGTCGCCGACTCACACGTGCTAGCTGGTGTAGGATTACGTTTCAGTCTCAGCTGATATAATTTGTAGACCGCGTAACTGACCAAGGCTATAGGCGCGATCGCACTTAAAGAGTAAAAGCTAACATTGTGATAGAACTGTGAATTTTCTTTAACGTCTTTATCGAGGTTTTCACCTATTTGTTTCACGCGAATTCCAAGGTTTTTTAATTTTTCGGGATTTCGCAACACATTTGACAATTTAAAATTTTCTCTTTCACTCTTTCCGCGAGAATGGTATTTTTCGTCAATCTCCACTAACGTGAGATTATATGACGGTAAATAATTTTCGTTTCGCACTTCGGTAACCCGTTTCAGAGTTCGCACACTGAAATCTTGGGCGGTTGCCTCGCATGAGCCTATTAAAGCCAGAATTCCCGAATTTTTTAACGTTTCGCGGTACGCGGGTGTTTTCTCGCACGTTATCGTAATTAGATCTTCGTATGGTGCGATATACATCCATCTTCCGTGTTGTTCCATGGGAATTACCATAGTGCTGGTGAGAGTCAAGGCTCGTTTTGGGCAGTGCCGTCCATTAGCAGTGTCGCCCTTCACGTAAGTGAGGACTTCGCAGGGCGCGTTTTTAGTAATTGGCGCCGACGGGTGCGTTGGCGAACAGACGTGGGTTCTTCCAAATTTTTTGCAATTTCTCAGGTCGACTGTGGACATTCGCAAGAAATTCCTATTTGCTTGATCAACCACCACTAAGTCTTCAGTGGTATCCAGATAATAATACGTGTTGTTTGTTCCTTTCGTTGGCACAGGGTATACATGGCTTATCGTGTACCTCTGCGCTCCAACCAGCGGGATATCCAATATCAGCATTGCTGCTGTGCCGTCACTGTAGGCTCGCGCGTCGGTTAGACCCATGAGTGTGTTGGCTTCGCTGCGCATTATCGGCACGGGGAATCCGGTGCCCGCGGGTAAGTGTGGTAGAACGTCCGTGAGGTACTCCACTAGCTTGCGCGGTGGTAGTATCGCTGCGCTTACTCGTCCCGTAGAAACTTCCGCGAAGAACAACACCAATTCCTTCACGTCGGTGACTAACTCCTCTACCACTAGAGATATTAAGATGAGGCTTTCATCAAGTTTTTGGCGTGCGAGCAGCTGATCTTGTTTCCCGTGGAGGTTGTAACCCAAACGCTCTACGAAGTCGAATAATTTTTTCTCGTTCCCGTTTATCCTTTCCGCGGTTTCGTTAAAGATCCGTAACGATGACAAGACCACTTGGAGTTGATCCTTAATGCCCTGTTTTAGTCCACGCTGGTTGGCCTGTAACTCGGATATCTGCTGGTGGATTTGTTCCGCGTCCGCTGCGTCCATATTTCCGGTGATTGATTTTATTATTGACCCCATTCCATCAATGAGGCCTCGCCGCTTACGCTGTTGTTCGGGTTTTAAATGGATTAGGTCCCGAATAGTTTCCATGTTGTCGTCGATCCTTGTTGTCATTCTGGTGACATATATCCCAATTGCGGAGCAAAGGTCATTGGTTTCGTTTCTCTCTGCGTTTTTGCAATAAGTCCTTGCCCTTCCGAAGTGGAATTTTAGTGTGTCCTCCCGCATTTTGATGTATGAGAAATCCATTCGTATTGCCAGTCTCCATGTGGCTCTCGTCTCCATAAGGTCTCCGATTTCTTCGTAGTAGATGCCGGGGTTGTTGATGAAAGGTGACAAGGAATACACCTCGCTGGCGGTGTATGTGTGTGCGAAACACACGAGGATCAGCGTTCTGAAACAGAGTCCGAGAGTTAGAAGGACTCTAAGACCGTGGGACTGCTGATGTGGCGAAAAGTCCCACTTTGTTGGACGGTGGCTGGTGCTTCTTGGCCACCACCGGCTCACTCGCTCTACAGCAACCGAAGCAACAACAGCTACGAATTTCCGATTTCTTCGCAACCTCAAATCAGAAATGACCCGCCACGGCAGCTTGGTTCTGGTTGGGTCCAGAATGACCCGCCGCCTGGCGAACTGGGCAGTAAGTAGCCCCTCTTAATTATTAAAAAATTTTTCCCTCTATTTTTATACCTCCATTATTGTCCGTTTATTTGTTTGTCTAATTCTATACATCGGTTGTATACGTTCCGGGAACAGCTCGGCGCCTTCGAAACCCCGGGTGGCTCCGGACTTTCATCCGGGAGGCGGCCCAGGTTCGGCACCGTCGCCGTCTCCTACGTGACACGGCGGCGTTCATTTGGAGCGGCGGCGACCGCCTCGACGATGGAACCGCCGACTTCTTCGGTTTCAGGCGGTTGTTCTCTGAGGGGGATCATCCGTGCCCCTTGTGTGGCCGCCCATATTTTTAAGGGTTTTTCCCTCCCAAACTTAACAACAATAAAAACCCTTTTAAATTAAACCTCAGCCGTTTATGTTTTTTATTTTACTTAAGATCCGCCCGCGACAAACATAGCGGAAGACCCTTCCAAGCCCTTGCTAGTTTTATTATTACACTAGACTAGGTACGGACTTATCCTCTTTTAGCTTTTTAATAATATTCTTCCTTCGTCAGCCGCCACTTATCTTATCTTGTGTGATAAGCGGCTAATGCTCAATGAAGGGCCGCAAGCGGTTCGCATGGACCGTTGCGGTCTTCCGTCCTTTCTTTATTATGTAGGTGACGGAGCCTTGTCGTTCCATGACGGTGTGGGGCCCCGTCCATGCCGGTGTTAGTTTCGCTGACCGCCCTCTTCTCACCGTCTCGTCGTGAAGAAGTACGCGATCACCGACGTGGTATTCCTGCTCTCTCGCTTTGACGTCGTAATTATGCTTCGCCCTCTCCTTAGCGTCGCACAGGCTACGTCGCGCTACCGACCATGAGGCCCGTAACCTCTCACGTAGCTCGCTCGCGTAGTCCGCATGTGTGTATGTGGCCCGCGGTCCTTTTTCACCGCGGTAGGCAATTCTGCCTCGCGCCCGAATACTAACACATAATGAGATAGGCCGGTAGCCGTGTGTGGTGTGGTGGTATACACAAACATAGCGTATGGCAACCATTCATCCCAATTATCTTGGTCTCCATTTATAAAATTCATTAAATACTCCGCCAAGGTCCGATGTGATCTCTCCAAAGCTCCATTACTTTCGGGATGGTATGCTGTGGTTTGGATCTTCTTGATTCGGAGGAGCTTACAAGCTTCCTTAAAAGTCGAACTCAAGAAGTTGGTACCTTGGTCGGACAAAAGGATTTCAGGTGTTCCATATCGACAGATGATTTCTTCCACCAAAGCTTTGGCGACTGTCTGAGCTTCCTGGTTGGGAATAACCACAGCTGCGCTGTATTTGGTTAGCGCGTCCTGGAACGTGAGAACGTATCTGTTCTCAGCCCCTGTCAAAGGTAGTGGTCCAACTATATCGACGGCTATTTTTTCAAAAGCCTTGCTGGGGGTGTCGGTAATGACCATTGGTGCCTTTATTCTACATCGTAGCTTGTTTTTTTGACATTTTTCGCAAGCTGCAATGTAATTCTCTATTTCCTTCTTCATGCCGGGCTATTCATACTTGGCTCGGATCCGTTTTAGCGTCCTCTTTGTACCCTGGTGCCCTCCGAGGGGGGCATCATGGTATTCCTTTAGTATTTTCCCTCGGTCCTCTAGAGACGGGCAGGTTACGCCTATGCTGCAGCGACGCTTGTTTATTGTAGTGGCTTCCTCGTCTTCACTGGAGGAACTCCCTATCTCACTATTCGCTCCGCTTTCCGCTTCCCCGGGCCCGCCTGGCTGATGGCTATTCGCTTGGCCAGCGAGTCGGTCTACGTAAGCTTGGCACGGTGGAGTATCGGCGTCCTATTCGCTCCGCAGTGAGTGGCGTCGCTCCGTCCCTCTCGCTGCACTCGCGCTATCCTCTACTCCGGTCTCGCTCTCCCCGCGTCTACTCTTTGTGCCATGCTTCGTAGCTGGAGCGCCCCAACCACACGGCTTACATGTGTTGGTGCGGGCGTTAGTGTGTTTGGTCGTTCGTGAGCCATCTATTTCCTTCTCCTTCTGGCTCGATGCTTGAGCTCTTGTGGTAATAAATATGCGGCTTAGGGCATCCGCGTTTGTATTTCTCTTCCCAGCTTTGTATTCCACATCGAACTCGTGCTCTGATAACTTTATTTACCACCTCATCAGGCGAAAACCCGGGTCGGTTATCCCAAATAGCCAGGTGAGTGGTTGATGGTCGGTGATGACGTTGAACCGGGTTCCATATATATACGGTCGGAATTGCGCTATGACCCACACTATTGTGAGCAACTCTTTCTCCGTTGTCGAGTAATTAATCTCGGCCTTCGAGAGTGTGCGACTCGCATAGCATATAGGCAAATCTTCGCTGACCGTGCCTTGAGAAAGGCCCCGATTGCCTTATCAGAGGCGTCTGTAGTTACCAAGAATTGACGGTCGAAGTCGGGGTATGTAGTACAGGCGCCGTGGTTAACGCTGTCTTCAATTCTTCGAACGCGGCGTCGCATACTGCAGTCCACTCGAACTTCGTCCCCTTTTTTAATAAGCCGGGTAATGGTTTTGCTACCTTTGAAAAATCTCGAATAAATTTTCGATAGTAGCCAGCTAATCCGAGGAATGATTACACCTGTTTTACAGTTGTTGGTGCAGGGAAATTTTTTACGGCGACGAGTTTCTCCGGGTCTGCTCTTACTCCCTCTTCCGAAATGATGTGCCCCAAATACTGCGTTTCTTTCCGTAGGAATTGACACTTCCCTGGTTGTACGGACAGTTTGGCCTCGTTTAGTCGTTGGAACACTTCCTCTAACCTGTCGTTATGCTCTCTCAGCGTTTTACCGTATACGACGATATCGTCGAGGTATACATAACACTTGACTCCCTGTATGCCGGCCAGTACTGAGTTCATTAACCTCTGAAACGTGGGAGGAGCATTTTTTAATCCGAAAGGCATTCGATTATATTCGAAATGTCCTTGAGGAGTCGAGAATGCTGTTTTCTCCTTGTCTTCTTCCGCCATCGGGATTTGATGAAATCCGGATACGAGGTCAAGAGTTGAAAAATAGCGGGCTTTTCCCAGCTGATCCAATATCTCGGTGATGTTGGGCAGTGGGTAGGAGTTCCCAATGGTGGCTTCGTTCAATTTTCGGAAGTCCACCACTACTCGAAGTCGTTTTTCTCCCGTTGCGTCGGGTTTTTTGGCTACTACCAAGAGAGGTGCATTCCATTGGCTCCTGCTTGGCCGAATTATCCCATCTGCGATCATTTCGCTAGTTTGCCGTTCCACTTCCTGTTTGTGCGTTTCAGGTAGTCTATAAGGGCGTATTTTTGTGGGTTGTACGCCATCCTTTAGTGGTATGCGATGTTCCACCATGTGCGTACACGGTAACTTGTCTCCCTTTAAATGGAAAATCTTATCATATTTTCTTATCAGTGGCAAAAGGGATTTTCTTTCCTCGTCATTTAAGTGGGTCATGGCGAGTTCTCTTTCTAATCGCTGGAGTCGCATAGCCCCCCTTTCTTCCCTGACGGCCCCTACTTGCAATGCCTCCGAGTTGGTCTCGAGCTCGTCCGATATCTCGACCGGCTCAAGTATCACCGTCGGGCGATTGACCACTACCACGCTCTCAGTAGTGTTCATGAGGCTCACCACACAGCTATTGCCTCGTGGCGGCGTGTAGCACGCGCCGATTGTCACACCTGACTCTATCTCTTTCTTTGAAAGAATTCCTGGTGTGCCGCTGCACGTTGCTACGTAAGCTATAGTTTCGGAGCGTGGTGCGAGAGCGATTTTTTGACTTCCATCCAGTAACGGCATTCTGTGCCCGTAGAGACGGAGCACTTCTCCTCTCAAAATATCTACATGGTGCATCTTTATGAATTCCATGCCCAGTAACCCCTCCACAGCTATCGGCACGTCATCTTTTATTACGTAGAACCAATGCTTTATTGTTTTCTTTGGTGTTTTCAAGGTGATCTCCGCCTTACAGACGGGAGAAAATTTACTACCTTCTGCACCTTGAAGTACTGCATCGCTATCTTCGATTGGCGTGTCTGCCTTTAACTTGCTATACTTTATTAGGCTGCACTGAGCTCCGGTGTCGGCCTTAAGTGTGAGTATTCCTCGCATCGCGGTAGGGCTCGCGATATCAAAATCGCTGGCCGTCGAGCTCTTTGATGGCAAGGTAACTTCGAAGACATGCATCTCCTTATTCTCTTGCGTCTGACTGACGATGCTCGTAACTCTGGGGTCAATGCTGTCCAGCGTACGCGTAGTAGTAAGCGTAACAATACGCTCGGCTGCCACTCTGCACATTTTTCTTTCATCGCGCTCTCCCTCTTCAGCTCCTTTTGACGGTCTAGTCACAGTGACCGTGTGTATATTTATTGTACCTAGCGTACGCGTGGCCTTGGTCGAGGTGCTGGTTTGCACTGCTGTGCAGGATTCCAGCGCTTTATCGAGACTCGGAGGTCTGTCTCCGCTTCTCCTCTGTTGTGGTACAGATCCTGGACCTACTTCCTTTTTCTTTATTCTCCTCCGGCATTCTTTCCACGAGTGCCCTTTTAACTTGCAGTAGGTGCATACTATTTCCAACTGATTGATGCCTCTCGATTGGTTGGGAGCGGGCAGGCTCAATCGGCCTGATCGGCGGGTGCAATCCCGCGCCATATGCCCGCGGTTTCCACAGTTATAACAAGCCTTTCCGTTGGGCTGAGCGGGTAACGACCTTCTCTGACTTCCTTGAGTCTTCTTTGCTGCTCCATTTGGGTGCGTCTCGTTACTTATTTCTACAGCCGCATTTATTGCCTCATGCAGGGTAGCACAGTTCCGCGATCGCACCAGGATTTGTACTTGGCCGTGCAACCCATCCACAAATACTGTCAGAGCAGATTTCCGCGTTATCCATTCCACAAACCGGGCCTGTTCATCGGTGCAAACCTCCTCGCAGATTTTTCCCACCACTTCCGTGGTGATTTGTTCCACTCGGGTCGCATATGCGGTGACATCCTCGTTCTGTTCTTGTTTCATGGAATGGAATTCCATTTGCATAGCTGACAGAGATCTTTGGCGTCGAAAAAACGATTCAAGCTCCGCTTTTAATTGCTCCAGAGTGTTGATGTTCTGGAACCTCAGCTCCTCGGCCGCTCTTCCTTCAATACTGGCACTAAGTATTAAAGCGAGGAGAGTACGTTTTTCTTACGCCTTTATTCTTGAGAATACCGTGTCGCACGAGCGTAGAAATGCGCCGAGTTTACCCGGATCGCTTCCATCAAAATACTTGATGAATTGGATTCCCAGGGCAAGCTCGAGCGGTTTCGAATCTTCACCACCGCCATATTAGAGTCCCCCGCCCTGAGGGTCACCTGAGGGCTCTCCTCCGAATCCTCGATGAGGAGGGTTTCCTCTAGGGTCTTCTGGGGGTCCTAGTCCTTGACTTCTTCTCGGCGGTACTGGTGGTCGTTTTGGCGGCTCCTCTGGGGGCCCTCCAGGCGGATCACCGGACACTCTTCTTGGTGAAGGTGTCGGGGGTTTTGCTGGAGTTTCTTTGCCTCTTTGTTTCTTTTCCTTGGCAACCACTTTCATGCGTTCCTCGAACCGTGTCTGTAGGTTGCTTATGAGTTCCAATTGAATTTTTAACTGACCAGCTTGGTCATGCACAGTTAGTGTCAGATCTTCAGGCTCATCTTCCTCATCCTTCGATGACGTGGTATTAATTCCACGGTGGGGTGTTTCTAGACGACCTTGAGCGCTGTTCCGAGAGGCAGCATTCCATGGCGGTGGTGCTGGTAACTCGTAGGGCTCTTCTTCCATTCGGTCGTCCCTCCGTGTCGTTCCCCTAGCGGTGCTCTTAGGGATAGCTCCTCTACCATTTCCTGGAGTTTTGGATTTGGTTTTGGCCCGTTCCAGGGCTCCCCTTTGTCCTTCCAGACCGGTGTCTCGGAGCATCCTTTCTAGCTCGGCATCGATATCTGGTGTGGCAATGGCTTTAGCGCCCTCGCCCTTGGATTCCTCTTCTTGATCCATGTATGTGGCTTCACCGAATGAGGTTCCTCTTCCTATGGTGATGCTGAACTCCTTTACTAAACCCTCTGCTATGCGGGCCTCTTCCGTGCCGGGAGTTCCGCCGGTCGGCGAAATCTTCCTAAGGGCGCGTTGCGTCCTCAAGGTGATGTCGCCTACCGCTTCCTCTAAGCCGGTGGTGATATCAACACCGTCGGCGTGTATTGTCGTGTCCACGGAGCTCGCTCTCCGCCGCTGTCGATCTTGGTCTTCTCGCGGCATGTGATGCGATGACTCAGCAACGATTAAATTTTAATTTTATCGCGAATAGGGCAGTTTTTATTTTTTGTTATTTTCCCTTTTCCGAAAGGGGTTTTAATTATATGTAGACAGATAGATTTTTTAATTATGATGGACAGTGGTTGGTGTTAGCCTGGCCTCCTGCCTTTCGCGAATTAATACCGCAAATCCTTGCAAGTTGCTACAAACTTGCAACGATTTCCGGAAAGGGTATCGATTTTTTTAACGAGAGATCTGGGCTCGCGGGCTCAGTCCCACGGATTTAATGCCTTAATCTCTAAAAATTGTTTAACCCGTTTTTCTGGCTCGGACTAATAGACTCATGCAGAAATAAAATTTTTTGGCAACCGCCACTTACAGTTTCCAGAACCCTTCCATGGTGCAGCTGGACTTCGAGGTTGTCGTCTCCGTTGTCGTGTTGACCTTGACGTTGTTCCCCGTCTGCGTTGTCACGTTGGCCTTGCTGGTCGATTAGTACGCCCTTCCTGGCGTAGTCGATCCTATGGTTGGACGTTCGTCCCTCAGTTGGCTGGACGTTCGTCCTTCGGTTGGCTGGACTTTCGTCCTTCGGTTGGCTCCTCGTCAGTGGTACCTGACTGACGTCTTCTTCAACGATTCACGACCGCGTGTGAATCGCCCCAAGTCGTTTACCCCAACGATTTGAAGTCGGGTTTGACTCTGGGTTTTTTCTTGTGTACTTTACTTTTCGGGGTTCACTTACGGTGGATCCCACCGCTGCCACCAAAATGTTGTGCCCGAAATTGAGAGGAGTGATCAATTCGTCTATTTTCCGGCTGTTTAAGAAATAGTATTTGGGATCGGACCGATTTAAGAACTGGAGTCCACGCGATTCCCGATAGTAAAACAAGGTTTATTGATTTGGTAAAATTACAATTGATTTCTTATGATCGTAGTTATGCTAATTACGATGGCAACGAGCCCAACCGAACGTTACTGTGATTTTCTCATGACTGACTAAATCGAGAGCCGATTTAGTCCGCTCGACCCGCGATTGCTGGGTCGGCATAATTGAATGTTGACTCAGCTTCGAGTGCATTGACATGCTCGCATGCTCGAAGATGGTGGCGAAAATGATTGCTGTTGGAATCATTTTCGCAACGGCAATGAATTCCAACGACATATTAACTTAAATCTTTAAATGGAAAATCTGGGGTACTACAATTGTTCGATCAGAAATTCTTGATCCGGCAACCGAGACGAAAACGGGATCATCGAAGTTATTTAAAAAATTTCGACTTCTAAGCGATGCCATCGTTCTCAAGTGGCTTATGGCAACCAGAAAAAAGGGGTTATGATTATATTTTCGACGATTTAAAAAAATCCATTTTTCGGTCGTTTGGTCGAGCAGAAATCAAAGATCCGGCGACCGAGCCGAAAACGGGATCATCGGAAATTTTTTGAAAATTTCGACTTCTAAGCGATGCCATCGTTCTAAACTGGCATATAGCAGCCAGAAAACTGGGGTTATGTGTATATTTCCGACGATTTAAAAAAATCTATTTTCCGGTCGTTTGGTCGAGCAGAAATCAAAGATCCGGCGACCGAGCCGAAAACGGGATCATCGAAAATTTTTTGAAAATTTCGACTTTTAAGCTATGCCATCGTTCTCAAGTGGCATATGGCAGCCAGAGAACAGGGTTTATGTGCTATAACCGGCTTCCCCTTTATTAACGGTGGGGGAAGGGTTGAGTGATAAAAATAGCAAAAAAAAAAAATACTAGCAGTATCAATGATTTATTAAACAAAATATATATAAGGGGTTACTCTGGGCGCCAGCTACGTATCGTGTAGCAAACGGAATATTACCGGTCACTTGGCCCGGTAATATCACAAAAAAAAATAATAGAAAACAATAAATCGTAATAATAGGGAAACGTGTCTAGGGACAGAGGGACGAGAGGTCTCAGGGGTGAATTTCCGAACTCGTCGGCTTTTTATTTATTACCTCGGTCGTTACAAGAAAAAGAAAAGGGCGATAATAAAACGATTTTTCGGGCGGAAAAGAAAAGTAGAGAAAAAGGGGGGCGGGTGAAGTATGGGGAGACTGGATCGGAACCGTGATTACGGAAAATTGGCCCTTCATTTCAGGCGGCGGGATGGGGGGGGGGCTCGTAATAATTGCACGATTCAGAAAACTTCAACAACGGAACGATCTCGGAACTTAACAATAATTCCGCACAAGAAAACCACCACTCACCGATGACGCTTGAGGTGTGAACGACACCTGCGATGGCGGCGGGCACGTGGGGAGAAAACGCGGGGCTGAAATATCACGGGGTTCGTATTATAGAGGGTTTATCACACACTAACTGGATCTAGGTGAAGGAAGTACTCAACTACTCACCCTTTATCATTTCCACACGTTGCAAATATCTCTTTAACTCTTGAACACTCACAAAATGCTCGTTACTGAATTCAATGGCGTCGTTCTTTGCACATAGCTCAGCTGAACTGACAGGCCGGCCGGCGTCTTCTTCATTGGAGCCTCGCGTCGCAGTTGATTGGCTCCCGCGGAGGTCCCTAGCGGGCTCGGCGAATTGAAGGCCGCGCGCCTGGAGATAAGCTGGTGGGTCAAGCGTAGCAGGCGTCGGCGGCGGGGCAGGGACGAGCTAGTCGTGCGAGGCCCCTCTCCCTACGCTTTTGCCCACGGGCTGCATCCCCGGCAGCAAGGGCCGTGGTGCGCCGGGTTCACCTCCCTGCCGGCGCCACATTCAACCTTGCTCCATTCATTCATCCATTCACACTTGCATTCGAGGGCGAAAGGAACACATAGAAAGGGACAAGGGGGGCGTAAAAATGCTCAAGGCTACAATAATAATTACTATTATGGGTACGTACCTGAGTGGCGGCCTTCAGTCGAGCTCCGTGCATCCGAAAGATGCATCGTGTTAGATTGCATATTTTCGACGAATTTGAAAAAATCAATTTTTCGGTCGTTTGGTCGAGAAGAAATCTTATATGCTGCGACCGAGCCGAAAACGGGATCGTCGAAGTTTCTTTTGTTAATTTCGACTTCTAAGCTATGCCATCGTTCTCATGTGGCATATGGCAGCCAGAAAATAGGGGTTATGTGTATTTTTACGACCATTCTGAAAAAATCTATTTTTCGGTCGTTTGGTCGAGCAGGAATCCTTGATCCGGCGAGTGGGACGGAAACTACCGAAAACGGGATCACGGAAGTTTATTTTCGAGGATTTTGACTTCTAAGCTATGCCATCGTTCTCAAGTGGCATATGGCAGCCAAAAATCGGAGGTTATGTGTATATTTTCGACGATTTTGAAAAAATCCATTTTCCGGTTGATTGTTCGATCAGAAATCCTTGATCCGGCGACCGAGGCGAAGACGGGATAATCGAAATTTTTTTGAAAATTTCGACTTTTAACCTATGCCATAGTTCTCAAGTGACATATGGCAGCCAGAAAACAGGTGTTATGTTTATATTTGAGACGATTCTGAAAAAATCCATTTTTCGTTCGTTTGGTCGAGCAGAAATCCTAGATCCGGCGACCGAGCCGAAAACGGGATCAACGAAAATTTTTTGAAAATTTCGACTTCTAAGCGATGCCATCGTTCTCAAATGGCTTATGGCAGCCAGAAAACAGGGGTTATGTTTATATTTTCGACGATTTTGAAAAAATCCATTTTTCGGTCGTTTGGTCGAGCAGAAATCAAAGATCCGGCCACCGAGCCGAAAACGGGATCAACGAAAATTTTTTGAAAATTTCGACTTCTAAGCGATGCCATCGTTCTCAAGTGGCTTATGGCAGCCAGAAAACAGGGGTTATGTGTATATTTACGACGATTCTGAAAAAATCCATTGTTCGGTCGTTTGGTCAAGCAGAAAATCTTGATTCGGCGAGCGGGACGGAAACTGCCAAAAACGGGATCACGGAAGATTATTTTCGAGAATTTTGACTTCTAAGCGATGCCATCGTTCTTAAGTGGCATATGGCAGCCAGAAAACTGGGGTTATGTGTATATTTTCGACGATTTTGAAAAAATCCATTTTTCGGTCGTTTGGTCGAGCATAAATCCAGAATCCGGCGTCCGAGCCGAAAACGGGATCGTCGAAGTTTTTTTGAAAATTTCGACTTCCAAGCGATGCCATCGTTCTCAAGTGGCAGATGGCAGCCAAAAAACAGGGGTTTTGTGTTATTTTCGACGATTTTGAAAAAATCCATTATTCGGTCGTTTGGTCGAGCATAAATCCAAGATCCGGCGTCAGAGCCGAAAACGGGATCGTCGAAGTTTTTTTGAAAATTTCGACTTCTAAGCGATGCCATCGTTCTCAAGTGACATATGGGGGCCAGAAAACAGGGGTTATGTGTATATTTACGACGATTTTGAAAAAATCCATTATTCGGTCGTTTGGTCGAGCAGAAATCCAAGATCCGGCGACCGAGCCGAAAAACGGGATCGTCGAAGTTTTTTTTTTTTAAATTCGACTTCTAAGCTATGCCATCGTTCTCAAGTGGCATATGGCAACCAGGAAACGAAGGTTATGTGTATGATTTCGACGATTTGAGAAAAATCAATTTATTGGTCGTTTCGTCGAGCAGAAATCCTAGATTCGGCGACCGAGCCGAAATCGGTATCGTCGAAGTTTTTTTGAAAATTTCGACTTCTAACCTATGCCATCGTTTTCAAATGGCATATGGCAGCCAGAAAACAGGGGTTATGTGTATATTTCCCACGATTAGAAAAAAATCGATTTTTCGGTCGTTTAGTCGAGCAGAAATCCTAGTTCCAGCGACCGAGCCGAAAACGGGATCATCGAAGTTTTTTTGAAAATTTCGACTTCTAAGCGATGCCATCGTTCTCAAGTGGCATATGGAAGCCAAAAAACAGGGGTTATATGTATATTTTCGACGATTTTGAAAAAATCCGTTTTCCGGTTGATTGTTCGATCAGAAATTCTTGATCCGGCGACCGAGCCGAAAACGGGATCGGCGAAGTTATTTTGGAAATTTCGACTTCTAAGCGATGCCATCGTTCTCAAATGGCTTATGGCAGCCAGAAATCTGGGGTTATGTGTATATTTTCGACGATTTTAAAAAAATCTATTTTCCGGTCGTTTTGTCGAGCAGAAATCCTTGATCCGGCGAGCGGGACGGAAACTGCCGAAAACGGAATCGTCGAAGTTTCTTTTGTTAATTTCGACTTCTAAGCTATGCCATCGATCTCAAGTGACATATGCCAGCGAGAAAACAGGGGTTATGTGCATATTTACGACGATTCTGAAAAAATCCATTTTTCGGTCGTTTGGTCGAGCAGAAATCCAAGATCCGGTGACCGAGCAGAAAACCGCATCATCGAAGTTTTTTTGAATATTTCGACTTCTAAGCTATGCCATCGGTCTCAAGTGGCATATGGCAGCCAGAAAACGAGGATTATGTGTATATTTTCGACGATTTTGATAAAATCTATTTTTCGGTCGTTTGGTCGAGAAGAAATCCTTGATCCGGCGAGCGGGACGGAAACTGCCGAAACCGGGATCACGGAAGTTTATTTTCGAGAATTTTGACTTCTAAGCTATGCCATCGGTCTCAAGTGACATATGCCAGCGAGAAAACATGGGTTATGTGCTATAACCGGCTTCCCTTTTAGTATCAGTGGGGGAAGGCGTTAGTGAAAAATATAGCAAAAAAAAATAGTAGCAGTATCAATGATTTATTAAACAAAATATATATAAGGGGTTTCTCTGGGCGCCAGCTACGTATCGTGTAGCAAACGGAATATTACCGGTCACTTGGCCCGGTAATATCACAAAAAAAAAAACAAATGAAAACAATAAATCGTAGTAATAGGGAAACGTGTCTAGGGACAGAGGGACGAGAGGTCTCAGAAGTGAATTTCCGAACTCGTCGCCTTATTATTTATTACCTCGGTCGTAACAATAAAAAGAAAAGGGCGATAATAAGACGATTTTTCGGGAGGAAGAGAAAAGTAGAGAAAAAGGGGGGCGGGTGAAGTATGGGGAGACTGGATCGGAACCGTAATTACGGAAAATTGGGCTTTCATTTCAGGCGGCGGGAGGGGGGGCTCGTAATAATTGCACGATTCAGAAAACTTCAACAACGGAACGATCTCGGAACTTAACAATAATTCCGCACAAGAAAACCACCACTCACTGATGACGCATAAGGTGTGAACGACACCTGCGATGGCGGCGGGCACGTGGGGAGGAAACGCGGGTGCGAAATATCACGGGGTTCGTAATATAGAGGGTTTATCACACACTAACTGGAACTAGGTGAAGGAAGTACTCAACTACTCACCCTTTTCACAATTCCACGTTGCAAATATCTCTTCAACTCTTGAACACTCACAAAATGCTCGTTACTGAATTCAATGGCGTCGTTCTTTGGACATAGCTCAGCTGAACTGACAGGCCGGCCGGCGTCTTCTTCATTGGAGCCTCGCGTCGCAGTTGATTGGCTCCCGCGGATGTCCCTAGCGCAGTGATGCCAGACGGGCGAGAAAAGTACCTCGGCGGGATTTTTCACCCCCCACTCTGCCGCCTGCGGGACAATTCCCGCGGCCCGCACCGTAGCGCGATTTCCTCCACCCGCGCGCCGCTGCTCGGTAGTGGCCGTTAGCGCGGTAGGCCACGCCCACCGGTTGCTCGCCGTGCGCTATTATTTCTATTATGCTATCGTCCTCTGAAAATTAAAAAAATTTAACAAATAAAATAAAAGTTAATGTTTATTTTTTTTTATCGATCTGGTACTGCATAAATTTTTATTTATAAATAAAAGAACAATTCACCTCGGATCGAACTAACGACCTTACGATTATGAGTCACGAGCTCTGCTGTTGTGAGGTTTTCCTGAGGATCCACAAATCATGATATGAATTCAAAAAAGTTTTAAGTAAAAAAAAAAATATTTAAGTTTTAATTCATATACAGAATCCGAGAAAATATCATGGCTAAAATTGAACGGTGGCGTCGCCGGAAAAGCAATTTTTTTCGATAATTATGCCGTAAAATTTGGGTTTAGAATTTCAGTTGGATTTCGGTTAATTTTTTTTTCTTGTAGATCATGACATTCCGCAAATTTTATTTATTCAGAGACCTTAATAGAATGAATCATTCCCAAGATATAGCTACTTGAGTAAGAAATTGGAAAAAGATTAATATCTCGCTATTTGATGTTTTTTCAGTTTTTTACTCAAGTAGCTACATCTTGAGAATGATTCTTAGTATTGAGATCTCGGAATAACCAAAATTTGCGGAATGTCATGAACTGCAAGAAAAAAAAATTCACCGGAATCCAACTGACATTCTAAACCTAAATTTTACGGCATAATTATCGAAAATATTTGTTTTTCGGGCGACGCCACCGTTCAATTTTAGCCATGATATTTTCTTGAATTCTGTATGTGAATTAAAACTTTCAACAATTTTTTTACTTAAAACTTTTCTTAATTCATATATTGAACATTCAATAAGCCATACATTTGTGAATCCTCATAAGAAGACCAGTAACGCAGCGGCAGAGCTCGTGATTCGTAATCATGAGGTTGTCTGTTCGATCCGAGGTGAATATATTGTTTATAAAAAAAATTATGATGTACCCGATCGATAAAAAAAATAAACATCAATTTTTATTCTGTTTGTTACATTTTTTTAATGTTCAGAGAACAATAGCATATGAAAAATAATAGCGTATGCCGAACGACCGAGAGGCGTGGCCTACCGCTACAAGTCCGTGCCTGCTACAGCGCACGGGAGAGGGAAGCCGCCGGGTGGGGGTAGCCGAGGGACTTTTCTGCGGGAGCGCCTGGCATCACTGCCCTAGCGGGCTCGGCGAATGGAAGGCCGCGCGCCTGGAGATAGGCTGGTGGGTCAAGCGTAGCAGGCGTCGACGGCGGTGCAGGGACGCGCTAGTCGTGCGAGTCCCCTCTGCCTACGCTTTTGCCCACGGGCTTCAACCCCGGCAGAAAGGGCCGTTGTACGCCGGGTTCATCTCCCGGCCGGCGCCACATTCAACCTTGCTCCATTCATTCATCCATTATATGAATGGATGAATGGAATAGGCCGAATATGTAGTATGGAGCTTTGCGGGCTCCGTCGAAGTTAATACGTTGGTCGTAGATATAAGACTAACTAACTTAACTAACTAAATCCTGCTCTTATATACTAATTTGGATAGGTTGATTCGAGCGTGGGGGAATCATAAATTTGATAGAAGATCGTAAACAATGAATATAAGTAAACTATTTATGGGACTGTTTGAGGATCATGTAATTACCCGGTAGCTCGAAAAAAGTGTTTATCAATTCTAGTATTCGATTTTATATCTCACATTCTTGGGAGGTACGAACTGAGGATTTATGGCACGCCCGTCGTCCGGTGCCATGTGTCATAATCTAGCGGGGGTCCACTTGGGTTCGGAAAAGCATTAGGGTCAACGGTCGTGATGCGGCGCTCGTGCGCTTTAGTTAAGGCGTTGTGTCGGGTGCGGGCGTTAGGCTTTAAAAACAAGTGCGTGTAAGGCTACGACGTAACAGGGGCATATGGCAACCAGAAAACGAGGGTTATGTGTATATTTTCGACGATTTTGATAAAATCCATTTTTCGGTCGTTTGGTCGAGCAGAAACCCTAGATCCGGCGACCGAGCCGAAAACGGGATTGTCGAAGTTTTTTTTTTAAATTTCGACTTCTAAGCTATGCCATCGTTCTCAATTTGCATATGGCAGCCAGAAAACGAAGGTTATGTGTATATTTTCGACCATTTGAAAAATATCCATTTTTTGGTCATTTGGTCGAGGAGAAAACCTTGATTCGGCGAGCGGGACGGAAACTGCCGAAAACGGGATCACGGAAGTTTATTTTCGAGAATTTCGATTTCTAAGATATGCCATCGTTCTCAAGTGGCATATGGCAGCCAGAAAACAGGGGTTATGTGTATATTTACGACGATTCTGAAATAATCCATTTTCCGGTTGATTGGTCGATCAGAAATCCTTGATCCGGCGACCGAGGCGAAGACGGGGACATCGAAAATTTTTTGAGAATTTCGACTTCTAAGCGATGCCATCGTTCTGAAGTGGCATATGGCAGCCAGAAAACTGGGGTTATGTGTATATTTTCGACGATTTTGAAAAAATCCATTTTTCGGTCGTTTGGTCGAGCAGAAATCGTAGATCCGGCGACCGAGCCGAAAACGGGATCGTCGAAGTTTTTTCTGAAAATTTCGACTTCTAAGCGATGCCATCGTTCTCAAGTGGCTTATGGCAGCGAGAAAACTGGGGTTATGTGTATATTTACGACGATTCTGAAATAATCCATTTTTCGGTCGTTTGGTCGAGCAGAAATCATAGATCCGTCGACCGAGCCGAAGACGGGATCATCGAAAATTTTTTGAAAATTTCGACTTCTAAGCGATGCCATCGTTCTGAAGTGGCATATGGCAGCCAGAAAACTGGGGTTATATGTATATTTTCGACGATTTTGAAAAAATCCATTTTTCGGTCGTTTGGTCGAGCAGAAATCCAAGATCCGGCGACCGAGCCGAAATCCGGATCGTCGAAGTTTTTTTGAAAATTTCGACTTTTAAGCTATGCCATCGTTCTCAAGTGGCATATGGCAGCCAGAAAATAGGGGTTATGTGTATGTTTACGACGATTCTGAAAAAATCCATTTTTCGGTCGTTTGGTCGAGCAGAAATCCTTGATCCGGCGAGCGGGACGAAAACTGCCGAAAACGGAATCGTCGAAGTTTCTTTTGTTAATTTCGACTTCTAAGCTATGCCATCGTTCTCAAGTTACATATGCCAGCGAGAAAACAGGGGTTATGTGTATATTTACGACGATTCTGATAAAATCCATTTTTCGGTCGTTTGGTCGAGCAGAAAGCCAAGATCCGGTGACCGAGCAGAAAACCGCATCACCGAATTTCATTTGAATATTTCGACTTCTAAGCTATGCCATCGGTCTAAAGTGGCATATGGCAGCCGGAAAACGAGGGTTATGTGTATATTTTCGACGATTTTGATAAAATCTATTTTTCGGTCGTTTGGTCGAGCAGAAATCCTAGATCCGGCGACTGAGCCGAAAACGGGATTGTCGAAGTTTCTTTTTCAAATTTCGACTTCGAAGCTATGCCATCGCTCTCAATTGGCATAGGGCAGCCAGAAAATAGGGATTATGTGTATATTTACGACGATTCTGAAAAAATCCATTTTTCGGTCGTTTGGTCGAGCAGAAATCCTTGATCCGGCGAGCGGGACGGAAACTGCCGAAAACGGGATCACGGAAGTTTATTTTCGAGAATTTTGACTTCAAAGCTATGCCATCGTTCGCAAGTGGCATATGGCAGCCAGAAAACGAAGGTTATGTGTATATTTTCGACGATTTGAAAAAAATCCATTTTTCGGTGGTTTGGTCGAGCAGGAATCCTAGATCCGGCGATCGAGCCGAAAACGGGATCGTCGAAAGTTTTTTTGAAAATTTCGACGGCTAAGCTATGCCATCGTTCTCAAGGGGCATATTGCACCCAGAAAACAGGGGTTATCTGCATATTTTCGACGATTAAAAAAAAAATTTTTTTCGGTCGTTTGGTGGGGTAGAGAACCTAGGTCCGGCGACCGAGCCGAAAAAGGGATCGGCGGAGTTTTTTTCAAAATTTCGACTTCTAAGCATTGCCATCGTTCTCAAGTGGCATATTGCACCCAGAAAACAGGGGTTATGTGCATATTTTCGACGATTTTGAAAAAATCCATTTTTCAGTCGTTTGGTCGAGCATAAATCCTTGATCCGGCGAGCGGGACGGAAACTGCCGAAAACGGGATCGCAGAAGTTTATTTTTGAGAATTTCGACTTCTAAGCTATGCCATCGTTCTCAAGTAGCATATGGCAGCCAAAAAACAGGGGTTATGCGTTATTTCCGATGATTTTGAAAAAATCCATTATTCGGTCGTTTGGTCGAGCATAAATCCAAGATCGGGCGACTGAGCCGAAAACGGGATCGTCGAAGTTTTCTTGAAAATTTCGACTTCTAAGCGATGCCATCGTTCTCAAGTGGCAGATGGCAGCAGGAAATCGGGAGTTATGTGTATATTTTCGACGATTTGGAAAAAATCCGTTTTTCGGTCGTTTGGTCGTGCAGAAATCCTAGATCCGGCGACCGAGCCGAAAACGAGATTATCGAAGTTTTTTAAAAATATTTCGACTTCCAAGCTATGCCATCGTTCTCAAGTGGCACATGGCAGTCAGAAAACAGGCGTTAGGTGTATATTTTCGCCGACTTTGAAAAAATCCATTTTTCGGTCGTTCGGTCGACCAGAAATCCTAGATCCGGCGACCGAGCCGACAACGGGATTCCCGAAGCTTTTTCTTTCAAATTTCGACTTCTAAGCTATGCCATCGTTCTCAAGTGGCATATGGCAGCCGGAATAAGGGGGTTATGTGTATATTTTCGACGATGTAGAAAAATTCGATTTTTCGGTCGTTTGGTCGAGCAGGAATCCTGGATCCGGCGATCGAGCCGAAAACGGGATCATCGATGTCGCAGAAACGCTCGGAATCCTTGATCTTTCGATTTCGCTGAAATGCGACGTATCAATCGATACAGAACTGCGATAACAGTTTTATCGTATTGAGAGTTTGGCGATGCATAAAATGAAGAATTTTGACACCCGTACACCCAGCCAAACTCTCAGAAACGGCGGGAATCCTCGATCTTTCGATTTCGCTAAGCTTCGACGTATCAATCGCCGCAGAACTGCGATATTAGTTTTATCGTATTGAGAGTGTGCAGTTGCATGAAACAAAGATTTTTGACACCCGTACACCCCGCCAATGTCGCAGAAACACTCCGAATTTTCGATCTTTCGATTTCGCTAAGATTCGACGTATCAATCGCCGCAGAACTGTAATACTAGTTTTATCTTATTGAGAATGTGTAGTTGCATAAAATGGAGGCTTCTGACGCCGGTACACCCAGCCAAACTCTTAGAAACGACGGGAATCCGCGATCTTTCGATTTCGCTAAGCTTCGACGTATCAATCGCTGCAGCACCACGATACCAGTTTTATCGTATTGAGAATGTGTAGTTGCATATAGGAAAGGCTTTTGACACCCGTACACCCCGCGACAGTCGCAGAAGCGCTCGGAATCCTCGATCTTTCGATTTCGCTATGATGCGACGTATCAATCGATACAGAACTGCGATACCAGTTTTATCGTATTGAGAGTGTGTAGTTACATAGAATGAAAGATTTTGACACCCGTACAGCCAGCCAAAATCTCAGAATCGGCGAGAATCCTCTATCTCTCAATTCCGCTAAGCATCGACGTATCAATCGCTGCAGAACTGCGATACCAGTTTTATCGTATTGAGAGTGTGTAGTTGCATGAAATAAAGAATTTTGACATCCATACACCCAGCCAAACTCTCAGAAACGCCGGGAATCCTCGACCTCTCGATTTCGCTAAGCATCGATGTATCATTCGCTGCAGCAGCACGATACGCGTTTTATCGTATTGTAAGTGTGTAGTTACATGAAATAGAGAATTTTGACATCTGTACACCCAGCCAAACACTAAGAAACGCCGGGAATCCTCGATCTCTCGATGTCGCTAAGCATCGACGTATCAATCGCTGCAGAACTGCGATACCAGTTTTATCGTATTGAGAGTGTGTAGTTGCATGAAATAAAGAATTTTGACATCCGTACACCCAGCCAAACTCTCAGAAACGCCGGGAATCCTCGACCTCTCGATTTCGCTAAGCATCGATGTATCATTCGTCGCAGCACCACGATACCCGTTTTATCGTATTGTAAGTGTGTAGTTACATGAAATAAAGAATTTTGACATCTGTACACCCAGCCAAACACTAAGAAACGCCGGGTATCCTCGATCTCTCGATGTCGCTAAGCATCGATGTATCAATCGCTGCAGAACTGCGATACCAGTTTTATCGTATTAAGAGTGTGTAGTTGCATGAAATAAAGAATTTTCACACCCGTACAGCCAGCCAAAGTCTCAGAAACGGCGGGAATCCTCGATCTTTCGATTTCGCTAAGCTTCGACGTATCAATCGCTGCAGCACCACGATACCAGTTTTATCGTATTGAAAATGTGTAGTTGCATAAAGTAAAGGCTTTTGACACCCGTACACACCGCGAATGTCGCAGAAACGCTCGGAATCCTCGGTTCTTCGATTTCGCTATAATCCGACGTATCAATCGCTGCAGTACCACGATACCAGTTTTATCGTATTGAGAATGTGTAGTTGCATGAAACAAAGAATTTTGACTCCCGTACACCCCGCGAGTGTCGCATAAACGCTCGGAATCCTCGGTCTTTCGATTTCGCTATGATCCGACGTATCAATTGCTGCCGAACTGCATTACTAGTTGTATCGTATTGAGAATGTGTAGTTGCATAAAATGAAGGCTTTTGACACCGGTACACCCAGTCAAACTCTTAGAAACGGCGGGAATCCGCTATCTTTCGATTTCGCTATGCTTCGACGTATCAATCGCTGCAGCACCACGATACCAGTTTTATCGTATTGAGAGTGTGTAGTTGCATCAAGTAATGGCTTTTGACACCCGTACACCCCACGAATGTCGCATAAACGCTCGGAATCCTCGGTCTTTCGATTTCGCTATGATCCGACGTATCAATCAATACAATCAATTGAGAATGTGTAGTTGCATAATGTAAAGGCTTTTGACACCCGTACACCCAGCCAAACTCTTAGAAACGGTCGGAATCCGCGATCTCTCGATTTCGTTAAGCTTCGAAGTTTCAATCGCCGCAGAACTGCGATACCAGTTTCATCGTATTGAGAGTGTGAAGTTGCATGAAACAAAGAATTTTGACACCCGTACACCCCGCAAATGTCGCAGAAACACGCGGAATCCTCGATTTTCCGATTTCGCTAAGATTCGACGTATCAATCGCTTTAGAACTGCAATACTCGTTTAATCGTATTGAGAATGTGTAGTTGCATAAAATGAAGGCTTTTGATACCCGTACACCCAGCCAAACTCTTAGAAACGACGGGGATCCGCGATCTCTCGATTTCGTTAAGCTTCGACATATCAATCGCTGCATCACCACGATACCAGTTTTATCGTATTGAGAATGTGTAGTTGCATATAGTAAAGGCTTTTGACACCCGTACGACCCGCGAAAGTCGCAGAAACTCTCGGAATCCTCGATCTTTCGATTTCGCTAAGATGCGACGTATCAATCGATACAAAACTGCGATTCCAGTTTTATCGTATTGAGAGTATGTAGTTGCATAAAATGAAGAATTTTGACACCCGTACACCCCGCGAATGTCGCAGAAACACTCGGAATCCTCGATCTTTCGATTTCGATAAGATTCGACGTATCAATCGCTGCAGAACTGCAATACTAGTTTTATCGTATTGAGAATGTGTAGTTGCATAAAATGAAGGCTTTTGACACCGGTACACCCAGCCAAACTCTTAGAAACAGCGGGAATCCGCGATCTTTCGATTTCGCTAAGCTTCGACGTATCAATCGCTGCAGCACCACGATACCAGTTTTATCGTATTGAAAATGTGTAGTTGCATATAGGAAAGGCTTTTGACACCCGTACACCCCGCGAAAGTCGCAGAAACGCTCGGATTCCTCGATCTTTCGATTTCGCTAAGTTGCGACGTATCAATCGATACAGAACTGCGATACCAGTTTTATCGTATTGATAGTGTGTAGTTGCATAAAATGAAGAATTTTTCTACCCGTACACCCAGCCAAACGCTCAGAAACGGCGGGAATCCGCGATCTTTCGATTTCGCTAAGCTTCGACGTATCAATCGCTGCAGAACTGCGATACCAGTTTTATCGTATTGAGAGTGTGTAGTTGCACGAAAAAATGAATTTTGATACCCGTACACGCCACGAATGTCGCAGAAACACCCGGAATCCTCGATCTTTCGATTTTGCTAAGATGCGGCAGATCAATCGCTGCAGAACTGCAATACTAGTTTTATCGTATTGAGAATGTGTAGTTTCATAATGTAAAGGCTTTTGACACCCGTACACCCCGCGAATGTCGCAGAAACGCTCGGAATCCTCGGTCTTTCGATTTCGCTAAGTTGCGACGTATCAATCGATACAGAACTGCGATACCAGTTTTATCGTATTGAGAGTGTGTAGTTGCATAAAATGAAGAATTTTGACACCCGTACAGCCAGCCAAACCCTCAGAAACGGCGGGAATCCGCGATCTCTCGATTCCGCTAAGCTTCGACGTATCAATCGCTGCAGAACTGCAATACTAGTTTTATCGTATTGAGAATGTGTAGTTGCATAAATTGAAGGCTTTCGACACCGGTACTCCCAGCCAAACTTTTAGAAACGGCGGGAATCCGTCGAGTGATGGAACGAGAAAAACGTGGATATGGGACGAGGTGGTATTGCGATGAGACCAGGAGAAAGAGGAAGAGGAGAAGATGAAGAAGAAGAAGAAGAAGAAGAAGAAGAAGAAGAAGAAGCGGAGGAAGAAGAATAAAACAGTCTGAGGAAAGAGCCCGACAGGATGACGCTGATCAATCTCTCGCTTTCGACTTTCGTCCGACTCCGATCCACCCTTATTTCTTTCTGCCTTTTTTCCTTTGCTCTATTTCGCATCTTCCCTCCTCCACGTTTCTTTTTTATCTGTTCATTATCTATATTCGTTCTCTTGGATAAATAATACCTGTATTTGCTTCGGATTTTCTTCTTATTTTTGTGTACGAAACTGATAGTCAAATTTTATTAAAATAGATCTCCTCGGACGCGGAGAACGGGAAGGCCATGCCTTCGGGCTGTGTCAGTTACGTTCACCTTTTGTCTAGCGACTCTAAGCATTATTCCTCAGTTCGCTCACTCTCATTCGAATACATCAATCGCTCATCAGATATGTGAAAGTCCAGGGCCTCGCAGTGCACTTTGACATCCCGGTGTATACGGTTTTGTGAGTTATACTAAAAAATCTGGGTGCGAAGATCACACGATTTTGAGAGATATTTCATAGACATTTAGACGGAGAAACGTTTAGGTACTCTTCTACATCAACGACTCGTGTCTTTACTTTTTTGTAATTAAACAATTCAACGTTGAGAAATTTTTTTTTCGTACATATTTCTCAGTACTTTATATATCTAGTCAATATTTCGAGGATGCGCAGCAAATTGTTCAGTTATTTTTATATTTCATTCGCTTTGATAAAAATATTGTAAATAAAATCCGCCATCAATTTCATATTTTGAGTATGTACGGCAAATTGTTAATATTTCATCCGTTTTGGTTAAATATTGGTGAAGAAAATCCGCGTTACCGCTCCCTCCGTGCATCCTTCTTCGGCAGGTCAACCGAAGAAACGTAAAGAGAAGTCTACGATTTTTTGGAGGGGCGCATGTAGTTCGTACCAAAAAGGCAATTTTACCAATTATTTCCGTCGTTTTGGGAAGGCTGCGGAGGGAAGAGAGTGTCGTGCGACAATCTCAGGTAGAGAATACCGGGTTGAACCCTTGGAGGGGAGAATAGGGCGTCGTGAGTCGGCCAACAGGTCAAGAGATCTACGGCGTCGAGCCTGACTTCATCGCTGTCGAAGAGTATCTATAACCAAGATACAGTACTAATATACTTCAGGTAGTCGACGGGGGGCGGTGACCGAAGGAAAAGGACAAAAGGGTTTGTTGCCTTGCGGCCGGTTACTTCCGATTGGTCGAGACGATCGCCGATCGGTGTCCTACAAATTGGCGTGTAACCGATGACCGACATGTCAGTCGACGAAACCAACTCGAACAGTGAACCTCGTCGTGCGTCGGCAAGACTTAAGAATCTAGAAGACTCCAACGTCTCGAAGAAGGTCTCAGGCGAGGCTCCGAAAGACGAAGTCAAGGTCGATAACAAAGGAAGAAACATCAGCGGAAAAAAGATGGCTCTCGTTCAATTTGGACATGCCAATGTCCTTCATTGTACAGAACGTCTTGTATCGACCGAGGAATCAATATATTCTCTGTCGCCTTCTAGTGTGGAGTCTGCAGTCTCAACCACAAGTTGGAATATCAACAACAATTTTCGCAGCAACAATTCACACGCGCCGCATCAGGTGCCGTACAGTGGATGGCAAAACATTGGACAAGTGCAAAGTACCGTTATCAACAACGAACAAGTTCGTCATTATGTGAGGCAACAACAACATCAAGGACAGCATCAAGGACAGCATCAAGGACAGCATCAAGGACAGCATCAAGGGCAGCATCAAGGACAGCATCAGGGACAACAGTACGGTCAAATTATTGGCAAGCAACAAGGCGACGTTGTTCAACAGTCCAATGGTCACAATGCTACTCCCAGCACGAGTCAAGGTTTGTGCAACACTCTATACATTTGTTTTCTCCTCTGATTGTGTTTCGGCGATTAGCTGCCAAAATAGTTGAGTAATCGACCGCTCTTCTGTTACCAAACATTTTTCTGGGAAACGCACGATTTATATAAACGAGTGCCTAAGTTTTGTGAAAGTCCACTAGAGTTAGGAATATTCGGTGGTAGCGAGGTCGAGCCATTTTCAGGTGTAAAAATTGAAATATTGCAAATTTTCGACAAGCATGAATGAAAACTTTTATAAATCGCTTAAATATTATTGTTTATACAGTTTGAGCTTCGACGTTGTCACGTAAATGTTAACTTTGGTACGTTGAACATAGTTTTCGTACTTCGGAAAAAATCTGGTATTTTTTATAGTAAAAAAAAACATATATTTTCTGACTCGCTAGAAATATAAAATGCGTTAAGGGGAGGTTCCTTTATAATTGACCGAATCTACACTAAGTTCAGGAATTAATTGTGGATAAAGAACAAAACGTAATACGGTGTTTTTTTTTTATCTCCATTTATCCTCCAATTCTAATAAAAAAAAGGTTTGAAGCATAAATAAAGATTTTAAAAAATACCAGCTTATTACGTCTTGTTGTTCATTCACAATTAATTCCTTAACTTAGTGTAATTCGCCGGTCAACTATAGAGGAACTTCCCCTTGATTGATAAAAGTAATTAATGAAGCAAGGAAATGTGGAATTCACAGAAATTATATTCGGCACTTTGCTAAAGTTTAAGTTTAAGTTCGTTACATATCAATACAAAATAGAAAACTTTTGCGAAAAAATTGCATTATTATTGGAGCGGTCAAGTTATTTTCAGGACACAAAATTGAACCATTGTCTTTTACAAAAAAAAAAACAGACATGTAAAAACGATAAAAAATACCATGATCCATCGTATAGTTATTATTCCATCGTTAATTAATTATTGTTGTCAAATGTGACATGTTCAAAATCATTTTTCTCGAAAGAAAAAGAAAATTGGTTTTTTTGTTTCTGGCGTCTTTTTTGCAATTCCTGAAATTGAATCGAGATTGATGAACCGCAAAGTCGCTTTTGGCCCACTTTGACTTCGTTGGGGAAAGATTCTGAAACGAATAGCATAACTTCGATATATTAAATATTGTGGCACGGTACGTCCTGTCGAGTCGAAGGGATGATGGACTATCCACCACGGTCCAGCGTTGACAAGTTTATTGATCGCTTCTATACATTCTTGTATACGATAACACGGGCTATACAGTAATACAGAGTGCAGAGTTCACGAGCGATCCCACAAGTTTCCCAAGATCACCGTCGACGGGCCACCAGCACGTCGTCCTTAGAGTCCTAATAGTTCAGTCTGCACGTGATACATTGCAGCTCCCACTTCCTACTTGAAACAACCCCTAAACGCCTCGAGAACACCCTCGTTACCACACCGCGGCACAGCATCGGCTTACACTATGACTCTCCATCTCTTTCGAAAATCTCAAACCAGCGGTCTCACCATGCCTATATATAATGACTAACCTCTTCAGCGGCATCCCTCTTCGCGATCGATACTTTACTTAGGCTCAGCACTCCCGAGATTAAATTTGCAATGTGATTCAGACCCCAATACGAAATCTTTTTTTTTTTTAAATCAAAGCTATAAAAGTTTAACATATTATAATACAATACCATTTAAACAATTATACACTGTGTAAAATTCCTGAAAATGTGCAGAAAGCTCTTTCACAGAAACTGGAACATGAATTTATTGAATGAAATTGGGGCACATTTTTGCCAAAACGTTATACAAGTCGTGGTGGTTTTATATAATTTAACTTTAATTTCATAACTTGAAAATTGAATTAAACATTCTTTTTTTGGATATGAAATTTTGGGTAATTAAATTTCCTCCTCGAATTCAGTAAATACACAGTAAATTAAATTTATATACAGTATATAAAATTTCCAAATATTTTTTACAGTGTAAATTCTCCAAAATCTTGTAGTGAATTAGAATGAATCCTCTTCTCGGTTATTTTTCTAACGATCCAAAAATCATTGTTATTGATTCTGAAATTATCAAATTTAGGTCAACGACTTGCGTCGATTCTCTAGAGAAATAGAAGCATGATACAGTGATGCCAGACGGGCGAGAAAAGTCCCTCGGCTGGATTTTTCACCCCCCACTCTGCCGCCTGCGGGACAAGTAAATCCCGCGGCCCGCACGGTCGCGCGACTTCCCCCACCCGCGCGACGCTGCTCGGTAGTGGCTGTTAGCGCGGTAGGCCACGCCCACCGGTCGCTCGCCGTGCGCTATTATTTCTATTATGCTATTGTTCTCTGAACATTAAAAAAATTTAACAAATAGAATAAAAATTAATGTTTATTTTTTTTATCGATCCGGTACAGCATAAATTTTTATTTATAAAAAAAAGAACAATTCACCTCGGATCGAACTAACGACCTCATGATTATGAGTCACGAGCTCTGCTGTTGCGAGGTTTTTCTGAGGATCCACAAATTATGATATGAATTCAAAAAAGTTTTAAGTAAAAAAAAAAATATTTAAGTTCTAATTCATATACAGAATCCGAGAAAATATCATGGCTAAAATTGAACGGTGGCGTCGCCGGAAAAGAAAATATTATCGATAATTATGCCTTAAAATTAGGGTTTAGAATTTCAGTTGGATATCGGTTAATTTTTTTTTCTTGTAGATCATGACATTCCGCAAATTTTGTTTATTCAGAGACCTTAATATCATTCCCAAGATATAGCTACTTGAGTAAAAAATTGGAAAAAGATTAATATCTCGCTATTTGATGTTTTTTCAGTTTTTTACTCAAGTAGCTACATCTTGAGAATGATTCTTAGTATTGAGATCTCGGAATAACCGAAATTTGCGGAATGTCATGAACTGCAAGAAAAAAAAATTCACCGGAATCCAACTGACATTCTAAACCTAAATTTTACGGCATAATTATCGAAAATATTTGTTTTTCGGGCGACGCCACCGTTCAATTTTAGCCATGATATTTTCTTGAATTCTGTATATGAATTAAAACTTTCAACAATTTTTTTACTTAAAACTTTTTTTAATTCATATATTGAACATTCAATAAGCCATACATTTGTGAATCCTCATAAGAAGACCGGTAACGCAGCGGCAGAGCTCGTGACTCGTAATCATGAGGTTGTCTGTTCGATCCGAGGTGAATATTTTGTTTATAAAAAAAATTATGATATACCCGATCGATAAAAAAAAATAAACATTAATTTTTATTCTGTTTGTTACATTTTTTTAATGTTCAGAGAACAATAGCATATGAAAAATAATAGCGTAAATAATAGCGTACGCCGAACGACCGAGAGGCGTGGCTTACCGCTACAAGTTCGTGCCTGCTACGGCGCGCGGGAGAGGGAAGCCGCCGGGTGGGGGAGCCGAGGGACTTTTCTGCGGGAGCGCCTGGCATCACTGGCATGATATACTTCGGCCACGATTTGATAAGAGATGATCGCGGTGTGTCGACAAAAACCTCGAGGCAATTTGAAAAGTAATGCGTTTCTCTCAGCACGTACATTTAGCTTAGCTTGTACCTTCTCAGAGACATTCAAAGCAACCTTTTACCGCGTTTCATTGTCTCGAAAAATCTTCGAATTCAACACAGTGTTGAAATCGTGAAGACGAAATGTTTTTGGGAGCGCGGAAAAGCTTCATCGAATACTACCGCAGGCATGTAAATTTACGAGCAAGACAAAGCGGGTTAATCCAATATCATGCAGAAGTACTGGTACTATTTATGGCTTTGAGTGGCCCAGCGGGAACCGTAGCTTTCTCGGTTGGCTACCCCGAACCCCTGCTGAGTGCGGAGCTCAGGACTCTCAACAAGTTATACGTTTTATGACACCGTCAGTGGGGCAAACAAAGTTTTTCCGGTCCCAGGTTAGCATTCATCCGTTCGTCGCTTCACCGATCGATGGTTATTAGTCAATAATGTATATGGTAACGACGTCACTATTGCTCCCTCACAATGTAATAAAACAAAACGAAAAATACCGAGTCAGGTAAACGTAGACCAACTTGTGACCTATTTTATTGCGTTAAGTAGTATTACCCCCATGGAAAAAAAATATATTTCGAAATATTTTTGGAAGTATATTTTTCGATGTATCCAGTATATATATTGGATACATAGGAAATTCATATTATGTATTATATATATATATCCGAGATGTATAACTTTTTGCCGTGTTATATATTGCATGTATACATAAAAGATATATAATCAATATATTTTCAATACATTTGTTATATACAACAATATATATTATTTATATTTAGCATAAGTGGGAGATATATTGTTGATATATAATTTATGTTATGGCAATATGTAAATTATATATCTAGAATCTACAAAGATTGCCTCTCTAAATTTGAAAAAGTTGAAATCATTTTTTTTTCATTCCTAAAAAGTGGAAATACATATATTTCGTCTCGAGGATTTTTTATTGAGAGTATTACATTGTTAGTATTAATGAATGCAGTGTAATATTTGGATATTTTGGAGAGAATTCTAATTTGTTTTATTTTTTAGGAGCCTTTAGATTAATGAAAATAACCGCTTCGATTGTCAAATATTCGCGGATATCAATAATAAATAAGAAAATAAATATAACACAAATAAACGTCGAGATTTTTACGGACAACATTTATTTCATAATAACAAATCTTTTTCATCAACCAATTTTAGAGTGTATTCGTGTATGACTTTTGATGATTTAACATCAAATTGTTCAAAAACATATCATTATAAAAATAGATATAAAAAAAACATTCACAAATTAAATTCGCATAGATTTATACTTATCTTAATATTCCGTAGATTAAACAATTTTAAAAGAAAATAATCACGTCGATCTAGAGCACGTCTGCTCAACGCCACGCACGCAGGATGAGAGAGCGATCGATTTGCCTCGACGATCAGTATTGATTTTGCATGGGGAACATACGATTTACGGAAATTGCCGAAACCATACGAGTCCACAAGACCGGGCTCGAAGTGATTTGGGCGCGCTTAGCTTTGAAATATCAATCGAAATCATCACATTATCCCCCCTAATTTTGTATGACAAATCTGGGAGATATGGAATGCAAAATTATTTTAACGTTGTCATATTGGTTTATCTTGTCAAAACACATTCATCCATCCTCACTCATTCCTGGACTCCACCTCACAAAAGGTCTCGTCCTTGACTCCACCCCAATAAGGGTCTTGTCCTACTGTCTTAACCTAAAAAACATAACCTAAACATTATTGCTAAACCAATATGATGTTTCTCTTTGTTTTTGCAAGTGTGATATTGAGTTATTTCATTTAAATTTATTGTCTTTGTTTCAATTCTAATAAATTCAATATTGATTCTGATGTCAATTTATGCCTCCTATGGAAGCTACGTCATTCGTCTTAAAGTCAAATAACCCATAAACATGTATAGCGAGACTTATAAAATAGATTTCATTTATAGGCTTACAGCAAAGATTTATACATCTTTCCCTACTTCTTCCATCCAGGTCCTTCGAATAAATGAAAAAATATATGTGTGACTCTATCAGTGTTGCTTGAAAGATGTGGTACTTTCAACAACACCAAATCTCCAATTGCTAACGGAATGTCCGAAATCGATTTTTGTTGTCGCTTGCGTCTTTCGAAGTTTTCCCTCAATCTTTCATGAGCTATTGAAATTTTTAATTCGTGATGTTGTTTTTCCGGCGAAGGGAATTTGAAAAGCTCGTGAAATCTATCTTTCGGTACAATCCCCCAATGTAATTCATATGGCATGAATCCAGTACTACTGTGGGTAGTGAAATTTAATAACTCCTCCAATTTCGGTAAATGTTTTGCCCATCTCGTGTGTTGTTCTGCACAAAATGTTCTAAAAAATTTCCCTAATTCTCGCATGATTCGCTCGGTCGGATTAGATTGTGGGTGTCGAATGGATGAATAAATAATTTTAATGTCGTTGTTGGGTAATTGCTCTTTCTACAATTTCGAAGTAAATTGCGATCCGTTATCGGACAATATACGTTTCGGTTTAGCAATTTTTTGACAGTAATCATCGAAAATTTTGTTAACAACAATTTTTGCGGTGGTCTTTTTTACTGCGTACAATTGAACCAATTTTGAGAAAGCATCCATAACGACAAATATATATTGAACCCCTCCTATTGATCTTGGTAACGGCCCATAAAAATCTACGGTAACTAGGTCGTTAGGGGCTTCTGATTTTACGAGACAATATTCACCTTCCATTGTACGTTGTAGATGTTTAACTCTTTGACAGAGATCACAACGAACGATATATCTTTTTGCATCTTGGTTCATTCCACGCCAATAATAAAATCTTTTGAGCTGTCCAATAGTTTTATATATACCTGCATGTCCGATTCGGTCATGCTCATTTTGTACTACAGCTTTTTGTAATTTTTGTACTTTGAATTAACAAAATCCATCTTATGATTCGTGCTGTATGATAAGGCGTTCTGTTTAAAAACGTTAATGCTTGGTGGTTGGTAATGACAATAAATGGTTTAATAAGCAAATAGATTCGAAATTTAACTATAGAGTAAACAATCGCCAAAAGCTATTTTTCCGTCGTCGTATAATTCACCTCAGCATTGTTTAAGGCTCTACTAACCAAGGATATTATTCTTTTATCATTGTTATTATCAATTTGAAATGAAATACCGCTAATACCTTTATCGGAGGCATCTGTTTGCAAGAAGAAAGTTAGATCGATTTGATAGGGAGATAATTTCACGGCTTGTTTGAATTGATTTTTTAACGCTTGATAGGCTTGCGAGTGAAAAGTAGTCCATTTCCATCTCGTATCTTTTTTCAATAATTCACGAAATGGTTCAACAAACGAAGCGTGGTTCGCAGAAAATTGTATGTAATAATTAAATATTCTGAGGAATTTTTGAAGATCTAGCCTACACTTTGGCTCCTCAAAATTGGTTATAACATCGAGTTTATTGGGATCAGGAACAATTCCTTGTTGAGAGAGTATGAAACCCAAAAAATTTACCGAGTTCTGACAGAAAAAAGCCTTACCCAAACGCAAAGTGAAATTGTGTTGATCAAGTCGCTGGAAGATTTTTTCTAAATATTTCAAATATTGCTCGAAAGTAGTTGATGTTATTAATAAATCGTCCACATAATAATTTAAAAAATCATGGAAATCGTCACGAAAAGTGATATTTAGCGCTCGAATAAATCCACTACCCGATGTCTTAAGTCCGAACGGTATAACCTTAAATTGGTACAAATTTCCTTCGAATAAAAAGGCAGTATACTTTCGAAACTCCTTTTTCAATGGTATTTGCCAGTATCCATGGGTGAGATCTAATGTACTCATAAAATTTTTTCCGTGATGTTTCTGCATTAATTCTGCAATGACTGGAGGGGATTCGTTGTCTCCCTCTATGATCGCGTTGAGATATCGCGCGTCTAGACAAACTCTAATCCGTCCATTCTTTTTATCCACGATTCGCAGTGGGTTACAATAAGGACGATTCCCTCTTTCGATGATGTCGGCCTCGCACATTATTTTGAGCTCTTTTCGAACCGCGTCCCTTAAATAAATCGGTACCGGATACGAGTGATTAGATATTGGTTTTGTTTGTATTAATTTAATCTCGTGTTCGTACACAGAGGTACGCCCAGGTCTATCAGAGAATAAATTTTTGTATTTTTAAATCAAATTCAACATCGAATCTGCTCGGTCACGATCGAGAAACATGAGCTTGCGCGCGACAGATCGAAATTCGTCGGAGAAACTTCTATCCCTATTCAGACTGTGCTCGTACGCAACGTTAAACCCGTCTTCAATGATTTTTTCTTCACGTTGTAAATATTCGAAATCAAAGTCCTCATTGTTGTCGAATTGAAAACTGTTAGATTTATCGTCTTCCTTCAAATCGGTTAACTCAATTTGATTGAGCGAATAGATCTGGCCACGATTATTCGTTTTGTCTATTAATTCGCTTGACGTTTTTACTGCAGCGTAAATTTCTTCGCTACTTTCCTCATTATTGAATAAGGTTTGTAAATTAAACGAATCTATGTCCGCGTTGTAATCGTCTTTTTTATTTATGTCTCCTTGTAACTGAATTAACTTATCATTAACTGTTTCAATATTGTTAGTAGTATTTCCTATATGTACATCCGCGCTTTTTAGCTGATTACTATATTGATATTCTTTCGCGTGATCATCATTTCGATATATTGGTACGTCCGATGTACGAATAATGCGCACGAGCAACTTGTCTTGGGCTCGGCTTACATCGAGTCGCTCCGAAAAATCTCGATCCAATAAAACTCGATCCTGACTGAGAGGTTTACCGAAAATCGAAATCGTTTTATTCTCGTAATTGATTATACCTTTACATTAATGTAACCAATCGTTCCCAAGAATACCGTCCGATGTTAGATAAGGAACGACGAGAAAAACGTGTCTGAAAGTACAATCACCAATATGCGCTTCAAACAAAATTTGTTTTTTAATTGTGGTGGCCTTTTTTCCCACCGCGGTCGACACGTAAATATTTGTGACTGGTAATTCGTTCAAATTGTGGAAGCATCTTAGTTTATTATAAAACTGTTCGGAAATACATGTCACTTGACTGTCAGTGTCAACTAACACTCTAATCTCAATTTTTCCCATGAATAGTACGTGTGGCGACGGCTTTGTACTAAATTTTAATTTTATTGGCTGTGTAGGTGTGCCTTCAATATCCTCATGGAGGTCATCTATAAAATCGAGAAATTTCTGACAAGATGGCGGACCCATTTTTATCGTGTCGAGAATTAGTTTAAATTATTTTCACGATTTTCCAGCGGTTGTTCAGTTGTGTTTTGTGTGATTGATGTTTTATTTTGATTTAAGTTTGGTGGCGGTGTTCGAAAATCTGGCCAACGTATCAATGATGTTGGACTATATTGAAAATATTGACTATTCGAACTTGGTGTGAAATAACTCCTATCATATTTTGGTCTCATATTATCATTTCGAATTTGTGAATTTGATTTTCGTTGACGATTCCGTGAGTCACGATCATGTCTGTTATTGTAATGATCATTATATTGTCCCGGCCGAGCAACCCGAACACTGTTTACTTGCGCGCGATTTACTTGTGTATTAGGCTGCGCGTTTCGAGATTCTCTACTCCTCATAAAATCCTCCTGTGCGATATCTAATTGCGAAAGAGCTTGGGCGACAGCATTGGTGTCAGAAAAATTTACCGTCGATAAATTTGAGCGTATACGAGGCGGCAGTTGTTGTACAATTGCATAATTGATTTCGTACGGTGGTAGTGATGGATCAAAATGTCTTGTCTCCTTTAATTGATTGTAAAAATACGCGTGCATACTACCATCGCTTGTTTTGTACCGTCTCACCGCCCATTGGGTCTTGAATTTAAATTTAATGGGTACTGAGTAGAACTCTTCCGTAAAAAGCCTTTTAAAATCTTCGAAAGACGCAATTCGATTTCTCATTACATTATACCATACTTTAACACGACCTTCTATTATATTTTAGAGGGTTATTTTCCTCCAAAAATTTGGGAATACTTCTATTAATGTGCAAATTTTGCAACGTATTTACAAGCCCATTTACTAATTGATCTGATGCCTGCTGGTTGTTCGCCTCGGGTTGAGCGTTGCCTCTCGGTTGATGTTGTTGTGCAATCCAGTTTCGTTGCTCGTCACGTAGTCTCAACAATTCGGCCCGTTGTTCTTGTAATTGTTGTCGTTCCTCTCTCAAGCGTTGCCTCTCGGCGTCGATATTAACTCGTTCCTCTCTCTCCGCGTCAGACATTTCTTTTGATATATTTGTATCTCTGCTATTATTTAGATTTGAATTAGTATTTATGCTCTTTTGTGAAATTTTCGATGCTATTACTTTCGTTTTCGGAGTAACTTTATTTTTTAATTTTACTGATGTTTTCGCAATTGGAGTGGATGACTTCAAAATGCCCGATTTAGAACGTGTCAAACACGGTGAATTATTATTGTTTTTCATTTGTTTTGTCATGAGACTCAATTATGATTAAATTTTTTGCTGAATTTGTGCCAACAAGTTACATATCAATTACATATCAGATATACAGAGGATATAGAATTTTTTGCCGCTATATATAGCGTATATAATTTATATATCCGTGTGTATATTCTCAAGTATACATTATTTCTATTGGGGTACGCCGTAATGCTGTAAAGTAATGATAAGTATAGAGTTTTTCGTTGCGCTAATTGCAAGTTAATACGTTCCGATAGAAGTCCTCGAGCTCGTTATACTTTTTCGACGCAATCTATATCGCAATCTCGGATCTTCTTGGCGACGTCGAACGGCTTTAATGTTTCTAAATTTAATTGCACTTGTTTGGAGGCTACAGCGAACTTAGTCCATGCACACGAATGCTTTTACGTCGGTGAATCATGCGATAAGCGATCTTTTCGGCAGGCTCAGTGCACATTTGTAGCGGCTGAACACGCAAATAGCCACGTTATTCAAGTCGATCAATGAACTAACAATGTACTAATCGAAGGTTTTACTTATGTTTCAGCGGGAGAACGTGAAAATAAGCAATCGAGCGGTAAACGGGCGAGGACCGCTTACTCCAGTGCTCAACTCGTGGAGCTGGAAATAGAATTTAATAGAGGACGATACCTGTGCCGTCCACGTAGAATTGAAATGGCCGCGGCACTAAATCTCACCGAGCGACAGATCAAAATCTGGTTTCAAAATCGTCGCATGAAGTACAAGAAGGACCAGATTCAGAAGACTGTGGGAAATCCCACACCGACGAAGTCTCCAACACAATCGCCGCACCAAGGATCGGTAATCGGATCGGCGATCTCTCAAACCGATTATCCGATAGCAGTTCCCAATCTGGTGTCGCCGGTTCACGGTTACTGGAGCCATCTCGAAAAAACGGAGGGACCCGCCCACACGAGTCAGACGCTGGATCTGAACTCGTACTATCAGCCTCAGCAGACCGGCTACGTATGGAACATGCAGAGCGGTCAATTCTCCCAAACCAATTCCGATTTCCAACAAACGGAAATCGGTTACACTCGGGAACAAAACAGTGCTCCCGCCGCCAGTTATCCCCAACCGTTTGCTGAAGCAAACGGTCAGGTGGATAACTACTTACCGGTTCTGCCCGATCTCACCCCGTGGCTTCCAGAGAATCCCGATCAGGCTGAACCGATCATTGTGCCTGATTTCGCCGATATCTGCCTCGATATTTCGCTGGAGACTCGCGGGATCACTTCCAACTTCACTAGCCTGTAAGCTTAATTGTAATTGTAAATTGTATGTACATGAGTTATAAAAAATATTTTATGATTAATTCTAGTTTAAGTTTGGTCTATTATTAAGATTCGCGCTTATAATTGATGCGAATCTTGGTAGCTCGAAACGTGAGCTGAACAGGTTTTACACAACCTTCTTTTCATGCTAACATGATTGTAATTTTTTTTTGATTCTAAGCCTTTGGAGATAAAAATGAAAAAAAAAAAAAAAAGTGTACTAATTTTTCTAGGCTAAGCTTTTAGGCTAAACGAACGGAAAATGACTAAAATTACATTTTCTGAGAAAGGCCGTGATCTGCTTCGACAAAAACCTTTCTCTACTTTCTTTAACCACGTACACAACGAAGTTGGATATTTTGTATCATATCTTAAGGTCATAAGTACTCGATGTTTTTTTAACGCGAGGTTTAAATTGTCAAGTATCCCAAATAATGATGATAATAATAAACTTTTTTGATTCAAGTATTTTTCACGTTGATTTTTATCCTATTCACGAATCGTACAAAAAATTATTCAACGCTCCTTATTTCCATTATATTAAAAAGATTACGTTCCAGGAACTTAAACGTGCAGAAACAAAGTTATTGCCGAAATGATTATAGGTATTTAAAGTTTTTCGTTCCTCTATGTGACTAAACGTCCGTAAAACAGAAATTCATGGCAAGGGAAAAATTTTCTTGTCGCAAATCGAGAGGAAGATGGCCAAAAAAAGGGATGCATGATACGCCATACAAATATATTTAGTTCTGAAGAGTACGGTTGATACGGGGTTCGGATGATGCGAATAGCAGTAACAGAGAAGAGAGCGAATGCTATAGAATACTCGCGAGGGGTGCAAAGGGAGGATCTCGCGTACACGAGCAGTGCGTGGAGTGGGTATACGGAAAGGGTGCGAGGGTTGCCGTCGGCGTCGACGTAGGGCGAGTGAGGGACGCGAGGGGCCCGTAGGTTTCAACCATGATTTCCATTCGGCAGCCATCCATTTTATTTGAGACTGGAAACTGACAGATAGACGTGGATCCGAGTGCCGGTGACGTGGCAAGTCTTGCACGGTTATACGTGTGTTCGTGAAACTCCAGTTACGTATATACAGAGTGATTCAGAATGAAGGCATTTCCTTGCAAAACTCGACCTCCCTTTTTTCAAAAAAAAAAAAAGAAAAATAGAATTGTAGTCTACCTTCACAAAAATGAACACGTTTCTCGTTTGTCATTTCAATTTTCAATACCGATATCCTTTCTAAGTATTTCCATTTTTTCTACATACTTGATTTTTACATTTTGAAAACTGCTTAAATATGTTTTATAATATTTATAGCTTCATCGTACAATTGTTTTTTTTTTTTTTTTTTTTTCATTCATTTAAATTATTAAAATTGTGTTCAAATTGCACGAGGAAATAAGGGTTTGTATTTTTTGCTGCAATGACATAAGTGTAAAAAAAAAGTAAATGTGTATTTTGTAGGCAGGGATGATAAAGAATTTTGTATAAAAGAAATTTAGTAGAAGATTCTCTTTTTGGGTCACCCTGTAGTAATAACACGTAGGTTTGTACGACTCTCACAGAAAAGTTTGACGTTCGAGCATCGCGAACAACTTTTCACTTGTCGCAGAGCGTTTCATTTTCTCACTTAGGTTTGTATTTTTTTATTAATTTTTTTTTAACATTGGCTATAAATTTATTTTTACTCAAACTACTTTCAAGATATCAATGATAAAGTATATTCTCTATGGTAGAAAATTCTATGCCGTTCGTATGCTGCCAATAAATACAAAGCCTGAGGCGTGGGGGCGTTCATAGAAACCGCGAAGATCCGGCACGAGCGTACATATTCGAATCTGAATCGGGGATTCTCACGGTCTGCATTTACTGCGGAATAAGGTCCATGCGCAAAGGGCCACGACTTTTATCCCACAGGGGATGAATAATGGATGGATAATGTAGGAATTGACTATCACGTTCATGAAGGAAGTCTGATTCTCTCAAGAAAGCGGAAAATGCACCACTCATGCGAAGAAATATCTATCAGTGTAGCATGAACATTTTGACACGTGATACGAAAAAAAAAAAAAAAAAAAAAAAAATGTAACCCATGAACTGGGTTACTGGTAATATTTATTTTTACAAAAATGTTCTATTATTTGGTGGGCTTAAAAACATCGAAATTCGTCATTCATTCTCAAATCAACATTAAATTATGTGGATTACAAAAAAAAATTCCGGAATGGTTGTAGCTGAACATTTCGACACGTAATACAAAAGGAAAAATTTATCCCATAAACTGGGTTACAGACAATATTTATTTTTACAAAAATGTTCAATTTCTTGTTGCGTTTAGAAACATCGAACTTTCTCGTTCATTCTCAATTCACCATAAAAATCAGCTTTAAATTACGTAGATTTCAAAAAAATATTTCTGCGAAATGGTAAATGGTCAACATGAACTCATGCAAACTTTGTAATTAAACATAAACACGCTACAAAAATGCGGGGGAAAAAATGAGCACCTGTTTCTTGAAGACCTTGTAACCCTCCTTAAGGGAATAAAACGTGGAAGTCAAGAAAGTAGCTGTCTCAAGACGCTTAAGGATTCAACCGGCACACGGAACCTCGTAGTCCTCCACTCGCAGTTAAAACGCAGAAAAATTGAAATGGGAGATGCGAAGAATGAATAAAGATCAGAGAGAGAGAAAGAGAGAGAGAAATGATCCAAGGGGCGACAGCGTCGGTGGTTGGCAGCACGTGAATCTGTTCGCCGTGCGCTCGCGAGAACTCGAGGGTCGCTCGGGTACCGAGGGTTCAGAATCCGGACGCCTGGACTCGCGTGCTCCGTGCACGCGAGTGATATTAGGTAGATACGTATGAACTTTGATATATTCGAGGCGCCAAGGAACCTCCTGGAAGGCACCATACTGCGGCAAGTATCCAAACTATACGTGATCTGCAACTTTTCCAGTGGCATCTTTCGACACTGGTAAGCCTATAGTATCCTTTCTCCTGCTCCCTCACTCTTTGGGTAGTCCGGTTCTTCTCAGGAAACTGTTCCGCAGTCGCTCATGAACATCACGGTGTAAATGAGACAACAACGGGAGAAATACCAAACAAACAAATCACTTCAATAAAACCCCTGTAGAAGAGACATCGCCTATCTTTATCGGCCCATCTCCATCCTCTGTGCATTGTCGAAGGTGGTTGAAAAACTGGTACACGTGCAGCTCTTGAAGTGGTTGCTCGCTCATGGCCTGCTCGATCCCCTGCAGGCAGGCTTCCGTGAAGGACACAGCACTCAATCGGCTCTTCTCAGGTTCACCGATGACGTCAGGCTCGGCATGGACATGCGGCCGCTTACTATCGCCGTATTTTTTGATTTCAGCAAGGCCTTCGACACGGTCTGTCATTGCACACTTTTGAACAAGCTTTCCTTGCTTGGCTTTGCGTCGACGGCACTTGCATGGTTCTCGTCGTACCTTTGTGGAAGGTCGCAGGCAGTTCGCTTTCCGGATGACCGGTTGTCTGAGTGGGCCCCCGTTACCTCGGGTGTTCCTCAGGGAAGCGTGCTAGGCCCTCTACTTTTCTCTCTTTACCTATGTGACCTGCCTGGGATCTTCCGCAACTGTCGGTACTTACTGTATGTAGATGACCTTGTCATCTACCACCAGTGTGCCCCGGAAGAGCTTCTTGCCTCGCTAATGCTGCTCAACGCGGACATCGCACGTATACATGACTGGGCGCGTTCCAATTCGCTTTCGCTAAACGCCTCGAAGACTGATGCCATGATTCTTGGTACTGCTAGATTTCTTGGTCGACTTGACTTGGCTTCTCTCACCCCTCTCAGTGTATCGGGTCAACCAATCCCGTTTGTATCCTCCAAGCAGACTCGGCTCATGGACCATTTGCTTGCTCTCGAGCGCCGGGAGGGGTGATCTGGGTTTTCCTGCGACTCGCGACTGGCTCAACTATTATTTTTGTTTGTTCACTATGACCCCGTTTCTCATTTCTCATCCTTCTTACATTGTCTCAACCCATTTAGTTTTAGATCTTGTTACTCTGTACTCTCTGTAATGCCTTTATAGTTATATTTTGTTTATTCTATTTCTGTTTTGCTCTGGTCCTTAAGGGGTTATATCCCAGGATAACTAATAAAACTACTCTACTCTACTCTACTCTTTTTCTACCCCAATCGTCGCTGTTTCTTCTCATCCCGAAGCATCGGTATAACAATGAGAGATATTAAATTCACGCGATTTCTTCAGTTGCTTATCCAGGTGAAGATTCAGCTGCAGCTTCTGCTAGGCAAGAATAGTCGTTCAACAATATTCTTCAACAATTTTTAAAATTCATTGAAATTTTTCAGAATTTTTTTTTAACAAATAATTTTCTACTTTGCAAAAAAATTTTTGTAGGTTTATGTAAACGATTTTTTTAGTGAATTTGGCAAGCTCATTAAATTCAGCTAATTAATCTATAATAATACAAGTACGAATTGTCTCAAACATAATCTTCAGTAATCTCATAATATGGATATCAAAAATCATTACATTTTTTTGCCTTCTCCCAAAATTAGTTATTTAGACGCATTTGTACTTTTTTTAACCTATTCCTGTAAGATTACTCCTCAGATACATTTCTCTTACTGAAAACGGAGATCTAAACTACTCATTCCACGTATGAAATCTATAAATAGTATTAACCATAATATCATGGCATCACCATAATTTCGTGTATTCTTCATATTTCATATTTTCTTGGAATATTTACTGATGATATCGATGGGGATTCTCGAAAAAATACATTTAAAGGGCCGTTACGGTGTGAGAACTCGAGACGGGAATCCGCGATCTTTCGATTTCGCTACGCTTCGACGTATCAATCGCTGCAGCACAACGATACTAGTTTTATCATATTGAGAATGTGTAGTTGCATAAAGTAAAGGCTTTTGACACCCGTACACCCCGCGAATTTCGCAGAAACGCTCGGAATCCTCGGTCGTTCGATTTCGCTATGATCCGACGTATCAATCGATACAGAACTGCGATGACAGTTTTATCGTATTGAGAGTGTGTAGTTTCATGAAACAAAGAATTATGACACCAGTACACCCCGCGAATGTCGCAGAAACACTTGGAATCCTCGATCTCTCGATTTCGCTAAGATTCGACGTATCATCCGCTGCAGAACTGCAATACTAGTTTTATCGTATTGAGAATGTGTAGTTGCATAAAATGTAGGCTTTTGACACCGGTACACCCAGCCAAACTCTTGGAAACGGCGGGAATCCGCGATCTCTCGATTTCGCTACGCTTCGACGTATCAATCGCTGCAGCACCACGATACCAGTTTTATCGTATTGAGAATGTGTAGTTGCATAAAGTAAAGGCTTTTGACACCCGTACACCCCGCGAATGTCGCAGAAACGCTCGGAATCCTCGGTCTTTCGATTTCGCTATAATCCGACGTATCAATCGTTGCAGTACCACGATACCAGTTTTATCGCATTGAGAATGTGTAGTTACATACAGTAAAGGTTTTTGACACCCGCACACGCCGCGAATGTCGCAGAAACGCTCGGAATCCTCGATCTTTAGATTTCGATAAGATGCGACGTATCAATCGTTGCAGAACAACGATACCAGTTTTATCGTATTGAGAATGTGTAGTTGCATAAAGTAAAGGCTTTTGACACCCGTACATCCCACGAATGTCGCAGACACACTCGGAATCCTCGATTTTTCGATTTCGCTAAGATTCGACGTATCAATTGCTGCCGAACTGCAATACTAGTTTTTTCGTATTGAGAATGTGTAGTTGCATAAAATGTAGGCTTTTGACACCGGTACAACCAGCCAAACTCTTGGAAACGGCGGGAATCCGCGATCTTTCGATTTCGCTAACCTTCGACGTTTCAATCGCTGCAGCACCACGATACCAGTTTTATCGTATTGAGAATGTGTAGTTTCATAAAGTAAAGGTTTTTGACACCCGTACACCCCGCGAATGTCACAGAAACGCTCGGAATCCTCGATCTTTAAATTTCGCTAAGATGCGACGTATCAATCGATACAGAACTGCGATGCCAGTTTTATCGTATTGAGAGTGTGTACTTGCATAAAATAAAGGCTTTTGACACCGGTACACCCAGCCAAACTCTTAGAAACGGCGGGAATCCGCGATATTTTGATTTCGCTACGCTTCGACGTATCAATCGCTGCAGAACAACGATACCAGTTTTATCGTATTGAGAATGTGTAGTTGCATAAAGAACAGGCTTTTGACGACCGTACACCCCACGAATGTCGCAGACACACTCGGAATCCTCGATCTTTCGATTTCGCTAAGATTCGACGTATCAATTGCTGCCGAACTGCAATACTAGTTTTATCGTATTGAGAATGTGGAGTTGCATAAAGTGAAGGCTTTTGACACCGGTACACCCAGCCAAACTCTTAGAAACGGCGGGAATCCGCGATCTTTCGATTTCGCTACGCTTCGACGTATCAATCGCTGCAGCCCCACGATACCAGTTTCATCGTATTGAGAGTGTGTAGTTGCATAAAGTAAAGGCTTTTGACACCCGTACACCCCGCGAATGTCGCATAAACGCTCGGAATCCTCGGACTTTCGATTTCGCTAAGATGCGACGTATCAATCGCTGCAGAACTGCAATACTAGTTTTATCGTATTGAGAATGTGTAGTTGCATAAAATAAAGGCTTTTGACACCGGTACACCCAGCCAAACTCTTAGAAACGGCGGGAATCCGCGATCTTTCGATTTCGCTACGCTTCGACGTATCAATCGCTGCAGCACCACGATACCAGTTTTATCGTATTGAGAGTGTGTAGTTGCATAATGTAAAGGCTTTTGACACCCGTACACCCCGCGAATGTCGCATAAACGCTCGGAATCCTCGGTCTTTCGATTTCGCTAAGATGCGACGTATCAATCGATACAGAACTGCGATTCCAGTTTTATTGTATTGAGAGTGTGTAGTTGCAGAAAATGAAGAATTTTGACATCCGTACACCCAGCCAAACTCTCAGAAACGGCGGGAATCCTCGATCTTTCGATTTCGCTAAGCTTCGACGTATCAATCGCCGCAGAACTGCGATACTAGTTTTATCGTATTGAGAATGTGTAGTTGCATGAAACAAAGAATTATGACACCCGTACACCCCGGGAATGTCGCAGAAACACTCGGAATCTTCGATCTTTCGATTTCGCTAAGATTCGACGTATCAATCGCTGCAGAACTGCAATACTAGTTTTATCGTATTGAGAATGTGTAGTTGCATAAAATAAAGGCTTTTGACACCGGTACACCCAGCCAAACTCTTAGAAACGGCGGGAATCCGCGATCTTTCGATTTCGATAAGCTTCGACGTATCAATCGCTGCAGAACTGCAATAATAGTTTTATCGTATTGAGAATGTGAAGTTGCATAATGTAAATGCTTTTTACACCCGTAGACCTAGCCAAACTCTAAGTAACGGTGGGAATCCAAGATCTCTCGATTTCGTCAAGCTTCGACGTTTCAATCACCGCAGAACTGCGATACCAGTTTTATCGTATTGAGAGTGTGTAGATGCATGAAACAAAGAATTTTGACACCCGTACACCCCGCGAATGTCGCAGAAACACTCGGAATCCTCGATCTTTCGATTTCGCTAAGATGCGCCGTATCAATCGCTGCAGAACTGCAATACTCGTTTTATCGTATTGAGAATATGTCGTTGCATATAGTAAAGGCTTTTGACACCCGTACACCCCACAAATGTCGCAAAAACGCTCGGAATCCTCGATCTTTCGATTTCGCTTAAATGCGACGTATCAATCGATACAGAACTGCGATACCAGTTTTATCGTATTCAGAGTTTGGAGTTGCATAAAATGAAGAATTTTGACACCCGTACACCCAGCCAAACTCTCAGAAACGGCGGGAATCCTCGATATTTCGATTTCGCTAAGCTTCGACCTATCAATCGCCGCAGAACTGCGATACTAGTTTTATCGTATTGAGAATGTGTAGTTGCATGAATCAAACAATCATGACACCAGTACACCCCGCGAATGTCGCAGAAACACTCGGAATCCTCGATCTTTCGATTTCGCTAAGATTCGACGTATCCATCGCTGGAGAACTGCAATACTCGTTTTATCGTATTGAGAATGTATAGTTGCATAATGTAAAGGCTTTTGACAGCCGTAGACCCAGCCAAACTCTTAGAAACGGCGGGAATCCGAGATCTCTCAATTTCGTTAAGGTTCGACGTATCAATCGCTTCATCACCACGATACCAGTTTTATCGTATTGAGAATGTGTAGTTGCATATAGTAAAGGCTTTTGACACTCGTACACCCCGCAAATGTCGCAGAAACGCTCGGAATGCTCGATCTTTCGATATCGCTGAGATTCGACGTATCCATCGCTGCAGAACTGCAATACCAGTTTTATCGGATTGAGAATTTGTAGTTGCATGAAACAAAGAATTTTGACACCCGTACACCCCGCGAATGTCGCAGAAACACTCGGAATCCTCGATCTTTCGATTTCGCTACGATGCGCCGTATCAATCGCTGCAGAACTGCAATACTCGTTTTATCGTATTCAGAATGTGTAGTTGCATAATGTAAAGGCTTTTGACAGCCGTACACCCAGCCAAACTCTTAGAACCGGCGGGAATCCGCGATCTCTCAATTTCGTTAAGCTTCGACGTATCAATCGCTGCATCACCACGATACCAGTTTTATCGTATTGAGAATGTGTAGTTGCATATAATAAAGGCTTTTGACACCCGTACGACCCGCGAAAGTCGCAGAAACGCTCGGAATCCTCGATCTTTCGATTTCGCTAAGATGCGACGTATCAATCGATACAGAACTGCGATTCCAGTTTTATCGTATTGAGAATGTGTAGCTGCATAAAATGAAGAATTTTGACACCCGTACACCCAGCCAAACTCTCAGAAACGGCGGGAATCCTCGATCTTTCGATGTCGCTAAGCTTCGACGTATCAATCGCTGCAGTACCACGATACCAGTTTTATCGTATTGAGAATGTGTAGTTGCATAAAATGAAGGCTTCTGACACCGGTACACCCACCCAAACTCTTAGAAACGGCGGGAATCCGGTATCTTTCGATTTCGCTAAGCTTCGACGTTTCAATCGCTGCAGCACCACGATACCAGTTTTATCGTATTGAGAATGTGTAGTTGCATATAGGAAAGGCTTTTGACACCCGTACACCCCGCGACAGTCGCAGAAGCGCTCGGATTCCTCGATCTTTCGATTTCGCTAAGATGCGACGTATCAATCTATACAGAACTGCGATACCAGTTTTATCGTATTGAGAGTGTGTAGTTGCATAAAATGAAGAATTTTTGTACCCGTACACCCAGCAAAACGCTCAGAAACGTCGGGAATCCGCGATCTTTCGATTTCGCTAAGCTTCGACGTATCAATCGCTGCAGAACTGCGATACCAGTTTTATCGTATTTAGAGTGTGTAGTTGCACGAAACAATGAATTTTGATACCCGTACACCCCAGGAATGTTGCAGAAACACTCGGAATCCTCGATCTTTCGATTTCGCTAAGATGCGACAGATCAATCGCTGCAGAACTGCAATACTAGTTTTATCGTATTGAGAATGTGTAGTTGCATAATGTAAAGGCTTTTGACACACGTACACCCCGCGAATGTCGCAGAAACGCTCGGAATCCTCGGTCTTTCGATTTCGCTATGATCCGACGTATCAATCGATACAGAACTGCGATACCAGTTTTATCGTATTGAGAGTGTGTAATTGCATAAAATGAAGAATTTTGATACCCGTACACCCAGCCAAACTCTCAGAAACGGCGGGAATCCGCGATCTTTCGATTTCGCTAAGCTTCGACGTATCAATCGCTGCAGAACTGCGATACCAGTTTTATCGTATTGACAGTGTGTAGTTGCATGAAACAATAAATTTTGATACCCGTACACCCCACGAATGTCGCAGAAACACTCGGAATCCTCGATCTTTCGATTTCGCTAAGATGCGCCGTATCAATCGCTGCAGAACTGCAATACTTATTTTATCGTATTGAGAATGTTTAGTTGCATAATGTGAAGGCTTTTGACACCCGTACACCCAGCCAAACTCTTAGAAACGGCGGGAATCCGCGATCTCTCAATTTCGTTAAGGTTCGACGTATCAATCGCTTCATCACCACGATACCAGTTTTATCGTATTGAGAATGTGTAGTTGCATATAGTAAAGACTTTTGACACTCGTACACCCCGCGAATGTCGCAGAAACGCTCGGAATCCTCGATCTTTCGATATCGCTAAGATGCGACGTATCAATCGATACAGAACTGCGATACCAGTTTTATCGTAATGAGAGTGTGTAGCTGCATAAAATGAAGAATTTTGACACCCGTACACCCAGCCAAACTCTCAGAAACGCCGGGAATCCTCGACCTCTCGATTTCGCTAAGCATCGATGTATCATTCGCTGCAGCACCACGATACCCGTTTTATCGTATTGTAAGTCTGTAGTTACATGTGTGACGTGATTTTTTACAAAATTACGATCACAAGGTCTTATGTTACCGAGTTAGCTATGTCTAGCGATTTCGACGTTCCTCTCCTCGAATTTTACCGTTTGGATATGGAAAATGGTTAGCGATTTTGTTTTAGTTGTTGTTTTGAGAGAAGATGGGAGATTGGTGCACTCAAATCTGTCGCGAGGACGAGAGCTCAACGAATCGAGCAGCCCGGCAGATGAGAGTCACCGATGTGAGTTTTGGCGGTTAGTTGTAGACCGGTGCAAATCCGGCGCCCTACGGTGATAGTGCATTGCGTTGGAGAACGGGTGGAGTTAAGTTACGTTTGGCCTAGGATGGGGTATCCTAGCGCAATTGCTTTTGTTGAGTAAAGGCCCGTTTTCACGCAATGAGCTAAGGGAGGCGACCGTACAGATTTCTGCTATGTTACCGGCACAAGTTGCGTTCCCGTTATCGCTATGAACTAATTCGAAGGAGAGGGCAGTAGTTCTCGGGTAAGGGATTTTGAGCTATCGGAATAATGATAATGAATCGTTCCCGATGATTACTCGAAATAGTCAGTCTTGCTCGGGACACCGCCGAGGTGCCTCGAGTTTTGCAAACGCTCCCGTGTTGACAGTTTTTCTGTCGCTCGCGCGCGCGACTTCGCGCAGTTCTCGTGCTCCGGCAAACTCCGTATAGTGAATACGTGAGTGATCGTGTGGTGAGTTTTATTCCACGGAATAAAACTCGAGTTTTCGGTGTTCCTCGAGTGCAGTGGGATACCTGCACTTCGTGTCACAGCTCTCGGATTCCCTCGATCTCCCTCCCTGGGATGGATCGGCTACAGGCAGCTCCGGTGAGTCGTTCCCGTGATTTTGATCATTAAATTTGGTATTGCACCAGATTTTCTCGTAGTGACGATGGCGCTCTCGATGCGCTTCGTCAGTTCTCGCGCATTCTAAAATGCGAATTTGCTACCGATGCTCGCTCTCGATTTTTGTCCGCGGGACATTAGTTTCCGTTGATTTCATTTTGATCATGATTCGTGGCTATTTATTGCACCTTACCGCGACCCTCTCTACCAAACCTAGCAGACTGAGCGGCCGTGCTATTCCGCAACCGTTCGCTCCCGCGAGCGCATCCAGTTGCGTTTGTTGATTTTACGCGACCCCAAAAATCAACAAAGCTACCGATTCCTTCGGTTTTGCTCCCGATCGCGAGTTTTTACCCCAGGCTTTCGATTTGGAATTTGGGGATAGAGCCGCCCACTCGATCCCTCGGACATACCGGTTCGTTAATCCCGGTGAAACAAAAATTAACTGGCGCCCACCGGGTTTGCGGATGCGCGAGCGAGGGTGGACGGCCGAAGGTGACGGTTCCCGATTTCTCGTTTCTCTTCATGTTTTTGTGCTCTCGACCAAAAGACCGATTAATCGTTCAGCTACCGGAAAAATACGTCACAAATGGCGCCCAACGTGGGGCCACGCCAATAAATAGCGGTTCTCGTGAGTAACCTTCTTGTGTGTACCTTAATTGAATCTTTAAAAATTTTTTTTTAATTCAATTTTTTTATTTTTTTTTATTTTTTTATTTTTTTTTTATTTTTTCCTTTTCGGTTCTCGATTTCGGCTGAAATTTTCGAATATTGTCATTTTTCGAGAATTTTAAGATTTCGGATAAAATTTTCGAATATTTTATTTTTTCGAAAATTTGCAGATTTCGGGTCGAATTTTCGAATATTTTATTTTTTTTTTTCGAAAAATTCGAGATTTCGGAGGGAGTTTCCGAATATTCCATTCTTCGGAAATCTCCCGATCTCGGATAACATTTTTGGGAAATTTCGAAAAATTTTATTTTTCGGAAATTTCTGGATCCCGACACCCCTCCCCGCAGCGCTGAGGAAGCGGTCACGGGTGAGCGGCGATACCGCTAATCCCTCTATTGTTGCGATTTCGGCCGTTACGATGAGTGATTTTGGAATTTCGACAAACAATTTTTTTGGGATCTCGGAAAGCTCCTACCTCAGGCCCTGTCGCTCTCGATAACCGAAAATTTGGCGATTTCAAACTCACTTTGTCTCGAACTATCGCCGTGTACAGTCGATATAATTTCGGAGAGCTTCCGCACAGTGCGACCTTACGAGGATTTTTCACTCAAAAATCACGTGAGTACCGCTACGATCTCGAATCATTTTCTTCACTTATGGTATTTTATTCTATTAAAATATTTTTGTGATCGCCCATCGATTTATCGACGAATAATGGATCTCGAATTCGAACGTCCTCTGAGAGAGTGTACATTCGAGTTACCGGCGTACGTTCTCGAGATATAGTGCGCGGAATTGAATATTCCGCTCGAAATCCGAGACGATCGTACGGCTACCGCATATATCACGGGGTAATTTTAATCGGAATTTATAATTAAATCCGTTATTATAAATTTCCTTTTAATTTTTATTTTTATCTTTGGAATTAATTTAGTTATTTATTTTTATTTTTGAATTGATTTATTTATTTATTTTTATTTTTCTTTGAATTGATTTATTTATTTATTTTTATTTTTCTTTGAATTGATTTATCTATTTATTTTTATTTTATTTTATTTTATTTATTTAATTTTTTTTCTTTTTGTTCGTTTTTCTTCATTAAAATTTTCTTTTCCTTTGGTCGTTACAACCCCCGCTACCGCCATCGGGCAGGACTAATGGTCGCCCTTCCTTTCTCGTAACGAGAGAGCTGTCTGTTCTCCTGCCGAGATATTAAGCTTCTCTCGTGGTCTCGACTCACTCGCGAATCTAAAAAAAAAAAAAAAAAAAAAAAAAAATCAGTCAAGCTCCCGACCGTAACCAGCGAGTGAGACATTAGCTATCGAACATTGCTACCGATATTTGCTATCGGACTGCGCCCATGACGCACCGGATAAGCAATCTGAACGTTTTTATATATATTTTTTTTTTATATAAAATTAAAGTTCAGTGCTCTCGATGCGTTTAATGCCGTACAAGTGTCGGTATTCAAACTCCGAGACATACAACCTCCGTCACCGGATAGGACGTTTGAGGTTGGGGATCTCGTCCTGCGCAGGACGCAAGTGTTATCGTCCGCCGCAAGACACGTGTCAGCGGCATTGGCTCCCCCATTCGAGGGGATACAGGATCTCGAAACAGATCCCGCGGGTGATTTATTAATTATCCGATCTCGATGGGCGATCGATAGAGAAAATTTGAAATATCCTACAGGATATTAAGCCATATCGTCCCCAGGTCTAACTGTCCCTCTATTTCAGGTTTCCGAAAATGGCCAACATCGAGGAAATGGAGGTGAATACCGAGCCGGGTTGGTTCGACGAGATGCTGCGAGCAACCGCAGCTCTCTCCCCACCCGCAGATACCGTTCCCGTCGCGCCGAACTTGGCGATGATTCAGGCGTGCGCAGCCACCCTGAGGAGCCTCGGCGCTGACGGCCCCGACTCCGTCGACGCGTTGGTGCGGACGATCGGGGACCTGGCCCAGGCCGCCCTGGACCAGAGCCCCGCCTCGCCCGATCCGCCGTCAACGGAGGAGACGGAGGCTCCCGATGCGAGGATCCCGTTCCCCATCCCCACGGAGACGGTCGCCGGTGGACGCCGTCCATCGGACCCTCGGCCCTTGTGGAGGATGGCGCGGTTGACGGACCCCGCAAGGCCCGAGCCAGTGAGAAGCCCGAAGCAACCCGCTGGCCCGGGGACCTACGCTCTCGCGGCAGCAATGGGTTTGTCAGGGGTGGCCCCCGGCCACTCAAGCCAACCCCCAGCTGTCGAGGCTACCGATCGGAGGAAAAGGTCACGGGGTAGGAGATCCCGCGGCCCCAAGCCGCTGCACACTCCGCCAGCTCCCGTCGCCGAAAAGAGGCCGGCTACCGAGCCTGCGGGGCCTCCCCCAACACGTAGGCGAGCCGTGGAAAGGGCTTGCTACAATTGTGGGGAGTTGGGCCACTGCTACTCGCAGTGTCCGTTCGGCCCGCCAAAGGCCATTTTTTGCCGCCGGTGCGGGCGGAAGGGGAAAACCATTCGCACGTGCCCGGCGTGCAGCCAGGGCTGGAGGCAGGAAGGGCCTTACGTCCCGCAGGTGGGGCGAAACGTGCCTCGAGAGGAGCTGAGGGCGTTGCGGGCTGAGAGATCCCGGTCTCGCAGGCCGCGAGGCCCCAGGAAGGCCCCTCGCGGGGATAACGCCGCTCCTGCCGTTCCCGCTACCCCCCCGGAGGTTAAACCCCACTAGGGTACCACCGGGGAAGCTCCCGCATGATGGGCTTCGAGCCTATAGCTACCGCAACATGGGTCGCAAGACCCAGCTCTCGAAAACATAGGCTTGGAGCCTATAGCTACCGCAACATGGGTCGCAAGACCCAGCTCTCGAAACGTAGGCTTCGAGCCTATAGCTACCGCAACATGGGTCGCAAGACCCAGCTCTCGAAAACATAGGCTTGGAGCCTATAGCTACCGCAACATGGGTCGCAAGACCCAGCTCTCGAAACGTAGGCTTCGAGCCTATAGCTACCGCAACGTGGGTCGCGAAACCCAGCTCTCGAAACAGGTTTCGAGCCTATGGTTACCGCGCTACGGGTCATAAGATCCAGTTCTCGAGAAGAGCCCCGAGCACTAGCTACCGCAACATGGGTCGCAAGACCCCGTTCCCGCCAGAGGAACGCCCGGTGGGCCCAGCTTGGTCACGGACCGGGGAAGTTACCGCCGTATGGACGACTACTCAGAGGATCTCCACATCCACACTGGTATCGTATAGCTCTCTTTAATATGTTTCTTTGTCTGTCTTTGGGGTCGGATAGAGAACAAAATTCCTTCTCGTGTTGCTCGAGTACACGCTCGCATTGATCCCGAATTACCCACGACCATCACTAGCTACCAACTGTAATTCGTGGGTAAGAATGAATAAGCAACCGACAAACAGTTCCCGGTTGTAGATCCCGAAAATATTTACGATAAATCACGATAATAGTTCCCTAACCCGTGCAGTTTCGACGGAAACAGACACTTTCAGTCCGGTTACGAGTCGTGGTTACGACCGGTCTTGCGAAGCTACCGTTCTCAATCCCTAAGCCGTAACCACCCGTAAGGGGTGGGGAGTTGTGACGTGATTTTTTACAAAATTACGATCACAAGGTCTTATGTTACCGAGTTAGCTATGTCTAGCGATTTCGACGTTCCTCTCCTCGAATTTTACCGTTTGGATATGGAAAATGGTTAGCGATTTTGTTTTAGTTGTTGTTTTGAGAGAAGATGGGAGATTGGTGCACTCAAATCTGTCGCGAGGACGAGAGCTCAACGAATCGAGCAGCCCGACAGATGAGAGTCACCGATGTGAGTTTTGGCGGTTAGTTGTAGACCGGTGCAAATCCGGCGCCCTACGGTGATAGTGCATTGCGTTGGAGAACGGGTGGAGTTAAGTTACGTTTGGCCTAGGATGGGGTATCCTAGCGCAATTGCTTTTGTTGAGTAAAGGCCCGTTTTCACGCAATGAGCTAAGGGAGGCGACCGTACAGATTTCTGCTATGTTACCGGCACAAGTTGCGTTCCCGTTATCGCTACGAACTAATTCGAAGGAGAGGGCAGTAGTTCTCGGGTAAGGGATTTTGAGCTATCGGAATAATGATATTGAATCGTTCCCGATGATTACTCGAAATAGTCAGTCTTGCTCGGGACACCGCCGAGGTGCCTCGAGTTTTGCAAACGCTCCCGTGTTGACAGTTTTTCTGTCGCTCGCGCGCGCGACTTCGCGCAGTTCTCGTGCTCCGGCAAACTCCGTATAGTGAATACGTGAGTGATCGTGTGGTGAGTTTTATTCCACGGAATAAAACTCGAGTTTTCGGTGTTCCTCGAGTGCAGTGGGATACCTGCACTTCGTGTCACAGCTCTCGGATTCCCTCGATCTCCCTCCCTGGGATGGATCGGCTACAGGCAGCTCCGGTGAGTCGTTCCCGTGATTTTGATCATTAAATTTGGTATTGCACCAGATTTTCTCGTAGTGACGATGGCGCTCTCGATGCGCTTCGTCAGTTCTCGCGCATTCTAAAATGCGAATTTGCTACCGATGCTCGCTCTCGATTTTTGTCCGCGGGACATTAGTTTCCGTTGATTTCATTTTGATCATGATTCGTGGCTATTTATTGCACCTTACCGCGACCCTCTCTACCAAACCTAGCAGACGGAGCGGCCGTGCTATTCCGCAACCGTTCGCTCCCGCGAGCGCATCCAGTTGCGTTTGTTGATTTTACGCGACCCCGAAAATCAACAAAGCTACCGATTCCTTCGGTTTTGCTCCCGATCGCGAGTTTTTACCCCAGGCTTTCGATTTGGAATTTGGGGAGTGAGCCGCCCACTCGATCCCTCGGACATACCGGTTCGTTAATCCCGGTGAAACAAAAATTAACTGGCGCCCACCGGGTTTGCGGATGCGCGAGCGAGGGTGGACGGCCGAAGGTGACGGTTCCCGATTTCTCGTTTCTCTTCATGTTTTTGTGCTCTCGACCAAAAGACCGATTAATCGGTCAGCTACCGGAAAAATACGTCACACATGAAATAAAGAATTTTGACATCTGTACACCCAGCCAAACACTAAGAAACGCCGGGAATCCTCGATCTCTCGATGTCGCTAAGCATCGACGTATCAATCGCTGCAGAACTGCGATACCAGTTTTATCGTATTGAGAGTGTGTAGTTGCATGAAATAAAGAATTTTGACATCCGTACACCCAGCCAAACTCTCAGAAACGCCGGGAATCCTCGACCTCTCGATTTCGCTAAGCATCGATGTATCATTCGCTGCAGCACCACGATACCCGTTTTATCGTATTGTAAGTGTGTAGTTACATGAAATAAAGAATTTTGACATCTGTACACCCAGCCAAACACTAAGAAACGCCGGGAATCCTCGATCTCTCGATGTCGCTAAGCATCGATGTATCAATTGCTGCAGAACTGCGATACCAGTTTTATCGTATTAAGAGTGTGTAGTTGCATGAAATAAAGAATTTTGACACACGTGCGCCCAGCCAAACTCTCAGAAACGCCGGGAATCCTCGATCTCTCGATGTCGCTAGGCATCGACGTATCAATTGCTGCAGAACTGCGATACCAGTTTTATCGTATTGAGAGTGTGTAGTTGCATGAAATAAAGAATTTTGACACACGTACGCCCAGCCAAACTCTCAGAAACGCCGGGAATCCTCGATCTCTCGATGTCGCTAGGCATCGACGTATCAATCGCTGCAGCACCACGAAACCCGTTTTATGGTATCGTAGGTGTGTAGTTGCATGAAATAAAGAATTTTCACACCCGTACAGCCAGCCAAAGTCTCAGAAACGGCGGGAATCCGCGATTAATCGATTTCGCTAAGCTTCGACGTATCAATCATTGCAGCACCACGATACCAGTTTTATCGTATTAAGAGTGTGTAGTTGCATGAAATAAAGAATTTTGACACACGTGCGCCCAGCCAAACTCTCAGAAACGCCGGGAATCCTCGATCTCTCGATGTCGCTAGGCATCGACGTATCAATTGCTGCAGAACTGCGATACCAGTTTTATCGTATTGAGAGTGTGTAGTTGCATGAAATAAAGAATTTTGACACACGTACGCCCAGCCAAACTCTCAGAAACGCCGGGAATCCTCGATCTCTCGATGTCGCTAGGCATCGACGTATCAATCGCTGCAGCACCACGAAACCCGTTTTATCGTATCGTAGGTGTGTAGTTGCATGAAATAAAGAATTTTCACACCCGTACAGCCAGCCAAAGTCTCAGAAACGGCGGGAATCCTCGATCTTTCGATTTCGCTAAGCTTCGACGTATCAATCGCTGCAGCACCACGATACCAGTTTTATCGTATTGAAAATGTGTAGTTGCATAAAGTAAAGGCGTTTGACACCCGTACACCCCGCGAATGTCGCAGAAACGCTCGGAATCCTCGGTCTTTCGATTTCGCTATAATCCGACGTATCAATCGCTGCAGTACAACGATACCAGTTTTATCGTATTGAGAATGTGTAGTTGCATAAAGTAAAGGTTTTTGAAACCCGTACACCCCGCGAATGTCGCAGAAACGCTCGGAATCCTCGATCTTTAGATTTCGCTAAGATGCGACGTATCAATCGATACAGAACTGCGATGCCAGTTTTATCGTATTGAGAGTGTGTAGTTGTATAAAATGAAGAATTTGAATACCCGTACACCCAGCCAAACTCTCAGAAACGGCAAGAATCCGCGATCCTTCGATTTCGCTAAGCTTCGACGTATCAATCGCTGCAGAACTGCGATACTAGTTTTATCGTATTGAGAGTGTGCAGTTGCATGAAACAAAGAATTTTGATACCCGTACACCCGACGAATGTCGCACAAACACTCGGAAACCTCGATTTCTCGATTTCGCTAAGAAGCGACGTATCAATCGCTGCAGAACTTCAATACTAGTTTTATTGTATTGAGAATGTGTAGTTGCATAAAATGTAGGCTTTTGACACCGGTACAACCAGCCAAACTCTTAGAAACTGCGGGAATCCGTGATTATTCGATTTCGCTAAGCTTCGACGTATCAATCATTGCAGCACCACGATACCAGTTTTATCGTATTGAGAATGAGTAATTGCATGAAGTAAAGGCTTTTGACACCCGTACACCCTGCGAATGTCGCAGAAACACTCGGAATCCTCGGTCTATCGATTTCGCTAAGATTCGACGTATCAATCGATACAGAACTGCGATACCAGTTTTATCGTATTGAGAGTGTGTAGTTGCATGAAGTAAAGGCTTTTGACACCCGTACATCCCGCGAATGTCGCATAAACGCTCGGAATCCTCGGTCTTTTGATTTCGCTATGATCCGACGTATCAATCGATACAGAATTGCGATACCAGTTTTATCGTATTGAGAGTCTGTAGTTGCATGAAATGAAGAATTTTGATACCCGTACACCCAGCCAAACTCTCAGAAACGGCGGGAATCCGCGATCGTTCAATTTCGCTAAGCTTCGACGTATCAATCGCTGCAGAACTGTGATACCAGTTTTATCGTATTGAGAGTGTGTAGTTGCATGAAACAAAAAATTTTGATACCCGTACACCCCACGAATGTCGCAGAAACACTCGGAATCCTCGATCTTTCGATTTCGCTAAGATGCGACGTATCAATCGCTGCAGAACTGCAATACTAGTTTTATCGTATTGAGAATATGAAGTTGCATAATGTAAATGCTTTTGACAGCCGTACACCCAGCCAAACTCTTAGAAACGGCGGGAATCCGCGATCTCTCAATTTCGTTAAGGTTCGACAAATCAATCGCTGCATCACCACGATACCAGTTTTATCGTATTGAGAATGTGTAGTTGCATATAGTAAAGGCTTTTGACACCCGTACACCCCACGACTGTCGCAGAAACGCTCGGAATCCTCGATCTTTCGATTTCGCTGAAATGCGACGTATCAATCGATACAGAACTGCGATACCAGTTTTATCGTATTGAGAGTTTGGAGATGCATAAAATGAAGAATTTTGACACCCGTACACCAAGCCAAACTCTCAGAAACGGCGGGAATCCTCGATCGTTCGATTTCGCTAAGCTTCGACTTATCAATCGCCGCAGAACTGCGATACTAGTTTTATCGTATTGAGAATGTGTAGTTGCAGGAAACAGAGAATTATGACACCAGTACACCCCGCGAATGTCGCAGAAACACTCGGAATCCTCGATCTTTCGATTTCGCTAAGATTCGACGTATCCATCGCTGCAGAACTGCAATACTAGTTTTATCGTATTGAGAATGTGTAGTTGCATAAAATGAAGGCTTTTGACACCGGTACACCCAACCAAACTCTTAGAAACGGCGGGAATCCGCGATCCTTCGATTTCGCTAAGCTTCGACTTATCAATCGCTGCAGTACCACGATACTACTTTTATCGTATTGAGAATGTGTAGTTGCATGACGTAAAGGCTTTTGACACCCGTACATCCCGCGAGTGTCGCATAAACGCTCGGAATCCTCGGTCTTTCGATTTCGCTATGATCCGACGTATCAATTGCTGCCGAACTGCAATACTAGTTGTATCGTATTGAGAATGTGTAGTTGCATAAAATGAAGGCTTTTGACACCGGTACACCCAGTCAAACTCTTAGAAACGGCGGGAATCCGCTATCTTTCGATTTCGCTATGCTTCGACGTATCAATCGCTGCAGCACCACGATACCAGTTTTATCGTATTGAGAGTGTGTAGTTGCATCAAGTAAAGGCTTTTGACACCCGTACACCCCGCCAATGTCGCATAAACGCTCGGAATCCTCGGTCTTCCGATTTCGCTATTATCCGACGTATCAATCAATACAATCAATTGAGAATGTGTAGTTGCATAATGTAAAGGCTTTTGACACCCGTACACCCAGCCAAACTCTTAGAAACGGTCGGAATCCGCGATCTCTCGATTTCGTTAAGCTTCGAAGTTTCAATCGCCGCAGAACTGCGATACCAGTTTCATCGTATTGAGAGTGTGAAGTTGCATGAAACAAAGAATTATGACACCCGTACACCCCGCGAATGTCGCAGAAATACGCGGAATCCTCGATTTTCCGATTTCGCTAAGATTCGACGTATCAATCGCTGCAGAAATGCAATACTCGTTTAATCGTATTGAGAATGTGAAGTTGCATAAAATGAAGGCTTTTGACACCCGTACACCCAGCCAAACTCTTAGAAACGGCGGGGATCCGCGATCTCTCGATTTCGTTAAGCTTCGACGTATCAATCGCTGCATCACCACGATACCAGTTTTATCGTATTGAGAATGTGTAGTTGCATATAGTAAAGGCTTTTGACACCCGTACGACCCGCGAAAGTCGCAGAAACGCTCGGAATCCTCGATATTTCGATTTCGATAAGATTCGACGTATCAATCGCTGCAGAACTGCAATACTAGTTTTATCGTATTGAGAATGTGTAGTTGCATAAAATGAAGGCTTTTGACACCGGTACACCCAGCCAAACTCTTAGAAACAGCGGGAATCCGCGATCTTTCGATTTCGCTAAGCTTCGACGTATCAATCGCTGCAGCACCACGATACCAGTTTTATCGTATTGAAAATGTGTAGTTGCATATAGGAAAGGCTTTTGACACCCGTACACCCCGCGAAAGTCGCAGAAACGCTCGGATTCCTCGATCTTTCGATTTCGCTAAGTTGCGACGTATCAATCGATACAGAACTGCGATACCAGTTTTATCGTATTGATAGTGTGGAGTTGCATAAAATGAAGAATTTTTGTACCCGTACACCCAGCCAAACGCTCAGAAACGGCGGGAATCCGCGATCTTTCGATTTCGCTAAGCTTCGACGTATCAATCGCTGCAGAACTGCGATACCAGTTTTATCGTATTGAGAGTGTGTAGTTGCACGAAAAAATGACTTTTGATACCCGTACACGCCACGAATGTCGCAGAAACACTCGGAATCCTCGATCTTTCGATTTCGCTAAGATGCGGCAGATCAATCGCTGCAGAACTGCAATACTAGATTTATCGTATTGAGAATGTGTAGTTTCATAATGTAAAGGCTTTTGACTCCCGTACATTCCGCGAATGTCGCAGAAACGCTCGGAATCCTCGGTCTTTCGATTTCGCTAAGTTGCGACGTATCAATCGATACAGAACTGCGATACCAGTTTTATCGTATTGAGAGTGTGTAGTTGCATAAAATGAAGAATTTTGACACCCGTACAGCCAGCCAAACCCTCAGAAACGGCGGGAATCCGCGATCTCTCGATTTCGCTAAGCTTCGACGTATCAATCGCTGCAGAACTGCAATACTAGTTTTATCGTATTGAGAATGTGTAGTTGCATAAATTGAAGGCTTTTGACACCGGTACTCCCAGCCAAACTTTTAGAAACGGCGGGAATCCGTCGAGTGATGGAACGAGAAAAACGTGGATATGGGACGAGGTGGTATTGCGATGAGACCAGGAGAAAGAGGAAGAGGAGAAGATGAAGAAGAAGAAGAAGAAGAAGAAGAAGAAGAAGAAGAAGAATAAGCGGTGGAAGAAGATGAAAACAGTCTGAGGAAAGAGCCCGACAGGATGACGCTGATCAATCTCTCGCTTTCGACTTTCGTCCGACTCCGATCCACCCTTATTTCTTTCTGCCTTTTTTCCTTTGCTCTATTTCGCATCTTCCCTCCTCCACGTTTCTTTTTTATCTGTTCATTATCTATATTCGTTCTCTTGGATAAATAATAACTGTATTTGCTTCGGATTTTCTTCTTATTTTTGTGTACGAAACTGATAGTCAAATTTTATTAAAATAGATCTCCTCGGACGCGGAGAACGGGAAGGCCATGCCTTCGGGCTGTGTCAGTCACGTTCACCTTTTGTCTAGCGACTCTAAGCATTATTCCTCAGTTCGCTCACTCTCATTCGAATACATCAATCGCTCTTCAGATATGTGAAAGTCCGGGGCCTCGCTGTGCACTTTGACATCGCGGTGTATACGGTTTTGTGAGTTATACTAAAAAATCTGGGTGCGAAGATCACACGATTTTGTGAGATATTTCATAGACATTTAGACGGAGAAACGTTTAGGTACTCTTCTACATCAACGACTCGTGTCTTTACTTTTTTTTAATTAAACAATTCAACGTTGAGAAATTTTTTTTTCGTACATATTTCTCAGTACTTTATATATCTAGTCAATATTTCGAGGATGAGCAGCAAATTGTTCAGTTATTTTTATATTTCATTCGCTTTGATAAAAATATTGTGAATAAAATCCGCCATCAATTTCATATTTTGAGTATGTACGGCAAATTGTTAATATTTCATCCGTTTTGGTTAAATATTGGTGAAGAAAATCCGCGTTACCGCTCCCTCCGTGCATCCTTCTTCGGCAGGTCAACCGAAGAAACGTAAAGAGAAGTCTACGATTTTTTGGAGGGGCGCATGTAGTTCGTACCAAAAAGGCAATTTTACCAATTATTTCCGTCGTTTTGGGAAGGCTGCGGAGGGAAGAGAGTGTCGTGCGACGATCTCAGGTAGAGAATACCGGGTTGAACCCTTGGAGGGGAGAATAGGGCGTCGTGAGTCGGCCAACAGGTCAAGAGATCTACGGCGTCGAGCCTGACTTCATCGCTGTCGAAGAGTATCTATAACCAAGATACAGTACTAATATACTTCAGGTAGTCGACGGGGGGCGGTGACCGAAGGAAAAGGACAAAAGGGTTTGTTGCCTTGCGGCCGGTTACTTCCGATTGGTCGAGACGATCGCCGATCGGTGTCCTACAAATTGGCGTGTAACCGATGACCGACATGTCAGTCGACGAAACCAACTCGAACAGTGAACCTCGTCGTGCGTCGGCAAGACTTAAGAATCTAGAAGACTCCAACGTCTCGAAGAAGGTCTCAGGCGAGGCTCCGAAAGAGGAAGTCAAGGTCGATAGCAAAGGAAGAAACATCAGCGGAAAAAAGATCGCTCTCGTTCAATTTGGACATGCCAATGTCCTTCATTGTACAGAACGTCTTGTATCGACCGAGGAATCAATATATTCTCTGTCGCCTTCTAGTGTGGAGTCTGCAGTCTCAACCACAAGTTGGAATATCAACAACAATTTTCGCAGCAACAATTCACACGCGCCGCATCAGGTGCCGTACAGTGGATGGCAAAACATTGGACAAGTGCAAAGTACCGTTATCAACAACGAACAAGTTCGTCATTATGTGAGGCAACAACAACATCAAGGACAGCATCAAGGACAGCATCAAGGACAGCATCAAGGACAGCATCAAGGACAGCATCAAGGGCAGCATCAAGGACAGCATCAGGGACAACAGTACGGTCAAATTATTGGCAAGCAACAAGGCGACGTTGTTCAACAGTCCAATGGTCACAATGCTACTCCCAGCACGAGTCAAGGTTTGTGCAACACTCTATACATTTGTTTTCTCCTCTGATTGTGTTTCGGCGATTAGCTGCCAAAATAGTTGAGTAATCGACCGCTCTTCTGTTACCAAACATTTTTCTGGGAAACGCACGATTTATATAAACGAGTGCCTAAGTTTTGTGAAAGTCCACTAGAGTTAGGAATATTCGGTGGTAGCGAGGTCGAGTCATTTTCAGGTGTAAAAATTGAAATATTGCAAATTTTCGACAAGCATGAATGAAAACTTTTATAAATCGCTTAAATATTATTGTTTATACAGTTTGAGCTTCGACGTTGTCACGTAAATGTTAACTTTGGTACGTTGAACATAGTTTTCGTACTTCGGAAAAAATCTGGTATTTTTTATAGTAAAAAAAAACATATATTTTCTGACTCGCTAGAAATATAAAATGCGTTAAGGGGAGGTTCCTTTATAATTGACCGAATCTACACTAAGTTCAGGAATTAATTGTGGACAAAGAACAAAACGTAATACGGTGTTTTTTTTTAATCTCCATTTATCCTCCAATTCTAATAAAAAAAAGGTTTGAAGCATAAATAAAGATTTAAAAAAATACCAGCTTATTACGTCTTGTTGTTCATTCACAATTAATTCCTTAACTTAGTGTAATTCGCCGGTCAACTATAGAGGAACTTCCCCTTGATTGATAAAAGTAATTAATGAAGCAAGGAAATGTGGAATTCACAGAAATTATATTCGGCACTTTGCTAAAGTTTAAGTTTAAGTTCGTTACATATCAATACAAAATAGAAAACTTTTGCGAAAAAATTGCATTATTATTGGAGCGGTCAAGTTATTTTCAGGACACAAAATTGAACCATTGTCTTTTACAAAAAAAAAACACACATGTAAAAACGATAAAAAAATACCATGATCCATCGTATAGTTATTATTCCATAGTTAATTAATTATTGTTGTCAAATGTGACATGTTCAAAATCATTTTTCTCGAAAGAAAAAGAAAATTGGTTTTCTTGTTTCTGGCGTCTTTTTTGCAATTCCTGAAATTGAATCGAGATTGATGAACCGCAAAGTCGCGTTTGGCCCACTTTGACTTCGTTGGGGAAAGATTCTGAAACGAATAGCATAACTTCGATATATTAAATATTGTGGCACGGTACGTCCTGTCGAGTCGAAGGGATGATGGACTATCCACCACGGTCCAGCGTTGACAAGTTTATTGATCGCTTCTATACATTCTTGTATACGATAACACGGGCTATACAGTAATACAGAGTGCAGAGTTCACGAGCGATCCCACAAGTTTCCCAAGATCACCGTCGACGGGCCACCAGCACGTCGTCCTTAGAGTCCTAATAGTTCAGTCTGCACGTGATACATTGCAGCTCCCACTTCCTACTTGAAACAACCCCTAAACGCCTCGAGAACACCCTCGTTACCACACCGCGGCACAGCATCGGCTTACACTATGACTCTCCATCTCTTTCGAAAATCTCAAACCAGCGGTCTCACCATGCCTATATATAATGACTAACCTCTTCAGCGGCATCCCTCTTCGCGATCGATACTTTACTTAGGCTCAGCACTCCCGAGATTAAATTTGCAATGTGATTCAGACCCCAATACGAAATCTTTTTTTTTTTTAAATCAAAGCTATAAAAGTTTAACATATTATAATACAATACCATTTAAACAATTATACACTGTGTAAAATTCCTGAAAATGTGCAGAAAGCTCTTTCACAGAAACTGGAACATGAATTTATTGAATGAAATTCGGGCACATTTTTGTCAAAACGTTATACAACAAGTCGTGGTGGTTTTATATAATTTAACTTTAATTTCATAACTTGAAAATTGAATTAAACATTCTTTTTTTGGATATGAAATTTTGGGTAATTAAATTTCCTCCTCGAATTCAGTAAATACACAGTAAATTAAATTTATATACAGTATATAAAATTTCCAAATATTTTTTACAGTGTAAATTCTCCAAAACCTTGTAGTGAATTAGAATGAATCCTCTTCTCGGTTATTTTTCTAACGATCCAAAAATCATTGTTATTGATTCTGAAATTATCAAATTTAGGTCAACGACTTGCGTCGATTCTCTAGAGAAATAGAAGCATGATACAGTGATGCCAGACGGGCGAGAAAAGTCCCTCGGCTGGATTTTTCACCCCCCACTCTGCCGCCTGCGGGACAAGTAAATCCCGCGGCCCGCACGGTCGCGCGACTTCCCCCACCCGCGCGACGCTACTCGGTAGTGGCTGTTAGCGCGGTAGGCCACGCCCACCGGTCGCTCGCCGTGCGCTATTATTTCTATTATGCTATTGTTCTCTGAACATTAAAAAAATTTAACAAATAGAATAAAAATTAATGTTTATTTTTTTTATCGATCCGGTACAGCATAAATTTTTATTTATAAAAAAAAGAACAATTCACCTCGGATCGAACTAACGACCTCATGATTATGAGTCACGAGCTCTGCTGTTGCGAGGTTTTTCTGAGGATCCACAAATTATGATATGAATTCAAAAAAGTTTTAAGTAAAAAAAAAAATATTTAAGTTTTAATTCATATACAGAATCCGAGAAAATATCATGGCTAAAATTGAACGGTGGCGTCGCCGGAAAAGAAATTATTATCGATAATTATGCCTTAAAATTAGGGTTTAGAATTTCAGTTGGATATCGGTTAATTTTTTTTTCTTGTAGATCATGACATTCCGCAAATTTTGTTTATTCAGAGACCTTAATATCATTCCCAAGATATAGCTACTTGAGTAAAAAATTGGAAAAAGATTAATATCTCGCTATTTGATGTTTTTTCAGTTTTTTACTCAAGTAGCTACATCTTGAGAATGATTCTTAGTATTGAGATCTCGGAATAACCGAAATTTGCGGAATGTCATGAACTGCAAGAAAAAAAAATTCACCGGAATCCAACTGACATTCTAAACCTAAATTTTACGGCATAATTATCGAAAATATTTGTTTTTCGGGCGACGCCACCGTTCAATTTTAGCCATGATATTTTCTTGAATTCTGTATATGAATTAAAACTTTCAACAATTTTTTTACTTAAAACTTTTTTTAATTCATATATTGAACATTCAATAAGCCATACATTTGTGAATCCTCATAAGAAGACCGGTAACGCAGCGGCAGAGCTCGTGACTCGTAATCATGAGGTTGTCTGTTCGATCCGAGGTGAATATTTTGTTTATAAAAAAAATTATGATATACCCGATCGATAAAAAAAAATAAACATTAATTTTTATTCTGTTTGTTACATTTTTTTAATGTTCAGAGAACAATAGCATATGAAAAATAATAGCGTAAATAATAGCGTACGCCGAACGACCGAGAGGCGTGGCCTACCGCTACAAGTTCGTGCCTGCTACGGCGCGCGGGAGAGGGAAGCCGCCGGGTGGGGGAGCCGAGGGACTTTTCTGCGGGAGCGCCTGGCATCACTGGCATGATATACTTCGGCCACGATTTGATAAGAGATGATCGCGGTGTGTCGACAAAAACCTCGAGGCAATTTGAAAAGTAATGCGTTTCTTTCAGCACGTACATTTAGCTTAGCTTGTACCTTCTCAGAGACATTCAAAGCAACCTTTTACCGCGTTTCATTGTCTCGAAAAATCTTCGAATTCAACACAGTGTTGAAATCGTGAAGACCAAATGTTTTTGGGAGCGCGGAAAAGCTTCATCGAATACTACCGCAGGCATGTAAATTTACGAGCAAGACAAAGCGGGTTAATCCAATATCATGCAGAAGTACTGGTACTATTTATGGCTTTGAGTGACCCAGCGGGAACCGTAGCTTTCTCGGTTGGCTACCCCGAACCCCTGCTGAGTGCGGAGCTCAGGACTCTCAACAAGTTATACGTTTTATGACACCGTCAGTGGGGCAAACAAGGTTTTTCCGGTCCCAGGTTAGCATTCATCCGTTCGTCGCTTCACCGATCGATGGTTATTAGTCAATAATGTATATGGTAACGACGTCACTATTGCTCCCTCACAATGTAATAAAACAAAACGAAAAATACCGAGTCAGGTAAACGTAGACCAACTTGTGACCTATTTTATTGCGTTAAGTAGTATTACCCCCATGGAAAAAAAATATATCTCGAAATATTTTTGGAAGTATATTTTTCGATGTATCCAGTATATATATTGGATACATAGGAAATTCATATTATGTATTATATATATATATCCGAGATGTATAACTTTTTGCCGTGTTATATATTGCATGTATACATAAAAGATATATAATCAATATATTTTCAATACATTTGTTATATACAACAATATATATTATTTATATTTAGCATAAGTGGGAGATATATTGTTGATATATAATTTATGTTATGGCAATATGTAAATTATATATCTTATGACCGGCTTCCCGGTAATTAAGGAACTGGGAAGGGGTCAGTGAGAAATAAAAATGAATGCAACAAAAAAGAATTTAATAATGAGGCAAATATAAAAATGTGTATTACAGAAAAATAAATAAATAATAATGCGGGGTTTGGGCGCCAGCTACGTCACGTGTAGCAACGACTGAGATCACCGGTCACATGACCCGGTAATCTTACAAGGAAATAAGAGAAAAACAATAATCGCTAAAATGGGGGCGCGGCTAGAGGGTAGAGGGACGAGGGGTCTCAGGGGGTGAATTCCCGAACTCGTTGGCTTCTTAATTATTACCCCGGTCAGGTAAACCAAAACGAGGGGGGGGGGGGGGTGAAGCACGGGGGTATTCTATAATGGGGGGGAATGGCGCAAAAAGAAAATTAAAGGCTAAGTGTACGAGCAATAGCCGCGATAAACCATCTACACTACCTCGCACGCAAATACAATAGTAATTATCAAAAACAATTATGCACCGATCTCCACGCGGTGGCAGCCGGCCCTCTCGATACAGAATATTGCAAATGGCTGCAATCAGAGGCGCCGGACTCCACGTGGTGGCAGTCGGTCTTCTCGATACAAAAAAAATGATAAAGAAAGAAAATACGGGGCTGGGGGGGGGGAGCAAAACGGAAACTAAAAAGATTATAAAAATTACTCACTCACTCAGTTCCTCACACTCAATCACTCACACAATCAAAAGCAGCACCGGGGACAATACCCCCGCTCACTCTTTATCATACACTCTATTAAACAGACGGGTCGCGACGACGGCGGGGCTCGAAGTGATGGGAAAGATGTCGTCCGTCTTCTTCTCCGAGCTCTTCGGTCCTGCTCGGAGATCCTCGGGATTTCTCGGCTTGAGAACACTACGGCGCTTGCGCATCGATCGATGGATCGAGTGTGGCTGGTCAGTGGCGCTCGGGTTGTGCTGCGGCGGAACGGTGTGGCAGAGTTGGGCGGTGTGATCGCCGCGGGCGATTTGGATTGCCGCTGACGATCGTTAGAGTGAGTACACGCACGCAGTTGGGCGGCTAACTCCAACCTTTGTCCCCACGAGTGGAGGCTCCTCGTGTGACGCGGCGTGTACTCCTCAGCTGGTTGGCGTGGCAGATCCCCTCTCCGTCTCCAGCCCACACTCTCACCATGTCACTTTGCTTGGGCGGCCGTAGTGTCTCTGATCCGTCCTTGTTGCTTCGGCGCGTCTTGACGGTCATACAACTAGGCATTCATACGCAGAAAGGAGGGGGGGGGGGGGGGGGGAAGGGTAAAAAGGGATGAAGCCTACACAAAATGTCGCTTGCATTAATTATAAAAACAAAACTTAACGGTAATAAAAAGCGGTGTGTGATGGCCTTCGAGCCGGCCGAGGGGGGAAAATATTGTAACGCTCCACCGTGTTACAATCTAGAATCTACAAAGATTGCCTCTCTAAATTTGAAAAAGTTGAAATCATTTTTTTTTCATTCCTAAAAATGGGAAATACATATATTTCGTCTCGAGGATTTTTTATTGAGAGTATTACATTGTTAGTATTAATGAATGCAGTGTAATATTTGGATATTTTGGAGAGAATTCTAATTTGTTTTATTTTTTAGGAGCCTTTAGATTAATGAAAATAACCGCTTCGATTGTCAAATATTCGCGGATATCAATAATAAATAAGAAAATAAATATAACACAAATAAACGTCGAGATTTTTACGGACAACATTTATTTCATAATAACAAATCTTTTTCATCAACCAATTTTAGAGTGTATTCGTGTATGACTTTTGATGATTTAACATCAAATTGTTCAAAAACATATCATTATAAAAATAGATATAAAAAAAAACATTCACAAATTAAATTCGCATAGATTCATACTTATCTTAATATTCCGTAGATTAAACAATTTTAAAAGAAAATAATCACGTCGATCTAGAGCACGTCTGCTCAACGCCACGCACGCAGGATGAGAGAGCGATCGATTTGCCTCGACGATCAGTATTGATTTTGCATGGGGAACATACGATTTACGGAAATTGCCGAAACCATACGAGTCCACAAGACCGGGCTCGAAGTGATTTGGGCGCGCTTAGCTTTGAAATATCAATCGAAATCATCACATTATCCCCCCTAATTTTGTATGACAAATCTGGGAGATATGGAATGCAAAATTATTTTAACGTTGTCATATTGGTTTATCTTGTCAAAACACATTCATCCATCCTCACTCATTCCTGGACTCCACCTCACAAAAGGTCTCGTCCTTGACTCCACCCCAATAAGGGTCTTGTCCTACTGTCTTAACCTAAAAAACATAACCTAAACATTATTGCTAAACCAATATGATGTTTCTCTTTGTTTTTGCAAGTGTGATATTGAGTTATTTCATTTAAATTTATTGTCTTTGTTTCAATTCTAATAAATTCAATATTGATTCTGATGTCAATTTATGCCTCCTATGGAAGCTACGTCATTCGTCTTAAAGTCAAATAACCCATAAACATGTATAGCGAGACTTATAAAATAGATTTCATTTATAGGCTTACAGCAAAGATTTATACATCTTTCCCTACTTCTTCCATCCAGGTCCTTCGAATAAATGAAAAAATATATGTGTGACTCTATCAGTGTTGCTTGAAAGATGTGGTACTTTCAACAACACCAAATCTCCAATTGCTAACGGAATGTCCGAAATCGATTTTTGTTGTCGCTTGCGTCTTTCGAAGTTTTCCCTCAATTATTCATGAGCTATTGAAATTTTTAATTCGTGATGTTGTTTTTCCGGCGAAGGGAATTTGAAAAGCTCGTGAATTCTATCTTTCGGTACAATCCCCCAATGTAATTCATATGGCATGAATCCAGTACTACTGTGGGTAGTGAAATTTAATAACTCCTCCAATTTCGGTAAATGTTTTGCCCATCTCGTGTGTTGTTCTGCACAAAATGTTCTAAAAAATTTCCCTAATTCTCGCATGATTCGCTCGGTCGGATTAGATTGTGGGTGTCGAATGGATGAATAAATAATTTTAATGTCGTTGTTGGGTAATTGCTCTTTCTACAATTTCGAAGTAAATTGCGATCCGTTATCGGACAATATACGTTTCGGTTTAGCAATTTTTTGACAGTAATCATCGAAAATTTTGTTAACAACAATTTTTGCGGTGGTCTTTTTTACTGCGTACAATTTAACCAATTTTGAGAAAGCATCCATAACGACAAATATATATTGAACCCCTCCTATTGATCTTGGTAACGGCCCATAAAAATCTACGGTAACTAGGTCGTTAGGGGCTTCTGATTTTACGAGACAATATTCACCTTCCATTATACGTTGTAGATGTTTAACTCTTTGACAGAGATCACAACGAACGATATATCTTTTTGCATCTTGGTTCATTCCACGCCAATAATAAAATCTTTTGAGCTGTCCAATAGTTTTATATATACCTGCATGTCCGATTCGGTCATGCTCATTTTGTACTACAGCTTTTTGTAATTTTTGTACTTTGAATTAACAAAATTCATCTTATGATTCGTGCTGTATGATAAGGCGTTCTGTTTAAAAACGTTAATGCTTGGTGGTTGGTAATGACAATAAATGGTTTAATAAGCAAATAGATTCGAAATTTAACTATAGAGTAAACAATCGCCAAAAGCTATTTTTCCGTCGTCGTATAATTCACCTCAGCATTGTTTAAGGCTCTACTAACCAAGGATATTATTCTTTTATCATTGTTATTATCAATTTGAAATGAAATACCGCTAATACCTTTATCGGAGGCATCTGTTTGCAAGAAGAAAGTTAGATCGATTTGATAGTGAGATAATTTCACGGCTTGTTTGAATTGATTTTTTAACGCTTGATAGGCTTGCGAGTGAAAAGTAGTCCATTTCCATCTCGTATCTTTTTTCAATAATTCACGAAATGGTTCAACAAACGAAGCGTGGTTCGCAGAAAATTGTATGTAATAATTAAATATTCTGAGGAATTTTTGAAGATCTAGCTTACACTTTGGCTTCTCAAAATTGGTTATAACATCGAGTTTATTGGGATCAGGAACAATTCCTTGTGGAGAGAGTATGAAACCCAAAAAATTTACCGAGTTCTGACAGAAAAAAGCCTTATCCAAACGCAAAGTGAAATTGTGTTGATCAAGTCGCTGGAAGATTTTTTCTAAATATTTCAAATATTGCTCGAAAGTAGTTGATGTTATTAATAAATCGTCCACATAATAATTTAAAAAATCATGGAAATCGTCACGAAAAGTGATATTTAGCGCTCGAATAAATCCACTACCCGATGTCTTAAGTCCGAACGGTATAACCTTAAATTGGTACAAATTTCCTTCGAATAAAAAGGCAGTATACTTTCGAAACTCCTTTTTCAATGGTATTTGCCAGTATCCATGGGTGAGATCTAATGTACTCATAAAATTTTTTCCGTGATGTTTCTGCATTAATTCTGCAATGACTGGAGGGGATTCGTTGTCTCCCTCTATGATCGCGTTGAGATATCGCGCGTCTAGACAAACTCTAATCCGTCCATTCTTTTTATCCACGATTCGCAGTGGGTTACAATAAGGACGATTCCCTCTTTCGATGATGTCGGCCTCGCACATTATTTTGAGCTCTTTTCGAACCGCGTCCCTTAAATAAATCGGTACCGGATACGAGTGATTAGATATTGGTTTTGTTTGTATTAATTTAATCTCGTGTTCGTACACAGAGGTACGCCCAGGTCTATCAGAGAATAAATTTTTGTATTTTTAAATCAAATTCAACATCGAATCTGCTCGGTCACGATCGAGAAACATGAGCTTGCGCGCGACAGATCGAAATTCGTCGGAGAAACTTCTATCCCTATTCAGACTGTGCTCGTACGCAACGTTGAACCCGTCTTCAATGATTTTTTCTTCACGTTGTAAATATTCGAAATCAAAGTCCTCATTGTTGTCGAATTGAAAACTGTTAGATTTATCGTCTTCCTTCAAATCGGTTAACTCAATTTGATTTAGCGAATAGATCTGGCCACGATTATTCGTTTTGTCTATTAATTCGCTTGACGTTTTTACTGCAGCGTAAATTTCTTCGCTACCTTCCTCATTATTGAATAAGGTTTGTAAATTAAACGAATCTATGTCCGCGTTGTAATCGTCTTTTTTATTTATGTCTCCTTGTAACTGAATTAACTTATCATTAACTGTTTCAATATTGTTAGTAGTATTTCCTATATGTACATCCGCGCTTTTTAGCTGATTACTATATTGATATTCTTTCGCGTGATCATCATTTCGATATATTGGTACGTCCGATGTACGAATAATGCGCACGAGCAACTTGTCTTGGGCTCGGCTTACATCGAGTCGCTCCGAAAAATCTCGATCCAATAAAACTCGATCCTGACTGAGAGGTTTACCGAAAATCGAAATCGTTTTATTCTCGTAATTTATTATACCTTTACATTAATGTAACCAATCGTTCCCAAGAATACCGTCCGATGTTAGATAAGGGACGACGAGAAAAACGTGTCTGAAAGTACAATCACCAATATGCGCTTCAAACAAAATTTTTTTTTTAATTGTGGTGGCCTTTTTTCCCACCGCGGTCGACACGTAAATATTTGTGACTGGTAATTCGTTCAAATTGTGGAAGCATCTTAGTTTATTATAAAACTGTTCGGAAATACATGTCACTTGACTGTCAGTGTCAACTAACACTCTAATCTCAATTTTTCCCATGAATAGTACGTGTGGCGACGGCTTTATACTAAATTTTAATTTTATTGGCTGTGTAGGTGTGCCTTCAATATCCTCATGGAGGTCATCTATAAAATCGAGAAATTTCTGACAAGATGGCGGACCCATTTTTATCGTGTCGAGAATTAGTTTAAATTATTTTCACGATTTTCCAGCGGTTGTTCAGTTGTGTTTTGTGTGATTGATGTTTTATTTTGATTTAAGTTTGGTGGCGGTGTTCGAAAATCTGGCCAACGTATCAATGATGTTGGACTATATTGAAAATATTGACTATTCGAACTTGGTGTGAAATAACTCCTATCATATTTTGGTCTCATATTATCATTTCGAATTTGTGAATTTGATTTTCGTTGACGATTCCGTGAGTCACGATCATGTCTGTCATTGTAATGATCATTATATTGTCCCGGCCGAGCAACCCGAACACTGTTTACTTGCGCGCGATTTACTTGTGTATTAGGCTGCGCATTCGAGATTCTCTACTCCTCATAAAATCCTCCTGTGCGATATCTAATTGCGAAAGAGCTTGGGCGACAGCATTGGTGTCAGAAAAATTTACCGTCGATAAATTTGAGCGTATACGAGGCGGCAGTTGTTGTACAATTGCATAATTGATTTCGTACGGTGGTAGTGATGGATCAAAATGTCTTGTCTCCTGTAATTGATTGTAAAAATACGCGTGCATACTACCATCGCTTGTTTTGTACCGTCTCACCGCCCATTGGGTCTTGAATTTAAATTTAATGGGTACTGAGTAGAACTCTTCCGTAAAAAGCCTTTTAAAATCTTCGAAAGACGCAATTCGATTTCTCATTACATTATACCATACTTTAACACGACCTTCTATTATATTTTAGAGGGTTATTTTCCTCCGAAAATTTGGGAATACTTCTATTAATGTGCAAATTTTGCAACGTATTTACAAGCCCATTTACTAATTGATCTGATGCCTGCTGGTTGTTCGCCTCGGGTTGAGCGTTGCCTCTCGGTTGATGTTGTTGTGCAATCCAGTTTCGTTGCTCGTCACGTAGTCTCAACAATTCGGCCCGTTGTTCTTGTAATTGTTGTCGTTCCTCTCTCAAGCGTTGCCTCTCGGCGTCGATATTAACTCGTTCCTCTCTCTCCGCGTCAGACATTTCTTTTGATATATTTGTATCTCTGCTATTATTTAGATTTGAATTAGTATTTATGCTCTTTTGTGAAATTTTCGATGCTATTACTTTCGTTTTCGGAGTAACTTTATTTTTTAATTTTACTGATGTTTTCGCAATTGGAGTGGATGACTTCAAAATGCCCGATTTAGAACGTGTCAAACACGGTGAATTATTATTGTTTTTCATTTGTTTTGTCATGAGACTCAATTATGATTAAATTTTTTGCTGAATTTGTGCCAACAAGTTACATATCAATTACATATCAGATATACAGAGGATATAGAATTTTTTGCCGCTATATATAGCGTATATAATTTATATATCCGTGTGTATATTCTCAAGTATACTCTATTTCTATTGGGGTACGCCGTAATGCTGTAAAGTAATGATAAGTATAGAGTTTTTCGTTGCGCTAATTGCAAGTTAATACGTTCCGATAGAAGTCCTCGAGCTCGTTATACTTTTTCGACGCAATCTATATCGCAATCTCGGATCTTCTTGGCGACGTCGAACGGCTTTAATGTTTCTAAATTTAATTGCACTTGTTTGGAGGCTACAGCGAACTTAGTCCATGCACACGAATGCTTTTACGTCGGTGAATCATGCGATAAGCGATCTTTTCGGCAGGCTCAGTGCACATTTGTAGCGGCTGAACACGCAAATAGCCACGTTATTCAAGTCGATCAATGAACTAACAATGTACTAATCGAAGGTTTTACTTATGTTTCAGCGGGAGAACGTGAAAATAAGCAATCGAGCGGTAAACGGGCGAGGACCGCTTACTCCAGTGCTCAACTCGTGGAGCTGGAAAAAGAATTTAATAGAGGACGATACCTGTGCCGTCCACGTAGAATTGAAATGGCCGCGGCACTAAATCTCACCGAGCGACAGATCAAAATCTGGTTTCAAAATCGTCGCATGAAGTACAAGAAGGACCAGATTCAGAAGACTGTGGGAAATCCCACACCGACGAAGTCTCCAACACAATCGCCGCACCAAGGATCGGTAATCGGATCGGCGATCTCTCAAACCGATTATCCGATAGCAGTTCCCAATCTGGTGTCGCCGGTTCACGGTTACTGGAGCCATCTCGAAAAAACGGAGGGACCCGCCCACACGAGTCAGACGCTGGATCTGAACTCGTACTATCAGCCTCAGCAGACCGGCTACGTATGGAACATGCAGAGCGGTCAATTCTCCCAAACCAATTCCGATTTCCAACAAACGGAAATCGGTTACACTCGAGAACAAAACAGTGCTCCCGCCGCCAGTTATCCCCAACCGTTTGCTGAAGCAAACGGTCAGGTGGATAACTACTTACCGGTTCTGCCCGATCTCACCCCGTGGCTTCCAGAGAATCCCGATCAGGCTGAACCGATCATTGTGCCTGATTTCGCCGATATCTGCCTCGATATTTCGCTGGAGACTCGCGGGATCACTTCCAACTTCACTAGCCTGTAAGCTTAATTGTAATTGTAAATTGTATGTACATGAGTTATAAAAAATATTTTATGATTAATTCTAGTTTAAGTTTGGTCTATTATTAAGATTCGCGCTTATAATTGATGCGAATTTTGATAGCTCGAAACGTGAGCTGAACAGGTTTTACACAACCTTCTTTTCATGCTAACATGATTGTAATTTTTTTTTGATTCTAAGCCTTTGGAGATAAAAATGAAAAAAAAAAAAAAGTGTACTAATTTTTCTAGGCTAAGCTTTTAGGCTAAACGAACGGAAAATGACTAAAATTACATTTTCTGAGAAAGGCCGTGATCTGCTTCGACAAAAACCTTTCTCTACTTTCTTTAACCACGTACACAACGACGTTGGATATTTTGTATCATATCTTAAGGTCATAAGTACTCGATGTTTTTTTAACGCGAGGTTTAAATTGTCAAGTATCCCAAATAATGATGATAATAATAAACTTTTTTGATTCAAGTATTTTTCACGTTGATTTTTATCCTATTCACGAATCGTACAAAAAATTATTCCACGCTCCTTATTTTCATGATATTAAAAAGATTACGTTCCAGGAACTTAAACGTGCAGAAACAAAGTTATTGCCGAAATGATTATAGGTATTTAAAGTTTTTCGTTCCTCTATGTGACTAAACGTCCGTAAAACAGAAATTCATGGCAAGGGAAAAATTTTCTTGTCGCAAATCGAGAGGAAGATGGCCAAAAAAAGGGATGCATGATACGCCATACAAATATATTTAGTTCTGAAGAGTACGGTTGATACGGGGTTCGGATGATGCGAATAGCAGTAACAGAGAAGAGAGCGAATGCTATAGAATACTCGCGAGGGGTGCAAAGGGAGGATCTCGCGTACACGAGCAGTGCGTGGAGTGGGTATACGGAAAGGGTGCGAGGGTTGCCGTCGGCGTCGACGTAGGGCGAGTGAGGGACGCGAGGGGCCCGTAGGTTTCAACCATGATTTCCATTCGGCAGCCATCCATTTTATTTGAGACTGGAAACTGACAGATAGACGTGGATCCGAGTGCCGGTGACGTGGCAAGTCTTGCACGGTTATACGTGTGTTCGTGAAACTCCAGTCACGTATATACAGAGTGATTCAGAATGAAGGCATTTCCTTGCAAAACTCGACCTCCCTTTTTTCAAAAAAAAAAAAAGAAAAATAGAATTGTAGTCTACCTTCACAAAAATGAACACGTTTCTCGTTTGTCATTTCAATTTTCAATACCGATATCCTTTCTAAGTATTTCCATTTTTTCTACATACTTGATTTTTACATTTTGAAAACTGCTTAAATATGTTTTATAATATTTATAGCTTCATCGTACAATTGTTTTTTTTTTTTTTTTTTCATTCATTTAAATTATTAAAATTGTGTTCAAATTGCACGAGGAAATAAGGGTTTGTATTTTTTGCTGCAATGACATAAGTGTAAAAAAAAAGTAAATGTGTATTTTGTAGGCAGGGATGATAAAGAATTTTGTATAAAAGAAATTTAGTAGAAGATTCTCTTTTTGGGTCACCCTGTAGTAATAACACGTAGGTTTGTACGACTCTCACAGAAAAGTTTGACGTTCGAGCATCGCGAACAACTTTTCACTTGTCGCAGAGCGTTTCATTTTCTCACTTAGGTTTGTATTTTTTTATTAATTTTTTTTTAACATTGGCTATAAATTTATTTTTACTCAAACTACTTTCAAGATATCAATGATAAAGTATATTCTCTATGGTAGAAAATTCTATGCCGTTCGTATGCTGCCAATAAATACAAAGCCTGAGGCGTGGGGGCGTTCATAGAAACCGCGAAGATCCGGCACGAGCGTACATATTCGAATCTGAATCGGGGATTCTCACGGTCTGCATTTACTGCGGAATAAGGTCCATGCGCAAAGGGCCACGACTTTTATCCCACAGGGGATGAATAATGGATGGATAATGTAGGAATTGACTATCACGTTCATGAAGGAAGTCTGATTCTCTCAAGAAAGCGGAAAATGCACCACTCATGCGAAGAAATATCTATCAGTGTAGCATGAACATTTTGACACGTGATACGAAAAAAAAAAAAAAAAAAAAAAAAATGTAACCCATGAACTGGGTTACTGGTAATATTTATTTTTACAAAAATGTTCTATTATTTGGTGGGCTTAAAAACATCGAAATTCGTCATTCATTCTCAAATCAACATTAAATTATGTGGATTACAAAAAAAAATTCCGGAATGGTTGTAGCTGAACATTTCGACACGTAATACAAAAGGAAAAATTTATCCCATAAACTGGGTTACAGACAATATTTATTTTTACAAAAATGTTCAATTTCTTGTTGCGTTTAGAAACATCGAACTTTCTCGTTCATTCTCAATTCACCATAAAAATCAGCTTTAAATTACGTAGATTTCAAAAAAATATTTCTGCGAAATGGTAAATGGTCAACATGAACTCATGCAAACTTTGTAATTAAACATAAACACGCTACAAAAATGCGGGGGAAAAAATGAGCACCTGTTTCTTGAAGACCTTGTAACCCTCCTTAAGGGAATAAAACGTGGAAGTCAAGAAAGTAGCTGTCTCAAGACGCTTAAGGATTCAACCGGCACACGGAACCTCGTAGTCCTCCACTCGCAGTTAAAACGCAGAAAAATTGAAATGGGAGATGCGAAGAATGAATAAAGATCAGAGAGAGAGAAAGAGAGAGAGAAATGATCCAAGGGGCGACAGCGTCGGTGGTTGGCAGCACGTGAATCTGTTCGCCGTGCGCTCGCGAGAACTCGAGGGTCGCTCGGGTACCGAGGGTTCAGAATCCGGACGCCTGGACTCGCGTGCTCCGTGCACGCGAGTGATATTAGGTAGATACGTATGAACTTTGATATATTCGAGGCGCCAAGGAACCTCCTGGAAGGCACCATACTGCGGCAAGTATCCAAACTATACGTGATCTGCAACTTTTCCAGTGGCATCTTTCGACACTGGTAAGCCTATAGTATCCTTTCTCCTGCTCCCTCACTCTTTGGGTAGTCCGGTTCTTCTCAGGAAACTGTTCCGCAGTCGCTCATGAACATCACGGTGTAAATGAGACAACAACGGGAGAAATACCAAACAAACAAATCACTTCAATAAAACCCCTGTAGAAGAGACATCGCCTATCTTTATCGGCCCATCTCCATCCTCTGTGCATTGTCGAAGGTGGTTGAAAAACTGGTACACGTGCAGCTCTTGAAGTGGTTGCTCGCTCATGGCCTGCTCGATCCCCTGCAGGCAGGCTTCCGTGAAGGACACAGCACTCAATCGGCTCTTCTCAGGTTCACCGATGACGTCAGGCTCGGCATGGACATGCGGCCGCTTACTATCGCCGTATTTTTTGATTTCAGCAAGGCCTTCGACACGGTCTGTCATTGCACACTTTTGAACAAGCTTTCCTTGCTTGGCTTTGCGTCGACGGCACTTGCATGGTTCTCGTCGTACCTTTGTGGAAGGTCGCAGGCAGTTCGCTTTCCGGATGGCCGGTTGTCTGAGTGGGCCCCCGTTACCTCGGGTGTTCCTCAGGGAAGCGTGCTAGGCCCTCTACTTTTCTCTCTTTACCTATGTGACCTGCCTGGGATCTTCCGCAACTGTCGGTACTTACTGTATGTAGATGACCTTGTCATCTACCACCAGTGTGCCCCGGAAGAGCTTCTTGCCTCGCTAATGCTGCTCAACGCGGACATCGCACGTATACATGACTGGGCGCGTTCCAATTCGCTTTCGCTAAACGCCTCGAAGACTGATGCCATGATTCTTGGTACTGCTAGATTTCTTGGTCGACTTGACTTGGCTTCTCTCACCCCTCTCAGTGTATCGGGTCAACCAATCCCGTTTGTATCCTCCAAGCGTTACTTGGGGCTCATAATTACGCCTTCTCTAGGTTGGGGTGAGCAAGTCTCGTCTGTTCGGCGACGGGTCTTCGGGGCGCTCGCGCAGCTCTCTCGCTTCTCTGAGGTATTTGATGTTGCTACTCGTGCGTGGCTCGCGCGCACGCTAGCCTTACCTCACCTCGACTACTGCTCAGCCGTTTTGTGCGATGTTAGCGGTGAGCTTAATCTGCAACTGCAGCGTGCATGTAATGCAGCTGTGCGCTTCGTGTTAGGGATTCGGCTGTGCGATCACGTTTCTGGGGGTCGTCGTCGGCTCGGTTGGCTGTCGGTGGCGAATAGGCGGAATTACTTCATTGCAGCTCTATTTTATTCGCTGGTCCACTCTGGTCTGGTCCACTTTCGACGCCCGTCCTGCGGACGGTGGCCTACCAAAAGTCCTTTACTGTCTACGGCACGAACCTGTGGAACAGCCTTCCATTGGCCGTGACAGGAGCTCCCTCTCTTGCCACCTTTAAGACTCGGCTCATGGACCATTTGCTTGCTCTCGAGCGCCGGGAGGGGTGATCTGGGTTTTCCTGCGACTCGCGACTTGCTCAACTATTATTTTTGTTTGTTCACTATGACCCCGTTTCTCATTTCTCATCCTTCTTACATTGTCTCACCCCATTTAGTTTTAGATCTTGTTACTCTGTACTCTCTGTAATGCCTTTATACTTATATTTTGTTTATGCTATTTCTGTTTTGCTCTGGTCCTTAGGGGGTTATATCCCAGGATCACTAATAAAACTACTCTACTCTACTCTACTCTTTTTCTACCCCAATCGTCGCTGCTTCTTCTCATCCCGAAGCATCGGTATAACAATGAGAGATATTAAATTCACGCGATTTCTTCAGTTGCTTATCCAGGTGAAGATTCAGCTGCAGCTTCTGCTAGGCAAGAATAGTCGTTCAACAATATTCTTCAACAATTTTTCAAATTCATTGAAATTTTCCAGAATTTTGAACAAAAAACCTTTTTAGGTCGTTTGATCGAGCAGAAATCCAAGTTCCGGCGACCGAGCCGAAAACGAAATCGTCTAAGTTTTTTTTTTTTTAATTCCGACTTCTGAGCGATGCCATCGTTCTCAAGTGGCATATGGCAGCCAGAAAACAGGGGTTATGTGTATATTTACGACGATTCTGGAAAAATCCATTTTTCGGTCGTTTGGTCGAGCAGAAATCCTAGATCCGGCGACCGAGCCGAAAACGGGATCATCGAAGTTTTTTTTTAAATTTCGACTCTTAAGCGATGCCATCGTTCTCAAGTGGAACATGGCAGCCAGAATACAAGGGTTATGTGTATATTTTCGACGATTTTGAAAAAATCAATTTTTCGGTCGTTTGGTCGAGCAGAAATCCTTGATCCGGCGACCGGGACGGAATCTGCCGAAAACGGGATCACGGAATTTTATTTTCGTGAATTTTGACTTCTAAGCAATGCCATCGTTCTCAAGTGGCATATGGCAGTCAGAAAACAGAGGTTATGTGTATATTTCCGACGATTTCGAAAAAATCCATTATTCGGTCGTATGGTCGAGCAGAAATCCTAGTTCCGGCGACTGAGCCGAAATCGGGATCGTCGAAGTTTTTTTGAAAATTTCGACTTCTAAACTATGCCATCGTGCTCGAGTGGCATATGGCAGCCAGATAATAGGGGTTATGTGTATATTTACGCCGATTCCGAAAAAAACCATTTTTCGGTCGTTTGGTCGAGCAGAAATCCTAGATCCGGCGATTGAGCCGAAAACGGGATCGTCGAAGTTTTTTTCGAACATTTCGAATTCTAAGCGATGCCATCGTTCTCAAGTGGCATATGACGGCCAGAAATCGGGGGTTATGTGTATATTTTCGACGATTTCGAGAAAATCCATTATTCGGTCGTTTGGTCGAGCAGAAATCAAAGATACGTCGACCAAGCCGAAATCGGGATCGTCTAAGTTTTTTTGCAAATATCGACTTCTAAGCTATGCCATCATCCTCAAGTGGCATATGGCAGCCAAAAAACAGGGTTTATGTGTATATTTCCGACGATTTTGAGAAAATCCATTATTCGGTTGTTTGGTCGAGCAGAAATCCTAGATCCGGCGACCGAGCCGAAATCGGGATCGTCGAAATTTTTTTTTTTTAATTTCGACTTCTAAACTATGCCATCGTGCTCAAGTGGCTTATGGCAGCAAGATGAGGGGTTATGTGTATATTTACGACGATTCCGAATAAATCTCTTTTTCGCTCGTTTGGTCGAGCAGAAATCCTAGATTCGGCGACCGAGCCAAAAAAGGGATCATCGAAGTTTTTTTGAAAATTTCGAGTTTAAGCGATGCCATCGTTCTCAAGTGGCATATGGCAGCCAGAAAACGGGGGATATGTGTATATTTCCGACGTCTTTGAAAAATTACAATTTTCGGTCGTTAGGTCGAGCAGAAATCCTAAATCCGGCGACCGAGCCGAAAGCGGAATAGTTGGAGTTTTTTTGAAAATTTCGACTTCTAAACTATGCCATCGTTCTCAAGTGGCAATATGGCAGCCAGAAAATAGGGGTTTTCTGTATATTTACGACGATTCCAAAAAAATCCATTTTTCGGTCGTTTGGTCGAGCAGAAATCCTTGATCCGGCGAGCGGGACGGAAATTGTCGAAAACGGGATCGCGGAAGTTTATTTTCGAGATTTTTGACTTCTAAGCTATCCCATCGTTCTCAAGTGGCAATATGGCAGCCAGAAAATAGGGGTTTTCTGTATATTTACGACGATTCCAAAAAAATCCATTTTTCGGTCGTTTGGTCGAGCAGAAATCCTTGATCCGGCGAGCGGGACGGAAATTGTCGAAAACGGGATCGCGGAAGTTTATTTTCGAGATTTTTGACTTCTAAGCTATCCCATCGTTCTCAAGTGGCATATGGCAGCCAGAAAACAGTTATTAGGTGTATATTTACAACGATTCTGAAAAAATCCATTTTTCGGTCGTTTGGTAGAGCAGAAATCCTTGATCCGGCGAGCGGAACGGAATCTGCCGAAAACGGGATCACTGAAGTTTATTTTCGAGAATTTTGACTTCTAACCTATGCCATCGTTCTCAAGGGGCATATGACGGCCAGAAATCGGGGGTTATGTGTATATTTTCGACGATTTTGAAAAAATCAATTTTTCGGTTGTTTGTTCGATCAGAAAACCTAGATCCGGCGACCGAGCCGAAAACGGGATCGTCGAAGTTTTTTTGAAATATTCGACTTCTAAGCGATGCTATCGTTCTCAAGTGGCATATGGCAGCCAGAAAACAGGGGTTATGTGGATATTTACGACGATTCTGGAAAAATCCATTTTTCGGTCGTTTGGACTTGGCCAGATAATAGGGGTTATGTGTATATTTACACCGATTCCGAAAAAAACCATTTTTCGGTCGTTTGGTCGAGCAGAAATCCTAGATCCGGCGATTGAGCCGAAAACGGGATCGTCGAAGTTTTTTTCGAAAATTTCGAATTCTAAGCGATGCCATCGTTCTCAAGTGGCATATGGCAGCCAGAAAATAGGGTTTATGTGTATATTTACGACGATGCCGAAAAATTCCATTCTTCGGTCGTTTGGTCGAGCAGAAATCCTTGATCCGGCGACCGCTCCGAAAACGGGATCGTCGAAGTTGTTTTTTAAATTTCGACTTCTAAGCTATGCCATCGTTCTTAAGTGGCAGATGGCAGCCAGAAAATAGGGGTAATGTGTATATTTACGACGATTCCGAAAAAAACCATTTTTCGGTCGTTTGGAAATCCTTGATCCGGCGACCGCTCCGAAAACGGGATCGTCGAAGTTGTTTTTTAAATTTCGACTTCTAAGCTATGTCATCGTTCTTAAGTGGCAGATGGCAGCCAGAAAATAGGGGTAATGTGTATATTTACGACGATTCTGAAAAAATCAATTTTTCGGTCGTTTGGTCGAGCAGAAATCCGAGATCCGGCGACCGAGCCGAAAACGGGATCATCGAAGTTTTTTTGAAAATTTCGACTTTTAAGCGATGCCATCGTTCTCAAGTGGAACATGGCAGCCAGAATACAGGGGTTATGTGTATATTTACGACGATTCTGAAAAAATCCATTTTTCGGTCGTTTGGTCGAGCAGAAATCCTAATTCCGGCGACCGAGCCGAAAACGGGATCATCGAAGTTTTTTTGAAAATTTCGACTTTTAAGCGACACCATCGTTCTCAAGTGGAACATGGCAGCCAGAATACAGGGGTTATGTGTATATTTTCAAAGATTTATAAAAAATTCATTTTCCGGTCGTTTGGTCGAGCAAAAATCCTAGATCAAGCGACCGAGCCGAAAACGGGATCATCGAAGTTTTTTTGAAAATTTCGACTTTTAAGCGATACCATCGTTCTCAAGTGAAACATGGCAGCCAGAATACAGGGGTTATGTGTATATTTTCACAGATTTTTAAAAAATTCATTTTCCGGTCGTTTGGTCGAGCAGAAATCCTAGATCCGGCGACCGAGCCGAAAACAGGATCATCGAAGTATTTTTTTTAAATTTCGACTTCTAAGCTATGCCATCGTTCTCAAGTGGCATATGGCAGTCAGAAAACAGGGGTTATCTGTATATTTACGACGATTCTGAAAGAATCCATTTTCCGGTCGTTTGGTCAGGCAGAAATCCTAGATCCGGCCACCGAACAGCAAACGGGATCATCGAAGTTATTTGATATTTTCGACTTCTAAGCGATGCCATCATTCTTAAGTGGAACATGGCAGCCAGAATACAGGGGTTATGTGTATATTTTCGACGATTTTCAAAAAATCCATTTTCCGGTCGTTTGGTCGAGCAGAATTCCTTGATCCGGTGAGCGGGACGGAAACTGCCGAAAACAGGATCACGGAATTTCATTCTCGACAATTTTGACTTCTAAGCTATGCCATCGTTCTCAAGTGGCATATGGCAGCCAGAAAACAGGGGTTATGTGTATATTTACGACGATTCTGGAAAAATCCATTTTTCGGTCGTTTGGTCGAGCAGAAATCCTAGATCCGGCGACCGAGCCGAAAACGGGATCATCGAAGTTTTTTTGAAAATTTCGACTCTTAACCGATGCCATCGTTCTCAAGTGGAACATGGCAGCCAGAATACAAGGGTTATGTGTATATTTTCGACGATTTTGAAAAAATCAATTTTTAGGTCGTTTGGTCGAGCAGAAATCCTTGATCCGGCGACCGGGACGGAATCTGCCGAAAACGGGATCACGGAATCTTATTTTCGTGAATTTTGACTTCTAAGCAATGCCATCGTTCTCAAGTGGCTTATGGCAGTCAGAAAACAGAGGTTATGTGTATATTTCCGACGATTTCGAAAAAATCCATTATTCGGTCGTATGGTCGAGCAGAAATCCTAGTTCCGGCGACTGAGCCGAAATCGGGATCGTCGAAGTTTTTTTGAAAATTTCGACTTCTAAACTATGCCATCGTGCTCGAGTGGCATATGGCAGCCAGATAATAGGGGTTATGTGTATATTTACGCCGATTCCGAAAAAAACCATTTTTCGGTCGTTTGGTCGAGCAGAAATCCTAGATCCGGCGATTGAGCCGAAAACGGGATCGTCGAAGTTTTTTTCGAAAATTTCGAATTCTAAGCGATGCCATCGTTCTCAAGTGGCATATGACGGCCAGAAATCGGGGGTTATGTGTATATTTTCGACGATTTCGAGAAAATCCATTATTCGGTCGTTTGGTCGAGCAGAAATCAAAGATACGTCGACCAAGCCGAAATCGGGATCGTCTAAGTTTTTTGGAAATATCGACTTCTAAGCTATGCGATCATCCTCAGGTGGCATATGGCAGCCAGAAAACAGGGTTTATGTGTATATTTCCGACGATTTTGAGAAAATCCATTATTCGGTCGTTTGGTCGAGCAGAAATCCTAGATCCGGCGACCGAGCCGAAATCGGGATCGTCGAAATTTTTTTTAAAATTTCGACTTCTAAACTATGCCAACGTGCTCAAGTGGCTTATGGCAGCAAGATGAGGGGTTATGTGTATATTCACGACGATTCCGAATAAATCTATTTTTCGCTCGTTTGGTCGAGCAGAAATCCTAGATTCGGCGTCCGAGCCAAAAAAGGGATCATCGAAGTTTTTTTGAAAATTTCGAGTTTAAGCGATGCCATCGTTCTCAAGTGGCATATGGCAGCCAGAAAACGGGGGTTATGTGTATATTTCCGACGTCTTTGAAAAATTACAATTTTCGGTCGTTTGGTCGAGCAGAAATCCTAAATCCGGCGACCGAGCCGAAAGCGGAATAGTTGGAGTTTTTCTTGAAAATTTCGACTTCTAAACTATGCCATCGTTCTCAAGTGGCAATATGGCAGCCAGAAAATAGGGGTTTTCTGTATGTTTACGACGATTCCGAAAAAATCCATTTTTCGTTCGTTTGGTCGAGCAGAAATCCTTGATCCGGCGAGCGGGACGGAAACTGTCGAAAACGGGATCGCGGAAGTTTATTTTCGAGAATTTTGACTTCTAAGCTATCCCATCGTTCTCAAGTGCCATATGGCAGCCAGAAAACAGGGGTTATGTATACATTGTCGACGATTTTGAATAAATCCATTATTCGGTCGTTTAGTCGGGCAGAAATCCCAGATCCGGCGACCGAGCCGAAAACGGGATCATCGAAGTTTTTTTGAAAATTTCGACTCTTAAGCGATACCATCGTTCTCAAGTGGAACATGGCAGCCAGAATACAAGGGTTATGTGTATATTTTCGACGATTTTGAAAAAATCAATTTTTCGGTCGTTTGGTCGAGCAGAAATCCTTGATCCGGCGACCGGGACGGAATCAGCCGAAAACGGGATCACGGAATTTTATTTTCGTGAATTTTGACTTCTAAGCAATGCCATCGTTCTCAAGTGGCTTATGGCAGTCAGAAAACAGAGGTTATATGTATATTTCCGACGATTTTGAAAAAATCCATTATTCGGTCGTATGGTCGAGCAGAAATCCTAGTTCCGGCGACTGAGCCGAAATCGGGATCGTCGAAGTTTTTTTGAAAATTTCGACTTCCAAAATATGCCATCGTGCTCAAGTGGCATATGGCAACCAGATAATAGGGGTTATGTGTATGTTTACGCCGATTCTGAAAAAAATCCATTTTTCGGTCGTTTGGTCGAGCAGAAATCATAGATCAAGCGACCGAGCCGAAGACGGGATCATCGAAATTTTTTTGAAAATTTCGACTTCTAAGCTATGCCATCGTTCTCTAGTGGCATATGGCAGCCAGAAAATAGGGGTTATGTGTATATTTACGACGATTCTGAAAAAATCTATTTTTCGATCGTTTGGTCGAGCCGAAATCATAGATCCGGCGACCGGACCGAAGACGGGATCATCGAAAATTTTTCGAAAATTTCGACTTCTAAGCGATGCCATCATTGTGAAGTGGCATATGGCAGCCAGAAAACTGGGGTCATATGTATATTTTCAACGATTTTGAAAAAATCCGTTTTTCGGTTGATTGTTCGATCAGAAATTCTTGATCCGGCGACCGAGCCGAAAACGGGATCATCGAAGTGATTTTGAATATTTCGACTTGTAAGCGATGCCATCGTTCTCAAATGGCTTATGGCAGCCAGAAAACAGGGGTTATGTTTATATTTTCGACGATTTTGAAAAATTCCATTTTTCGGTCGTTTGGTCGAGCAGAAATCAAAGATCCGGCGACCGAGCCGAAAACGGGATCAACGAAAATTTTCGAAAATTTCGACTTCTAAGCGATGCCATCGTTCTCAAGTGGCATATGGCAGCCAGAAAACAGGGGTTATGTGTATATTTACGACGATTCTGAAAAAATCCATTTTTCGGTCGTTTGGTTGAGCAGAAAACCTTGATTCGGCGAGCGGGACGGAAACTGCCGAAAACGGGATCACGGAAGTTTATTTTCGATAATTTTGACTTCTAAGCGATGCCATCGTTCTGAAGTGGCATATGGCAGCCAGAAAACTGGGGTTATGTGTATATTTTCGAAGATTTTGAAAAAATCCATTGTTCGGTCGTTTGGTCGAGCAGAAAACCTTGATTCGGCGAGCGGGACGGAAACTGCCGAAAACGGGATCACGGAAGTTTATTTTCGAGAATTTTGACTTCTAAGCGATGCCATCGTTCTGAAGTGGCATATGGCAGCCAGAAAACCGGGGTTATGTGTATATTTGAGACGATTCTGAAAAAATCCGTTTTCCGGTTGATTGTTCGATCAGACATTCTTGATCCGGCGACCGAGTCGAAAACGGGATCATCGAAGTTATTTTGAAAATATCGACTTCTAAGCGATGCCATCGTTCTCAAGTGGCTTATGGCAGCCAGAAAACAGGGGTTATGTTTATATTTTCGACGATTTTGGAAAAATCCATTATTCGGTCGTTTAGTCGAGCATAAATCCAAGATCCATCGTCCGAGCCGAAAACGCGATCGTCGAAGTTTTTTTGAAAATTTTGACTTCTAAGCGATGCCATCGTTCTCAAGTGGCTTATGGCAGCCAGAAAACAGGGGTTATGTGTATATTTACGACGATTCTGAAAAAATCCATTGTTCGGTCGTTTGGTCGAGCAGAAAACCTTGATTCGGCGAGCGGGACGGAAACTGCCGAATACGGGATCACGGAAGTTTATTTTCGAGAATTTTGACTCCTAAGCGATGCCATCGTTCTGAAGTGACATATGGCAGCCAGAAAACTGGGGTTATGTGTATATTTTCGACGATTTTGAAAAAATCCATTATTCGGTCGTTTGGTCGAGCATAAATTCAGGATCTGGCGTCCGAGCCGAAAACGGGATCGTCGAAGTTTTTTTGAAAATTTCGACTTCTAAGCGATGCCATCGGTCTCAAGTGACATATGGCAGCCAGATAACAGGGGTTATGTGTATATTTACGACGATTTTGAAAAAATCAATTATTCGGTCGTTTGGTCGAGCAGAAATCCAAGATCCGGCGACAGAGCCGAAAAACGGGATCGTCGAAGTGTTTTTTTTAAATTTCGACTTCTAAGCTATGCCAACGTTCTCAAGTGGCATATTGCACCTAGAAAACAGGGGTTATGTGCATATTTGCGACGATGTAAAAAAAAAAAAAAAAATTTCGGTCGTTTGATCGAGCAGATATCCTAGTTCCGGCGACCGAGCCGAAAACGGGATCGTCGAGGTTTTTTTGAAAATTTCGACTTCTAAGCTATGCCATCGTTCTTAATCGGCATATGGCAGCCAGAAAATAGGGGTTATGTGTATATTTACGACGATTCTGAAAAAATCTATTTTTCGGTCGTTTGGTCGAGCCGAAATCATAGATCCGGCGACCGGACCGAAGACGGGATCATCGAAAATTTTTCGAAAATTTCGACTTCTAAGCGATGCCATCATTCTGAAGTGGCATATGGCAGCCAGAAAACTGGGGTCATATGTATATTTTCGACGATTTTGAAAAAATCCGTTTTTCGGTTGATTGTTGGATCAGAAATTCTTGATCCGGCGACCGAGCCGAAAACGGGATCATCGAAGTGATTTTGAATATTTCGACTTCTAAGCGATGCCGTCGTTCTCAAATGGCTTATGGCAGCCAGAAAACAGGGGTTATGTTTATATTTTCGACGATTTTGAAAAATTCCATTTTTCGGTCGTTTGGTCGAGCAGAAATCAAAGATCCGGCGACCGAGCCGAAAACGAGATCAACGAAAATTTTTTGAAAATTTCGACTTCTAAGCGATGCCATCGTTCTCAAGTGGCATAAGGCAGCCAGAAAACTGGGGTTATGTGTATATTCTCGACGATTTTAAAAAAATCTATTTTCCGTTCGTTTGGTCGAGCAGAAATCGAAGATTCGGCGACCGAGCCGAAAACGGGATCATCGAAAATTTTTTGAAAATTTCGACTTTTGAGCTATGCCATCGTTCTCAAGTGAGATATGGCAGCCAGAAAACAGGGGTTATGTGTATATTTACGACGATTCTGAAAAAATCCATTTTTCGGTCGTTTGGTCGAGCAGAAATCCTTGATACGGCGAGCGGGACGGAAACTGCCGAAAACGGAACCGTCGAAGTTTCTTTTGTTAATTTCGACTTCTAAGCTATGCGATCGTTCTCAAGTGGCATATGCCAGCGAGAAAACAGGGATTATGTTTATATTTTCGACGATTTTGAAAAAATCCGTTTTCCGGATGATTGTGTTGTGCCCGAAATTGAGACGAGTGATCAAATCGTCTATTTTCCGGCTGTTTAAGAAATAGTATTTGGGATCGGACCGATTTAAGAACTGGAGTCCACGCGATTCCCGATAGTAAAACAAGGTTTATTGATTTGGTAAAATTACAATTGATTTCTTATGATCGTAGTTATGCTAATTACGATGGCAACGAGCCCAACCGAACGTTACCGTGATTTCCTCAAGACTGACTAAATCGAGAGCCGATTTAGTCCGCTCGACCCGCGATTGCTGGGTCGGCATAATTGAATGTTGACTCAGCTTCGAGTTCATTGACATGCTCGCATGCTCGAAGCTGGTGGCGAAAATGATTGCTGTTGGACTCATTTTCGCAACGGCAATGAATTCCAACGATTTATTAACTTAAATCTTTCAATGGAAAATCTGGGGTACTACATCCCTCTCCCCTTATAAAGAAAAAATTAAGCAAAAGAAATTTTTTCTTTACTGATTCGGTTGAACTTGTTTCTATCGCCTTTAATGACATGTTGTACAAGAGTTGTTTTTATCTCACTAGCGCCAAGCCGGGTACGATAGTCGCACGCGATTGTTATCTCTCTCCGAGCATGCTCGCTGGAGTTCCGAATGTAGTCTGTCTTCTTGCTGACGTGATAAGGCATCCACGGCGGCCGGTGACTCTCGGGTCGCCGACTCACACGTGCTAGCTGGTGTAGGATTACGTTTCAGTCTCAGCTGATATAATTTGTAGACCGCGTAACTGACCAAGGCTATAGGCGCGATCGCACTTAAAGAGTAAAAGCTAACATTGTGATAGAACTGTGAATTTTCTTTAACGTCTTTATCGAGGTTTTCACCTATTTGTTTCACGCGAATTCCAAGGTTTTTTAATTTTTCGGGATTTCGCAACACATTTGACAATTTAAAATTTTCTCTTTCACTCTTTCCGCGAGAATGGTATTTTTCGTCAATCTCCACTAACGTGAGATTATATGACGGTAAATAATTTTCGTTTCGCACTTCGGTAACCCGTTTCAGAGTTCGCACACTGAAATCTTGGGCGGTTGCCTCGCATGAGCCTATTAAAGCCAGAATTCCCGAATTTTTTAACGTTTCGCGGTACGCGGGTGTTTTCTCGCACGTTATCGTAATTAGATCTTCGTATGGTGCGATATACATCCATCTTCCGTGTTGTTCCATGGGAATTACCATAGTGCTGGTGAGAGTCAAGGCTCGTTTTGGGCAGTGCCGTCCATTAGCAGTGTCGCCCTTCACGTAAGTGAGGACTTCGCAGGGCGCGTTTTTAGTAATTGGCGCCGACGGGTGCGTTGGCGAACAGACGTGGGTTCTTCCAAATTTTTTGCAATTTCTCAGGTCGACTGTGGACATTCGCAAGAAATTCCTATTTGCTTGATCAACCACCACTAAGTCTTCAGTGGTATCCAGATAATAATACGTGTTGTTTGTTCCTTTCGTTGGCACAGGGTATACATGGCTTATCGTGTACCTCTGCGCTCCAACCAGCGGGATATCCAATATCAGCATTGCTGCTGTGCCGTCACTGTAGGCTCGCGCGTCGGTTAGACCCATGAGTGTGTTGGCTTCGCTGCGCATTATCGGCACGGGGAATCCGGTGCCCGCGGGTAAGTGTGGTAGAACGTCCGTGAGGTACTCCACTAGCTTGCGCGGTGGTAGTATCGCTGCGCTTACTCGTCCCGTAGAAACTTCCGCGAAGAACAACACCAATTCCTTCACGTCGGTGACTAACTCCTCTACCACTAGAGATATTAAGATGAGGCTTTCATCAAGTTTTTGGCGTGCGAGCAGCTGATCTTGTTTCCCGTGGAGGTTGTAACCCAAACGCTCTACGAAGTCGAATAATTTTTTCTCGTTCCCGTTTATCCTTTCCGCGGTTTCGTCAAAGATCCGTAACGATGATAAGACCACTTGGAGTTGATCCTTAATGCCCTGTTTTAGTCCACGCTGGTTGGCCTGTAACTCGGATATCTGCTGGTGGATTTGTTCCGCGTCCGCTGCGTCCATATTTCCGGTGATTGATTTTATTATTGACCCCATTCCATCAATGAGGCCTCGCCGCTTACGCTGTTGTTCGGGTTTTAAATGGATTAGGTCCCGAATAGTTTCCATGTTGTCGTCGATCCTTGTTGTCATTCTGGTGACATATATCCCAATTGCGGAGCAAAGGTCATTGGTTTCGTTTCTCTCTGCGTTTTTGCAATAAGTCCTTGCCCTTCCGAAGTGGAATTTTAGTGTGTCCTCCCGCATTTTGATGTATGAGAAATCCATTCGTATTGCCAGTCTCCATGTGGCTCTCGTCTCCATAAGGTCTCCGATTTCTTCGTAGTAGATGCCGGGGTTGTTGATGAAAGGTGACAAGGAATACACCTCGCTGGCGGTGTATGTGTGTGCGAAACACACGAGGATCAGCGTTCTGAAACAGAGTCCGAGAGTTAGAAGGACTCTAAGACCGTGGGACTGCTGATGTGGCGAAAAGTCCCACTTTGTTGGACGGTGGCTGGTGCTTCTTGGCCACCACCGGCTCACTCGCTCTACAGCAACCGAAGCAACAACAGCTACGAATTTCCGATTCCTTCGCAACCTCAAATCAGAAATGACCCGCCACGGCAGCTTGGTTCTGGTTGGGTCCAGAATGACCCGCCGCCTGGCGAACTGGGCAGTAAGTAGCCCCTCTTAATTATTAAAAAATTTTTCCCTCTATTTTTATACCTCCATTATTGTCCGTTTATTTGTTTGTCTAATTCTATACATCGCTTGTATACGTTCCGGGAACAGCTCGGCGCCTTCGAAACCCCGGGTGGCTCCGGACTTTCATCCGGGAGGCGGCCCAGGTTCGGCACCGTCGCCGTCTCCTACGTGACACGGCGGCGTTCATTTGGAGCGGCGGCGACCGCCTCGACGATGGAACCGCCGACTTCTTCGGTTTCAGGCGGTTGTTCTCTGAGGGGGATCATCCGTGCCCCTTGTGTGGCCGCCCATATTTTTAAGGGTTTTTCCCTCCCAAACTTAACAACAATAAAAACCCTTTTAAATTAAACCTCAGCCGTTTATGTTTTTTATTTTACTTAAGATCCGCCCGCGACAAACATAGCGGAAGACCCTTCCAAGCCCTTGCTAGTTTTATTATTACACTAGACTAGGTACGGACTTATCCTCTTTTAGCTTTTTAATAATATTCTTCCTTCGTCAGCCGCCACTTATCTTATCTTGTGTGATAAGCGGCTAATGCTCAATGAAGGGCCGCAAGCGGTTCGCATGGACCGTTGCGGTCTTCCGTCCTTTCTTTATTATGTAGGTGACGGAGCCTTGTCGTTCCATGACGGTGTGGGGCCCCGTCCATGCCGGTGTTAGTTTCGCTGACCGCCCTCTTCTCACCGTCTCGTCGTGAAGAAGTACGCGATCACCGACGTGGTATTCCTGCTCTCTCGCTTTGACGTCGTAATTATGCTTCGCCCTCTCCTTAGCGTCGCACAGGCTACGTCGCGCTACCGACCATGAGGCCCGTAACCTCTCACGTAGCTCGCTCGCGTAGTCCGCATGTGTGTATGTGGCCCGCGGTTCTTGTTTCACCGCGGTAGGCAATTCTGCCTCGCGCCCGAATACTAACACATAATGAGATAGGCCGGTAGCCGTGTGTGGTGTGGTGTTATACACAAACATAGCGTATGGCAACCATTCATCCCAATTATCTTGGTCTCCATTTATAAAATTCATTAAATACTCCGCCAAGGTCCGATGTGATCTCTCCAAAGCTCCATTACTTTCGGGATGGTATGCTGTGGTTTGGATCTTCTTGATTCGGAGGAGCTTACAAGCTTCCTTAAAAGTCGAACTCAAGAAGTTGGTACCTTGGTCGGACAAAAGGATTTCAGGTGTTCCATATCGACAGATGATTTCTTCCACCAAAGCTTTGGCGACTGTCTGAGCTTCCTGGTTGGGAATAACCACAGCTGCGCTGTATTTGGTTAGCGCGTCCTGGAACGTGAGAACGTATCTGTTCTCAGCCCCTGTCAAAGGTAGTGGTCCAACTATATCGACGGCTATTTTTTCAAAAGCCTTGCTGGGGGTGTCGGTAATGACCATTGGTGCCTTTATTCTACATCGTAGCTTGTTTTTTTGACATTTTTCGCAAGCTGCAATGTAATTCTCTATTTCCTTCTTCATGCCGGGCTATTCATACTTGGCTCGGATCCGTTTTAGCGTCCTCTTTGTACCCTGGTGCCCTCCGAGGGGGGCATCATGGTATTCCTTTAGTATTTTCCCTCGGTCCTCTAGAGACGGGCAGGTTACGCCTATGCTGCAGCGACGCTTGTTTATTGTAGTGGCTTCCTCGTCTTCACTGGAGGAACTCCCTATCTCACTATTCGCTCCGCTTTCCGCTTCCCCGGGCCCGCCTGGCTGATGGCTATTCGCTTGGCCAGCGAGTCGGTCTACGTAAGCTTGGCACGGTGGAGTATCGGCGTCCTATTCGCTCCGCAGTGAGTGGCGTCGCTCCGTCCCTCTCGCTGCACTCGCGCTATCCTCTACTCCGGTCTCGCTCTCCCCGCGTCTACTCTTTGTGCCATGCTTCGTAGCTGGAGCGCCCCAACCACACGGCTTACATGTGTTGGTGCGGGCGTTAGTGTGTTTGGTCGTTCGTGAGCCATCTATTTCCTTCTCCTTCTGGCTCCATGCTTGAGCTCTTGTGGTAATAAATATGCGGCTTAGGGCATCCGCGTTTGTATTTCTCTTCCCAGCTTTGTATTCCACATCGAACTCGTGCTCTGATAACTTTATTTACCACCTCATCAGGCGAAAACCCGGGTCGGTTATCCCAAATAGCCAGGTGAGTGGTTGATGGTCGGTGATGACCTTGAACCGGGTTCCATATATATACGGTCGGAATTGCGCTATGACCCACACTATTGTGAGCAACTCTTTCTCCGTTGTCGAGTAATTAATCTCGGCCTTCGAGAGTGTGCGACTCGCATAGCATATAGGCAAATCTTCGCTGACCGTGCCTTGAGAAAGGCCCCGATTGCCTTATCAGAGGCGTCTGTAGTTACCAAGAATTGACGGTCGAAGTCGGGGTATGTAGTACGGGCGCCGTGGTTAACGCTGTCTTCAATTCTTCGAACGCGGCGTCGCATACTGCAGTCCACTCGAACTTCGTCCCCTTTTTTAATAAGCCGGGTAATGGTTTTGCTACCTTTGAAAAATCTCGAATAAATTTTCGATAGTAGCCAGCTAATCCGAGGAATGATTGCACCTGTTTTACAGTTGTTGGTGCAGGGAAATTTTTTACGGCGACGAGTTTCTCCGGGTCTGCTCTTACTCCCTCTTCCGAAATGATGTGCCCCAAATACTGCGTTTCTTTCCGTAGGAATTGACACTTCCCTGGTTGTACGGACAGTTTGGCCTCGTTTAGTCGTTGGAACACTTCCTCTAACCTGTCGTTATGCTCTCTCAGCGTTTTACCGTATACGACGATATCGTCGAGGTATACATAACACTTGACTCCCTGTATGCCGGCCAGTACTGAGTTCATTAACCTCTGAAACGTGGGAGGAGCATTTTTTAATCCGAAAGGCATTCGATTATATTCGAAATGTCCTTGAGGAGTCGAGAATGCTGTTTTCTCCTCGTCTTCTTCCGCCATCGGGATTTGATGAAATCCGGATGCGAGGTCAAGAGTTGAAAAATAGCGGGCTTTTCCCAGCTGATCCAATATCTCGGTGATGTTGGGCAGTGGGTAGGAGTTCCCAATGGTGGCTTCGTTCAATTTTCGGAAGTCCACCACTACTCGAAGTCGTTTTTCTCCCGTTGCGTCGGGTTTTTTGGCTACTACCAAGAGAGGTGCATTCCATTGGCTCCTGCTTGGCCGAATTATCCCATCTGCGATCATTTCGCTAGTTTGCCGTTCCACTTCCTGTTTGTGCGTTTCAGGTAGTCTATAAGGGCGTATTTTTGTGGGTTGTACGCCATCCTTTAGTGGTATGCGATGTTCCACCATGTGCGTACACGGTAACTTGTCTCCCTTTAAATGGAAAATCTTATCATATTTTCTTATCAGTGGCAAAAGGGATTTTCTTTCCTCGTCATTTAAGTGGGTCATGGCGAGTTCTCTTTCTAATCGCTGGAGTCGCATAGCCCCCCTTTTTTCCCTGACGGCCCCTACTTGCAATGCCTCCGAGTTGGTCTCGAGCTCGTCCGATATCTCGACCGGCTCAAGTATCACCGTCGGGCGATTGACCACTACCACGCTCTCAGTAGTGTTCATGAGGCTCACCACACAGCTATTGCCTCGTGGCGGCGTGTAGCACGCGCCGATTGTCACACCTGACTCTATCTCTTTCTTTGAAAGAATTCCTGGTGTGCCGCTGCACGTTGCTACGTAAGCTATAGTTTCGGAGCGTGGTGCGAGAGCGATTTTTTGACTTCCATCCAGTAACGGCATTCTGTGCCCGTAGAGACGGAGCACTTCTCCTCTCAAAATATCTACATGGTGCATCTTTATGAATTCCATGCCCAGTAACCCCTCCACAGCTATCGGCACGTCATCTTTTATTACGTAGAACCAATGCTTTATTGTTTTCTTTGGTGTTTTCAAGGTGATCTCCGCCTTACAGACGGGAGAAAATTTACTACCTTCTGCACCTTGAAGTACTGCATCGCTATCTTCGATTGGCGTGTCTGCCTTTAACTTGCTATACTTTATTAGGCTGCACTGAGCTCCGGTGTCGGCCTTAAGTGTGAGTATTCCTCGCATCGCGGTAGGGCTCGCGATATCAAAATCGCTGGCCGTCGAGCTCTTTGATGGCAAGGTAACTTCGAAGACATGCATCTCCTTATTCTCTTGCGTCTGACTGACGATGCTCGTAACTCTGGGGTCAATGCTGTCCAGCGTACGCGTAGTAGTAAGCGTAACAATACGCTCGGCTGCCACTCTGCACATTTTTCTTTCATCGCGCTCTCCCTCTTCAGCTCCTTTTGACGGTCTAGTCACAGTGACCGTGTGTATATTTATTGTACCTAGCGTACGCGTGGCCTTGGTCGAGGTGCTGGTTTGCACTGCTGTGCAGGATTCCAGCGCTTTATCGAGACTCGGAGGTCTGTCTCCGCTTCTCCTCTGTTGTGGTACAGATCCTTGACCTACTTCCTTTTTCTTTATTCTCCTCCGGCATTCTTTCCACGAGTGCCCTTTTAACTTGCAGTAGGTGCATACTATTTCCAACTGATTGATGCCTCTCGATTGGTTGGGAGCGGGCAGGCTCAATCGGCCTGATCGGCGGGTGCAATCCCGCGCCATATGCCCGCGGTTTCCACAGTTATAACAAGCCTTTCCGTTGGGCTGAGCGGGTAACGACCTTCTCTGACTTCCTTGAGTCTTCTTTGCTGCTCCATTTGGGTGCGTCTCGTTACTTATTTCTACAGCCGCATTTATTGCCTCATGCAGGGTAGCACAGTTCCGCGATCGCACCAGGATTTGTACTTGGCCGTGCAACCCATCCACAAATACTGTCAGAGCAGATTTCCGCGTTATCCATTCCACAAACCGGGCCTGTTCATCGGTGCAAACCTCCTCGCAGATTTTTCCCACCACTTCCGTGGTGATTTGTTCCACTCGGGTCGCATATGCGGTGACATCCTCGTTCTGTTCTTGTTTCATGGAATGGAATTCCATTTGCATAGCTGACAGAGATCTTTGGCGTCGAAAAAACGATTCAAGCTCCGCTTTTAATTGCTCCAGAGTGTTGATGTTCTGGAACCTCAGCTCCTCGGCCGCTCTTCCTTCAATACTGGCACTAAGTATTAAAGCGAGGAGAGTACGTTTTTCTTACGCCTTTATTCTTGAGAATACCGTGTCGCACGAGCGTAGAAATGCGCCGAGTTTACCCGGATCGCTTCCATCAAAATACTTGATGAATTGGATTCCCAGGGCAAGCTCGAGCGGTTTCGAATCTTCACCACCGTCATATTAGAGTCCGCCGCCCTGAGGGTCACCTGAGGGCTCTCCTCCGAATCCTCGATGAGGAGGGTTTCCTCTAGGGTCTTCTGGGGGTCCTAGTCCTTGACTTCTTCTCGGCGGTACTGGTGGTCGTTTTGGCGGCTCCTCTGGGGGCCCTCCAGGCGGATCACCGGACACTCTTCTTGGTGAAGGTGTCGGGGGTTTTGCTGGAGTTTCTTTGCCTCTTTGTTTCTTTTCCTTGGCAACCACTTTCATGCGTTCCTCGAACCGTGTCTGTAGGTTGCTTATGAGTTCCAATTGAATTTTTAACTGACCAGCTTGGTCATGCACAGTTAGTGTCAGATCTTCAGGCTCATCTTCCTCATCCTTCGATGACGTGGTATTAATTCCACGGTGGGGTGTTTCTAGACGACCTTGAGCGCTGTTCCGAGAGGCAGCATTCCATGGCGGTGGTGCTGGTAACTCGTAGGGCTCTTCTTCCATTCGGTCGTCCCTCCGTGTCGTTCCCCTAGCGGTGCTCTTAGGGATAGCTCCTCTACCATTTCCTGGAGTTTTGGATTTGGTTTTGGCCCGTTCCAGGGCTCCCCTTTGTCCTTCCAGACCGGTGTCTCGGAGCATCCTTTCTAGCTCGGCATCGATATCTGGTGTGGCAATGGCTTTAGCGCCCTCGCCCTTGGATTCCTCTTCTTGATCCATGTATGTGGCTTCACCGAATGAGGTTCCTCTTCCTATGGTGATGCTGAACTCCTTTACTAAACCCTCTGCTATGCGGGCCTCTTCCGTGCCGGGAGTTCCGCCGGTCGGCGAAATCTTCCTAAGGGCGCGTTGCGTCCTCAAGGTGATGTCGCCTACCGCTTCCTCTAAGCCGGTGGTGATATCAACACCGTCGGCGTGTATTGTCGTGTCCACGGAGCTCGCTCTCCGCCGCTGTCGATCTTGGTCTTCTCGCGGCATGTGATGCGATGACTCAGCAACGATTAAATTTTAATTTTATCGCGAATAGGGCAGTTTTTATTTTTTGTTATTTTCCCTTTTCCGAAAGGGGTTTTAATTATATGTAGACAGATAGATTTTTTAATTATGATGGACAGTGGTTGGTGTTAGCCTGGCCTCCTGCCTTTCGCGAATTAATACCGCAAATCCTTGCAAGTTGCTACAAACTTGCAACGATTTCCGGAAAGGGTATCGATTTTTTTAACGAGAGATCTGGGCTCGCGGGCTCAGTCCCACGGATTTAATGCCTTAATCTCTAAAAATTGTTTAACCCGTTTTTCTGGCTCGGACTAATAGACTCATGCAGAAATAAAATTTTTTGGCAACCGCCACTTACAGTTTCCAGAACCCTTCCATGGTGCAGCTGGACTTCGAGGTTGTCGTCTCCGTTGTCGTGTTGACCTTGACGTTGTTCCCCGTCTGCGTTGTCACGTTGGCCTTGCTGGTCGATTAGTACGCCCTTCCTGGCGTAGTCGATCCTATGGTTGGACGTTCGTCCCTCAGTTGGCTGGACGTTCGTCCTTCGGTTGGCTGGACTTTCGTCCTTCGGTTGGCTCCTCGTCAGTGGTACCTGACTGACGTCTTCTTCAACGATTCACGACCGCGTGTGAATCGCCCCAAGTCGTTTACCCCAACGATTTGAAGTCGGGTTTGACTCTGGGTTTTTTCTTGTGTACTTTACTTTTCGGGGTTCACTTACGGTGGATCCCACCGCTGCCACCAAAATGTTGTGCCCGAAATTGAGAGGAGTGATCAATTCGTCTATTTTCCGGCTGTTTAAGAAATAGTATTTGGGATCGGACCGATTTAAGAACTGGAGTCCACGCGATTCCCGATAGTAAAACAAGGTTTATTGATTTGGTAAAATTACAATTGATTTCTTATGATCGTAGTTATGCTAATTACGATGGCAACGAGCCCAACCGAACGTTACTGTGATTTTCTCATGACTGACTAAATCGAGAGCCGATTTAGTCCGCTCGACCCGCGATTGCTGGGTCGGCATAATTGAATGTTGACTCAGCTTCGAGTGCATTGACATGCTCGCATGCTCGAAGATGGTGGCGAAAATGATTGCTGTTGGAATCATTTTCGCAACGGCAATGAATTCCAACGACATATTAACTTAAATCTTTAAATGGAAAATCTGGGGTACTACAATTGTTCGATCAGAAATTCTTGATCCGGCAACCGAGACGAAAACGGGATCATCGAAGTTATTTAAAAAATTTCGACTTCTAAGCGATGCCATCGTTCTCAAGTGGCTTATGGCAACCAGAAAAAAGGGGTTATGATTATATTTTCGACGATTTAAAAAAATCCATTTTTCGGTCGTTTGGTTGAGCAGAAATCAAAGATCCGGCGACCGAGCCGAAAACGGGATCATCGGAAATTTTTTGAAAATTTCGACTTCTAAGCGATGCCATCGTTCTAAACTGGCATATAGCAGCCAGAAAACTGGGGTTATGTGTATATTTCCGACGATTTAAAAAAATCTATTTTCCGGTCGTTTGGTCGAGCAGAAATCAAAGATCCGGCGACCGAGCCGAAAACGGGATCATCGAAAATTTTTTGAAAATTTCGACTTTTAAGCTATGCCATCGTTCTCAAGTGGCATATGGCAGCCAGAGAACAGGGTTTATGTGCTATAACCGGCTTCCCCTTTATTAACGGTGGGGGAAGGGTTGAGTGATAAAAATAGCAAAAAAAAAAAATACTAGCAGTATCAATGATTTATTAAACAAAATATATATAAGGGGTTACTCTGGGCGCCAGCTACGTATCGTGTAGCAAACGGAATATTACCGGTCACTTGGCCCGGTAATATCACAAAAAAAAATAATAGAAAACAATAAATCGTAATAATAGGGAAACGTGTCTAGGGACAGAGGGACGAGAGGTCTCAGGGGTGAATTTCCGAACTCGTCGGCTTTTTATTTATTACCTCGGTCGTTACAAGAAAAAGAAAAGGGCGATAATAAAACGATTTTTCGGGCGGAAAAGAAAAGTAGAGAAAAAGGGGGGCGGGTGAAGTATGGGGAGACTGGATCGGAACAGTGATTACGGAAAATTGGCCCTTCATTTCAGGCGGCGGGATGGGGGGGGGCTCGTAATAATTGCACGATTCAGAAAACTTCATACGTTCCGGGAACAGCTCGGCGCCTTCGAAACCCCGGGTGGCTCCGGACTTTCATCCGGGAGGCGGCCCAGGTTCGGCACCGTCGCCGTCTCCTACGTGACACGGCGGCGTTCATTTGGAGCGGCGGCGACCGCCTCGACGATGGAACCGCCGACTTCTTCGGTTTCAGGCGGTTGTTCTCTGAGGGGGATCATCCGTGCCCCTTGTGTGGCCGCCCATATTTTTAAGGGTTTTTCCCTCCCAAACTTAACAACAATAAAAACCCTTTTAAATTAAACCTCAGCCGTTTATGTTTTTTATTTTACTTAAGATCCGCCCGCGACAAACATAGCGGAAGACCCTTCCAAGCCCTTGCTAGTTTTATTATTACACTAGACTAGGTACGGACTTATCCTCTTTTAGCTTTTTAATAATATTCTTCCTTCGTCAGCCGCCACTTATCTTATCTTGTGTGATAAGCGGCTAATGCTCAATGAAGGGCCGCAAGCGGTTCGCATGGACCGTTGCGGTCTTCCGTCCTTTCTTTATTATGTAGGTGACGGAGCCTTGTCGTTCCATGACGGTGTGGGGCCCCGTCCATGCCGGTGTTAGTTTCGCTGACCGCCCTCTTCTCACCGTCTCGTCGTGAAGAAGTACGCGATCACCGACGTGGTATTCCTGCTCTCTCGCTTTGACGTCGTAATTATGCTTCGCCCTCTCCTTAGCGTCGCACAGGCTACGTCGCGCTACCGACCATGAGGCCCGTAACCTCTCACGTAGCTCGCTCGCGTAGTCCGCATGTGTGTATGTGGCCCGCGGTTCTTGTTTCACCGCGGTAGGCAATTCTGCCTCGCGCCCGAATACTAACACATAATGAGATAGGCCGGTAGCCGTGTGTGGTGTGGTGTTATACACAAACATAGCGTATGGCAACCATTCATCCCAATTATCTTGGTCTCCATTTATAAAATTCATTAAATACTCCGCCAAGGTCCGATGTGATCTCTCCAAAGCTCCATTACTTTCGGGATGGTATGCTGTGGTTTGGATCTTCTTGATTCGGAGGAGCTTACAAGCTTCCTTAAAAGTCGAACTCAAGAAGTTGGTACCTTGGTCGGACAAAAGGATTTCAGGTGTTCCATATCGACAGATGATTTCTTCCACCAAAGCTTTGGCGACTGTCTGAGCTTCCTGGTTGGGAATAACCACAGCTGCGCTGTATTTGGTTAGCGCGTCCTGGAACGTGAGAACGTATCTGTTCTCAGCCCCTGTCAAAGGTAGTGGTCCAACTATATCGACGGCTATTTTTTCAAAAGCCTTGCTGGGGGTGTCGGTAATGACCATTGGTGCCTTTATTCTACATCGTAGCTTGTTTTTTTGACATTTTTCGCAAGCTGCAATGTAATTCTCTATTTCCTTCTTCATGCCGGGCTATTCATACTTGGCTCGGATCCGTTTTAGCGTCCTCTTTGTACCCTGGTGCCCTCCGAGGGGGGCATCATGGTATTCCTTTAGTATTTTCCCTCGGTCCTCTAGAGACGGGCAGGTTACGCCTATGCTGCAGCGACGCTTGTTTATTGTAGTGGCTTCCTCGTCTTCACTGGAGGAACTCCCTATCTCACTATTCGCTCCGCTTTCCGCTTCCCCGGGCCCGCCTGGCTGATGGCTATTCGCTTGGCCAGCGAGTCGGTCTACGTAAGCTTGGCACGGTGGAGTATCGGCGTCCTATTCGCTCCGCAGTGAGTGGCGTCGCTCCGTCCCTCTCGCTGCACTCGCGCTATCCTCTACTCCGGTCTCGCTCTCCCCGCGTCTACTCTTTGTGCCATGCTTCGTAGCTGGAGCGCCCCAACCACACGGCTTACATGTGTTGGTGCGGGCGTTAGTGTGTTTGGTCGTTCGTGAGCCATCTATTTCCTTCTCCTTCTGGCTCCATGCTTGAGCTCTTGTGGTAATAAATATGCGGCTTAGGGCATCCGCGTTTGTATTTCTCTTCCCAGCTTTGTATTCCACATCGAACTCGTGCTCTGATAACTTTATTTACCACCTCATCAGGCGAAAACCCGGGTCGGTTATCCCAAATAGCCAGGTGAGTGGTTGATGGTCGGTGATGACCTTGAACCGGGTTCCATATATATACGGTCGGAATTGCGCTATGACCCACACTATTGTGAGCAACTCTTTCTCCGTTGTCGAGTAATTAATCTCGGCCTTCGAGAGTGTGCGACTCGCATAGCATATAGGCAAATCTTCGCTGACCGTGCCTTGAGAAAGGCCCCGATTGCCTTATCAGAGGCGTCTGTAGTTACCAAGAATTGACGGTCGAAGTCGGGGTATGTAGTACGGGCGCCGTGGTTAACGCTGTCTTCAATTCTTCGAACGCGGCGTCGCATACTGCAGTCCACTCGAACTTCGTCCCCTTTTTTAATAAGCCGGGTAATGGTTTTGCTACCTTTGAAAAATCTCGAATAAATTTTCGATAGTAGCCAGCTAATCCGAGGAATGATTGCACCTGTTTTACAGTTGTTGGTGCAGGGAAATTTTTTACGGCGACGAGTTTCTCCGGGTCTGCTCTTACTCCCTCTTCCGAAATGATGTGCCCCAAATACTGCGTTTCTTTCCGTAGGAATTGACACTTCCCTGGTTGTACGGACAGTTTGGCCTCGTTTAGTCGTTGGAACACTTCCTCTAACCTGTCGTTATGCTCTCTCAGCGTTTTACCGTATACGACGATATCGTCGAGGTATACATAACACTTGACTCCCTGTATGCCGGCCAGTACTGAGTTCATTAACCTCTGAAACGTGGGAGGAGCATTTTTTAATCCGAAAGGCATTCGATTATATTCGAAATGTCCTTGAGGAGTCGAGAATGCTGTTTTCTCCTTGTCTTCTTCCGCCATCGGGATTTGATGAAATCCGGATGCGAGGTCAAGAGTTGAAAAATAGCGGGCTTTTCCCAGCTGATCCAATATCTCGGTGATGTTGGGCAGTGGGTAGGAGTTCCCAATGGTGGCTTCGTTCAATTTTCGGAAGTCCACCACTACTCGAAGTCGTTTTTCTCCCGTTGCGTCGGGTTTTTTGGCTACTACCAAGAGAGGTGCATTCCATTGGCTCCTGCTTGGCCGAATTATCCCATCTGCGATCATTTCGCTAGTTTGCCGTTCCACTTCCTGTTTGTGCGTTTCAGGTAGTCTATAAGGGCGTATTTTTGTGGGTTGTACGCCATCCTTTAGTGGTATGCGATGTTCCACCATGTGCGTACACGGTAACTTGTCTCCCTTTAAATGGAAAATCTTATCATATTTTCTTATCAGTGGCAAAAGGGATTTTCTTTCCTCGTCATTTAAGTGGGTCATGGCGAGTTCTCTTTCTAATCGCTGGAGTCGCATAGCCCCCCTTTCTTCCCTGACGGCCCCTACTTGCAATGCCTCCGAGTTGGTCTCGAGCTCGTCCGATATCTCGACCGGCTCAAGTATCACCGTCGGGCGATTGACCACTACCACGCTCTCAGTAGTGTTCATGAGGCTCACCACACAGCTATTGCCTCGTGGCGGCGTGTAGCACGCGCCGATTGTCACACCTGACTCTATCTCTTTCTTTGAAAGAATTCCTGGTGTGCCGCTGCACGTTGCTACGTAAGCTATAGTTTCGGAGCGTGGTGCGAGAGCGATTTTTTGACTTCCATCCAGTAACGGCATTCTGTGCCCGTAGAGACGGAGCACTTCTCCTCTCAAAATATCTACATGGTGCATCTTTATGAATTCCATGCCCAGTAACCCCTCCACAGCTATCGGCACGTCATCTTTTATTACGTAGAACCAATGCTTTATTGTTTTCTTTGGTGTTTTCAAGGTGATCTCCGCCTTACAGACGGGAGAAAATTTACTACCTTCTGCACCTTGAAGTACTGCATCGCTATCTTCGATTGGCGTGTCTGCCTTTAACTTGCTATACTTTATTAGGCTGCACTGAGCTCCGGTGTCGGCCTTAAGTGTGAGTATTCCTCGCATCGCGGTAGGGCTCGCGATATCAAAATCGCTGGCCGTCGAGCTCTTTGATGGCAAGGTAACTTCGAAGACATGCATCTCCTTATTCTCTTGCGTCTGACTGACGATGCTCGTAACTCTGGGGTCAATGCTGTCCAGCGTACGCGTAGTAGTAAGCGTAACAATACGCTCGGCTGCCACTCTGCACATTTTTCTTTCATCGCGCTCTCCCTCTTCAGCTCCTTTTGACGGTCTAGTCACAGTGACCGTGTGTATATTTATTGTACCTAGCGTACGCGTGGCCTTGGTCGAGGTGCTGGTTTGCACTGCTGTGCAGGATTCCAGCGCTTTATCGAGACTCGGAGGTCTGTCTCCGCTTCTCCTCTGTTGTGGTACAGATCCTTGACCTACTTCCTTTTTCTTTATTCTCCTCCGGCATTCTTTCCACGAGTGCCCTTTTAACTTGCAGTAGGTGCATACTATTTCCAACTGATTGATGCCTCTCGATTGGTTGGGAGCGGGCAGGCTCAATCGGCCTGATCGGCGGGTGCAATCCCGCGCCATATGCCCGCGGTTTCCACAGTTATAACAAGCCTTTCCGTTGGGCTGAGCGGGTAACGACCTTCTCTGACTTCCTTGAGTCTTCTTTGCTGCTCCATTTGGGTGCGTCTCGTTACTTATTTCTACAGCCGCATTTATTGCCTCATGCAGGGTAGCACAGTTCCGCGATCGCACCAGGATTTGTACTTGGCCGTGCAACCCATCCACAAATACTGTCAGAGCAGATTTCCGCGTTATCCATTCCACAAACCGGGCCTGTTCATCGGTGCAAACCTCCTCGCAGATTTATCCCACCACTTCCGTGGTGATTTGTTCCACTCGGGTCGCATATGCGGTGACATCCTCGTTCTGTTCTTGTTTCATGGAATGGAATTCCATTTGCATAGCTGACAGAGATCTTTGGCGTCGAAAAAACGATTCAAGCTCCGCTTTTAATTGCTCCAGAGTGTTGATGTTCTGGAACCTCAGCTCCTCGGCCGCTCTTCCTTCAATACTGGCACTAAGTATTAAAGCGAGGAGAGTACGTTTTTCTTACGCCTTTATTCTTGAGAATACCGTGTCGCACGAGCGTAGAAATGCGCCGAGTTTACCCGGATCGCTTCCATCAAAATACTTGATGAATTGGATTCCCAGGGCAAGCTCGAGCGGTTTCGAATCTTCACCACCGTCATATTAGAGTCCGCCGCCCTGAGGGTCACCTGAGGGCTCTCCTCCGAATCCTCGATGAGGAGGGTTTCCTCTAGGGTCTTCTGGGGGTCCTAGTCCTTGACTTCTTCTCGGCGGTACTGGTGGTCGTTTTGGCGGCTCCTCTGGGGGCCCTCCAGGCGGATCACCGGACACTCTTCTTGGTGAAGGTGTCGGGGGTTTTGCTGGAGTTTCTTTGCCTCTTTGTTTCTTTTCCTTGGCAACCACTTTCATGCGTTCCTCGAACCGTGTCTGTAGGTTGCTTATGAGTTCCAATTGAATTTTTAACTGACCAGCTTGGTCATGCACAGTTAGTGTCAGATCTTCAGGCTCATCTTCCTCATCCTTCGATGACGTGGTATTAATTCCACGGTGGGGTGTTTCTAGACGACCTTGAGCGCTGTTCCGAGAGGCAGCATTCCATGGCGGTGGTGCTGGTAACTCGTAGGGCTCTTCTTCCATTCGGTCGTCCCTCCGTGTCGTTCCCCTAGCGGTGCTCTTAGGGATAGCTCCTCTACCATTTCCTGGAGTTTTGGATTTGGTTTTGGCCCGTTCCAGGGCTCCCCTTTGTCCTTCCAGACCGGTGTCTCGGAGCATCCTTTCTAGCTCGGCATCGATATCTGGTGTGGCAATGGCTTTAGCGCCCTCGCCCTTGGATTCCTCTTCTTGATCCATGTATGTGGCTTCACCGAATGAGGTTCCTCTTCCTATGGTGATGCTGAACTCCTTTACTAAACCCTCTGCTATGCGGGCCTCTTCCGTGCCGGGAGTTCCGCCGGTCGGCGAAATCTTCCTAAGGGCGCGTTGCGTCCTCAAGGTGATGTCGCCTACCGCTTCCTCTAAGCCGGTGGTGATATCAACACCGTCGGCGTGTATTGTCGTGTCCACGGAGCTCGCTCTCCGCCGCTGTCGATCTTGGTCTTCTCGCGGCATGTGATGCGATGACTCAGCAACGATTAAATTTTAATTTTATCGCGAATAGGGCAGTTTTTATTTTTTGTTATTTTCCCTTTTCCGAAAGGGGTTTTAATTATAGGTAGACAGATAGATTTTTTAATTATGATGGACAGTGGTTGGTGTTAGCCTGGCCTCCTGCCTTTCGCGAATTAATACCGCAAATCCTTGCAAGTTGCTACAAACTTGCAACGATTTCCGGAAAGGGTATCGATTTTTTTAACGAGAGATCTGGGCTCGCGGGCTCAGTCCCACGGATTTAATGCCTTAATCTCTAAAAATTGTTTAACCCGTTTTTCTGGCTCGGACTAATAGACTCATGCAGAAATAAAATTTTTTGGCAACCGCCACTTACAGTTTCCAGAACCCTTCCATGGTGCAGCTGGACTTCGAGGTTGTCGTCTCCGTTGTCGTGTTGACCTTGACGTTGTTCCCCGTCTGCGTTGTCACGTTGGCCTTGCTGGTCGATTAGTACGCCCTTCCTGGCGTAGTCGATCCTTGGGTTGGACGTTCGTCCCTCAGTTGGCTGGACGTTCGTCCTTCGGTTGGCTGGACTTTCGTCCTTCGGTTGGCTCCTCGTCAGTGGTACCTGACTCACGTCTTCTTCAACGATTCACGACCGCGTGTGAATCGCCCCAAGTCGTTTACCCCAACGATTTAAAGTCAGGTTTGACTCTGGGTTTTTTCTTGTGTACTTTACTTTTCGGGGTTCACTTACGGTGGATCCCACCGCTGCCACCAAAATGTTGTGCCCGAAATTGAGACGAGTGATCAATTCGTCTATTTTCCGGCTGTTTAAGAAATAGTATTTGGGATCGGACCGATTTAAGAACTGGAGTCCACGCGATTCCCGATAGTAAAACAAGGTTTATTGATTTGGTAAAATTACAATTGATTTCTTATGATCGTAGTTATGCTAATTACGATGGCAACGAGCCCAACCGAACGTTACTGTGATTTTCTCATGACTGACTAAATCGAGAGCCGATTTAGTCCGCTCGACCCGCGATTGCTGGGTCGGCATAATTGAATGTTGACTCAGCTTCGAGTGCATTGACATGCTCGCATGCTCGAAGCTGGTGGCGAAAATGATTGCTGTTGGAATCATTTTCGCAACGGCAATGAATTCCAACGACATATTAACTTAAATCTTTAAATGGAAAATCTGGGGTACTACAATTGTTCGATCAGAAATTCTTGATCCGGCAACCGAGACGAAAACGGGATCATCGAAGTTATTTAAAAAATTTCGACTTCTAAGCGATGCCATCGTTCTCAAGTGGCTTATGGCAACCAGAAAAAAGGGGTTATGTTTATATTTTCGACGATTTAAAAAAATCCATTTTTCGGTCGTTTGGTCGAGCAGAAATCAAAGATCCGGCGACCGAGCCGAAAACGGGATCATCGAAAATTTTTTGAAAATTTCGACTTCTAAGCGATGCCATCGTTCTAAACTGGCATATGGCAGCCAGAAAACTGGGGTTATGTGTATATTTCCGACGATTTAAAAAAATCTATTTTCCGGTCGTTTGGTCGAGCAGAAATCAAAGATCCGGCGACCGAGCCGAAAACGGGATCATCGAAAATTTTTTGAAAATTTCGACTTTTAAGCTATGCCATCGTTCTCAAGTGGCATATGGCAGCTAGAGAACAGGGTTTATGTGCTATAACCGGCTTCCCCTTTATTAACGGTGGGGGAAGGGTTGAGTGATAAAAATAGCAAAAAAAAAAAAATACTAGCAGTATCAATGATTTATTAAACAAAATATATATAAGGGGTTACTCTGGGCGCCAGCTACGTATCGTGTAGCAAACGGAATATTACCGGTCACTTGGCCCGGTAATATCACAAAAAAAAATAATAGAAAACAATAAATCGTAATAATAGGGAAACGTGTCTAGGGACAGAGGGACGAGAGGTCTCAGGGGTGAATTTCCGAACTCGTCGGCTTTTTATTTATTACCTCGGTCGTTACAAGAAAAAGAAAAGGGCGATAATAAAACGATTTTTCGGGCGGAAAAGAAAAGTAGAGAAAAAGGGGGGCGGGTGAAGTATGGGGAGACTGGATCGGAACCGTGATTACGGAAAATTGGCCCTTCATTTCAGGCGGCGGGATGGGGGGGGCTCGTAATAATTGCACGATTCAGAAAACTTCAACAACGGAACGATCTCGGAACTTAACAATAATTCCGCACAAGAAAACCACCACTCACCGATGACGCTTGAGGTGTGAACGACACCTGCGATGGCGGCGGGCACGTGGGGAGAAAACGCGGGGCTGAAATATCACGGGGTTCGTATTATAGAGGGTTTATCACACACTAACTGGATCTAGGTGAAGGAAGTACTCAACTACTCACCCTTTATCATTTCCACACGTTGCAAATATCTCTTTAACTCTTGAACACTCACAAAATGCTCGTTACTGAATTCAATGGCGTCGTTCTTTGCACATAGCTCAGCTGAACTGACAGGCCGGCCGGCGTCTTCTTCATTGGAGCCTCGCGTCGCAGTTGATTGGCTCCCGCGGAGGTCCCTAGCGCAGTGATGCCAGACGGGCGAGAAAAGTACCTCGGCGGGATTTTTCACCCCCCACTCTGCCGCCTGCGGGACAATTCCCGCGGCCCGCACCGTAGCGCGATTTCCCCCACCCGCGCGCCGCTGCTCGGTAGTGGCCGTTAGCGCGGTAGGCCACGCCCACCGGTTGCTCGCCGTGCGCTATTATTTCTATTATGCTATCGTCCTCTGAACATTAAAAAAATTTAACAAATAAAATAAAAATTAATGTTTATTTTTTTTTATCGATCCGGTACTGCATAAATTTTTATTTATAAATAAAAGAACAATTCACCTCGGATCGAACTAACGACCTTACGATTATGAGTCACGAGCTCTGCTGTTGTGAGGTTTTTCTGAGGATCCACAAATTATGATATGAATTCAAAAAAGTTTTAAGTAAAAAAAAAAAATATTAAAGTTTTAATTCATATACAGAATCCGAGAAAATATCATGGCTAAAATTGAACGGTGGCGTCGCCGGAAAAGCAATTATTTTCGATAATTATGCCGTAAAATTTGGGTTTAGAATTTCAGTTGGATTTCGGTTAATTTTTTTTTCTTGTAGATCATGACATTCCGCAAATTTTATTTATTCAGAGACCTTAATAGAATGAATCATTCCCAAGATATAGCTACTTGAGTAAGAAATTGGAAAAAGATTAATATCTCGCTATTTGATGTTTTTTCAGTTTTTTACTCAAGTAGCTACATCTTGAGAATGATTCTTAGTATTGAGATCTCGGAATAACCAAAATTTGCGGAATGTCATGAACTGCAAGAAAAAAAAATTCACCGGAATCCAACTGACATTCTAAACCTAAATTTTACGGCATAATTATCGAAAATATTTGTTTTTCGGGCGACGCCACCGTTCAATTTTAGCCATGATATTTTCTTGAATTCTGTATATGAATTAAAACTTTCAACAATTTTTTTACTTAAAACTTTTTTTAATTCATATATTGAACATTCAATAAGCCATACATTTGTGAATCCTCATAAGAAGACCAGTAACGCAGCGGCAGAGCTCGTGACTCGTAATCATGAGGTTGTCTGTTCGATCCGAGGTGAATATATTGTTTATAAAAAAAATTATGATGTACCCGATCGGTAAAAAAAATTAACATTAATTTTTATTCTGTTTGTTACATTTTTTTAATGTTCAGAGAACAATAGCATATGAAAAATAATAGCGTATGCCGAACGACCGAGAGGCGTGGCCTACCGCTACAAGTCCGTGCCTGCTACGGCGCACGGGAGAGGGAAGCCGCCGGGTGGGGGTAGCCGAGGGACTTTTCTGCGGGAGCGCCTGGCATCACTGCCCTAGCGGGCTCGGCGAATGGAAGGCCGCGCGCCTGGAGATAGGCTGGTGGGTCAAGCGTAGCAGGCGTCGACGGCGGTGCAGGGACGCGCTAGTCGTGCGAGTCCCCTCTGCCTACGCTTTTGCCCACGGGCTTCAACCCCGGCAGAAAGGGCCGTTGTACGCCGGGTTCATCTCCCGGCCGGCGCCACATTCAACCTTGCTCCATTCATTCATCCATTATATGAATGGATGAATGGAATAGGCCGAATATGTAGTATGGAGCTTTGCGCGCTCCGTCGAAGTTAATACGTTGGTCGTAGATATAAGACTAACTAACTTAACTAACTAAATCCTGCTCTTATATACTAATTTGGATAGGTTGATTCGAGCGTGGGGGAATCATAAATTTGATAGAAGATCGTAAACAATGAATATAAGTAAACTATTTATGGGACTGTTTGAGGCTCATGTAATTACCCGGTAGCTCGAAAAAAGTGTTTATCAATTCTAGTATTCGATTTTATATCTCACATTCTTGGGAGGTACGAACTGAGGATTTATGGCACGCCCGTCGTCCGGTGCCATGTGTCATAATCTAGCGGGGGTCCACTTGGGTTCGGAAAAGCATTAGGGTCAACGGTCGTGATGCGGCGCTCGTGCGCTTTAGTTAAGGCGTTGTGTCGGGTGCGGGCGTTAGGCTTTAAAAACAAGTGCGTGTAAGGCTACGACGTAACAGGGGCATATGGCAACCAGAAAACGAGGGTTATGTGTATATTTTCGACGATTTTGATAAAATCCATTTTTCGGTCGTTTGGTCGAGCAGAAACCCTAGATCCGGCGACCGAGCCGAAAACGGGATTGTCGAAGTTTTTTTTTTAAATTTCGACTTCTAAGCTATGCCATCGTTCTCAATTTGCATATGGCAGCCAGAAAACGAAGGTTATGTGTACATTTTCGACCATTTGAAAAAAATCCATTTTTTGGTCATTTGGTCGAGGAGAAGACCTTGATTCGGCGAGCGGGACGGAAACTGCCGAAAACGGGATCACGGAAGTTTATTTTCGAGAATTTTGACTTCTAAGCTATGCCATCGTTCTCAAGTGATATATGGCAGGCAGAAAACTGGGGTTATGTGTATATTTACGACGATTCTGAAAGAATCAATTTTTCGGTCGTTTGGTCGAGCAGAAATCCTAGATCCGGCGACCGAGCCGAAAACGGGATAACGGAAGTTTATATTCGAGAATTTCGATTTCTAAGATATGCCATCGTTCTCAAGTGGCATATGGCAGCCAGAAAACAGGGGTTATGTGTATATTTACGACGATTCTGAAATAATCCATTTTTCGGTCGTTTGGTCGAGCAGAAATCATAGATCCGTCGACCGAGCCGAAGACGGGATCATCGAAAATTTTTTGAAAATTTCGACTTCTAAGCGATGCCATCGTTCTGAAGTGGCATATGGCAGCCAGAAAACTGGGGTTATATGTATATTTTCGACGATTTTGAAAAAATCCATTTTTCGGTCGTTTGGTCGAGCAGAAATCCAAGATCCGGCGACCGAGCCGAAATCGGGATCGTCGAAGTTTTTTTGAAAATTTCGACTTTTAAGCTATGCCATCGTTCTCAAGTGGCATATGGCAGCCAGAAAATAGGGGTTATGTGTATGTTTACGACGATTCTGAAAAAATCCATTTTTCGGTCGTTTGGTCGAGCAGAAATCCTTGATGCGGCGAGCGGGACGGAAACTGCCGAAAACGGAATCGTCGAAGTTTCTTTTGTTAATTTCGACTTCTAAGCTATGCCATCGTTCTCAAGTGACATATGCCAGCGAGAAAACAGGGGTTATGTGTATATTTACGACGATTCTGATAAAATACATTTTTCGGTCGTTTGGTCGAGCAGAAAGCCAAGATACGGTGACCGAGCAGAAAACCGCATCACCGAAGTTTTTTTGAATATTTCGACTTCTAAGCTATGCCATCGGTCTAAAGTGGCATATGGCAGCCGGAAAACGAGGGTTATGTGTATATTTTCGACGATTTTGATAAAATCTATTTTTCGGTCGTTTGGTCGAGCAGAAATCCTAGATCCGGCGACTGAGCCGAAAACGGGATTGTCGAAGTTTCTTTTTCAAATTTCGACTTCGAAGCTATGCCATCGCTCTCAAGTGGCATAGGGCAGCCAGAAAATAGGGCTTCTGTGTATATTTTCGACGATTTCGAAAAAATCCATTTTTTGGTCATTTGGTCGAGGAGAAAACCTTGATTCGGCGAGCGGGACGGAAACTGCCGAAAACGGGATCACGGAAGTTCATTTTCGAGAATTTTGACTTCTAAGCTATGTCATCGTTCTCAAGTGGCATATGGCAGCCAGAAAACAGGGGTTACGTGTATACTTACGACGACTCTGAAAAAATCCATTTTTCGGTCGTTTAGTCGATCAGAAATCCTAGATCCGGCGACCGATCCGAAAACGGTATCATCGAAAATTTTTTGAAAATTTCGACTTCTAAGCTATGCCATCGTTTTCAAGGGTATATGGCAGCGACAAAACAGGGGTTATGTGCTATAACCGGCTGCCCTTTTATTAACAGTGTGGGAAGGCGTTAGTGAAAAATATAGCAAAAAAAAATACTAGCAGTATCAATGATTTATTAAACAAAATATATATAAGGGGTTTCTCTGGGCGCCAGCTACGTATCGTGTAGCAAACGGAATATTACCGGTCACTTGGCCCGGTAATATCACAAAAAAATACAAATGAAAACAATACATCGTAGTAATAGGGAAACGTGTCTAGGGACAGAGGGACGAGAGGTCTCAGAAGTGAATTTCCGAACTCGTCGGCTTTTTATTTATTACCTCGGTCGTAACAATAAAAAGAAAAGGGCGATAATTAGACGATTTTTCGGGCGGAAGAGAAAAGTAAAGAAAAAGGGGGGCGGGTGCAGTATGGGGAGACTGGATCGGAACCGTAATTACGGAAAATTGGGCTTTCATTTCAGGAGGCGGGAGGGGGGGCTCGTAATAATTGCACGATTCAGAAAACTTCAACAACGGAACGATCTCGGAACTTAACAATAATTCCGCACAAGAAAACCACCACTCACTGATGACGCATAAGGTGTGAATGACATCTGTGATGGCGGCGGGCACGTGGGGAGAAAACGCGAGGGTGAAATATCACGGGGTTCGTATTATAGAGGGTTTATCACACACTAACTGGAACTAGGTGAGGGAAGTACTTAACTACCCACCCTTTTCACAATTCCACACGTTGCAAATAGCTCTTTAACTCTTGAACACTCACGAAATGCTCGTTACTGAATTCAATGGCGTCGTTCTTTGCACATAGCTCAGCTGAACTGACAGGCCGGCCAGCGTCTTCTTCATTGGAGCCTCGCGTCGCAGTTGATTGGCTCCCGCGGAGGTCCCTAGCGGGCTCGGCGAATGGAAGGCCGCGCGCCTGGAGATAGGCTGGTGGGTCAAGCGTAGCAGGCGTCGGCGGCGGGGCAGGGACGCGCTGGTCGTGCGAGTCCCCTCTGCCTACGCTTTTGCCCACCGGCTTCAACCCCGGCAGCAAAGGCCGTGGTGCGCCGGGTTCATCTCCCGGCCGGCGCCACATTCAACCTTGCTCCATTCATTCATCCAGTCACACTTGCATTCGAGGGCGGAACAAACAAAAAGAAAGGGACAAGGGGGGCATAAAAATGCTCAAGGCTACAATAATAATTACTATTATGGGTACGTACGTGAGTGGCGGCCTTCAGTCGAGCTCCGTGCATCCGAAAGATGCACCAAGTTAAATTGCATATTTTCGACGAATTTGAAAAAATCCATTTTTCGGTCGTTTGGTCGAGAAGAAATCTTATATCCTGCGACCGAGCCGAAAACGGGATCGTCGAAGTTTCTTTTGTTAATCTCGACTTCGAAGCTATGCCATCGTTCTCAAGTGGCATATGGCAGCGAGACAACAGGGGTTATGTGTATATTTACGACGATTCTGAAAAAATCCATTTTTCGGTCGTTTGGTCAAGCAGAAATCCTTGATCCGGCTAGTGGGACGGAAACAACCGAAAACGGGATCACGGAAGTTTATTTTCGAGAATTTTGACTTCTAAGTTATGCCATCGTTCTCAAGTGGCATATGTCAGCCAAAAATCGGAGGTTATGTGTATATTTTCGACGATTTTGAAAGAATCCATTTTCCGGTTGATTGGTCGATCAGAAATCCTAGATCCGGCGACTGAGCCGAAAACGGGATTGTCGACGTTTCTTTTTCAAATTTCGACTTCGAAGCTATGCCATCGCTCTCAATTGGCATAGGGCAGCCAGAAAATAGGGATTATGTGTATATTTACGACGATTCTGAAAAAATCCATTTTTCGGTCGTTTGGTCGAGCAGAAATCCTTGATCCGGCGAGCGGGACGGAAACTGCCGAAAACGGGATCACGGAAGTTTATTTTCGAGAATTTTGACTTCAAAGCTATGCCATCGTTCGCAAGTGGCATATGGCAGCCAGAAAACGAAGGTTATGTGTATATTTTCGACGATTTGAAAAAAATCCATTTTTCGGTGGTTTGGTCGAGCATAAATCCTTGATCCGGCGAGCGGGACGGAAACTGCCGAAAACGGGATCGCAGAAGTTTATTTTTGAGAACTTCGACTTTTAAGCTATGCCATCGTTCTCAAGTGGCATATTGCACCCAGAAAACAGGGGATGTGTGCATATTTTCGACGATTCTGAAAAAATACATTCTTCTGTCGTTTGGTCGAGCAGAAATCCTAGATCCGGCGACCGAGCCGAAAACGGGATTATCGAAATTTTTTAAAAATATTTCGACTTCTAAGCTATGCCATCGTTCTCAAGTGGCACATGGCAGTCAGATAACAGGCGTTATGTGTATATTTTCGACGATTTTGACAAAATCCTTTTTTCGGTCGTTCGGTTGACCAGAAATCCTAGATCCGGGGAGTGGGACGGAAACTACCGCAAACGGGATCACGGAAGTTTATTTTCGTGAATTTTGACTTCTAAGCTATGCCATCGTTCTCAAGCCGCATATGGCAGCGAGAAAACAGGGGTTATGTGTATATTTACGACGATTCTGAAAAAATCCATTTTTCGGTCGTTTGGTCGAGCAGAAATCTTTGATCCGGGGAGTGGGACGGAAACTACCGCAAACGGGATCACGGAAGTTTATTTTCGAGAATTTTGACTTCTAAGCTATGCCATAGTTCTCAAGTGGCATATATCAGCCAAAAATCGGATGTTATGTCTATATTTTCGACGATTTTGAAAACATCCATTTTCCGGTTGATTGTTCGATCAGAAATCCTTGTTCCGGCGACCGAGCCGAAAACGGGATCGCCGAAGCTTTTTCTTTTAAATTTCGACTTCTAAGCTATGCCATCGTTTTCAAATGGCATATGGCACCCAGAAAACCGGGGTTATGTGTATATTTTAGACAATTTTGAAAAATTCAATTTTTCGGTCGTTTGGTCGAGCAGAAATCCTAGATCCGGCGACCGAGGAGAAAACGGGATCGTCGAAATTTTTTTTTTAAATTTCGAATTCTAAGCTATGCCATCGTTCTCAAGTGGCATATCGCACCCAGAAAACAGGGGTTATGTTTATATTTTCGACGATTTAAAAAAAAAACTTTTTTCGGTCGTTTGGTGGAGTAGAGAACCTAGGTCCGGCGACTGAGCCGAAAACGGGATCGGCGGAGTTTTATTGAAAATTTCGACTTCTAAGCATTGCCATCGTTCTCAAGTGGCATATTGCACCCAGAAAACAGGGGTTATGTGCATATTTTCGACGATTTTGAAAAAAAAAAAACACATTTTTCTGTCGTTTGGTCGAGCAGAATTCCTAGATCCGGCGACCGAGCCGGAAACGGGATAGTCGAAGTTTTTTTTTGAAATTTCGACTCGTAATCCATGCCTTCGTTCTCAAGATGCATATGGCACCTAGAAAACGGGGGTTATGTGCATATTTTCGACGATTTTGAAGAAATCCATATTTCGGTCGTTTGGTCGAGCATAAATCCTTGATCCGGCGAGCGGGACGGAAACTGCCGAAAACGGGATCGCAGAAGTTTATTTTTGAGAACTTCGACTTCTAAGCTATGCCATCGTTCTCAAGTAGCATATGGCAGCCAAAAAACAGGGGTTATGCGTTGTTTCCGATGATTTTGAAAAAATCCATTATTCGGTCGTTTGGTCGAGCATAAATCCAAGATCGGGCGACTGAGCCGAAAACGGGATCGTCGAAGTTTTCTTGAAAATTTCGACTTCTAAGCGATGCCATCGTTCTCAAGTGGCAGATGGCAGCAGGAAATCGGGAGTTATGTGTATATTTTCGACGATTTGGAAAAAATCCGTTTTTCGGTCGTTTGGTCGTGCAGAAATCCTAGATCCGGCGACCGAGCCGAAAACGAGATTATCGAAGTTTTTTAAAAATATTTCGACTTCCAAGCTATGCCATCGTTCTCAAGTGGCACATGGCAGTCAGAAAACAGGCGTTAGGTGTATATTTTCGCCGACTTTGAAAAAATCCATTTTTCGGTCGTTCGGTCGACCAGAAATCCTAGATCCGGCGACCGAGCCGAAAACGGGATTCCCGAAGCTTTTTCTTTCAAATTTCGACTTCTAAGCTATGCCATCGTTCTCAAGTGGCATATGGCAGCCGGAATAAGGGGGTTATGTGTATATTTTCGACGATGTAGAAAAATTCGATTTTTCGGTCGTTTGGTCGAGCAGGAATCCTGGATCCGGCGATCGAGCCGAAAACGGGATCATCGATGTCGCAGAAACGCTCGGAATTCTTGATCTTTCGATTTCGCTGAAATGCGACGTATCAATCGATACAGAACTGCGATAACAGTTTTATCGTATTGAGAGTTTGGCGATGCATAAAATGAAGAATTTTGACACCCGTACACCCAGCCAAACTCTCAGAAACGGCGGGAATCCTCGATCTTTCGATTTCGCTAAGCTTCGACGTATCAATCGCCGCAGAACTGCGATATTAGTTTTATCGTATTGAGAGTGTGCAGTTGCATGAAACAAAGATTTTTGACACCCGTACACCCCGCCAATGTCGCAGAAACACTCCGAATCTTCGATCTTTCGATTTCGCTAAGATTCGACGTATCAATCGCCGCAGAACTGTAATACTAGTTTTATCCTATTGAGAATGTGTAGTTGCATAAAATGGAGGCTTCTGACGCCGGTACACCCAGCCAAACTCTTAGAAACGACGGGAATCCGCGATCTTTCGATTTCGCTAAGCTTCGACGTATCAATCGCTGCAGCACCACGATACCAGTTTTATCGTATTGAGAATGTGTAGTTGCATATAGGAAAGGCTTTTGACACCCGTACACCCCGCGACAGTCGCAGAAGCGCTCGGAATCCTCGATCTTTCGATTTCGCTATGATGCGACGTATCAATCGATACAGAACTGCGATACCAGTTTTATCGTATTGAGAGTGTGTAGTTACATAGAATGAAAGATTTTGAAACCCGTACGGCCAGCCAAAATCTCAGAATCGGCGAGAATCCTCTATCTCTCGATTCCGCTAAGCATCGACGTATCAATCGCTGCAGAACTGCGATACCAGTTTTATCGTATTGAGAGTGTGTAGTTGCATGAAATAAAGAATTTTGACATCCGTACACCCAGCCAAACTCTCAGAAACGCCGGGAATCCTCGACCTCTCGATTTCGCTAAGCATCGATGTATCATTCGCTGCAGCAGCACGATACGCGTTTTATCGTATTGTAAGTGTGTAGTTACATGAAATAAAGAATTTTGACATCTGTACACCCAGCCAAACACTAAGAAACGCCGGGAATCCTCGATCTCTCGATGTCGCTAAGCATCGACGTATCAATCGCTGCAGAACTGCGATACCAGTTTTATCGTATTGAGAGTGTGTAGTTGCATGAAATAAAGAATTTTGACATCCGTACACCCAGCCAAACTCTCAGAAACGCCGGGAATCCTCGACCTCTCGATTTCGCTAAGCATCGATGTATCATTCGTCGCAGCACCACGATACCCGTTTTATCGTATTGTAAGTGTGTAGTTACATGAAATAAAGAATTTTGACATCTGTACACCCAGCCAAACACTAAGAAACGCCGGGAATCCTCGATCTCTCGATGTCGCTAAGCATCGATGTATCAATCGCTGCAGAACTGCGATACCAGTTTTATCGTATTAAGAGTGTGTAGTTGCATGAAATAAAGAATTTTCACACCCGTACAGCCAGCCAAAGTCTCAGAAACGGCGGGAATCCTCGATCTTTCGATTTCGCTAAGCTTCGACGTATCAATCGCTGCAGCACCACGATACCAGTTTTATCGTATTGAAAATGTGTAGTTGCATAAAGTAAAGGCTTTTGACACCCGTACACACCGCGAATGTCGCAGAAACGCTCGGAATCCTCGGTCTTTCGATTTCGCTATAATCCGACGTATCAATCGCTGCAGTACCACGATACCAGTTTTATCGTATTGAGAATGTGTAGTTGCATGAAACAAAGAATTTTGACTCCCGTACACCCCGCGAGTGTCGCATAAACGCTCGGAATCCTCGGTCTTTCGATTTCGCTATGATCCGACGTATCAATTGCTGCCGAACTGCAATACTAGTTGTATCGTATTGAGAATGTGTAGTTGCATAAAATGAAGGCTTTTGACACCGGTACACCCAGTCAAACTCTTAGAAACGGCGGGAATCCGCTATCTTTCGATTTCGCTATGCTTCGACGTATCAATCGCTGCAGCACCACGATACCAGTTTTATCGTATTGAGAGTGTGTAGTTGCATCAAGTAAAGGCTTTTGACACCCGTACACCCCGCGAATGTCGCATAAACGCTCGGAATCCTCGGTCTTTCGATTTCGCTATGATCCGACGTATCAATCAATACAATCAATTGAGAATGTGTAGTTGCATAATGTAAAGGCTTTTGCCACCCGTACACCCAGCCAAACTCTTAGAAACGGTCGGAATCCGCGATCTCTCGATTTCGTTAAGCTTCGAAGTTCCAATCGCCGCAGAACTGCGATACCAGTTTCATCGTATTGAGAGTGTGAAGTTGCATGAAACAAAGAATTTTGACACCCGTACACCCCGCAAATGTCGCAGAAACACGCGGAATCCTCGATTTTCCGATTTCGCTAAGATTCGACGTATCAATCGCTGCAGAACTGCGATACCAGTTTTATCGTATTGAGAATGTGTAGTTGCATAAAATGAAGGCTTTTGATACCCGTACACCCAGCCAAACTCTTAGAAACGACGGGGATCCGCGATCTCTCGATTTCGTTAAGCTTCGACGTATCAATCGCTGCATCACCACGATACCAGTTTTATCGTATTGAGAATGTGTAGTTGCATATAGTAAAGGCTTTTGACACCCGTACGACCCGCGAAAGTCGCAGAAACTCTCGGAATCCTCGATCTTTCGATTTCGCTAAGATGCGACGTATCAATCGATACAGAACTGCGACTCCAGTTTTATCGTATTGAGAGTATGTAGTTGCATAAAATGAAGAATTTTGACACCCGTACACCCCGCGAATGTCGCAGAAACACTCGGAATCCTCGATCTTTCGATTTCGATAAGATTCGACGTATCAATCGCTGCAGAACTGCAATACTAGTTTTATCGTATTGAGAATGTGTAGTTGCATAAAATGAAGGCTTTTGACACCGGTACACCCAGCCAAACTCTTAGAAACAGCGGGAATCCGCGATCTTTCGATTTCGCTAAGCTTCGACGTATCAATCGCTGCAGCACCACGATAGCAGTTTTATCGTATTGAAAATGTGTAGTTGCATATAGGAAAGGCTTTTGACACCCGTACACCCCGCGAAAGTCGCAGAAACGCTCGGATTCCTCGATCTTTCGATTTCGCTAAGTTGCGACGTATCAATCGATACAGAACTGCGATACCAGTTTTATCGTATTGAGAGTGTGTAGTTACATAGAATGAAAGATTTTGACACCCGTACAGCCAGCCAAAATCTCAGAATCGGCGAGAATCCTCTATCTCTCGATTCCGCTAAGCATCGACGTATCAATCGCTGCAGAACTGCGATACCAGTTTTATCGTATTGAGAGTGTGTAGTTGCACGAAAAAATGAATTTTGATACCCGTACACGCCACGAATGTCGCAGAAACACCCGGAATCCTCGATCTTTCGATTTCGCTAAGATGCGGCAGATCAATCTCTGCAGAACTGCAATACTAGTTTTATCGTATTGAGAATGTGTAGTTTCATAATGTAAAGGCTTTTGACACCCGTACACCCCGCGAATGTCGCAGAAACGCTCGGAATCCTCGGTCTTTCGATTTCGCTAAGTTGCGACGTATCAATCGATACAGAACTGCGATACCAGTTTTATCGTATTGAGAGTGTGTAGTTGCATAAAATGAAGAATTTTGACACCCGTACAGCCAGCCAAACCCTCAGAAACGGCGGGAATCCGCGATCTCTCGATTCCGCTAAGCTTCGACGTATCAATCGCTGCAGAACTGCAATACTAGTTTTATCGTATTGAGAATGTGTAGTTGCATAAATTGAAGGCTTTTGACACCGGTACTCCCAGCCAAACTTTTAGAAACGGCGGGAATCCGTCGAGTGATGGAACGAGAAAAACGTGGATATGGGACGAGGTGGTATTGCGATGAGACCAGGAGAAAGAGGAAGAGGAGAAGATGAAGAAGAAGAAGAAGAAGAAGAAGAAGAAGAAGAAGCGGAGGAAGAAGAATAAAACAGTCTGAGGAAAGAGCCCGACAGGATGACGCTGATCAATCTCTCGCTTTCGACTTTCGTCCGACTCCGATCCACCCTTATTTCTTTCTGCCTTTTTTCCTTTGCTCTATTTCGCATCTTCCCTCCTCCACGTTTCTTTTTTATCTGTTCATTATCTATATTCGTTCTCTTGGATAAATAATACCTGTATTTGCTTCGGATTTTCTTCTCATTTTTGTGTACGAAACTGATAGTCAAATTTTATTAAAATAGATCTCCTCGGACGCGGAGAACGGGAAGGCCATGCCTTCGGGCTGTGTCAGTTACGTTCACCTTTTGTCTAGCGACTCTAAGCATTATTTCTCAGTTCGCTCACTCTCATTCGAATACATCAATCGCTCTTCAGATATGTCAAAGTCCAGGGCCTCGCAGTGCACTTTGACATCCCGGTGTATACGGTTTTGTGAGTTATACTAAAAAATCTGGGTGCGAAGATCACACGATTTTGTGAGATATTTCATAGACATTTAGACGGAGAAACGTTTAGGTACTCTTCTACATCAACGACTCGTGTCTTTACTTTTTTGTAATTAAACAATTCAACGTTGAGAAATTTTTTTTTCGTACATATTTCTCAGTACTTTATATATCTAGTCAATATTTCGAGGATGCGCAGCAAATTGTTCAGTTATTTTTATATTTCATTCGCTTTGATAAAAATATTGTAAATAAAATCCGCCATCAATTTCATATTTTGAGTATGTACGGCAAATTGTTCATATTTCATCCGTTTTGGTTAAATATTGGTGAAGAAAATCCGCGTTACCGCTCCCTCCGTGCATCCTTCTTCGGCAGGTCAACCGAAGAAACGTAAAGAGAAGTCTACGATTTTTTGGAGGGGCGCATGTAGTTCGTACCAAAAAGGCAATTTTACCAATTATTTCCGTCGTTTTGGGAAGGCTGCGGAGGGAAGAGAGTGTCGTGCGACAATCTCAGGTAGAGAATACCGGGTTGAACCCTTGGAGGGGAGAATAGGGCGTCGTGAGTCGGCCAACAGGTCAAGAGATCTACGGCGTCGAGCCTGACTTCATCGCTGTCGAAGAGTATCTATAACCAAGATACAGTACTAATATACTTCAGGTAGTCGACGGGGGGCGGTGACCGAAGGAAAAGGACAAAAGGGTTTGTTGCCTTGCGGCCGGTTACTTCCGATTGGTCGAGACGATCGCCGATCGGTGTCCTACAAATTGGCGTGTAACCGATGACCGACATGTCAGTCGACGAAACCAACTCGAACAGTGAACCTCGTCGTGCGTCGGCAAGACTTAAGAATCTAGAAGACTCCAACGTCTCGAAGAAGGTCTCAGGCGAGGCTCCGAAAGACGAAGTCAAGGTCGATAGCAAAGGAAGAAACATCAGCGGAAAAAAGATGGCTCTCGTTCAATTTGGACATGCCAATGTCCTTCATTGTACAGAACGTCTTGTATCGACCGAGGAATCAATATATTCTCTGTCGCCTTCAAGTGTGGAGTCTGCAGTCTTAACCACAAGTTGGAATATCAACAACAATTTTCGCAGCAACAATTCACACGCGCCGCATCAGCTGCCGTACAGTGGATGGCAAAACATTGGACAAGTGCAAAGTACCGTTATCAACAACGAACAAGTTCGTCATTATGTGAGGCAACAACAACATCAAGGACAGCATCAAGGACAGCATCAAGGACAGCATCAAGGACAGCATCAAGGGCAGCATCAAGGACAGCATCAGGGACAACAGTACGGTCAAATTATTGGCAAGCAACAAGGCGACGTTGTTCAACAGTCCAATGGTCACAATGCTACTCCCAGCACGAGTCAAGGTTTGTGCAACACTCTATACATTTGTTTTCTCCTCTGATTGTGTTTCGGCGATTAGCTGCCAAAATAGTTGAGTAATCGACCGCTCTTCTGTTACCAAACATTTTTCTGGGAAACGCACGATTTATATAAACGAGTGCCTAAGTTTTGTGAAAGTCCACTAGAGTTAGGAATATTCGGTGGTAGCGAGGTCGAGTCATTTTCAGGTGTAAAAATTGAAATATTGCAAATTTTCGACAAGCATGAATGAAAACTTTTATAAATCGCTTAAATATTATTGTTTATACAGTTTGAGCTTCGACGTTGTCACGTAAATGTTAACTTTGGTACGTTGAACATAGTTTTCGTACTTCGGAAAAAATCTGGTATTTTTTATAGTAAAAAAAAACATATATTTTCTGACTCGCTAGAAATATAAAATGCGTTAAGGGGAGGTTCCTTTATAATTGACCGAATCTACACTAAGTTCAGGAATTAATTGTGGATAAAGAACAAAACGTAATACGGTGTTTTTTTTTAATCTCCATTTATCCTCCAATTCTAATAAAAAAAAGGTTTGAAGCATAAATAAAGATTTAAAAAAATACCAGCTTATTACGTCTTGTTGTTCATTCACAATTAATTCCTTAACTTAGTGTAATTCGCCGGTCAACTATAGAGGAACTTCCCCTTGATTGATAAAAGTAATTAATGAAGCAAGGAAATGTGGAATTCACAGAAATTATATTCGGCACTTTGCTAAAGTTTAAGTTTAAGTTCGTTACATATCAATACAAAATAGAAAACTTTTGCGAAAAAATTGCATTATTATTGGAGCGGTCAAGTTATTTTCAGGACACAAAATTGAACCATTGTCTTTTACAAAAAAAAAAAACAGACATGTAAAAACGATAAAAAAATACCATGATCCATCGTATAGTTATTATTCCATAGTTAATTAATTATTGTTGTCAAATGTGACATGTTCAAAATCATTTTTCTCGAAAGAAAAAGAATATTGGTTTTCTTGTTTCTGGCGTCTTTTTTGCAATTCCTGAAATTGAATCGAGATTGATGAACCGCAAAGTCGCTTTTGGCCCACTTTGACTTCGTTGGGGAAAGATTCTGAAACGAATAGCATAACTTCGATATATTAAATATTGTGGCACGGTACGTCCTGTCGAGTCGAAGGGATGATGGACTATCCACCACGGTCCAGCGTTGACAAGTTTATTGATCGCTTCTATACATTCTTGTATACGATAACACGGGCTATACAGTAATACAGAGTGCAGAGTTCACGAGCGATCCCACAAGTTTCCCAAGATCACCGTCGACGGGCCACCAGCACGTCGTCCTTAGAGTCCTAATAGTTCAGTCTGCACGTGATACATTGCAGCTCCCACTTCCTACTTGAAACAACCCCTAAACGCCTCGAGAACACCCTCGTTACCACACCGCGGCACAGCATCGGCTTACACTATGACTCTCCATCTCTTTCGAAAATCTCAAACCAGCGGTCTCACCATGCCTATATATAATGACTAACCTCTTCAGCGGCATCCCTCTTCGCGATCGATACTTTACTTAGGCTCAGCACTCCCGAGATTAAATTTGCAATGTGATTCAGACCCCAATACGAAATCTTTTTTTTTTTTAAATCAAAGCTATAAAAGTTTAACATATTATAATACAATACCATTTAAACAATTATACACTGTGTAAAATTCCTGAAAATGTGCAGAAAGCTCTTTCACAGAAACTGGAACATGAATTTATTGAATGAAATTGGGGCACATTTTTGTCAAAACGTTATACAACAAGTCGTGGTGGTTTTATATAATTTAACTTTAATTTCATAACTTGAAAATTGAATTAAACATTCTTTTTTTGGATATGAAATTTTGGGTAATTAAATTTCCTCCTCGAATTCAGTAAATACACAGTAAATTAAATTTATATACAGTATATAAAATTTCCAAATATTTTTTACAGTGTAAATTCTCCAAAACCTTGTAGTGAATTAGAATGAATCCTCTTCTCGGTTATTTTTCTAACGATCCAAAAATCATTGTTATTGATTCTGAAATTATCAAATTTAGGTCAACGACTTGCGTCGATTCTCTAGAGAAATAGAAGCATGATACAGTGATGCCAGACGGGCGAGAAAAGTCCCTCGGCTGGATTTTTCACCCCCCACTCTGCCGCCTGCGGGACAAGTAAATCCCGCGGCCCGCACGGTCGCGCGACTTCCCCCACCCGCGCGACGCTGCTCGGTAGTGGCTGTTAGCGCGGTAGGCCACGCCCACCGGTCGCTCGCCGTGCGCTATTATTTCTATTATGCTATTGTTCCCTGAACATTAAAAAAATTTAACAAATAGAATAAAAATTAATGTTTATTTTTTTTATCGATCCGGTACAGCATAAATTTTTATTTATAAAAAAAAGAACAATTCACCTCGGATCGAACTAACGACCTCATGATTATGAGTCACGAGCTCTGCTGTTGCGAGGTTTTTCTGAGGATCCACAAATTATGATATGAATTCAAAAAAGTTTTAAGTAAAAAAAAAATATTTAAGTTTCAATTCATATACAGAATCCGAGAAAATATCATGGCTAAAATTGAACGGTGGCGTCGCCGGAAAAGAAAATATTATCGATAATTATGCCTTAAAATTAGGGTTTAGAATTTCAGTTGGATATCGGTTAATTTTTTTTTCTTGTAGATCATGACATTCCGCAAATTTTGTTTATTCAGAGACCTTAATATCATTCCCAAGATATAGCTACTTGAGTAAAAAATTGGAAAAAGATTAATATCTCGCTATTTGATGTTTTTTCAGTTTTTTACTCAAGTAGCTACATCTTGAGAATGATTCTTAGTATTGAGATCTCGGAATAACCGAAATTTGCGGAATGTCATGAACTGCAAGAAAAAAAAATTCACCGGAATCCAACTGACATTCTAAACCTAAATTTTACGGCATAATTATCGAAAATATTTGTTGTTCGGGCGACGCCACCGTTCAATTTTAGCCATGATATTTTCTTGAATTCTGTATATGAATTAAAACTTTCAACAATTTTTTTACTTAAAACTTTTTTTAATTCATATATTGAACATTCAATAAGCCATACATTTGTGAATCCTCATAAGAAGACCGGTAACGCAGCGGCAGAGCTCGTGACTCGTAATCATGAGGTTGTCTGTTCGATCCGAGGTGAATATTTTGTTTATAAAAAAAATTATGATATACCCGATCGATAAAAAAAAATAAACATTAATTTTTAATCTGTTTGTTACATTTTTTTAATGTTCAGAGAACAATAGCATATGAAAAATAATAGCGTAAATAATAGCGTACGCCGAACGACCGAGAGGCGTGGCCTACCGCTACAAGTTCGTGCCTGCTACGGCGCGCGGGAGAGGGAAGCCGCCGGGTGGGGGAGCCGAGGGACTTTTCTGCGGGAGCGCCTGGCATCACTGGCATGATATACTTCGGCCACGATTTGATAAGAGATGATCGCGGTGTGTCGACAAAAACCTCGAGGCAATTTGAAAAGTAATGCGTTCCTTTCAGCACGTACATTTAGCTTAGCTTGTACCTTCTCAGAGACATTCAAAGCAACCTTTTACCGCGTTTCATTGTCTCGAAAAATCTTCGAATTCAACACAGTGTTGAAATCGTGAAGACCAAATGTTTTTGGGAGCGCGGAAAAGCTTCATCGAATACTACCGCAGGCATGTAAATTTACGAGCAAGACAAAGCGGGTTAATCCAATATCATGCAGAAGTACTGGTACTATTTATGGCTTTGAGTGGCCCAGCGGGAACCGTAGCTTTCTCGGTTGGCTACCCCGAACCCCTGCTGAGTGCGGAGCTCAGGACTCTCAACAAGTTATACGTTTTATGACACCGTCAGTGGGGCAAACAAGGTTTTTCCGGTCCCAGGTTAGCATTCATCCGTTCGTCGCTTCACCGATCGATGGTTATTAGTCAATAATGTATATGGTAACGACGTCACTATTGCTCCCTCACAATGTAATAAAACAAAACGAAAAATACCGAGTCAGGTAAACGTAGACCAACTTGTGACCTATTTTATTGCGTTAAGTAGTATTACCCCCATGGAAAAAAAATATATTTCGAAATATTTTTGGAAGTATATTTTTCGATGTATCCAGTATATATATTGGATACATAGGAAATTCATATTATGTATTATATATATATATCCGAGATGTATAACTTTTTGCCGTGTTATATATTGCATGTATACATAAAAGATATATAATCAATATATTTGCAATACATTTGTTATATACAACAATATATATTATTTATATTTAGCATAAGTGGGAGATATATTGTTGATATATAATTTATGTTATGGCAATATGTAAATTATATATCTAGAATCTACAAAGATTGCCTCTCTAAATTTGAAAAAGTTGAAATCATTTTTTTTTCATTCCTAAAAATGGGAAATACATATATTTCGTCTCGAGGATTTTTTATTGAGAGTATTACATTGTTAGTATTAATGAATGCAGTGTAATATTTGGATATTTTGGAGAGAATTCTAATTTGTTTTATTTTTTAGGAGCCTTTAGATTAATGAAAATAACCGCTTCGATTGTCAAATATTCGCGGATATCAATAATAAATAAGAAAATAAATATAACACAAATAAACGTCGAGATTTTTACGGACAACATTTATTTTATAATAACAAATCTTTTTCATCAACCAATTTGAGAGTGTATTCGTGTATGACTTTTGATGATTTAACATCAAATTGTTCAAAAACATATCATTATAAAAATAGATATAAAAAAAAACATTCACAAATTAAATTCGCATAGATTTATACTTATCTTAATATTCCGTAGATTAAACAATTTTAAAAGAAAATAATCACGTCGATCTAGAGCACGTCTGCTCAACGCCACGCACGCAGGATGAGAGAGCGATCGATTTGCCTCGACGATCAGTATTGATTTTGCATGGGGAACATACGATTTACGGAAATTGCCGAAACCATACGAGTCCACAAGACCGGGCTCGAAGTGATTTGGGCGCGCTTAGCTTTGAAATATCAATCGAAATCATCACATTATCCCCCCTAATTTTGTATGACAAATCTGGGAGATATGGAATGCAAAATTATTTTAACGTTGTCATATTGGTTTATCTTGTCAAAACACATTCATCCATCCTCACTCATTCCTGGACTCCACCTCACAAAAGGTCTCGTCCTTGACTCCACCCCAATAAGGGTCTTGTCCTACTGTCTTAACCTAAAAAACATAACCTAAACATTATTGCTAAACCAATATGATGTTTCTCTTTGTTTTTGCAAGTGTGATATTGAGTTATTTCATTTAAATTTATTGTCTTTGTTTCAATTCTAATAAATTCAATATTGATTCTGATGTCAATTTATGCCTCCTATGGAAGCTACGTCATTCGTCTTAAAGTCAAATAACCCATAAACATGTATAGCGAGACTTATAAAATAGATTTCATTTATAGGCTTACAGCAAAGATTTATACATCTTTCCCTACTTCTTCCATCCAGGTCCTTCGAATAAATGAAAAAATATATGTGTGACTCTATCAGTGTTGCTTGAAAGATGTGGTACTTTCAACAACACCAAATCTCCAATTGCTAACGGAATGTCCGAAATCGATTTTTGTTGTCGCTTGCGTCTTTCGAAGTTTTCCCTCAATCTTTCATGAGCTATTGAAATTTTTAATTCGTGATGTTGTTTTTCCGGCGAAGGGAATTTGAAAAGCTCGTGAATTCTATCTTTCGGTACAATCCCCCAATGTAATTCATATGGCATGAATCCAGTACTACTGTGGGTAGTGAAATTTAATAACTCCTCCAATTTCGGTAAATGTTTTGCCCATCTCGTGTGTTGTTCTGCACAAAATGTTCTAAAAAATTTCCCTAATTCTCGCATGATTCGCTCGGTCGGATTAGATTGTGGGTGTCGAATGGATGAATAAATAATTTTAATGTCGTTGTTGGGTAATTGCTCTTTCTACAATTTCGAAGTAAATTGCGATCCGTTATCGGACAATATACGTTTCGGTTTAGCAATTTTTTGACAGTAATCATCGAAAATTTTGTTAACAACAATTTTTGCGGTGGTCTTTTTTACTGCGTACAATTGAACCAATTTTGAGAAAGCATCCATAACGACAAATATATATTGAACCCCTCCTATTGATCTTGGTAACGGCCCATAAAAATCTACGGTAACTAGGTCGTTAGGGGCTTCTGATTTTACGAGACAATATTCACCTTCCATTGTACGTTGTAGATGTTTAACTCTTTGACAGAGATCACAACGAACGATATATCTTTTTGCATCTTGGTTCATTCCACGCCAATAATAAAATCTTTTGAGCTGTCCAATAGTTTTATATATACCTGCATGTCCGATTCGGTCATGCTCATTTTGTACTACAGCTTTTTGTAATTTTTGTACTTTGAATTAACAAAATCTATCTTATGATTCGTGCTGTATGATAAGGCGTTCTGTTTAAAAACGTTAATGCTTGGTGGTTGGTAATGACAATAAATGGTTTAATAAGCAAATAGATTCGAAATTTAACTATAGAGTAAACAATCGCCAAAAGCTATTTTTCCGTCGTCGTATAATTCACCTCAGCATTGTTTAAGGCTCTACTAACCAAGGATATTATTCTTTTATCATTGTTATTATCAATTTGAAATGAAATACCGCTAATACCTTTATCGGAGGCATCTGTTTGCAAGAAGAAAGTTAGATCGATTTGATAGTGAGATAATTTCACGGCTTGTTTGAATTGATTTTTTAACGCTTGATAGGCTTGCGAGTGAAAAGTAGTCCATTTCCATCTCGTATCTTTTTTCAATAATTCACGAAATGGTTCAACAAACGAAGCGTGGTTCGCAGAAAATTGTATGTAATAATTAAATATTCTGAGGAATTTTTGAAGATCTAGCTTACACTTTGGCTCCTCAAAATTGGTTATAACATCGAGTTTATTGGGATCAGGAACAATTCCTTGTGGAGAGAGTATGAAACCCAAAAAATTTACCGAGTTCTGACAGAAAAAAGCCTTATCCAAACGCAAAGGGAAATTGTATTGATCAAGTCGCTGGAAGATTTTTTCTAAATATTTCAAATATTGTCCGAAAGTAGTTGATGTTATTAATAAATCGTCCACATAATAATTTAAAAAATCATGGAAATCGTCACGAAAAGTGATATTTAGCGCTCGAATAAATCCACTACCCGATGTCTTAAGTCCGAACGGTATAACCTTAAATTGGTACAAATTTCCTTCGAATAAAAAGGCAGTATACTTTCGAAACTCCTTTTTCAATGGTATTTGCCAGTATCCATGGGTGAGATCTAATGTACTCATAAAATTTTTTCCGTGATGTTTCTGCATTAATTCTGCAATAACTGGAGGGGATTCGTTGTCTCCCTCTATGATCGCGTTGAGATATCGCGCGTCTAGACAAACTCTAATCCGTCCATTCTTTTTATCCACGATTCGCAGTGGGTTACAATAAGGACGATTCCCTCTTTCGATGATGTCGGCCTCGCACATTATTTTGAGCTCTTTTCGAACCGCGTCCCTTAAATAAATCGGTACCGGATACGAGTGATTAGATATTGGTTTTGTTTGTATTAATTTAATCTCGTGTTCGTACACAAAGGTACGCCCAGGTCTATCAGAGAATAAATTTTTGTATTTTTAAATCAAATTCAACATCGAATCTGCTCGGTCACGATCGAGAAACATGAGCTTGCGCGCGACAGATCGAAATTCGTCGGAGAAACTTCTATCCCTATTCAGACTGTGCTCGTACGCAACGTTAAACCCGTCTTCAATGATTTTTTCTTCACGTTGTAAATATTCGAAATCAAAGTCCTCATTGTTGTCGAATTGAAAACTGTTAGATTTATCGTCTTCCTTCAAATCGGTTAACTCAATTTGATTTAGCGAATAGATCTGGCCACGATTATTCGTTTTGTCTATTAATTCGCTTGACGTTTTTACTGCAGCGTAAATTTCTTCGCTACCTTCCTCATTATTGAATAAGGTTTGTAAATTAAACGAATCTATGTCCGCGTTGTAATCGTCTTTTTTATTTATGTCTCCTTGTAACTGAATTAACTTATCATTAACTGTTTCAATATTGTTAGTAGTATTTCCTATATGTACATCCGCGCTTTTTAGCTGATTACTATATTGATATTCTTTCGCGTGATCATCATTTCGATATATTGGTACGTCCGATGTACGAATAATGCGCACGAGCAACTTGTCTTGGGCTCGGCTTACATCGAGTCGCTCCGAAAAATCTCGATCCAATAAAACTCGATCCTGACTGAGAGGTTTACCGAAAATCGAAATCGTTTTATTCTCGTAATTTATTATACCTTTACATTAATGTAACCAATCGTTCCCAAGAATACCGTCCGATGTTAGATAAGGGACGACGAGAAAAACGTGTCTGAAAGTACAATCACCAATATGCGCTTCAAACAAAATTTGTTTTTTAATTGTGGTGGCCTTTTTTCCCACCGCGGTCGACACGTAAATATTTGTGACTGGTAATTCGTTCAAATTGTGGAAGCATCTTAGTTTATTATAAAACTGTTCGGAAATACATGTCACTTGACTGTCAGTGTCAACTAACACTCTAATCTCAATTTTTCCCATGAATAGTACGTGTGGCGACGGCTTTATACTAAATTTTAATTTTATTGGCTGTGTAGGTGTGCCTTCAATATCCTCATGGAGGTCATCTATAAAATCGAGAAATTTCTGACAAGATGGCGGACCCATTTTTATCGTGTCGAGAATTAGTTTAAATTATTTTCACGATTTTCCAGCGGTTGTTCAGTTGTGTTTTGTGTGATTGATGTTTTATTTTGATTTAAGTTTGGTGGCGGTGTTCGAAAATCTGGCCAACGTATCAATGATGTTGGACTATATTGAAAATATTGACTATTCGAACTTGGTGTGAAATAACTCCTATCATATTTTGGTCTCATATTATCATTTCGAATTTGTGAATTTGATTTTCGTTGACGATTCCGTGAGTCACGATCATGTCTGTTATTGTAATGATCATTATATTGTCCCGGCCGAGCAACCCGAACACTGTTTACTTGCGCGCGATTTACTTGTGTATTAGGCTGCGCATTCGAGATTCTCTACTCCTCATAAAATCCTCCTGTGCGATATCTAATTGCGAAAGAGCTTGGGCGACAGCATTGGTGTCAGAAAAATTTACCGTCGATAAATTTGAGCGTATACGAGGCGGCAGTTGTTGTACAATTGCATAATTGATTTCGTACGGTGGTAGTGATGGATCAAAATGTCTTGTCTCCTGTAATTGATTGTAAAAATACGCGTGCATACTACCATCGCTTGTTTTGTACCGTCTCACCGCCCATTGGGTCTTGAATTTAAATTTAATGGGTACTGAGTAGAACTCTTCCGTAAAAAGCCTTTTAAAATCTTCGAAAGACGCAATTCGATTTCTCATTACATTATACCATACTTTAACACGACCTTCTATTATATTTTAGAGGGTTATTTTCCTCCGAAAATTTGGGAATACTTCTATTAATGTGCAAATTTTGCAACGTATTTACAAGCCCATTTACTAATTGATCTGATGCCTGCTGGTTGTTCGCCTCGGGTTGAGCGTTGCCTCTCGGTTGATGTTGTTGTGCAATCCAGTTTCGTTGCTCGTCACGTAGTCTCAACAATTCGGCCCGTTGTTCTTGTAATTGTTGTCGTTCCTCTCTCAAGCGTTGCCTCTCGGCGTCGATATTAACTCGTTCCTCTCTCTCCGCGTCAGACATTTCTTTTGATATATTTGTATCTCTGCTATTATTTAGATTTGAATTAGTATTTATGCTCTTTTGTGAAATTTTCGATGCTATTACTTTCGTTTTCGGAGTAACTTTATTTTTTAATTTTACTGATGTTTTCGCAATTGGAGTGGATGACTTCAAAATGCCCGATTTAGAACGTGTCAAACACGGTGAATTATTATTGTTTTTCATTTGTTTTGTCATGAGACTCAATTATGATTAAATTTTTTGCTGAATTTGTGCCAACAAGTTACATATCAATTACATATCAGATATACAGAGGATATAGAATTTTTTGCCGCTATATATAGCGTATATAATTTATATATCCGTGTGTATATTCTCAAGTATACTCTATTTCTATTGGGGTACGCCGTAATGCTGTAAAGTAATGATAAGTATAGAGTTTTTCGTTGCGCTAATTGCAAGTTAATACGTTCCGATAGAAGTCCTCGAGCTCGTTATACTTTTTCGACGCAATCTATATCGCAATCTCGGATCTTCTTGGCGACGTCGAACGGCTTTAATGTTTCTAAATTTAATTGCACTTGTTTGGAGGCTACAGCGAACTTAGTCCATGCACACGAATGCTTTTACGTCGGTGAATCATGCGATAAGCGATCTTTTCGGCAGGCTCAGTGCACATTTGTAGCGGCTGAACACGCAAATAGCCACGTTATTCAAGTCGATCAATGAACTAACAATGTACTAATCGAAGGTTTTACTTATGTTTCAGCGGGAGAACGTGAAAATAAGCAATCGAGCGGTAAACGGGCGAGGACCGCTTACTCCAGTGCTCAACTCGTGGAGCTGGAAAAAGAATTTAATAGAGGACGATACCTGTGCCGTCCACGTAGAATTGAAATGGCCGCGGCACTAAATCTCACCGAGCGACAGATCAAAATCTGGTTTCAAAATCGTCGCATGAAGTACAAGAAGGACCAGATTCAGAAGACTGTGGGAAATCCCACACCGACGAAGTCTCCAACACAATCGCCGCACGAAGGATCGGTAATCGGATCGGCGATCTCTCAAACCGATTATCCGATAGCAGTTCCCAATCTGGTGTCGCCGGTTCACGGTTACTGGAGCCATCTCGAAAAAACGGAGGGACCCGCCCACACGAGTCAGACGCTGGATCTGAACTCGTACTATCAGCCTCAGCAGACCGGCTACGTATGGAACATGCAGAGCGGTCAATTCTCCCAAACCAATTCCGATTTCCAACAAACGGAAATCGGTTACACTCGGGAACAAAACAGTGCTCCCGCCGCCAGTTATCCCCAACCGTTTGCTGAAGCAAACGGTCAGGTGGATAACTACTTACCGGTTCTGCCCGATCTCACCCCGTGGCTTCCAGAGAATCCCGATCAGGCTGAACCGATCATTGTGCCTGATTTCGCCGATATCTGCCTCGATATTTCGCTGGAGACTCGCGGGATCACTTCCAACTTCACTAGCCTGTAAGCTTAATTGTAATTGTAAATTGTATGTACATGAGTTATAAAAAATATTTTATGATTAATTCTAGTTTAAGTTTGGTCTATTATTAAGATTCGCGCTTATAATTGATGCGAATTTTGATAGCTCGAAACGTGAGCTGAACAGGTTTTACACAACCTTCTTTTCATGCTAACATGATTGTAATTTTTTTTTGATTCTAAGCCTTTGGAGATAAAAATGAAAAAAAAAAAAAAAGTGTACTAATTTTTCTAGGCTAAGCTTTTAGGCTAAACGAACGGAAAATGACTAAAATTACATTTTCTGAGAAAGGCCGTGATCTGCTTCGACAAAAACCTTTCTCTACTTTCTTTAACCACGTACACAACGACGTTGGATATTTTGTATCATATCTTAAGGTCATAAGTACTCGATGTGTTTTTAACGCGAGGTTTAAATTGTCAAGTATCCCAAATAATGATGATAATAATAAACTTTTTTGATTCAAGTATTTTTCACGTTGATTTTTATCCTATTCACGAATCGTACAAAAAATTATTCCACGCTCCTTATTTTCATGATATTAAAAAGATTACGTTCCAGGAACTTAAACGTGCAGAAACAAAGTTATTGCCGAAATGATTATAGGTATTTAAAGTTTTTCGTTCCTCTATGTGACTAAACGTCCGTAAAAAAGAAATTCATGGCAAGGGAAAAATTTTCTTGTCGCAAATCGAGAGGAAGATGGCCAAAAAAAGGGATGCATGATACGCCATACAAATATATTTAGTTCTGAAGAGTACGGTTGATACGGGGTTCGGATGATGCGAATAGCAGTAACAGAGAAGAGAGCGAATGCTATAGAATACTCGCGAGGGGTGCGAAGGGAGGATCTCGCGTACACGAGCAGTGCGTGGAGTGGGTATACGGAAAGGGTGCGAGGGTTGCCGTCGGCGTCGACGTAGGGCGAGTGAGGGACGCGAGGGGCCCGTAGGTTTCAACCATGATTTCCATTCGGCAGCCATCCATTTTATTTGAGACTGGAAACTGACAGATAGACGTGGATCCGAGTGCCGGTGACGTGGCAAGTCTTGCACGGTTATACGTGTGTTCGTGAAACTCCAGTTACGTATATACAGAGTGATTCAGAATGAAGGCATTTCCTTGCAAAACTCGACCTCCCTTTTTTCAAAAAAAAAAAAAGAAAAATAGAATTGTAGTCTACCTTCACAAAAATGAACACGTTTCTCGTTTGTCATTTCAATTTTCAATACCGATATTCTTTCTAAGTATTTCCATTTTTTCTACATACTTGATTTTTACATTTTGAAAACTGCTTAAATATGTTTTATAATATTTATAGCTTCATCGTACAATTGTTTTTTTTTTTTTTTTTTTTCATTCATTTAAATTATTAAAATTATGTTCAAATTGCACGAGGAAATAAGGGTTTGTATTTTTTGCTGCAATGACATAAGTGTAAAAAAAAAGTAAATGTGTATTTTGTAGGCAGGGATGATAAAGAATTTTGTATAAAAGAAATTTAGTAGAAGATTCTCTTTTTGGGTCACCCTGTAGTAATAACACGTAGGTTTGTACGACTCTCACAGAAAAGTTTGACGTTCGAGCATCGCGAACAACTTTTCACTTGTCGCAGAGCGTTTCATTTTCTCACTTAGGTTTGTATTTTTTTATTAATTTTTTTTTAACATTGGCTATAAATTTATTTTTACTCAAACTACTTTCAAGATATCAATGATAAAGTATATTCTCTATGGTAGAAAATTCTATGCCGTTCGTATGCTGCCAATAAATACAAAGCCTGAGGCGTGGGGGCGTTCATAGAAACCGCGAAGATCCGGCACGAGCGTACATATTCGAATCTGAATCGGGGATTCTCACGGTCTGCATTTACTGCGGAATAAGGTCCATGCGCAAAGGGCCACGACTTTTATCCCACAGGGGATGAATAATGGATGGATAATGTAGGAATTGACTATCACGTTCATGAAGGAAGTCTGATTCTCTCAAGAAAGCGGAAAATGCACCACTCATGCATAGAAATATCTATCAGTGTAGCATGAACATTTTGACACGTGATACGAAAAAAAAAAAAAAAAAATGTAACCCATGAACTGGGTTACTGGTAATATTTATTTTTACAAAAATGTTCTATTATTTGGTGGGCTTGAAAACATCGAAATTCGTCATTCATTCTCAAATCAACATTAAATTATGTGGATTACAAAAAAAAATTCCGGAATGGTTGTAGCTGAACATTTCGACACGTAATACAAAAGGAAAAATTTATCCCATAAACTGGGTTACAGACAATATTTATTTTTACAAAAATGTTCAATTTCTTGTTGCGTTTAGAAACATCGAACTTTCTCGTTCATTCTCAATTCACCATAAAAATCAGCTTTAAATTACGTAGATTTCAAAAAAATATTTCTGCGAAATGGTAAATGGTCAACATGAACTCATGCAAACTTTGTAATTAAACATAAACACGCTACAAAAATGCGGGGGAAAAAATGAGCACCTGTTTCTTGAAGACCTTGTAACCCTCCTTAAGGGAATAAAACGTGGAAGTCAAGAAAGTAGCTGTCTCAAGACGCTTAAGGATTCAACCGGCACACGGAACCTCGTAGTCCTCCACTCGCAGTTAAAACGCAGAAAAATTGAAATGGGAGATGCGAAGAATGAATAAAGATCAGAGAGAGAGAAAGAGAGAGAGAAATGATCCAAGGGGCGACAGCGTCGGTGGTTGGCAGCACGTGAATCTGTTCGCCGTGCGCTCGCGAGAACTCGAGGGTCGCTCGGGTACCGAGGGTTCAGAATCCGGACGCCTGGACTCGCGTGCTCCGTGCACGCGAGTGATATTAGGTAGATACGTATGAACTTTGATATATTCGAGGCGCCAAGGAACCTCCTGGAAGGCACCATACTGCGGCAAGTATCCAAACTATACGTGATCTGCAACTTTTCCAGTGGCATCTTTCGACACTGGTAAGCCTATAGTATCCTTTCTCCTGCTCCCTCACTCTTTGGGTAGTCCGGTTCTTCTCAGGAAACTGTTCCGCAGTCGCTCATGAACATCACGGTGTAAATGAGACAACAACGGGAGAAATACCAAACAAACAAATCACTTCAATAAAACCCCTGTAGAAGAGACATCGCCTATCTTTATCGGCCCATCTCCATCCTCTGTGCATTGTCGAAGGTGGTTGAAAAACTGGTACACGTGCAGCTCTTGAAGTGGTTGCTCGCTCATGGCCTGCTCGATCCCCTGCAGGCAGGCTTCCGTGAAGGACACAGCACTCAATCGGCTCTTCTCAGGTTCACCGATGACGTCAGGCTCGGCATGGACATGCGGCCGCTTACTATCGCCGTATTTTTTGATTTCAGCAAGGCCTTCGACACGGTCTGTCATTGCACACTTTTGAACAAGCTTTCCTTGCTTGGCTTTGCGTCGACGGCACTTGCATGGTTCTCGTCGTACCTTTGTGGAAGGTCGCAGGCAGTTCGCTTTCCGGATGACCGGTTGTCTGAGTGGGCCCCCGTTACCTCGGGTGTTCCTCAGGGAAGCGTGCTAGGCCCTCTACTTTTCTCTCTTTACCTATGTGACCTGCCTGGGATCTTCCGCAACTGTCGGTACTTACTGTATGTAGATGACCTTGTCATCTACCACCAGTGTGCCCCGGAAGAGCTTCTTGCCTCGCTAATGCTGCTCAACGCGGACATCGCACGTATACATGACTGGGCGCGTTCCAATTCGCTTTCGCTAAACGCCTCGAAGACTGATGCCATGATTCTTGGTACTGCTAGATTTCTTGGTCGACTTGACTTGGCTTCTCTCACCCCTCTCAGTGTATCGGGTCAACCAATCCCGTTTGTATCCTCCAAGCGTTACTTGGGGCTCATAATTACGCCTTCTCTAGGTTGGGGTGAGCAAGTCTCGTCTGTTCGGCGACGGGTCTTCGGGGCGCTCGCGCAGCTCTCTCGCTTCTCTGAGGTATTTGATGTTGCTACTCGTGCGTGGCTCGCGCGCACGCTAGCCTTACCTCACCTCGACTACTGCTCAGCCGTTTTGTGCGATGTTAGCGGTGAGCTTAATCTGCAACTGCAGCGTGCATGTAATGCAGCTGTGCGCTTCGTGTTGGGGATTCGGCTGTGCGATCACGTTTCTGGGGGTCGTCGTCGGCTCGGTTGGCTGTCGGTGGCGAATAGGCGGAATTACTTCATTGCAGCTCTATTTTATTCGCTGGTCCACTCTGGTCTGGTCCACTTTCGACGCCCGTCCTGCGGACGGTGGCCTACCAAAAGTCCTTTACTGTCTACGGCACGAACCTGTGGAACAGCCTTCCATTGGCCGTGACAGGAGCTCCCTCTCTTGCCACCTTTAAGACTCGGCTCATGGACCATTTGCTTGCTCTCGAGCGCCGGGAGGGGTGATCTGGGTTTTCCTGCGACTCGCGACTTGCTCAACTATTATTTTTGTTTGTTCACTATGACCCCGTTTCTCATTTCTCATCCTTCTTACATTGTCTCACCCCATTTAGTTTTAGATCTTGTTACTCTGTACTCTCTGTAATGCCTTTATACTTATATTTTGTTTATGCTATTTCTGTTTTGCTCTGGTCCTTAGGGGGTTATATCCCAGGATCACTAATAAAACTACTCTACTCTACTCTACTCTTTTTCTACCCCAATCGTCGCTGCTTCTTCTCATCCCGAAGCATCGGTATAACAATGAGAGATATTAAATTCACGCGATTTCTTCAGTTGCTTATCCAGGTGAAGATTCAGCTGCAGCTTCTGCTAGGCAAGAATAGTCGTTCAACAATATTCTTCAACAATTTTTCAAATTCATTGAAATTTTCCAGAATTTTGAACAAAAAACCTTTTTAGGTCGTTTGATCGAGCAGAAATCCAAGTTCCGGCGACCGAGCCGAAAACGAAATCGTCTAAGTTTTTTTTTTTTTAATTCCGACTTCTGAGCGATGCCATCGTTCTCAAGTGGCATATGGCAGCCAGAAAACAGGGGTTATGTGTATATTTACGACGATTCTGGAAAAATCCATTTTTCGGTCGTTTGGTCGAGCAGAAATCCTAGATCCGGCGACCGAGCCGAAAACGGGATCATCGAAGTTTTTTTTAAAATTTCGACTCTTAAGCGATGCCATCGTTCTCAAGTGGAACATGGCAGCCAGAATACAAGGGTTATGTGTATATTTTCGACGATTTTGAAAAAATCAATTTTTCGGTCGTTTGGTCGAGCAGAAATCCTTGATCCGGCGACCGGGACGGAATCTGCCGAAAACGGGATCACGGAATTTTATTTTCGTGAATTTTGACTTCTAAGCAATGCCATCGTTCTCAAGTGGCATATGGCAGTCAGAAAACAGAGGTTATGTGTATATTTCCGACGATTTCGAAAAAATCCATTATTCGGTCGTATGGTCGAGCAGAAATCCTAGTTCCGGCGACTGAGCCGAAATCGGGATCGTCGAAATTTTTTTGAAAATTTCGACTTCTAAACTATGCCATCGTGCTCGAGTGGCATATGACGGCCAGAAATCGGGGGTTATGTGTATATTTTCGACGATTTCGAGAAAATCCATTATTCGGTCGTTTGGTCGAGCAGAAATCAAAGATACGTCGACCAAGCCGAAATCGGGATCGTCTAAGTTTTTTTGCAAATATCGACTTCTAAGCTATGCTATCATCCTCAAGTGGCATATGGCAGCCAGAAAACAGGGTTTATGTGTATATTTCCGACGATTTTGAGAAAATCCATTATTCGGTCGTTTGGTCGAGCAGAAATCCTAGATCCGGCGACCGAGCCGAAATCGGGATCGTCGAATTTTTTTTTTTAAATTTCGACTTCTAAACTATGCCATCGTGCTCAAGTGGCTTATGGCAGCAAGATGAGGGGTTATGTGTATATTTACGACGATTCCGAATAAATCTATTTTTCGCTCGTTTGGTCGAGCAGAAATCCTAGATTCGGCGACCGAGCCAAAAAAGGGATCATCGAAGTTTTTTTGAAAATTTCGAGTTTAAGCGATGCCATCGTTCTCAAGTGGCATATGGCAGCCAGAAAACGGGGGATATGTGTATATTTCCGACGTCTTTGAAAAATTACAATTTTCGGTCGTTAGGTCGAGCAGAAATCCTAAATCCGGCGACCGAGCCGAAAGCGGAATAGTTGGAGTTTTTTTGAAAATTTCGACTTCTAAACTATGCCATCGTTCTCAAGTGGCAATATGGCAGCCAGAAAATAGGGGTTTTCTGTATATTTACGACGATTCCAAAAAAATCCATTTTTCGGTCGTTTGGTCGAGCAGAAATCCTTGATCCGGCGAGCGGGACGGAAATTGTCGAAAACGGGATCGCGGAAGTTTATTTTCGAGATTTTTGACTTCTAAGCTATCCCATCGTTCTCAAGTGGCATATGGCAGCCAGAAAACAGTTATTAGGTGTTCGTTTACAACGATTCTAAAAAATCCATTTTTCGGTCGTTTGGTAGAGCAGAAATCCTTGATCCGGCGAGCGGAACGGAATCTGCCGAAAACGGGATCACTGAAGTTTATTTTCGAGAATTTTGACTTCTAACCTATGCCATCGTTCTCAAGGGGCATATGACGGCCAGAAATCGGGGGTTATGTGTATATTTTCGACGATTTTGAAAAAATCAATTTTTCGGTTGTTTGTTCGATCAGAAAACCTAGATCCGGCGACCGAGCCGAAAACGGGATCGTCGAAGTTTTTTTGAAATATTCGACTTCTAAGCGATGCTATCGTTCTCAAGTGGCATATGGCAGCCAGAAAACAGGGGTTATGTGGATATTTACGACGATTCTGGAAAAATCCATTTTTCGGTCGTTTGGACTTGGCCAGATAATAGGGGTTATGTGTATATTTACCCCGATTCCGAAAAAAACCATTTTTCGGTCGTTTGGTCGAGCAGAAATCCTAGATCCGGCGATTGAGCCGAAAACGGGATCGTCGAAGTTTTTTTCGAAAATTTCGAATTCTAAGCGATGCCATCGTTCTCAAGTGGCATATGGCAGCCAGAAAATAGGGTTTATGTGTATATTTACGACGATGCCGAAAAATTACATTCTTCGGTCGTTTGGTCGAGCAGAAATCCTTGATCCGGCGACCGCTCCGAAAACGGGATCGTCGAAGTTGTTTTTTAAATTTCGACTTCTAAGCTATGCCATCGTTCTTAAGTGGCAGATGGCAGCCAGAAAATAGGGGTAATGTGTATATTTACGACGATTCCGAAAAAAACCATTTTTCGGTCGTTTGGAAATCCTTGATCCGGCGACCGCTCCGAAAACGGGATCGTCGAAGTTGTTTTTTAAATTTCGACTTCTAAGCTATGTCATCGTTCTTAAGTGGCAGATGGCAGCCAGAAAATAGGGGTAATGTGTATATTTAAGACGATTCTGAAAAAATCAATTTTTCGGTCGTTTGGTCGAGCAGAAATCCTAGATCCGGCGACCGAGCCGAAAACGGGATCATCGAAGTTTTTTTGAAAATTTCGACTTTTAAGCGATGCCATCGTTCTCAAGTGGAACATGGCAGCCAGAATACAGGGGTTATGTGTATATTTACGACGATTCTGAAAAAATCCATTTTTCGGTCGTTTGGTCGAGCAGAAATCCTAATTCCGGCGACCGAGCCGAAAACGGGATCATCGAAGTTTTTTTGAAAATTTCGACTTTTAAGCGACACCATCGTTCTCAAGTGGAACATGGCAGCCAGAATACAGGGGTTATGTGTATATTTTCAAAGATTTATAAAAAATTCATTTTCCGGTCGTTTGGTCGAGCAGAAATCCTAGATCAAGCGACCGAGCCGAAAACGGGATCATCGAAGTTTTTTTGAAAATTTCGACTTTTAAGCGATACCATCGTTCTCAAGTGAAACATGGCAGCCAGAATACAGGGGTTATGTGTATATTTTCAAAGATTTTTAAAAAATTCATTTTCCGGTCGTTTGGTCGAGCAGAAATCCTAGATCCGGCGACCGAGTCGAAAACAGGATCATCGGAGTATTTTTTTTAAATTTCGACTTCTAAGCTATGCCATCGTTCTCAAGTGGCATATGGCAGTCAGAAAACAGGGGTTATCTGTATATTTACGACGATTCTGAAAGAATCCATTTTCCGGTCGTTTGGTCAGGCAGAAATCCTAGATCCGGCCACCGAACAGCAAACGGGATCATCGAAGTTATTTGATATTTTCGACTTCTAAGCGATGCCATCATTCTTAAGTGGAACATGGCAGCCAGAATACAGGGGTTATGTGTATATTTTCGACGATTTTCAAAAAATCCATTTTCCGGTCGTTTGGTCGAGCAGAATTCCTTGATCCGGTGAGCGGGACGGAAACTGCCGAAAACAGGATCACGGAATTTCATTCTCGACAATTTTGACTTCTAAGCTATGCCATCGTTCTCAAGTGGCATATGGCAGCCAGAAATCGGGGGTTAAGTGCATATTTTCGAAGATTTTGAACAAAAAACCTTTTTAGGTCGTTTGATCGAGCAGAAATCCAAGTTCCGGCGACCGAGCCGAAAACGAAATCGTCTAAGTTTTTTTTTTTTTAATTCCGACTTCTGAGCGATGCCATCGTTCTCAAGTGGCATATGGCAGCCAGAAAACAGGGGTTATGTGTATATTTACGACGATTCTGGAAAAATCCATTTTTCGGTCGTTTGGTCGAGCAGAAATCCTAGATCCGGCGACCGAGCCGAAAACGGGATCATCAAAGTTTTTTTGAAAATTTCGACTCTTAAGCGATGCCATCGTTCTCAAGTGGAACATGGCAGCCAGAATACAAGGGTTATGTGTATATTTTCGACGATTTTGAAAAAATCAATTTTTAGGTCGTTTGGTCGAGCAGAAATCCTTGATCCGGCGACCGGGACGGAATCTGCCGAAAACGGGATCACGGAATTTTATTTTCGTGAATTTTGACTTCTAAGCAATGCCATCGTTCTCAAGTGGCTTATGGCAGTCAGAAAACAGAGGTTATGTGTATATTTCCGACGATTTCGAAAAAATCCATTATTCGGTCGTATGGTCGAGCAAAAATCCTAGTTCCGGCGACTGAGCCGAAATCGGGATCGTCGAAGTTTTTTTGAAAATTTCGACTTCTAAACTATGCCATCGTGCTCGAGTGGCATATGGCAGCCAGATAATAGGGGTTATGTGTATATTTACGCCGATTCCGAAAAAAACCATTTTTCGGTCGTTTGGTCGAGCAGAAATCCTAGATCCGGCGATTGAGCCGAAAACGGGATCGTCGAAGTTTTTTTCGAAAATTTCGAATTCTAAGCGATGCCATCGTTCTCAAGTGGCATATGACGGCCAGAAATCGGGGGTTATGTGTATATTTTCGACGATTTCGAGAAAATCCATTATTCGGTCGTTTGGTCGAGCAGAAATCAAAGATACGTCGACCAAGCCGAAATCGGGATCGTCTAAGTTTTTTGGAAATATCGACTTCTAAGCTATGCGATCATCCTCAGGTGGCATATGGTAGCCAGAAAACAGGGTTTATGTGTATATTTCCGACGATTTTGAGAAAATCCATTATTCGGTCGTTTGGTCGAGCAGAAATCCTAGATCCGGCGACCGAGCCGAAATCGGGATCGTCGAAATTTTTTTTTAAATTTCGACTTCTAAACTATGCCAACGTGCTCAAGTGGCTTATGGCAGCAAGATGAGGGGTTATGTGTATATTCACGACGATTCCGAATAAATCTATTTTTCGCTCGTTTGGTCGAGCCGAAATCCTAGATTCGGCGTCCGAGCCAAAAAAAGGATCATCGAAGTTTTTTTGAAAATTTCGAGTTTAAGCGATGCCATCGTTCTCAAGTGGCATATGGCAGCCAGAAAACGGGGGTTATGTGTATATTTCCGACGTCTTTGAAAAATTACAATTTTCGGTCGTTTGGTCGAGCAGAAATCCTAAATCCGGCGACCGAGCCGAAAGCGGAATAGTTGGAGTTTTTTTTGAAAATTTCGACTTCTAAACTATGCCATCGTTCTCAAGTGGCAATATGGCAGCCAGAAAATAGGGGTTTTCTGTATGTTTACGACGATTCCGAAAAAATCCATTTTTCGTTCGTTTGGTCGAGCAGAAATCCCAGATCCGGCGACCGAGCCGAAAACGGGATCATCGAAGTTTTTTTGAAAATTTCGACTCTTAAGCGATACCATCGTTCTCAAGTGGAACATGGCAGCCAGAATACAAGGGTTATGTGTATATTTTCGACGATTTTGAAAAAATCAATTTTTCGGTCGTTTGGTTGAGCAGAAATCCTTGATCCGGCGACCGGGACGGAATCAGCCGAAAACGGGATCACGGAATTTTATTTTCGTGAATTTTGACTTCTAAGCAATGCCATCGTTCTCAAGTGGCTTATGGCAGTCAGAAAACAGAGGTTATATGTATATTTCCGACGATTTTGAAAAAATCCATTATTCGGTCGTATGGTCGAGCAGAAATCCTAGTTCCGGCGACTGAGCCGAAATCGGGATCGTCGAAGTTTTTTTGAAAATTTCGACTTCCAAAATATGCCATCGTGCTCAAGTGGCATATGGCAACCAGATAATAGGGGTTATGTGTATGTTTACGCCGATTCTGAAAAAAATCCATTTTTCGGTCGTTTGGTCGAGCAGAAATCATAGATCAAGCGACCGAGCCGAAGACGGGATCATCGAAATTTTTTTGAAAATTTCGACTTCTAAGCTATGCCATCGTTCTTAATTGGCATATGGCAGCCAGAAAATAGGTGTTATGTGTATATTTACGACGATTCTGAAAAAATCTATTTTTCGGTCGTTTGGTCGAGCCGAAATCATAGATCCGGCGACCGGACCGAAGACGGGATCATCGAAAATTTTTCGAAAATTTCGACTTCTAAGCGATGCCATCATTCTGAAGTGGCATATGGCAGCCAGAAAACAGGGGTTATGTGTATATTTGAGACGATTCTGAAAAAATCCGTTTTCCGGTTGATTGTTCGATCAGACATTCTTGATCCGGCGACCGAGTCGAAAACGGGATCATCGAAGTTATTTTGAAAATATCGACTTCTAAGCGATGCCATCGTTCTCAAGTGGCTTATGGCAGCCAGAAAACAGGGGTTATGTTTATATTTTCGACGATTTTGGAAAAATCCATTATTCGGTCGTTTAGTCGAGCATAAATCCAAGATCCATCGTCCGAGCCGAAAACGCGATCGTCGAAGTTTTTTTGAAAATTTTGACTTCTAAGCGATGCCATCGTTCTCAAGTGGCTTATGGCAGCCAGAAAACAGGGGTTATGTGTATATTTACAACGATTCTGAAAAAATCCATTGTTCGGTCGTTTGGTCGAGCAGAAAACCTTGATTCGGCGAGCGGGACGGAAACTGCCGAAAACGGGATCACGGAACTTTATTTTCGAGAATTTTGACTTCTAAGCGATGCTATCGTTCTGAAGTGGCATATGGCAGCCAGAAAACAGGGGTTATGTGTATATTTGAGACGATTCTGAAAAAATCCGTTTTCCGGTTGATTGTTCGATCAGACATTCTTGATCCGGCGACCGAGTCGAAAACGGGATCATCGAAGTTATTTTGAAAATATCGACTTCTAAGCGATGCCATCGTTCTCAAGTGGCTTATGGCAGCCAGAAAACAGGGGTTATGTTTATATTTTCGACGATTTTGGAAAAATCCATTATTCGGTCGTTTAGTCGAGCATAAATCCAAGATCCATCGTCCGAGCCGAAAACGCGATCGTCGAAGTTTTTTTGAAAATTTTGACTTCTAAGCGATGCCATCGTTCTCAAGTGGCTTATGGCAGCCAGAAAACAGGGGTTATGTGTATATTTACAACGATTCTGAAAAAATCCATTGTTCGGTCGTTTGGTCGAGCAGAAAACCTTGATTCGGCGAGCGGGACGGAAACTGCCGAATACGGGATCACGGAAGTTTATTTTCGAGAATTTTGACTCCTAAGCGATGCCATCGTTCTGAAGTGGCATATGGCAGCCAGAAAACTGGGGTTATGTGTATATTTTCGACGATTTTGAAAAAATCCATTATTCGGTCGTTTGGTCGAGCATAAATTCAGGATCTGGCGTCCGAGCCGAAAACGGGATCGTCGAAGTTTTTTTGAAAATTTCGACTTCTAAGCGATGCCATCGTTCTCAAGTGACATATGGCAGCCAGATAACAGGGGTTATGTGTATATTTACGACGATTTTGAAAAAATCAATTATTCGGTCGTTTGGTCGAGCAGAAATCGAAGATCCGGCGACAGAGCCGAAAAACGGGATCGTCGAAGTTTTTTTTTAAAATTTCGACTTCTAAGCTATGCCATCGTTCTCAAGTGGCATATTGCACCTAGAAAACAGGGGTTATGTGCATATTTGCGACGATGTAAAAAAAAAAAAAAAAATTTCGGTCGTTTGATCGAGCAGATATCCTAGTTCCGGCGACCGAGCCGAAAACGGGATCGTCGAGGTTTTTTTGAAAATTTCGACTTCTAAGCTATGCCATCGTTCTTAATTGGCATATGGCAGCCAGAAAATAGGGGTTATGTGTATATTTACGACGATTCTGAAAAAATCTATTTTTCGGTCGTTTGGTCGAGCCGAAATCATAGATCCGGCGACCGGACCGAAGACGGGATCATCGAAAATTTTTCGAAAATTTCGACTTCTAAGCGATGCCATCATTCTGAAGTGGCATATGGCAGCCAGAAAACTGGGGTCATATGTATATTTTCGACGATTTAGAAAAAATCCGTTTTTCGGTTCATTGTTGGATCAGAAATTCTTGATCCGGCGACCGAGCCGAAAACGGGATCATCGAAGTGATTTTGAATATTTCGACTTCTAAGCGATGCCATCGTTCTCAAATGGCTTATGGCAGCCAGAAAACAGGGGTTATGTTTATATTTTCGACGATTTTGAAAAATTCCATTTTTCGGTCGTTTGGTCGAGCAGAAATCAAAGATCCGGCGACCGAGCCGAAAACGAGATCAACGAAAATTTTTTGAAAATTTCGACTTCTAAGCGATGCCATCGTTCTCAAGTGGCATAAGGCAGCCAGAAAACTGGGGTTATGTGTATATTCTCGACGATTTTAAAAAAATCTATTTTCCGTTCGTTTGGTCGAGCAGAAATCGAAGATTCGGCGACCGAGCCGAAAACGGGATCATCGAAATTTTTTTGAAAATTTCGACTTTTGAGCTATGCCATCGTTCTCAAGTGAGATATGGCAGCCAGAAAACAGGGGTTATGTGTATATTTACGACGATTCTGAAAAAATCCATTTTTCGGTCGTTTGGTCGAGCAGAAATCCTTGATACGGCGAGCGGGACGGAAACTGCCGAAAACGGAACCGTCGAAGTTTCTTTTGTTAATTTCGACTTCTAAGCTATGCGATCGTTCTCAAGTGGCATATGCCAGCGAGAAAACAGGGATTATGTTTATATTTTCGACGATTTTGAAAAAATCCGTTTTCCGGATGATTGTGTTGTGCCCGAAATTGAGACGAGTGATCAAATCGTCTATTTTCCGGCTGTTTAAGAAATAGTATTTGGGATCGGACCGATTTAAGAACTGGAGTCCACGCGATTCCCGATAGTAAAACAAGGTTCATTGATTTGGTAAAATTACAATTGATTTCTTATGATCGTAGTTATGCTAATTACGATGGCAACGAGCCCAACCGAACGTTACCGTGATTTCCTCAAGACTGACTAAATCGAGAGCCGATTTAGTCCGCTCGACCCGCGATTGCTGGGTCGGCATAATTGAATGTTGACTCAGCTTCGAGTTCATTGACATGCTCGCATGCTCGAAGCTGGTGGCGAAAATGATTGCTGTTGGACTCATTTTCGCAACGGCAATGAATTCCAACGATTTATTAACTTAAATCTTTCAATGGAAAATCTGGGGTACTACATCCCTCTCCCCTTATAAAGAAAAAATTAAGCAAAAGAAATTTTTTCTTTACTGATTCGGTTGAACCTGTTTCTATCGCCTTTAATGACATGTTGTACAAGAGTTGTTTTTATCTCACTAGCGCCAAGCCGGGTACGATAGTCGCACGCGATTGTTATCTCTCTCCGAGCATGCTCGCTGGAGTTCCGAATGTAGTCTGTCTTCTTGCTGACGTGATAGAGCATCCACGGCGGCCGGTGACTCTCGGGTCACCGACTCACACGTGCTAGCTGGTGTAGGATTACGTTTCAGTCTCAGCTGATATAATTTGTAGACCGCGTAACTGACCAAGGCTATAGGCGCGATCGCACTTAAAGAGTAAAAGCTAACATTGTGATAGAACTGTGAATTTTCTTTAACGTCTTTATCGAGGTTTTCACCTATTTGTTTCACGCGAATTCCAAGGTTTTTTAATTTTTCGGGATTTCGCAACACATTTGACAATTTAAAATTTTCTCTTTTACTCTTTCCGCGAGAATGGTATTTTTCGTCAATCTCCACTAACGTGAGATTATATGACGGTAAATAATTTTCGTTTCGCACTTCGGTAACCCGTTTCAGAGTTCGCACACTGAAATCTTGGGCGGTTGCCTCGCATGAGCCTATTAAAGCCAGAATTCCCGAATTTTTTAACGTTTCGCGGTACGCGGGTGTTTTCTCGCACGTTATCGTAATTAGATCTTCGTATGGTGCGATATACATCCATCTTCCGTGTTGTTCCATGGGAATTACCATAGTGCTGGTGAGAGTCAAGGCTCGTTTTGGGCAGTGCCGTCCATTAGCAGTGTCGCCCTTCACGTAAGTGAGGACTTCGCAGGGCGCGTTTTTAGTAATTGGCGCCGACGGGTGCGTTGGCGAACAGACGTGGGTTCTTCCAAATTTTTTGCAATTTCTCAGGTCGACTGTGGACATTCGCAAGAAATTCCTATTTGCTTGATCAACCACCACTAAGTCTTCAGTGGTATCCAGATAATAATACGTGTTGTTTGTTCCTTTCGTTGGCACAGGGTATACATGGCTTATCGTGTACCTCTGCGCTCCAACCAGCGGGATATCCAATATCAGCATTGCTGCTGTGCCGTCACTGTAGGCTCGCGCGTCGGTTAGACCCATGAGTGTGTTTGCTTCGCTGCGCATTATCGGCACGGGGAATCCGGTGCCCGCGGGTAAGTGTGGTAGAACGTCCGTGAGGTACTCCACTAGCTTGCGCGGTGGTAGTATCGCTGCGCTTACTCGTCCCGTAGAAACTTCCGCGAAGAACAACACCAATTCCTTCACGTCGGTGACTAACTCCTCTACCACTAGAGATATTAAGATGAGGCTTTCATCAAGTTTTTGGCGTGCGAGCAGCTGATCTTGTTTCCCGTGGAGGTTGTAACCCAAACGCTCTACGAAGTCGAATAATTTTTTCTCGTTCCCGTTTATCCTTTCCGCGGTTTCGTTAAAGATCCGTAACGATGACAAGACCACTTGGAGTTGATCCTTAATGCCCTGTTTTAGTCCACGCTGGTTGGCCTGTAACTCGGATATCTGCTGGTGGATTTGTTCCGCGTCCGCTGCGTCCATATTTCCGGTGATTGATTTTATTATTGACCCCATTCCATCAATGAGGCCTCGCCGCTTACGCTGTTGTTCGGGTTTTAAATGGATTAGGTCCCGAATAGTTTCCATGTTGTCGTCGATCCTTGTTGTCATTCTGGTGACATATATCCCAATTGCGGAGCAAAGGTCATTGGTTTCGTTTCTCTCTGCGTTTTTGCAATAAGTCCTTGCCCTTCCGAAGTGGAATTTTAGTGTGTCCTCCCGCATTTTGATGTATGAGAAATCCATTCGTATTGCCAGTCTCCATGTGGCTCTCGTCTCCATAAGGTCTCCGATTTCTTCGTAGTAGATGCCGGGGTTGTTGATGAAAGGTGACAAGGAATACACCTCGCTGGCGGTGTATGTGTGTGCGAAACACACGAGGATCAGCGTTCTGAAACAGAGTCCGAGAGTTAGAAGGACTCTAAGACCGTGGGACTGCTGATGTGGCGAAAAGTCCCACTTTGTTGGACGGTGGCTGGTGCTTCTTGGCCACCACCGGCTCACTCGCTCTACAGCAACCGAAGCAACAACAGCTACGAATTTCCGATTTCTTCGCAACCTCAAATCAGAAATGACCCGCCACGGCAGCTTGGTTCTGGTTGGGTCCAGAATGACCCGCCGCCTGGCGAACTGGGCAGTAAGTAGCCCCTCTTAATTATTAAAAAATTTTTCCCTCTATTTTTATACCTCCATTATTGTCCGTTTATTTGTTTGTCTAATTCTATACATCGGTTGTATACGTTCCGGGAACAGCTCGGCGCCTTCGAAACCCCGGGTGGCTCCGGACTTTCATCCGGGAGGCGGCCCAGGTTCGGCACCGTCGCCGTCTCCTACGTGACACGGCGGCGTTCATTTGGAGCGGCGGCGACCGCCTCGACGACGGAACCGCCGACTTCTTCGGTTTCAGGCGGTTGTTCTCTGAGGGGGATCATCCGTGCCCCTTGTGTGGCCGCCCATATTTTTAAGGGTTTTTCCCTCCCAAACTTAACAACAATAAAAACCCTTTTAAATTAAACCTCAGCCGTTTATGTTTTTTATTTTACTTAAGATCCGCCCGCGACAAACATAGCGGAAGACCCTTCCAAGCCCTTGCTAGTTTTATTATTACACTAGACTAGGTACGGACTTATCCTCTTTTAGCTTTTTAATAATATTCTTCCTTCGTCAGCCGCCACTTATCTTATCTTGTGTGATAAGCGGCTAATGCTCAATGAAGGGCCGCAAGCGGTTCGCATGGACCGTTGCGGTCTTCCGTCCTTTCTTTATTATGTAGGTGACGGAGCCTTGTCGTTCCATGACGGTGTGGGGCCCCGTCCATGCCGGTGTTAGTTTCGCTGACCGCCCTCTTCTCACCGTCTCGTCGTGAAGAAGTACGCGATCACCGACGTGGTATTCCTGCTCTCTCGCTTTGACGTCGTAATTATGCTTCGCCCTCTCCTTAGCGTCGCACAGGCTACGTCGCGCTACCGACCATGAGGCCCGTAACCTCTCACGTAGCTCGCTCGCGTAGTCCGCATGTGTGTATGTGGCCCGCGGTCCTTTTTCACCGCGGTAGGCAATTCTGCCTCGCGCCCGAATACTAACACATAATGAGATAGGCCGGTAGCCGTGTGTGGTGTGGTGTTATACACAAACATAGCGTATGGCAACCATTCATCCCAATTATCTTGGTCTCCATTTATAAAATTCATTAAATACTCCGCCAAGGTCCGATGTGATCTCTCCAAAGCTCCATTACTTTCGGGATGGTATGCTGTGGTTTGGATCTTCTTGATTCGGAGGAGCTTACAAGCTTCCTTAAAAGTCGAACTCAAGAAGTTGGTACCTTGGTCGGACAAAAGGATTTCAGGTGTTCCATATCGACAGATGATTTCTTCCACCAAAGCTTTGGCGACTGTCTGAGCTTCCTGGTTGGGAATAACCACAGCTGCGCTGTATTTGGTTAGCGCGTCCTGGAACGTGAGAACGTATCTGTTCTCAGCCCCTGTCAAAGGTAGTGGTCCAACTATATCGACGGCTATTTTTTCAAAAGCCTTGCTGGGGGTGTCGGTAATGACCATTGGTGCCTTTATTCTACATCGTAGCTTGTTTTTTTGACATTTTTCGCAAGCTGCAATGTAATTCTCTATTTCCTTCTTCATGCCGGGCTATTCATACTTGGCTCGGATCCGTTTTAGCGTCCTCTTTGTACCCTGGTGCCCTCCGAGGGGGGCATCATGGTATTCCTTTAGTATTTTCCCTCGGTCCTCTAGAGACGGGCAGGTTACGCCTATGCTGCAGCGACGCTTGTTTATTGTAGTGGCTTCCTCGTCTTCACTGGAGGAACTCCCTATCTCACTATTCGCTCCGCTTTCCGCTTCCCCGGGCCCGCCTGGCTGATGGCTATTCGCTTGGCCAGCGAGTCGGTCTACGTAAGCTTGGCACGGTGGAGTATCGGCGTCCTATTCGCTCCACAGTGAGTGGCGTCGCTCCGTCCCTCTCGCTGCACTCGCGCTATCCTCTACTCCGGTCTCGCTCTCCCCGCGTCTACTCTTTGTGCCATGCTTCGTAGCTGGAGCGCCCCAACCACACGGCTTACATGTGTTGGTGCGGGCGTTAGTGTGTTTGGTCGTTCGTGAGCCATCTATTTCCTTCTCCTTCTGGCTCGATGCTTGAGCTCTTGTGGTAATAAATATGCGGCTTAGGGCATCCGCGTTTGTATTTCTCTTCCCAGCTTTGTATTCCACATCGAACTCGTGCTCTGATAACTTTATTTACCACCTCATCAGGCGAAAACCCGGGTCGGTTATCCCAAATAGCCAGGTGAGTGGTTGATGGTCGGTGATGACGTTGAACCGGGTTCCATATATATACGGTCGGAATTGCGCTATGACCCACACTATTGTGAGCAACTCTTTCTCCGTTGTCGAGTAATTAATCTCGGCCTTCGAGAGTGTGCGACTCGCATAGCATATAGGCAAATCTTCGCTGACCGTGCCTTGAGAAAGGCCCCGATTGCCTTATCAGAGGCGTCTGTAGTTACCAAGAATTGACGGTCGAAGTCGGGGTATGTAGTACGGGCGCCGTGGTTAACGCTGTCTTCAATTCTTCGAACGCGGCGTCGCATACTGCAGTCCACTCGAACTTCGTCCCCTTTTTTAATAAGCCGGGTAATGGTTTTGCTACCTTTGAAAAATCTCGAATAAATTTTCGATAGTAGCCAGCTAATCCGAGGAATGATTACACCTGTTTTACAGTTGTTGGTGCAGGGAAATTTTTTACGGCGACGAGTTTCTCCGGGTCTGCTCTTACTCCCTCTTCCGAAATGATGTGCCCCAAATACTGCGTTTCTTTCCGTAGGAATTGACACTTCCCTGGTTGTACGGACAGTTTGGCCTCGTTTAGTCGTTGGAACACTTCCTCTAACCTGTCGTTATGCTCTCTCAGCGTTTTACCGTATACGACGATATCGTCGAGGTATACATAACACTTGACTCCCTGTATGCCGGCCAGTACTGAGTTCATTAACCTCTGAAACGTGGGAGGAGCATTTTTTAATCCGAAAGGCATTCGATTATATTCGAAATGTCCTTGAGGAGTCGAGAATGCTGTTTTCTCCTTGTCTTCTTCCGCCATCGGGATTTGATGAAATCCGGATGCGAGGTCAAGAGTTGAAAAATAGCGGGCTTTTCCCAGCTGATCCAATATCTCGGTGATGTTGGGCAGTGGGTAGGAGTTCCCAATGGTGGCTTCGTTCAATTTTCGGAAGTCCACCACTACTCGAAGTCGTTTTTCTCCCGTTGCGTCGGGTTTTTTGGCTACTACCAAGAGAGGTGCATTCCATTGGCTCCTGCTTGGCCGAATTATCCCATCTGCGATCATTTCGCTAGTTTGCCGTTCCACTTCCTGTTTGTGCGTTTCAGGTAGTCTATAAGGGCGTATTTTTGTGGGTTGTACGCCATCCTTTAGTGGTATGCGATGTTCCACCATGTGCGTACACGGTAACTTGTCTCCCTTTAAATGGAAAATCTTATCATATTTTCTTATCAGTGGCAAAAGGGATTTTCTTTCCTCGTCATTTAAGTGGGTCATGGCGAGTTCTCTTTCTAATCGCTGGAGTCGCATAGCCCCCCTTTCTTCCCTGACGGCCCCTACTTGCAATGCCTCCGAGTTGGTCTCGAGCTCGTCCGATATCTCGACCGGCTCAAGTATCACCGTCGGGCGATTGACCACTACCACGCTCTCAGTAGTGTTCATGAGGCTCACCACACAGCTATTGCCTCGTGGCGGCGTGTAGCACGCGCCGATTGTCACACCTGACTCTATCTCTTTCTTTGAAAGAATTCCTGGTGTGCCGCTGCACGTTGCTACGTAAGCTATAGTTTCGGAGCGTGGTGCGAGAGCGATTTTTTGACTTCCATCCAGTAACGGCATTCTGTGCCCGTAGAGACGGAGCACTTCTCCTCTCAAAATATCTACATGGTGCATCTTTATGAATTCCATGCCCAGTAACCCCTCCACAGCTATCGGCACGTCATCTTTTATTACGTAGAACCAATGCTTTATTGTTTTCTTTGGTGTTTTCAAGGTGATCTCCGCCTTACAGACGGGAGAAAATTTACTACCTTCTGCACCTTGAAGTACTGCATCGCTATCTTCGATTGGCGTGTCTGCCTTTAACTTGCTATACTTTATTAGGCTGCACTGAGCTCCGGTGTCGGCCTTAAGTGTGAGTATTCCTCGCATCGCGGTAGGGCTCGCGATATCAAAATCGCTGGCCGTCGAGCTCTTTGATGGCAAGGTAACTTCGAAGACATGCATCTCCTTATTCTCTTGCGTCTGACTGACGATGCTCGTAACTCTGGGGTCAATGCTGTCCAGCGTACGCGTAGTAGTAAGCGTAACAATACGCTCGGCTGCCACTCTGCACATTTTTCTTTCATCGCGCTCTCCCTCTTCAGCTCCTTTTGACGGTCTAGTCACAGTGACCGTGTGTATATTTATTGTACCTAGCGTACGCGTGGCCTTGGTCGAGGTGCTGGTTTGCACTGCTGTGCAGGATTCCAGCGCTTTATCGAGACTCGGAGGTCTGTCTCCGCTTCTCCTCTGTTGTGGTACAGATCCTTGACCTACTTCCTTTTTCTTTATTCTCCTCCGGCATTCTTTCCACGAGTGCCCTTTTAACTTGCAGTAGGTGCATACTATTTCCAACTGATTGATGCCTCTCGATTGGTTGGGAGCGGGCAGGCTCAATCGGCCTGATCGGCGGGTGCAATCCCGCGCCATATGCCCGCGGTTTCCACAGTTATAACAAGCCTTTCCGTTGGGCTGAGCGGGTAACGACCTTCTCTGACTTCCTTGAGTCTTCTTTGCTGCTCCATTTGGGTGCGTCTCGTTACTTATTTCTACAGCCGCATTTATTGCCTCATGCAGGGTAGCACAGTTCCGCGATCGCACCAGGATTTGTACTTGGCCGTGCAACCCATCCACAAATACTGTCAGAGCAGATTTCCGCGTTATCCATTCCACAAACCGGGCCTGTTCATCGGTGCAAACCTCCTCGCAGATTTTTCCCACCACTTCCGTGGTGATTTGTTCCACTCGGGTCGCATATGCGGTGACATCCTCGTTCTGTTCTTGTTTCATGGAATGGAATTCCATTTGCATAGCTGACAGAGATCTTTGGCGTCGAAAAAACGATTCAAGCTCCGCTTTTAATTGCTCCAGAGTGTTGATGTTCTGGAACCTCAGCTCCTCGGCCGCTCTTCCTTCAATACTGGCACTAAGTATTAAAGCGAGGAGAGTACGTTTTTCTTACGCCTTTATTCTTGAGAATACCGTGTCGCACGAGCGTAGAAATGCGCCGAGTTTACCCGGATCGCTTCCATCAAAATACTTGATGAATTGGATTCCCAGGGCAAGCTCGAGCGGTTTCGAATCTTCACCACCGTCATATTAGAGTCCGCCGCCCTGAGGGTCACCTGAGGGCTCTCCTCCGAATCCTCGATGAGGAGGGTTTCCTCTAGGGTCTTCTGGGGGTCCTAGTCCTTGACTTCTTCTCGGCGGTACTGGTGGTCGTTTTGGCGGCTCCTCTGGGGGCCCTCCAGGCGGATCACCGGACACTCTTCTTGGTGAAGGTGTCGGGGGTTTTGCTGGAGTTTGCCTCTTTGTTTCTTTTCCTTGGCAACCACTTTCATGCGTTCCTCGAACCGTGTCTGTAGGTTGCTTATGAGTTCCAATTGAATTTTTAACTGACCAGCTTGGTCATGCACAGTTAGTGTCAGATCTTCAGGCTCATCTTCCTCATCCTTCGATGACGTGGTATTAATTCCACGGTGGGGTGTTTCTAGACGACCTTGAGCGCTGTTCCGAGAGGCAGCATTCCATGGCGGTGGTGCTGGTAACTCGTAGGGCTCTTCTTCCATTCGGTCGTCCCTCCGTGTCGTTCCCCTAGCGGTGCTCTTAGGGATAGCTCCTCTACCATTTCCTGGAGTTTTGGATTTGGTTTTGGCCCGTTCCAGGGCTCCCCTTTGTCCTTCCAGACCGGTGTCTCGGAGCATCCTTTCTAGCTCGGCATCGATATCTGGTGTGGCAATGGCTTTAGCGCCCTCGCCCTTGGATTCCTCTTCTTGATCCATGTATGTGGCTTCACCGAATGAGGTTCCTCTTCCTATGGTGATGCTGAACTCCTTTACTAAACCCTCTGCTATGCGGGCCTCTTCCGTGCCGGGAGTTCCGCCGGTCGGCGAAATCTTCCTAAGGGCGCGTTGCGTCCTCAAGGTGATGTCGCCTACCGCTTCCTCTAAGCCGGTGGTGATATCAACACCGTCGGCGTGTATTGTCGTGTCCACGGAGCTCGCTCTCCGCCGCTGTCGATCTTGGTCTTCTCGCGGCATGTGATGCGATGACTCAGCAACGATTAAATTTTAATTTTATCGCGAATAGGGCAGTTTTTATTTTTTGTTATTTTCCCTTTTCCGAAAGGGGTTTTAATTATATGTAGACAGATAGATTTTTTAATTATGATGGACAGTGGTTGGTGTTAGCCTGGCCTCCTGCCTTTCGCGAATTAATACCGCAAATCCTTGCAAGTTGCTACAAACTTGCAACGATTTCCGGAAAGGGTATCGATTTTTTTAACGAGAGATCTGGGCTCGCGGGCTCAGTCCCACGGATTTAATGCCTTAATCTCTAAAAATTGTTTAACCCGTTTTTCTGGCTCGGACTAATAGACTCATGCAGAAATAAAATTTTTTGGCAACCGCCACTTACAGTTTCCAGAACCCTTCCATGGTGCAGCTGGACTTCGAGGTTGTCGTCTCCGTTGTCGTGTTGACCTTGACGTTGTTCCCCGTCTGCGTTGTCACGTTGGCCTTGCTGGTCGATTAGTACGCCCTTCCTGGCGTAGTCGATCCTTTGGTTGGACGTTCGTCCCTCAGTTGGCTGGACGTTCGTCCTTCGGTTGGCTGGACTTTCGTCCTTCGGTTGGCTCCTCGTCAGTGGTACCTGACTGACGTCTTCTTCAACGATTCACGACCGCGTGTGAATCGCCCCAAGTCGTTTACCCCAACGATTTGAAGTCGGGTTTGACTCTGGGTTTTTTCTTGTGTACTTTACTTTTCGGGGTTCACTTACGGTGGATCCCACCGCTGCCACCAAAATGTTGTGCCCGAAATTGAGACGAGTGATCAATTCGTCTATTTTCCGGCTGTTTAAGAAATAGTATTTGGGATCGGACCGATTTAAGAACTGGAGTCCACGCGATTCCCGATAGTAAAACAAGGTTTATTGATTTGGTAAAATTACAATTGATTTCTTATGATCGTAGTTATGCTAATTACGATGGCAACGAGCCCAACCGAACGTTACTGTGATTTTCTCATGACTGACTAAATCGAGAGCCGATTTAGTCCGCTCGACCCGCGATTGCTGGGTCGGCATAATTGAATGTTGACTCAGCTTCGAGTGCATTGACATGCTCGCATGCTCGAAGCTGGTGGCGAAAATGATTGCTGTTGGAATCATTTTCGCAACGGCAATGAATTCCAACGACATATTAACTTAAATCTTTAAATGGAAAATCTGGGGTACTACAATTGTTCGATCAGAAATTCTTGATCCGGCAACCGAGACGAAAACGGGATCATCGAAGTTATTTAAAAAATTTCGACTTCTAAGCGATGCCATCGTTCTCAAGTGGCTTATGGCAACCAGAAAAAAGGGGTTATGTTTATATTTTCGACGATTTAAAAAAATCCATTTTTCGGTCGTTTGGTCGAGCAGAAATCAAAGATCCGGCGACCGAGCCGAAAACGGGATCATCGAAAATTTTTTGAAAATTTCGACTTCTAAGCGATGCCATCGTTCTAAACTGGCATATGGCAGCCAGAAAACTGGGGTTATGTGTATATTTCCGACGATTTAAAAAAATCTATTTTCCGGTCGTTTGGTCGAGCAGAAATCAAAGATCCGGCGACCGAGCCGAAAACGGGATCATCGAAAATTTTTAAAAAATTTCGACTTTTAAGCTATGCCATCGTTCTCAAGTGGCATATGGCAGCTAGAGAACAGGGTTTATGTGCTATAACCGGCTTCCCCTTTATTAACGGTGGGGGAAGGGTTGAGTGATAAAAATAGCAAAAAAAAAAAATACTAGCAGTATCAATGATTTATTAAACAAAATATATATAAGGGGTTACTCTGGGCGCCAGCTACGTATCGTGTAGCAAACGGAATATTACCGGTCACTTGGCCCGGTAATATCACAAAAAAAAATAATAGAAAACAATAAATCGTAATAATAGGGAAACGTGTCTAGGGACAGAGGGACGAGAGGTCTCAGGGGTGAATTTCCGAACTCGTCGGCTTTTTATTTATTACCTCGGTCGTTACAAGAAAAAGAAAAGGGCGATAATAAAACGATTTTTCGGGCGGAAAAGAAAAGTAGAGAAAAAGGGGGGCGGGTGAAGTATGGGGAGACTGGATCGGAACCGTGATTACGGAAAATTGGCCCTTCATTTCAGGCGGCGGGATGGGGGGGGCTCGTAATAATTGCACGATTCAGAAAACTTCAACAACGGAACGATCTCGGAACTTAACAATAATTCCGCACAAGAAAACCACCACTCACCGATGATGCTTGAGGTGTGAACGACACCTGCGATGGCGGCGGGCACGTGGGGAGAAAACGCGGGGCTGGAATATCACGGGGTTCGTATTATAGAGGGTTTATCACACACTAACTGGATCTAGGTGAAGGAAGTACTCAACTACTCACCCTTTATCATTTCCACACGTTGCAAATATCTCTTTAACTCTTGAACACTCACAAAATGCTCGTTACTGAATTCAATGGCGTCGTTCTTTGCACATAGCTCAGCTGAACTGACAGGCCGGCCGGCGTCTTCTTCATTGGAGCCTCGCGTCGCAGTTGATTGGCTCCCGCGGAGGTCCCTAGCGGGCTCGGCGAATTGAAGGCCGCGCGCCTGGAGATAAGCTGGTGGGTCAAGCGTAGCAGGCGTCGGCGGCGGGGCAGGGACGAGCTAGTCGTGCGAGGCCCCTCTCCCTACGCTTTTGCCCACGGGCTGCATCCCCGGCAGCAAGGGCCGTGGTGCGCCGGGTTCACCTCCTGCCGGCGCCACATTCAACCTTGCTCCATTCATTCATCCATTCACACTTGCATTCGAGGGCGAAAGGAACACATAGAAAGGGACAAGGGTGGAGTAAAAATGCTCAAGGCTACAATAATAATTACTATTATGGGTACGTACCTGAGTGGCGGCCTTCAGTCGAGCTCCGTGCATCCGAAAGATGCATCGTGTTAGATTGCATATTTTCGACGAATTTGAAAAAATCAATTTTTCGGTCGTTTGGTCGAGAAGAAATCTTATATGCTGCGACCGAGCCGAAAACGGGATCGTCGAAGTTTCTTTTGTTAATTTCGACTTCTAAGCTATGCCATCGTTCTCATGTGGCATATGGCAGCCAGAAAATAGGGGTTATGTGTATTTTTACGACCATTCTGAAAAAATCTATTTTTCGGTCGTTTGGTCGAGCAGGAATCCTTGATCCGGCGAGTGGGACGGAAACTACCGAAAACGGGATCACGGAAGTTTATTTTCGAGGATTTTGACTTCTAAGCTATGCCATCGTTCTCAAGTGGCATATGGCAGCCAAAAATCGGAGGTTATGTGTATATTTTCGACGATTTTGAAAAAATCCATTTTCCGGTTGATTGTTCGATCAGAAATCCTTGATCCGGCGACCGAGGCGAAGACGGGATAATCGAAATTTTTTTGAAAATTTCGACTTTTAACCTATGCCATAGTTCTCAAGTGACATATGGCAGCCAGAAAACAGGTGTTATGTGTATATTTGAGACGATTCTGAAAAAATCCATTTTTCGTTCGTTTGGTCGAGCAGAAATCCTAGATCCGGCGACCGAGCCGAAAACGGGATCAACGAAAATTTTTTGAAAATTTCGACTTCTAAGCGATGCCATCGTTCTCAAATGGCTTATGGCAGCCAGAAAACAGGGGTTATGTTTATATTTTCGACGATTTTGAAAAAATCCATTTTTCGGTCGTTTGGTCGAGCAGAAATCAAAGATCCGGCCACCGAGCCGAAAACGGGATCAACGAAATTTTTTTGAAAATTTCGACTTCTAAGCGATGCCATCGTTCTCAAGTGGCTTATGGCAGCCAGAAAACAGGGGTTATGTTTATATTTTCGACGATTCTGAAAAAATCCATTATTCGGTCGTTTGGTCGAGCATAAATCCAAGATCCATCGTCCGAGCCGAAAACGCGATCGTCGAAGTTTTTTTGAAAATTTTGACTTCTAAGCGATGCCATCGTTCTCAAGTGGCTTATGGCAGCCAGAAAACAGGGGTTATGTGTATATTTACGACGATTCTGAAAAAATCCATTGTTAGGTCGTTTGGTCAAGCAGAAAATCTTGATTCGGCGAGCGGGACGGAAACTGCCGAAAACGGGATCACGGAAGATTATTTTCGAGAATTTTGACTTCTAAGCGATGCCATCGTTCTTAAGTGGCATATGGCAGCCAGAAAACTGGGGTTATGTGTATATTTTCGACGATTTTGAAAAAATCCATTTTTCGGTCGTTTGGTCGAGCATAAATCCAGAATCCGGCGTCCGAGCCGAAAACGGGATCGTCGAAGTTTTTTTGAAAATTTCGACTTCTTAGCGATGCCATCGTTCTCAAGTGGCATATGGCAGCCAAAAAACAGGGGTTTTGTGTTATTTTCGACGATTTTGAAAAAATCCATTATTCGGTCGTTTGGTCGAGCATAAATCCAAGATCCGGCGTCCGAGCCGAAAACGGGATCGTCGAAGTTTTTTTGAAAATTTCGACTTCTAAGCGATGCCATCGTTCTCAAGTGACATATGGGGGCCAGAAAACAGGGGTTATGTGTATATTTACGACGATTTTGAAAAAATCCATTATTCGGTCGTTTGGTCGAGCAGAAATCCAAGATCCGGCGACCGAGCCGAAAAACGGGATCGTCGAAGTTTTTTTTTTTTAAATTCGACTTCTAAGCTATGCCATCGTTCTCAAGTGGCATATGGCAACCAGGAAACGAAGGTTATGTGTATGATTTCGACGATTTGAGAAAAATCAATTTATTGGTCGTTTCGTCGAGCAGAAATCCTAGATTCGGCGACCGAGCCGAAATCGGTATCGTCGAAGTTTTTTTGAAAATTTCAACTTCTAACCTATGCCATCGTTTTCAAATGGCATATGGCAGCCAGAAAACAGGGGTTATGTGTATATTTTCCACGATTAGAAAAAAATCGATTTTTCGGTCGTTTAGTCGAGCAGAAATCCTAGTTCCAGCGACCGAGCCGAAAACGGGATCATCGAAGTTTTTTTGAAAATTTCGACTTCTAAGCGATGCCATCGTTCTCAAGTGGCATATGGAAGCCAAAAAACAGGGGTTATATGTATATTTTCGACGATTTTGAAAAAATCCGTTTTCCGGTTGATTGTTCGATCAGAAATTCTTGATCCGGCGACCGAGCCGAAAACGGGATCGGCGAAGTTATTTTGGAAATTTCGACTTCTAAGCGATGCCATCGTTCTCAAATGGCTTATGGCAGCCAGAAATCTGGGGTTATGTGTATATTTTCGACGATTTTTAAAAAATCTATTTTCCGGTCGTTTTGTCGAGCAGAAATCCTTGATCCGGCGAGCGGGACGGAAACTGCCGAAAACGGAATCGTCGAAGTTTCTTTTGTTAATTTCGACTTCTAAGCTATGCCATCGATCTCAAGTGACATATGCCAGCGAGAAAACAGGGGTTATGTGCATATTTACGACGATTCTGAAAAAATCCATTTTTCGGTCGTTTGGTCGAGCAGAAATCCAAGATCCGGTGACCGAGCAGAAAACCGCATCATCGAAGTTTTTTTGAATATTTCGACTTCTAAGCTATGCCATCGGTCTCAAGTGGCATATGGCAGCCAGAAAACGAGGATTATGTGTATATTTTCGACGATTTTGATAAAATCTATTTTTCGGTCGTTTGGTCGAGCAGAAATCCTTGATCCGGCGAGCGGGACGGAAACTGCCGAAACCGGGATCACGGAAGTTTATTTTCGAGAATTTTGACTTCTAAGCTATGCCATCGGTCTCAAGTGGTATATGGCAGCGAGAAAACAGGGGTTATGTGCTATAACCGGCTTCCCTTTTAGTATCAGTGGGGGAAGGCGTTAGTGAAAAATATAGCAAAAAAAAATACTAGCAGTATCAATGATTTATTAAACAAAATATATATAAGGGGTTTCTCTGGGCGCCAGCTACGTATCGTGTAGCAAACGGAATATTACCGGTCACTTGGCCCGGTAATATCACAAAAAAAAAAAACAAATGAAAACAATAAATCGTAGTAATAGGGAAACGTGTCTAGGGACAGAGGGACGAGAGGTCTCAGAAGTGAATTTCCGAACTCGTCGCCTTATTATTTATTACCTCGGTCGTAACAATAAAAAGAAAAGGGCGATAATAAGACGATTTTTCGGGAGGAAGAGAAAAGTAGAGAAAAAGGGGGGCGGGTGAAGTATGGGGAGACTGGATCGGAACCGTAATTACGGAAAATTGGGCTTTCATTTCAGGCGGTGGGAGGGGGGGCTCGTAATAATTGCACGATTCAGAAAACTTCAACAACGGAACGATCTCGGAACTTAACAATAATTCCGCACAAGAAAACCACCACTCACTGATGACGCATAAGGTGTGAACGACACCTGCGATGGCGGCGGGCACGTGGGGAGGAAACGCGGGTGCGAAATATCACGGGGTTCGTAATATAGAGGGTTTATCACACACTAACTGGAACTAGGTGAAGGAAGTACTCAACTACTCACCCTTTTCACAATTCCACGTTGCAAATATCTCTTCAACTCTTGAACACTCACAAAATGCTCGTTACTGAATTCAATGGCGTCGTTCTTTGGACATAGCTCAGCTGAACTGACAGGCCGGCCGGCGTCTTCTTCATTGGAGCCTCGCGTCGCAGTTGATTGGCTCCCGCGGATGTCCCTAGCGCAGTGATGCCAGACGGGCGAGAAAAGTACCTCGGCGGGATTTTTCACCCCCCACTCTGCCGCCTGCGGGACAATTCCCGCGGCCCGCACCGTAGCGCGATTTCCCCCACCCGCGCGCCGCTGCTCGGTAGTGGCCGTTAGCGCGGTAGGCCACGCCCACCGGTTGCTCGCCGTGCGCTATTATTTCTATTATGCTATCGTCCTCTGAACATTAAATAAATTTAACAAATAAAATAAAAATTAATGTTTATTTTTTTTTATCGATCCGGTACTGCATAAATTTTTATTTATAAATAAAAGAACAATTTACCTCGGATCGAACTAACGACCTTACGATTATGAGTCACGAGCTCTGCTGTTGTGAGGTTTTTCTGAGGATCCACAAATTATGATATGAATTCAAAAAAGTTTTAAGTAAAAAAAAAAAATATTTAAGTTTTAATTCATATACAGAATCCGAGAAAATATCATGGCTAAAATTGAACGGTGGCGTCGCCGGAAAAGCAATTATTTTCGATAATTATGCCGTAAAATTTGGGTTTAGAATTTCAGTTGGATTTCGGTTAATTTTTTTTTCTTGTAGATCATGACATTCCGCAAATTTTATTTATTCAGAGACCTTAATAGAATGAATCATTCCCAAGATATAGCTACTTGAGTAAGAAATTGGAAAAAGATTAATATCTCGCTATTTGATGTTTTTTCAGTTTTTTACTCAAGTAGCTACATCTTGAGAATGATTCTTAGTATTGAGATCTCGGAATAACCAAAATTTGCGGAATGTCATGAACTGCAAGAAAAAAAAATTCACCGGAATCCAACTGACATTCTAAACCTAAATTTTACGGCATAATTATCGAAAATATTTGTTTTTCGGGCGACGCCACCGTTCAATTTTAGCCATGATATTTTCTTGAATTCTGTATATGAATTAAAACTTTCAACAATTTTTTTACTTAAAACTTTTTTTAATTCATATATTGAACATTCAATAAGCCATACATTTGTGAATCCTCATAAGAAGACCAGTAACGCAGCGGCAGAGCTCGTGACTCGTAATCATGAGGTTGTCTGTTCGATCCGAGGTGAATATATTGTTTATAAAAAAAATTATGATGTACCCGATCGATAAAAAAAATAAACATTAATTTTTATTCTGTTTGTTACATTTTTTTAATGTTCAGAGAACAATAGCATATGAAAAATAATAGCGTATGCCGAACGACCGAGAGGCGGGGCCTACCGCTACAAGTCCGTGCCTGCTACGGCGCACGGGAGAGGGAAGCCGCCGGGTGGGGGTAGCCGAGGGACTTTTCTGCGGGAGCGCCTGGCATCACTGCCCTAGCGGGCTCGGCGAATGGAAGGCCGCGCGCCTGGAGATAGGCTGGTGGGTCAAGCGTAGCAGGCGTCGACGGCGGTGCAGGGACGCGCTAGTCGTGCGAGTCCCCTCTGCCTACGCTTTTGCCCACGGGCTTCAACCCCGGCAGAAAGGGCCGTTGTACGCCGGGTTCATCTCCCGGCCGGCGCCACATTCAACCTTGCTCCATTCATTCATCCATTATATGAATGGATGAATGAAATAGGCCGAATATGTAGTATGGAGCTTTGCGCGCTCCGTCGAAGTTAATACGTTGGTCGTAGATATAAGACTAACTAACTTAACTAACTAAATCCTGCTCTTATATACTAATTTGGATAGGTTGATTCGAGCGTGGGGGAATCATAAATTTGATAGAAGATCGTAAACAATGAATATAAGTAAACTATTTATGGGACTGTTTGAGGCTCATGTAATTACCCGGTAGCTCGAAAAAAGTGTTTATCAATTCTAGTATTCGATTTTATATCTCACATTCTTGGGAGGTACGAACTGAGGATTTATGGCACGCCCGTCGTCCGGTGCCATGTGTCATAATCTAGCGGGGGTCCACTTGGGTTCGGAAAAGCATTAGGGTCAACGGTCGTGATGCGGCGCTCGTGCGCTTTAGTTAAGGCGTTGTGTCGGGTGCGGGCGTTAGGCTTTAAAAACAAGTGCGTGTAAGGCTACGACGTAACAGGGGCATATGGCAACCAGAAAACGAGGGTTATGTGTATATTTTCGACGATTTTGATAAAATCCATTTTTCGGTCGTTTGGTCGAGCAGAAACCCTAGATCCGGCGACCGAGCCGAAAACGGGATTGTCGAAGTTTTTTTTTTAAATTTCGACTTCTAAGCTATGCCATCGTTCTCAATTTGCATATGGCAGCCAGAAAACGAAGGTTATGTGTACATTTTCGACCATTTGAAAAAAATCCATTTTTTGGTCATTTGGTCGAGGAGAAGACCTTGATTCGGCGAGCGGGACGGAAACTGCCGAAAACGGGATCACGGAAGTTTATTTTCGAGAATTTTGACTTCTAAGCTATGCCATCGTTCTCAAGTGATATATGGCAGGCAGAAAACTGGGGTTATGTGTATATTTACGACGATTCTGAAAGAATCAATTTTTCGGTCGTTTGGTCGAGCAGAAATCCTAGATCCGGCGACCGAGCCGAAAACGGGATAACGGAAGTTTATATTCGAGAATTTCGATTTCTAAGATATGCCATCGTTCTCAAGTGGCATATGGCAGCCAGAAAACAGGGGTTATGTGTATATTTACGACGATTCTGAAATAATCCATTTTTCGGTCGTTTGGTCGAGCAGAAATCATAGATCCGTCGACCGAGCCGAAGACGGGATCATCGAAAATTTTTTGAAAATTTCGACTTCTAAGCGATGCCATCGTTCTGAAGTGGCATATGGCAGCCAGAAAACTGGGGTTATATGTATATTTTCGACGATTTTGAAAAAATCCATTTTTCGGTCGTTTGGTCGAGCAGAAATCCAAGATCCGGCGACCGAGCCGAAATCGGGATCGTCGAAGTTTTTTTGAAAATTTCGACTTTTAAGCTATGCCATCGTTCTCAAGTGGCATATGGCAGCCAGAAAATAGGGGTTATGTGTATGTTTACGACGATTCTGAAAAAATCCATTTTTCGGTCGTTTGGTCGAGCAGAAATCCTTGATCCGGCGAGCGGGACGGAAACTGCCGAAAACGGAATCGTCGAAGTTTCTTTTGTTAATTTCGACTTCTAAGCTATGCCATCGTTCTCAAGTGACATATGCCAGCGAGAAAACAGGGGTTATGTGTATATTTACGACGATTCTGATAAAATACATTTTTCGGTCGTTTGGTCGAGCAGGAAGCCAAGATACGGTGACCGAGCAGAAAACCGCATCACCGAAGTTTTTTTGAATATTTCGACTTCTAAGCTATGCCATCGGTCTAAAGTGGCATATGGAAGCCGGAAAACGAGGGTTATGTGTATATTTTCGACGATTTTGATAAAATCTGTTTTTCGGTCGTTTGGTCGAGCAGAAATCCTAGATCCGGCGACTGAGCCGAAAACGGGATTGTCGAAGTTTCTTTTTCAAATTTCGACTTCGAAGCTATGCCATCGCTCTCAAGTGGCATAGGGCAGCCAGAAAATAGGGCTTCTGTGTATATTTTCGACGATTTCGAAAAAATCCATTTTTTGGTCATTTGGTCGAGGAGAAAACCTTGATTCGGCGAGCGGGACGGAAACTGCCGAAAACGGGATCACGGAAGTTCATTTTCGAGAATTTTGACTTCTAAGCTATGTCATCGTTCTCAAGTGGCATATGGCAGCCAGAAAACAGGGGTTACGTGTATACTTACGACGACTCTGAAAAAATCCATTTTTCGGTCGTTTAGTCGATCAGAAATCCTAGAACCGGCGACCGATCCGAAAACGGTATCATCGAAAATTTTTTGAAAATTTCGACTTCTAAGCTATGCCATCGTTTTCAAGGGTATATGGCAGCGACAAAACAGGGGTTATGTGCTATAACCGGCTGCCCTTTTATTAACAGTGTGGGAAGGCGTTAGTGAAAAATATAGCAAAAAAAAATACTAGCAGTATCAATGATTTATTAAACAAAATATATATAAGGGGTTTCTCTGGGCGCCAGCTACGTATCGTGTAGCAAACGGAATATTACCGGTCACTTGGCCCGGTAATATCACAAAAAAATACAAATGAAAACAATACATCGTAGTAATAGGGAAACGTGTCTAGGGACAGAGGGACGAGAGGTCTCAGAAGTGAATTTCCGAACTCGTCGGCTTTTTATTTATTACCTCGGTCGTAACAATAAAAAGAAAAGGGCGATAATTAGACGATTTTTCGGGCGGAAGAGAAAAGTAAAGAAAAAGGGGGGCGGGTGCAGTATGGGGAGACTGGATCGGAACCGTAATTACGGAAAATTGGGCTTTCATTTCAGGAGGCGGGAGGGGGGGCTCGTAATAATTGCACGATTCAGAAAACTTCAACAACGGAACGATCTCGGAACTTAACAATAATTCCGCACAAGAAAACCACCACTCACTGATGACGCATAAGGTGTGAATGACATCTGTGATGGCGGCGGGCACGTGGGGAGAAAACGCGAGGGTGAAATATCACGGGGTTCGTATTATAGAGGGTTTATCACACACTAACTGGAACTAGGTGAGGGAAGTACTTAACTACCCACCCTTTTCACAATTCCACACGTTGCAAATAGCTCTTTAACTCTTGAGCACTCACGAAATGCTCGTTACTGAATTCAATGGCGTCGTTCTTTGCACATAGCTCAGCTGAACTGACAGGCCGGCCAGCGTCTTCTTCATTGGAGCCTCGCGTCGCAGTTGATTGGCTCCCGCGGAGGTCCCTAGCGGGCTCGGCGAATGGAAGGCCGCGCGCCTGGAGATAGGCTGGTGGGTCAAGCGTAGCAGGCGTCGGCGGCGGGGCAGGGACGCGCTGGTCGTGCGAGTCCCCTCTGCCTACGCTTTTGCCCACCGGCTTCAACCCCGGCAGCAAAGGCCGTGGTGCGCCGGGTTCATCTCCCGGCCGGCGCCACATTCAACCTTGCTCCATTGATTCATCCAGTCACACTTGCATTCGAGGGCGGAACAAACAAAAAGAAAGGGACAAGGGGGGCATAAAAATGCTCAAGGCTACAATAATAATTACTATTATGGGTACGTACGTGAGTGGCGGCCTTCAGTCGAGCTCCGTGCATCCGAAAGATGCACCAAGTTAAATTGCATATTTTCGACGAATTTGAAAAAATCCATTTTTCGGTCGTTTGGTCGAGAAGAAATCTTATATCCTGCGACCGAGCCGAAAACGGGATCGTCGAAGTTTCTTTTGTTAATCTCGACTTCTAAGCTATGCCATCGTTCTCAAGTGGCATATGGCAGCGAGACAACAGGGGTTATGTGTATATTTACGACGATTCTGAAAAAATCGATTTTTCGGTCGTTTGGTCAAGCAGAAATCCTTGATCCGGCTAGTGGGACGGAAACAACCGAAAACGGGATCACGGAAGTTTATTCTCGAGAATTTTGACTTCTAAGTTATGCCATCGTTCTCAAGTGGCATATGTTAGCCAAAAATCGGAGGTTATGTGTATATTTTCGACGATTTTGAAAGAATCCATTTTCCGGTTGATTGGTCGATCAGAAATCCTTGATCCGGCGACCGAGGCGAAGACGGGGACATCGAAAATTTTTTGAGAATTTCGACTTCTAAGCGATGCCATCGTTCTGAAGTGGCATATGGCAGCCAGAAAACTGGGGTTATGTGTATATTTTCGACGATTTTGAAAAAATCCATTTTTCGGTCGTTTGGTCGAGCAGAAATCCAAGATCCGGCGACCGAGCCGAAATCGGGATCGTCGAAGTTTTTTTAAAAATTTCGACTTTTAAGCTATGCCATCGTTCTCAAGTGGCATATGGCAGCCAGAAAATAGGGGTTATGTGTATGTTTACGACGATTCTGAAAAAATCCATTTTTCGGTCGTTTGGTCGAGCAGAAATCCTTGATCCGGCGAGCGGGACGAAAACTGCCGAAAACGGAATCGTCGAAGTTTCTTTTGTTAATTTCGACTTCTAAGCTATGCCATCGTTCTCAAGTGACATATGCCAGCGAGAAAACAGGGGTTATGTGTATATTTACGACGATTCTGATAAAATCCATTTTTCGGTCGTTTGGTCGAGCAGAAAGCCAAGATCCGGTGACCGAGCAGAAAACCGCATCACCGAAGTTTTTTTGAATATTTCGACTTCTAAGCTATGCCATCGGTCTAAAGTGGCATATGGCAGCCGGAAAACGAGGGTTATGTGTATATTTTCGACGATTTTGATAAAATCTATTTTTCGGTCGTTTGGTCGAGCAGAAATCCTAGATCCGGCGACTGAGCCGAAAACGGGATTGTCGAAGTTTCTTTTTCAAATTTCGACTTCGAAGCTATGCCATCGCTCTCAATTGGCATAGGGCAGCCAGAAAATAGGGATTATGTGTATATTTACGACGATTCTGAAAAAATCCATTTTTCGGTCGTTTGGTCGAGCAGAAATCCTTGATCCGGCGAGCGGGACGGAAACTGCCGAAAACGGGATCACGGAAGTTTATTTTCGAGAATTTTGACTTCAAAGCTATGCCATCGTTCGCAAGTGGCATATGGCAGCCAGAAAACGAAGGTTATGTGTATATTTTCGACGATTTGAAAAAAATCCATTTTTCGGTGGTTTGGTCGAGCAGGAATCCTAGATCCGGCGATCGAGCCGAAAACGGGATCGTCGAAAGTTTTTTTGAAAATTTCGACGGCTAAGCTATGCCATCGTTCTCAAGTGGCATATTGCACCCAGAAAACAGGGGTTATGTGCATATTTTCGACGATTTTGAAAAAATCCATTTTTCAGTCGTTTGGTCGAGCATAAATCCTTGATCCGGCGAGCGGGACGGAAACTGCCGAAAACGGGATCGCAGAAGTTTATTTTTGAGAACTTCGACTTTTAAGCTATGCCATCGTTCTCAAGTGGCATATTGCACCCAGAAAACAGGGGATGTGTGCATATTTTCGACGATTCTGAAAAAATACATTCTTCTGTCGTTTGGTCGAGCAGAAATCCTAGATCCGGCGACCGAGCCGAAAACGGGATTATCGAAATTTTTTAAAAATATTTCGACTTCTAAGCTATGCCATCGTTCTCAAGTGGCACATGGCAGTCAGATAACAGGCGTTATGTGTATATTTTCGACGATTTTGACAAAATCCTTTTTTCGGTCGTTCGGTTGACCAGAAATCCTAGATCCGGGGAGTGGGACGGAAACTACCGCAAACGGGATCACGGAAGTTTATTTTCGTGAATTTTGACTTCTAAGCTATGCCATCGTTCTCAAGCCGCATATGGCAGCGAGAAAACAGGGGTTATGTGTATATTTACGACGATTCTGAAAAAATCCATTTTTCGGTCGTTTGGTCGAGCAGAAATCTTTGATCCGGGGAGTGGGACGGAAACTACCGCAAACGGGATCACGGAAGTTTATTTTCGAGAATTTTGACTTCTAAGCTATGCCATAGTTCTCAAGTGGCATATATCAGCCAAAAATCGGATGTTATGTCTATATTTTCGACGATTTTGAAAACATCCATTTTCCGGTTGATTGTTCGATCAGAAATCCTTGTTCCGGCGACCGAGCCGAAAACGGGATCGCCGAAGCTTTTTCTTTTAAATTTCGACTTCTAAGCTATGCCATCGTTTTCAAATGGCATATGGCACCCAGAAAACCGGGGTTATGTGTATATTTTAGACAATTTTGAAAAATTCAATTTTTCGGTCGTTTGGTCGAGCAGAAATCCTAGATCCGGCGACCGAGGAGAAAACGGGATCGTCGAAATTTTTTTTGAAAATTTCGAATTCTAAGCTATGCCATCGTTCTCAAGTGGCATATCGCACCCAGAAAACAGGGGTTATGTTTATATTTTCGACGATTTAAAAAAAAAACTTTTTTCGGTCGTTTGGTGGAGTAGAGAACCTAGGTCCGGCGACTGAGCCGAAAACGGGATCGGCGGAGTTTTATTGAAAATTTCGACTTCTAAGCATTGCCATCGTTCTCAAGTGGCATATTGCACCCAGAAAACAGGGGTTATGTGCATATTTTCGACGATTTTGAAAAAAAAAAAACACATTTTTCTGTCGTTTGGTCGAGCAGAATTCCTAGATCCGGTGACCGAGCCGGAAACGGGATAGTCGAAGTTTTTTTTTGAAATTTCGACTCGTAATCCATGCCTTCGTTCTCAAGATGCATATGGCACCTAGAAAACGGGGGTTATGTGCATATTTTCGACGATTTTGAAGAAATCCATATTTCGGTCGTTTGGTCGAGCATAAATCCTTGATCCGGCGAGCAGGACGGAAACTGCCGAAAACGGGATCGCAGAAGTTTATTTTTGAGAACTTCGACTTCTAAGCTATGCCATCGTTCTCAAGTAGCATATGGCAGCCAAAAAACAGGGGTTATGCGTTATTTCCGATGATTTTGAAAAAATCCATTATTCGGTCGTTTGGTCGAGCATAAATCCAAGATCGGGCGACTGAGCCGAAAACGGGATCGTCGAAGTTTTCTTGAAAATTTCGACTTCTAAGCGATGCCATCGTTCTCAAGTGGCAGATGGCAGCAGGAAATCGGGAGTTATGTGTATATTTTCGACGATTTGGAAAAAATCCGTTTTTCGGTCGTTTGGTCGTGCAGAAATCCTAGATCCGGCGACCGAGCCGAAAACGAGATTATCGAAGTTTTTTAAAAATATTTCGACTTCCAAGCTATGCCATCGTTCTCAAGTGGCACATGGCAGTCAGAAAACAGGCGTTAGGTGTATATTTTCGCCGACTTTGAAAAAATCCATTTTTCGGTCGTTCGGTCGACCAGAAATCCTAGATCCGGCGACCGAGCCGAAAACGGGATTCCCGAAGCTTTTTCTTTCAAATTTCGACTTCTAAGCTATGCCATCGTTCTCAAGTGGCACATGGCAGCCGGAATAAGGGGGTTATGTGTATATTTTCGACGATGTAGAAAAATTCGATTTTTCGGTCGTTTGGTCGAGCAGGAATCCTGGATCCGGCGATCGAGCCGAAAACGGGATCATCGATGTCGCAGAAACGCTCGGAATCCTTGATCTTTCGATTTCGCTGAAATGCGACGTATCAATCGATACAGAACTGCGATAACAGTTTTATCGTATTGAGAGTTTGGCGATGCATAAAATGAAGAATTTTGACACCCGTACACCCAGCCAAACTCTCAGAAACGGCGGGAATCCTCGATCTTTCGATTTCGCTAAGCTTCGACGTATCAATCGCCGCAGAACTGCGATATTAGTTTTATCGTATTGAGAGTGTGCAGTTGCATGAAACAAAGATTTTTGACACCCGTACACCCCGCCAATGTCGCAGAAACACTCCGAATCTTCGATCTTTCGATTTCGCTAAGATTCGACGTATCAATCGCCGCAGAACTGTAATACTAGTTTTATCCTATTGAGAATGTGTAGTTGCATAAAATGGAGGCTTCTGACGCCGGTACACCCAGCCAAACTCTTAGAAACGACGGGAATCCGCGATCTTTCGATTTCGCTAAGCTTCGACGTATCAATCGCTGCAGCACCACGATACCAGTTTTATCGTATTGAGAATGTGTAGTTGCATATAGGAAAGGCTTTTGACACCCGTACACCCCGCGACAGTCGCAGAAGCGCTCGGAATCCTCGATCTTTCGATTTCGCTATGATGCGACGTATCAATCGATACAGAACTGCGATACCAGTTTTATCGTATTGAGAGTGTGTAGTTACATAGAATGAAAGATTTTGAAACCCGTACAGCCAGCCAAAATCTCAGAATCGGCGAGAATCCTCTATCTCTCGATTCCGCAAATCATCGACGTATCAATCGCTGCAGAACTGCGATACCAGTTTTATCGTATTGAGAGTGTGTAGTTGCATGAAATAAAGAATTTTGACATCCGTACACCCAGCCAAACTCTCAGAAACGCCGGGAATCCTCGACCTCTCGATTTCGCTAGGCATCGATGTATCATTCGCTGCAGCAGCACGATACGCGTTTTATCGTATTGTAAGTGTGTAGTTACATGAAATAAAGAATTTTGACATCTGTACACCCAGCCAAACACTAAGAAACGCCGGGAATCCTCGATCTCTCGATGTCGCTAAGCATCGACGTATCAATCGCTGCAGAACTGCGATACCAGTTTTATCGTATTGAGAGTGTGTAGTTGCATGAAATAAAGAATTTTGACATCCGTACACCCAGCCAAACTCTCAGAAACGCCGGGAATCCTCGACCTCTCGATTTCGCTAAGCATCGATGTATCATTCGTCGCAACACCACGATACCCGTTTTATCGTATTGTAAGTGTGTAGTTACATGAAATAAAGAATTTTGACATCTGTACACCCAGCCAAACACTAAGAAACGCCGGGAATCCTCGATCTCTCGATGTCGCTAAGCATCGATGTATCAATCGCTGCAGAACTGCGATACCAGTTTTATCGTATTAAGAGTGTGTAGTTGCATGAAATAAAGAATTTTCACACCCGTACAGCCAGCCAAAGTCTCAGAAACGGCGGGAATCCTCGATCTTTCGATTTCGCTAAGCTTCGACGTATCAATCGCTGCAGCACCACGATACCAGTTTTATCGTATTGAAAATGTGTAGTTGCATAAAGTAAAGGCTTTTGACACCCGTACACACCGCGAATGTCGCAGAAACGCTCGGAATCCTCGGTCTTTCGATTTCGCTATAATCCGACGTATCAATCGCTGCAGTACCACGATACCAGTTTTATCGTATTGAAAATGTGTAGTTGCATATAGGAAAGGCTTTTGACACCCGTACACCCCGCGAAAGTCGCAGAAACGCTCGGATTCCTCGATCTTTCGATTTCGCTAAGTTGCGACGTATCAATCGATACAGAACTGCGATACCAGTTTTATCGTATTGAGAGTGTGTAGTTACATAGAATGAAAGATTTTGACACCCGTACAGCCAGCCAAAATCTCAGAATCGGCGAGAATCCTCTATCTCTCGATTCCGCTAAGCATCGACGTATCAATCGCTGCAGAACTGCGATACCAGTTTTATCGTATTGAGAGTGTGTAGTTGCACGAAAAAATGAATTTTGATACCCGTACACGCCACGAATGTCGCAGAAACACCCGGATTCCTCGATCTTTCGATTTCGCTAAGATGCGGCAGATCAATCGCTGCAGAACTGCAATACTAGTTTTATCGTATTCAGAATGTGTAGTTTCATAATGTAAAGGCTTTTGACACCCGTACACCCCGCGAATGTCGCAGAAACGCTCGGAATCCTCGGTCTTTCGATTTCGCTAAGTTGCGACGTATCAATCGATACAGAACTGCGATACCAGTTTTATCGTATTGAGAGTGTGTAGTTGCATAAAATGAAGAATTTTGACACCCGTACAGCCAGCCAAACCCTCAGAAACGGCGGGAATCCGCGATCTCTCGATTCCGCTAAGCTTCGACGTATCAATCGCTGCAGAACTGCAATACTAGTTTTATCGTATTGAGAATGTGTAGTTGCATAAATTGAAGGCTTTTGACACCGGTACTCCCAGCCAAACTTTTAGAAACGGCGGGAATCCGTCGAGTGATGGAACGAGAAAAACGTGGATATGGGACGAGGTGGTATTGCGATGAGACCAGGAGAAAGAGGAAGAGGAGAAGATGAAGAAGAAGAAGAAGAAGAAGAAGAAGCGGAGGAAGAAGAATAAAACAGTCTGAGGAAAGAGCCCGACAGGATGACGCTGATCAATCTCTCGCTTTCGACTTTCGTCCGACTCCGATCCACCCTTATTTCTTTCTGCCTTTTTTCCTTTGCTCTATTTCGCATCTTCCCTCCTCCACGTTTCTTTTTTATCTGTTCATTATCTATATTCGTTCTCTTGGATAAATAATACCTGTATTTGCTTCGGATTTTCTTCTTATTTTTGTGTACGAAACTGATAGTCAAATTTTATTAAAATAGATCTCCTCGGACGCGGAGAACGGGAAGGCCATGCCTTCGGGCTGTGTCAGTTACGTTCACCTTTTGTCTAGCGACTCTAAGCATTATTCCTCAGTTCGCTCACTCTCATTCGAATACATCAATCGCTCTTCAGATATGTGAAAGTCCAGGGCCTCGCAGTGCACTTTGACATCCCGGTGTATACGGTTTTGTGAGTTATACTAAAAAATCTGGGTGCGAAGATCACACGATTTTGTGAGATATTTCATAGACATTTAGACGGAGAAACGTTTAGGTACTCTTCTACATCAACGACTCGTGTCTTTACTTTTTTGTAATTAAACAATTCAACGTTGAGAAATTTTTTTTTCGTACATATTTCTCAGTACTTTATATATCTAGTCAATATTTCGAGGATGCGCAGCAAATTGTTCAGTTATTTTTATATTTCATTCGCTTTGATAAAAATATTGTAAATAAAATCCGCCATCAATTTCATATTTTGAGTATGTACGGCAAATTGTTCATATTTCATCCGTTTTGGTTAAATATTGGTGAAGAAAATCCGCGTTACCGCTCCCTCCGTGCATCCTTCTTCGGCAGGTCAACCGAAGAAACGTAAAGAGAAGTCTACGATTTTTTGGAGGGGCGCATGTAGTTCGTACCAAAAAGGCAATTTTACCAATTATTTCCGTCGTTTTGGGAAGGCTGCGGAGGGAAGAGAGTGTCGTGCGACAATCTCAGGTAGAGAATACCGGGTTGAACCCTTGGAGGGGAGAATAGGGCGTCGTGAGTCGGCCAACAGGTCAAGAGATCTACGGCGTCGAGCCTGACTTCATCGCTGTCGAAGAGTATCTATAACCAAGATACAGTACTAATATACTTCAGGTAGTCGACGGGGGGCGGTGACCGAAGGAAAAGGACAAAAGGGTTTGTTGCCTTGCGGCCGGTTACTTCCGATTGGTCGAGACGATCGCCGATCGGTGTCCTACAAATTGGCGTGTAACCGATGACCGACATGTCAGTCGACGAAACCAACTCGAACAGTGAACCTCGTCGTGCGTCGGCAAGACTTAAGAATCTAGAAGACTCCAACGTCTCGAAGAAGGTCTCAGGCGAGGCTCCGAAAGAGGAAGTCAAGGTCGATAGCAAAGGAAGAAACATCAGCGGAAAAAAGATGGCTCTCGTTCAATTTGGACATGCCAATGTCCTTCATTGTACAGAACGTCTTGTATCGACCGAGGAATCAATATATTCTCTGTCGCCTTCTAGTGTGGAGTCTGCAGTCTCAACCACAAGTTGGAATATCAACAACAATTTTCGCAGCAACAATTCACACGCGCCGCATCAGCTGCCGTACAGTGGATGGCAAAACATTGGACAAGTGCAAAGTACCGTTATCAACAACGAACAAGTTCGTCATTATGTGAGGCAACAACAACATCAAGGACAGCATCAAGGACAGCATCAAGGACAGCATCAAGGACAGCATCAAGGACAGCATCAAGGGCAGCATCAAGGACAGCATCAGGGACAACAGTACGGTCAAATTATTGGCAAGCAACAAGGCGACGTTGTTCAACAGTCCAATGGTCACAATGCTACTCCCAGCACGAGTCAAGGTTTGTGCAACACTCTATACATTTGTTTTCTCCTCTGATTGTGTTTCGGCGATTAGCTGCCAAAATAGTTGAGTAATCGACCGCTCTTCTGTTACCAAACATTTTTCTGGGAAACGCACGATTTATATAAACGAGTGCCTAAGTTTTGTGAAAGTCCACTAGAGTTAGGAATATTCGGTGGCAGCGAGGTCGAGTCATTTTCAGGTGTAAAAATTGAAATATTGCAAATTTTCGACAAGCATGAATGAAAACTTTTATAAATCGCTTAAATATTATTGTTTATACAGTTTGAGCTTCGACGTTGTCACGTAAATGTTAACTTTGGTACGTTGAACATAGTTTTCGTACTTCGGAAAAAATCTGGTATTTTTTATAGTAAAAAAAAACATATATTTTCTGACTCGCTAGAAATATAAAATGCGTTAAGGGGAGGTTCCTTTATAATTGACCGAATCTACACTAAGTTCAGGAATTAATTGTGGATAAAGAACAAAACGTAATACGGTGTTTTTTTTTAATCTCCATTTATCCTCCAATTCTAATAAAAAAAAGGTTTGAAGCATAAATAAAGATTTAAAAAAATACCAGCTTATTACGTCTTGTTGTTCATTCACAATTAATTCCTTAACTTAGTGTAATTCGCCGGTCAACTATAGAGGAACTTCCCCTTGATTGAAAAAAGTAATTAATGAAGCAAGGAAATGTGGAATTCACAGAAATTATATTCGGCACTTTGCTAAAGTTTAAGTTTAAGTTCGTTACATATCAATACAAAATAGAAAACTTTTGCGAAAAAATTGCATTATTATTGGAGCGGTCAAGTTATTTTCAGGACACAAAATTGAACCATTGTCTTTTACAAAAAAAAAACAGACATGTAAAAACGATAAAAAAATACCATGATCCATCGTATAGTTATAATTCCATAGTTAATTAATTATTGTTGTCAAATGTGACATGTTCAAAATCATTTTTCTCGAAAGAAAAAGAAAATTGGTTTTCTTGTTTCTGGCGTCTTTTTTGCAATTCCTGAAATTGAAACGAGATTGATGAACCGCAAAGTCGCTTTTGGCCCACTTTGACTTCGTTGGGGAAAGATTCTGAAACGAATAGCATAACTTCGATATATTAAATATTGTGGCACGGTACGTCCTGTCGAGTCGAAGGGATGATGGACTATCCACCACGGTCCAGCGTTGACAAGTTTATTGATCGCTTCTATACATTCTTGTATACGATAACACGGGCTATACAGTAATACAGAGTGCAGAGTTCACGAGCGATCCCACAAGTTTCCCAAGATCACCGTCGACGGGCCACCAGCACGTCGTCCTTAGAGTCCTAATAGTTCAGTCTGCACGTGATACATTGCAGCTCCCACTTCCTACTTGAAACAACCCCTAAACGCCTCGAGAACACCCTCGTTACCACACCGCGGCACAGCATCGGCTTACACTATGACTCTCCATCTCTTTCGAAAATCTCAAACCAGCGGTCTCACCATGCCTATATATAATGACTAACCTCTTCAGCGGCATCCCTCTTCGCGATCGATACTTTACTTAGGCTCAGCACTCCCGAGATTAAATTTGCAATGTGATTCAGACCCCAATACGAAATCTTTTTTTTTTTTAAATCAAAGCTATAAAAGTTTAACATATTATAATACAATACCATTTAAACAATTATACACTGTGTAAAATTCCTGAAAATGTGCAGAAAGCTCTTTCACAGAAACTGGAACATGAATTTATTGAATGAAATTGGGGCACATTTTTGTCAAAACGTTATACAACAAGTCGTGGTGGTTTTATATAATTTAACTTTAATTTCATAACTTGAAAATTGAATTAAACATTCTTTTTTTGGATATGAAATTTTGGGTAATTAAATTTCCTCCTCGAATTCAGTAAATACACAGTAAATTAAATTTATATACAGTATATAAAATTTCCAAATATTTTTTACAGTGTAAATTCTCCAAAACCTTGTAGTGAATTAGAATGAATCCTCTTCTCGGTTATTTTTCTAACGATCCAAAAATCATTGTTATTGATTCTGAAATTATCAAATTTAGGTCAACGACTTGCGTCGATTCTCTAGAGAAATAGAAGCATGATACAGTGATGCCAGACGGGCGAGAAAAGTCCCTCGGCTGGATTTTTCACCCCCCACTCTGCCGCCTGCGGGACAAGTAAATCCCGCGGCCCGCACGGTCGCGCGACTTCCCCCACCCGCGCGACGCTGCTCGGTAGTGGCTGTTAGCGCGGTAGGCCACGCCCACCGGTCGCTCGCCGTGCGCTATTATTTCTATTATGCTATTGTTCCCTGAACATTAAAAAAATTTAACAAATAGAATAAAAATTAATGTTTATTTTTTTTATCGATCCGGTACAGCATAAATTTTTATTTATAAGAAAAAGAACAATTCACCTCGGATCGAACTAACGACCTCATGATTATGAGTCACGAGCTCTGCTGTTGCGAGGTTTTTCTGAGGATCCACAAATTATGATATGAATTCAAAAAAGTTTTAAGTAAAAAAAAAATATTTAAGTTTCAATTCATATACAGAATCCGAGAAAATATCATGGCTAAAATTGAACGGTGGCGTCGCCGGAAAAGAAAATATTATCGATAATTATGCCTTAAAATTAGGGTTTAGAATTTCAGTTGGATATCGGTTAATTTTTTTTTCTTGTAGATCATGACATTCCGCAAATTTTGTTTATTCAGAGACCTTAATATCATTCCCAAGATATAGCTACTTGAGTAAAAAATTGGAAAAAGATTAATATCTCGCTATTTGATGTTTTTTCAGTTTTTTACTCAAGTAGCTACATCTTGAGAATGATTCTTAGTATTGAGATCTCGGAATAACCGAAATTTGCGGAATGTCATGAACTGCAAGAAAAAAAAATTCACCGGAATCCAACTGACATTCTAAACCTAAATTTTACGGCATAATTATCGAAAATATTTGTTGTTCGGGCGACGCCACCGTTCAATTTTAGCCATGATATTTTCTTGAATTCTGTATATGAATTAAAACTTTCAACAATTTTTTTACTTAAAACTTTTTTTAATTCATATATTGAACATTCAATAAGCCATACATTTGTGAATCCTCATAAGAAGACCGGTAACGCAGCGGCAGAGCTCGTGACTCGTAATCATGAGGTTGTCTGTTCGATCCGAGGTGAATATTTTGTTTATAAAAAAAATTATGATATACCCGATCGATAAAAAAAAATAAACATTAATTTTTAATCTGTTTGTTACATTTTTTTAATGTTCAGAGAACAATAGCATATGAAAAATAATAGCGTAAATAATAGCGTACGCCGAACGACCGAGAGGCGTGGCCTACCGCTACAAGTTCGTGCCTGCTACGGCGCGCGGGAGAGGGAAGCCGCCGGGTGGGGGAGCCGAGGGACTTTTCTGCGGGAGCGCCTGGCATCACTGGCATGATATACTTCGGCCACGATTTGATAAGAGATGATCGCGGTGTGTCGACAAAAACCTCGAGGCAATTTGAAAAGTAATGCGTTCCTTTCAGCACGTACATTTAGCTTAGCTTGTACCTTCTCAGAGACATTCAAAGCAACCTTTTACCGCGTTTCATTGTCTCGAAAAATCTTCGAATTCAACACAGTGTTGAAATCGTGAAGACCAAATGTTTTTGGGAGCGCGGAAAAGCTTCATCGAATACTACCGCAGGCATGTAAATTTACGAGCAAGACAAAGCGGGTTAATCCAATATCATGCAGAAGTACTGGTACTATTTATGGCTTTGAGTGGCCCAGCGGGAACCGTAGCTTTCTCGGTTGGCTACCCCGAACCCCTGCTGAGTGCGGAGCTCAGGACTCTCAACAAGTTATACGTTTTATGACACCGTCAGTGGGGCAAACAAGGTTTTTCCGGTCCCAGGTTAGCATTCATCCGTTCGTCGCTTCACCGATCGATGGTTATTAGTCAATAATGTATATGGTAACGACGTCACTATTGCTCCCTCACAATGTAATAAAACAAAACGAAAAATACCGAGTCAGGTAAACGTAGACCAACTTGTGACCTATTTTATTGCGTTAAGTAGTATTACCCCCATGGAAAAAAAATATATTTCGAAATATTTTTGGAAGTATATTTTTCGATGTATCCAGTATATATATTGGATACATAGGAAATTCATATTATGTATTATATATATATATCCGAGATGTATAACTTTTTGCCGTGTTATATATTGCATGTATACATAAAAGATATATAATCAATATATTTGCAATACATTTGTTATATACAACAATATATATTATTTATATTTAGCATAAGTGGGAGATATATTGTTGGTATATAATTTATGTTATGGCAATATGTAAATTATATATCTAGAATCTACAAAGATTGCCTCTCTAAATTTGAAAAAGTTGAAATCATTTTTTTTTCATTCCTAAAAATGGGAAATACATATATTTCGTCTCGAGGATTTTTTATTGAGAGTATTACATTGTTAGTATTAATGAATGCAGTGTAATATTTGGATATTTTGGAGAGAATTCTAATTTGTTTTATTTTTTAGGAGCCTTTAGATTAATGAAAATAACCGCTTCGATTGTCAAATATTCGCGGATATCAATAATAAATAAGAAAATAAATATAACACAAATAAACGTCGAGATTTTTACGGACAACATTTATTTTATAATAACAAATCTTTTTCATCAACCAATTTGAGAGTGTATTCGTGTATGACTTTTGATGATTTAACATCAAATTGTTCAAAAACATATCATTATAAAAATAGATATAAAAAAAAACATTCACAAATTAAATTCGCATAGATTTATACTTATCTTAATATTCCGTAGATTAAACAATTTTAAAAGAAAATAATCACGTCGATCTAGAGCACGTCTGCTCAACGCCACGCACGCAGGATGAGAGAGCGATCGATTTGCCTCGACGATCAGTATTGATTTTGCATGGGGAACATACGATTTACGGAAATTGCCGAAACCATACGAGTCCACAAGACCGGGCTCGAAGTGATTTGGGCGCGCTTAGCTTTGAAATATCAATCGAAATCATCACATTATCCCCCCTAATTTTGTATGACAAATCTGGGAGATATGGAATGCAAACTTATTTTAACGTTGTCATATTGGTTTATCTTGTCAAAACACATTCATCCATCCTCACTCATTCCTGGACTCCACCTCACAAAAGGTCTCGTCCTTGACTCCACCCCAATAAGGGTCTTGTCCTACTGTCTTAACCTAAAAAACATAACCTAAACATTATTGCTAAACCAATATGATGTTTCTCTTTGTTTTTGCAAGTGTGATATTGAGTTATTTCATTTAAATTTATTGTCTTTGTTTCAATTTTCATAAATTCAATATTGATTCTGATGTCAATTTATGCCTCCTATGGAAGCTACGTCATTCGTCTTAAAGTCAAATAACCCATAAACATGTATAGCGAGACTTATAAAATAGATTTCATTTATAGGCTTACAGCAAAGATTTATACATCTTTCCCTACTTCTTCCATCCAGGTCCTTCGAATAAATGAAAAAATATATGTGTGACTCTATCAGTGTTGCTTGAAAGATGTGGTACTTTCAACAACACCAAATCTCCAATTGCTAACGGAATGTCCGAAATCGATTTTTGTTGTCGCTTGCGTCTTTCGAAGTTTTCCCTCAATCTTTCATGAGCTATTGAAATTTTTAATTCGTGATGTTGTTTTTCCGGCGAAGGGAATTTGAAAAGCTCGTGAATTCTATCTTTCGGTACAATCCCCCAATGTAATTCATATGGCATGAATCCAGTACTACTGTGGGTAGTGAAATTTAATAACTCCTCCAATTTCGGTAAATGTTTTGCCCATCTCGTGTGTTGTTCTGCACAAAATGTTCTAAAAAATTTCCCTAATTCTCGCATGATTCGCTCGGTCGGATTAGATTGTGGGTGTCGAATGGATGAATAAATAATTTTAATGTCGTTGTTGGGTAATTGCTCTTTCTACAATTTCGAAGTAAATTGCGATCCGTTATCGGACAATATACGTTTCGGTTTAGCAATTTTTTGACAGTAATCATCGAAAATTTTGTTAACAACAATTTTTGCGGTGGTCTTTTTTACTGCGTACAATTGAACCAATTTTGAGAAAGCATCCATAACGACAAATATATATTGAACCCCTCCTATTGATCTTGGTAACGGCCCATAAAAATCTACGGTAACTAGGTCGTTAGGGGCTTCTGATTTTACGAGACAATATTCACCTTCCATTGTACGTTGTAGATGTTTAACTCTTTGACAGAGATCACAACGAACGATATATCTTTTTGCATCTTGGTTCATTCCACGCCAATAATAAAATCTTTTGAGCTGTCCAATAGTTTTATATATACCTGCATGTCCGATTCGGTCATGCTCATTTTGTACTACAGCTTTTTGTAATTTTTGTACTTTGAATTAACAAAATCCATCTTATGATTCGTGCTGTATGATAAGGCGTTCTGTTTAAAAACGTTAATGCTTGGTGGTTGGTAATGACAATAAATGGTTTAATAAGCAAATAGATTCGAAATTTAACTATAGAGTAAACAATCGCCAAAAGCTATTTTTCCGTCGTCGTATAATTCACCTCAGCATTGTTTAAGGCTCTACTAACCAAGGATATTATTCTTTTATCATTGTTATTATCAATTTGAAATGAAATACCGCTAATACCTTTATCGGAGGCATCTGTTTGCAAGAAGAAAGTTAGATCGATTTGATAGTGAGATAATTTCACGGCTTGTTTGAATTGATTTTTTAACGCTTGATAGGCTTGCGAGTGAAAAGTAGTCCATTTCCATCTCGTATCTTTTTTCAATAATTCACGAAATGGTTCAACAAACGAAGCGTGGTTCGCAGAAAATTGTATGTAATAATTAAATATTCTGAGGAATTTTTGAAGATCTAGCTTACACTTTGGCTCCTCAAAATTGGTTATAACATCGAGTTTATTGGGATCAGGAACAATTCCTTGTGGAGAGAGTATGAAACCCAAAAAATTTACCGAGTTCTGACAGAAAAAAGCCTTATCCAAACGCAAAGGGAAATTGTGTTGATCAAGTCGCTGGAAGATTTTTTCTAAATATTTCAAATATTGTCCGAAAGTAGTTGATGTTATTAATAAATCGTCCACATAATAATTTAAAAAATCATGGAAATCGTCACGAAAAGTGATATTTAGCGCTCGAATAAATCCACTACCCGATGTCTTAAGTCCGAACGGTATAACCTTAAATTGGTACAAATTTCCTTCGAATAAAAAGGCAGTATACTTTCGAAACTCCTTTTTCAATGGTATTTGCCAGTATCCATGGGTGAGATCTAATGTACTCATAAAATTTTTTCCGTGATGTTTCTGCATTAATTCTGCAATAACTGGAGGGGATTCGTTGTCTCCCTCTATGATCGCGTTGAGATATCGCGCGTCTAGACAAACTCTAATCCGTCCATTCTTTTTATCCACGATTCGCAGTGGGTTACAATAAGGACGATTCCCTCTTTCGATGATGTCGGCCTCGCACATTATTTTGAGCTCTTTTCGAACCGCGTCCCTTAAATAAATCGGTACCGGATACGAGTGATTAGATATTGGTTTTGTTTGTATTAATTTAATCTCGTGTTCGTACACAAAGGTACGCCCAGGTCTATCAGAGAATAAATTTTTGTATTTTTAAATCAAATTCAACATCGAATCTGCTCGGTCACGATCGAGAAACATGAGCTTGCGCGCGACAGATCGAAATTCGTCGGAGAAACTTCTATCCCTATTCAGACTGTGCTCGTACGCAACGTTAAACCCGTCTTCAATGATTTTTTCTTCACGTTGTAAATATTCGAAATCAAAGTCCTCATTGTTGTCGAATTGAAAACTGTTAGATTTATCGTCTTCCTTCAAATCGGTTAACTCAATTTGATTTAGCGAATAGATCTGGCCACGATTATTCGTTTTGTCTATTAATTCGCTTGACGTTTTTACTGCAGCGTAAATTTCTTCGCTACCTTCCTCATTATTGAATAAGGTTTGTAAATTAAACGAATCTATGTCCGCGTTGTAATCGTCTTTTTTATTTATGTCTCCTTGTAACTGAATTAACTTATCATTAACTGTTTCAATATTGTTAGTAGTATTTCCTATATGTACATCCGCGCTTTTTAGCTGATTACTATATTGATATTCTTTCGCGTGATCATCATTTCGATATATTGGTACGTCCGATGTACGAATAATGCGCACGAGCAACTTGTCTTGGGCTCGGCTTACATCGAGTCGCTCCGAAAAATCTCGATCCAATAAAACTCGATCCTGACTGAGAGGTTTACCGAAAATCGAAATCGTTTTATTCTCGTAATTTATTATACCTTTACATTAATGTAACCAATCGTTCCCAAGAATACCGTCCGATGTTAGATAAGGGACGACGAGAAAAACGTGTCTGAAAGTACAATCACCAATATGCGCTTCAAACAAAATTTGTTTTTTAATTGTGGTGGCCTTTTTTCCCACCGCGGTCGACACGTAAATATTTGTGACTGGTAATTCGTTCAAATTGTGGAAGCATCTTAGTTTATTATAAAACTGTTCGGAAATACATGTCACTTGACTGTCAGTGTCAACTAACACTCTAATCTCAATTTTTCCCATGAATAGTACGTGTGGCGACGGCTTTATACTAAATTTTAATTTTATTGGCTGTGTAGGTGTGCCTTCAATATCCTCATGGAGGTCATCTATAAAATCGAGAAATTTCTGACAAGATGGCGGACCCATTTTTATCGTGTCGAGAATTAGTTTAAATTATTTTCACGATTTTCCAGCGGTTGTTCAGTTGTGTTTTGTGTGATTGATGTTTTATTTTGATTTAAGTTTGGTGGCGGTGTTCGAAAATCTGGCCAACGTATCAATGATGTTGGACTATATTGAAAATATTGACTATTCGAACTTGGTGTGAAATAACTCCTATCATATTTTGGTCTCATATTATCATTTCGAATTTGTGAATTTGATTTTCGTTGACGATTCCGTGAGTCACGATCATGTCTGTTATTGTAATGATCATTATATTGTCCCGGCCGAGCAACCCGAACACTGTTTACTTGCGCGCGATTTACTTGTGTATTAGGCTGCGCATTCGAGATTCTCTACTCCTCATAAAATCCTCCTGTGCGATATCTAATTGCGAAAGAGCTTGGGCGACAGCATTGGTGTCAGAAAAATTTACCGTCGATAAATTTGAGCGTATACGAGGCGGCAGTTGTTGTACAATTGCATAATTGATTTCGTACGGTGGTAGTGATGGATCAAAATGTCTTGTCTCCTGTAATTGATTGTAAAAATACGCGTGCATACTACCATCGCTTGTTTTGTACCGTCTCACCGCCCATTGGGTCTTGAATTTAAATTTAATGGGTACTGAGTAGAACTCTTCCGTAAAAAGCCTTTTAAAATCTTCGAAAGACGCAATTCGATTTCTCATTACATTATACCATACTTTAACACGACCTTCTATTATATTTTAGAGGGTTATTTTCCTCCGAAAATTTGGGAATACTTCTATTAATGTGCAAATTTTGCAACGTATTTACAAGCCCATTTACTAATTGATCTGATGCCTGCTGGTTGTTCGCCTCGGGTTGAGCGTTGCCTCTCGGTTGATGTTGTTGTGCAATCCAGTTTCGTTGCTCGTCACGTAGTCTCAACAATTCGGCCCGTTGTTCTTGTAATTGTTGTCGTTCCTCTCTCAAGCGTTGCCTCTCGGCGTCGATATTAACTCGTTCCTCTCTCTCCGCGTCAGACATTTCTTTTGATATATTTGTATCTCTGCTATTATTTAGATTTGAATTAGTATTTATGCTCTTTTGTGAAATTTTCGATGCTATTACTTTCGTTTTCGGAGTAACTTTATTTTTTAATTTTACTGATGTTTTCGCAATTGGAGTGGATGACTTCAAAATGCCCGATTTAGAACGTGTCAAACACGGTGAATTATTATTGTTTTTCATTTGTTTTGTCATGAGACTCAATTATGATTAAATTTTTTGCTGAATTTGTGCCAACAAGTTACATATCAATTACATATCAGATATACAGAGGATATAGAATTTTTTGCCGCTATATATAGCGTATATAATTTATATATCCGTGTGTATATTCTCAAGTATACTCTATTTCTATTGGGGTACGCCGTAATGCTGTAAAGTAATGATAAGTATAGAGTTTTTCGTTGCGCTAATTGCAAGTTAATACGTTCCGATAGAAGTCCTCGAGCTCGTTATACTTTTTCGACGCAATCTATATCGCAATCTCGGATCTTCTTGGCGACGTCGAACGGCTTTAATGTTTCTAAATTTAATTGCACTTGTTTGGAGGCTACAGCGAACTTAGTCCATGCACACGAATGCTTTTACGTCGGTGAATCATGCGATAAGCGATCTTTTCGGCAGGCTCAGTGCACATTTGTAGCGGCTGAACACGCAAATAGCCACGTTATTCAAGTCGATCAATGAACTAACAATGTACTAATCGAAGGTTTTACTTATGTTTCAGCGGGAGAACGTGAAAATAAGCAATCGAGCGGTAAACGGGCGAGGACCGCTTACTCCAGTGCTCAACTCGTGGAGCTGGAAAAAGAATTTAATAGAGGACGATACCTGTGCCGTCCACGTAGAATTGAAATGGCCGCGGCACTAAATCTCACCGAGCGACAGATCAAAATCTGGTTTCAAAATCGTCGCATGAAGTACAAGAAGGACCAGATTCAGAAGACTGTGGGAAATCCCACACCGACGAAGTCTCCAACACAATCGCCGCACGAAGGATCGGTAATCGGATCGGCGATCTCTCAAACCGATTATCCGATAGCAGTTCCCAATCTGGTGTCGCCGGTTCACGGTTACTGGAGCCATCTCGAAAAAACGGAGGGACCCGCCCACACGAGTCAGACGCTGGATCTGAACTCGTACTATCAGCCTCAGCAGACCGGCTACGTATGGAACATGCAGAGCGGTCAATTCTCCCAAACCAATTCCGATTTCCAACAAACGGAAATCGGTTACACTCGGGAACAAAACAGTGCTCCCGCCGCCAGTTATCCCCAACCGTTTGCTGAAGCAAACGGTCAGGTGGATAACTACTTACCGGTTCTGCCCGATCTCACCCCGTGGCTTCCAGAGAATCCCGATCAGGCTGAACCGATCATTGTGCCTGATTTCGCCGATATCTGCCTCGATATTTCGCTGGAGACTCGCGGGATCACTTCCAACTTCACTAGCCTGTAAGCTTAATTGTAATTGTAAATTGTATGTACATGAGTTATAAAAAATATTTTATGATTAATTCTAGTTTAAGTTTGGTCTATTATTAAGATTCGCGCTTATAATTGATGCGAATTTTGATAGCTCGAAACGTGAGCTGAACAGGTTTTACACAACCTTCTTTTCATGCTAACATGATTGTAATTTTTTTTTGATTCTAAGCCTTTGGAGATAAAAATGAAAAAAAAAAAAAAAGTGTACTAATTTTTCTAGGCTAAGCTTTTAGGCTAAACGAACGGAAAATGACTAAAATTACATTTTCTGAGAAAGGCCGTGATCTGCTTCGACAAAAACCTTTCTCTACTTTCTTTAACCACGTACACAACGACGTTGGATATTTTGTATCATATCTTAAGGTCATAAGTACTCGATGTGTTTTTAACGCGAGGTTTAAATTGTCAAGTATCCCAAATAATGATGATAATAATAAACTTTTTTGATTCAAGTATTTTTCACGTTGATTTTTATCCTATTCACGAATCGTACAAAAAATTATTCCACGCTCCTTATTTTCATGATATTAAAAAGATTACGTTCCAGGAACTTAAACGTGCAGAAACAAAGTTATTGCCGAAATGATTATAGGTATTTAAAGTTTTTCGTTCCTCTATGTGACTAAACGTCCGTAAAAAAGAAATTCATGGCAAGGGAAAAATTTTCTTGTCGCAAATCGAGAGGAAGATGGCCAAAAAAAGGGATGCATGATACGCCATACAAATATATTTAGTTCTGAAGAGTACGGTTGATACGGGGTTCGGATGATGCGAATAGCAGTAACAGAGAAGAGAGCGAATGCTATAGAATACTCGCGAGGGGTGCAAAGGGAGGATCTCGCGTACACGAGCAGTGCGTGGAGTGGGTATACGGAAAGGGTGCGAGGGTTGCCGTCGGCGTCGACGTAGGGCGAGTGAGGGACGCGAGGGGCCCGTAGGTTTCAACCATGATTTCCATTCGGCAGCCATCCATTTTATTTGAGACTGGAAACTGACAGATAGACGTGGATCCGAGTGCCGGTGACGTGGCAAGTCTTGCACGGTTATACGTGTGTTCGTGAAACTCCAGTTACGTATATACAGAGTGATTCAGAATGAAGGCATTTCCTTGCAAAACTCGACCTCCCTTTTTTCAAAAAAAAAAAAAGAAAAATAGAATTGTAGTCTACCTTCACAAAAATGAACACGTTTCTCGTTTGTCATTTCAATTTTCAATACCGATATCCTTTCTAAGTATTTCCATTTTTTCTACATACTTGATTTTTACATTTTGAAAACTGCTTAAATATGTTTTATAATATTTATAGCTTCATCGTACAATTGTTTTTTTTTTTTTTTTTTTTTCATTCATTTAAATTATTAAAATTGTGTTCAAATTGCACGAGGAAATAAGGGTTTGTATTTTTTGCTGCAATGACATAAGTGTAAAAAAAAAGTAAATGTGTATTTTGTAGGCAGGGATGATAAAGAATTTTGTATAAAAGAAATTTAGTAGAAGATTCTCTTTTTGGGTCACCCTGTAGTAATAACACGTAGGTTTGTACGACTCTCACAGAAAAGTTTGACGTTCGAGCATCGCGAACAACTTTTCACTTGTCGCAGAGCGTTTCATTTTCTCACTTAGGTTTGTATTTTTTTATTAATTTTTTTTTAACATTGGCTATAAATTTATTTTTACTCAAACTACTTTCAAGATATCAATGATAAAGTATATTCTCTATGGTAGAAAATTCTATGCCGTTCGTATGCTGCCAATAAATACAAAGCCTGAGGCGTGGGGGCGTTCATAGAAACCGCGAAGATCCGGCACGAGCGTACATATTCGAATCTGAATCGGGGATTCTCACGGTCTGCATTTACTGCGGAATAAGGTCCATGCGCAAAGGGCCACGACTTTTATCCCACAGGGGATGAATAATGGATGGATAATGTAGGAATTGACTATCACGTTCATGAAGGAAGTCTGATTCTCTCAAGAAAGCGGAAAATGCACCACTCATGCATAGAAATATCTATCAGTGTAGCATGAACATTTTGACACGTGATACGAAAAAAAAAAAAAAAAAATGTAACCCATGAACTGGGTTACTGGTAATATTTATTTTTACAAAAATGTTCTATTATTTGGTGGGCTTGAAAACATCGAAATTCGTCATTCATTCTCAAATCAACATTAAATTATGTGGATTACAAAAAAAAATTCCGGAATGGTTGTAGCTGAACATTTCGACACGTAATACAAAAGGAAAAATTTATCCCATAAACTGGGTTACAGACAATATTTATTTTTACAAAAATGTTCAATTTCTTGTTGCGTTTAGAAACATCGAACTTTCTCGTTCATTCTCAATTCACCATAAAAATCAGCTTTAAATTACGTAGATTTCAAAAAAATATTTCTGCGAAATGGTAAATGGTCAACATGAACTCATGCAAACTTTGTAATTAAACATAAACACGCTACAAAAATGCGGGGGAAAAAATGAGCACCTGTTTCTTGAAGACCTTGTAACCCTCCTTAAGGGAATAAAACGTGGAAGTCAAGAAAGTAGCTGTCTCAAGACGCTTAAGGATTCAACCGGCACACGGAACCTCGTAGTCCTCCACTCGCAGTTAAAACGCAGAAAAATTGAAATGGGAGATGTGAAGAATGAATAAAGATCAGAGAGAGAGAAAGAGAGAGAGAAATGATCCAAGGGGCGACAGCGTCGGTGGTTGGCAGCACGTGAATCTGTTCGCCGTGCGCTCGCGAGAACTCGAGGGTCGCTCGGGTACCGAGGGTTCAGAATCCGGACGCCTGGACTCGCGTGCTCCGTGCACGCGAGTGATATTAGGTAGATACGTATGAACTTTGATATATTCGAGGCGCCAAGGAACCTCCTGGAAGGCACCATACTGCGGCAAGTATCCAAACTATACGTGATCTGCAACTTTTCCAGTGGCATCTTTCGACACTGGTAAGCCTATAGTATCCTTTCTCCTGCTCCCTCACTCTTTGGGTAGTCCGGTTCTTCTCAGGAAACTGTTCCGCAGTCGCTCATGAACATCACGGTGTAAATGAGACAACAACGGGAGAAATACCAAACAAACAAATCACTTCAATAAAACCCCTGTAGAAGAGACATCGCCTATCTTTATCGGCCCATCTCCATCCTCTGTGCATTGTCGAAGGTGGTTGAAAAACTGGTACACGTGCAGCTCTTGAAGTGGTTGCTCGCTCATGGCCTGCTCGATCCCCTGCAGGCAGGCTTCCGTGAAGGACACAGCACTCAATCGGCTCTTCTCAGGTTCACCGATGACGTCAGGCTCGGCATGGACATGCGGCCGCTTACTATCGCCGTATTTTTTGATTTCAGCAAGGCCTTCGACACGGTCTGTCATTGCACACTTTTGAACAAGCTTTCCTTGCTTGGCTTTGCGTCGACGGCACTTGCATGGTTCTCGTCGTACCTTTGTGGAAGGTCGCAGGCAGTTCGCTTTCCGGATGACCGGTTGTCTGAGTGGGCCCCCGTTACCTCGGGTGTTCCTCAGGGAAGCGTGCTAGGCCCTCTACTTTTCTCTCTTTACCTATGTGACCTGCCTGGGATCTTCCGCAACTGTCGGTACTTACTGTATGTAGATGACCTTGTCATCTACCACCAGTGTGCCCCGGAAGAGCTTCTTGCCTCGCTAATGCTGCTCAACGCGGACATCGCACGTATACATGACTGGGCGCGTTCCAATTCGCTTTCGCTAAACGCCTCGAAGACTGATGCCATGATTCTTGGTACTGCTAGATTTCTTGGTCGACTTGACTTGGCTTCTCTCACCCCTCTCAGTGTATCGGGTCAACCAATCCCGTTTGTATCCTCCAAGCGTTACTTGGGGCTCATAATTACGCCTTCTCTAGGTTGGGGTGAGCAAGTCTCGTCTGTTCGGCGACGGGTCTTCGGGGCGCTCGCGCAGCTCTCTCGCTTCTCTGAGGTATTTGATGTTGCTACTCGTGCGTGGCTCGCGCGCACGCTAGCCTTACCTCACCTCGACTACTGCTCAGCCGTTTTGTGCGATGTTAGCGGTGAGCTTAATCTGCAACTGCAGCGTGCATGTAATGCAGCTGTGCGCTTCGTGTTGGGGATTCGGCTGTGCGATCACGTTTCTGGGGGTCGTCGTCGGCTCGGTTGGCTGTCGGTGGCGAATAGGCGGAATTACTTCATTGCAGCTCTATTTTATTCGCTGGTCCACTCTGGTCTGGTCCACTTTCGACGCCCGTCCTGCGGACGGTGGCCTACCAAAAGTCCTTTACTGTCTACGGCACGAACCTGTGGAACAGCCTTCCATTGGCCGTGACAGGAGCTCCCTCTCTTGCCACCTTTAAGACTCGGCTCATGGACCATTTGCTTGCTCTCGAGCGCCGGGAGGGGTGATCTGGGTTTTCCTGCGACTCGCGACTTGCTCAACTATTATTTTTGTTTGTTCACTATGACCCCGTTTCTCATTTCTCATCCTTCTTACATTGTCTCACCCCATTTAGTTTTAGATCTTGTTACTCTGTACTCTCTGTAATGCCTTTATACTTATATTTTGTTTATGCTATTTCTGTTTTGCTCTGGTCCTTAGGGGGTTATATCCCAGGATCACTAATAAAACTACTCTACTCTACTCTACTCTTTTTCTACCCCAATCGTCGCTGCTTCTTCTCATCCCGAAGCATCGGTATAACAATGAGAGATATTAAATTCACGCGATTTCTTCAGTTGCTTATCCAGGTGAAGATTCAGCTGCAGCTTCTGCTAGGCAAGAATAGTCGTTCAACAATATTCTTCAACAATTTTTCAAATTCATTGAAATTTTCCAGAATTTTGAACAAAAAACCTTTTTAGGTCGTTTGATCGAGCAGAAATCCAAGTTCCGGCGACCGAGCCGAAAACGAAATCGTCTAAGTTTTTTTTTTTTTAATTCCGACTTCTGAGCGATGCCATCGTTCTCAAGTGGCATATGGCAGCCAGAAAACAGGGGTTATGTGTATATTTACGACGATTCTGGAAAAATCCATTTTTCGGTCGTTTGGTCGAGCAGAAATCCTAGATCCGGCGACCGAGCCGAAAACGGGATCATCGAAGTTTTTTTTAAAATTTCGACTCTTAAGCGATGCCATCGTTCTCAAGTGGAACATGGCAGCCAGAATACAAGGGTTATGTGTATATTTTCGACGATTTTGAAAAAATCAATTTTTCGGTCGTTTGGTCGAGCAGAAATCCTTGATCCGGCGACCGGGACGGAATCTGCCGAAAACGGGATCACGGAATTTTATTTTCGTGAATTTTGACTTCTAAGCAATGCCATCGTTCTCAAGTGGCATATGGCAGTCAGAAAACAGAGGTTATGTGTATATTTCCGACGATTTCGAAAAAATCCATTATTCGGTCGTATGGTCGAGCAGAAATCCTAGTTCCGGCGACTGAGCCGAAATCGGGATCGTCGAAATTTTTTTGAAAATTTCGACTTCTAAACTATGCCATCGTGCTCGAGTGGCATATGACGGCCAGAAATCGGGGGTTATGTGTATATTTTCGACGATTTCGAGAAAATCCATTATTCGGTCGTTTGGTCGAGCAGAAATCAAAGATACGTCGACCAAGCCGAAATCGGGATCGTCTAAGTTTTTTTGCAAATATCGACTTCTAAGCTATGCCATCATCCTCAAGTGGCATATGGCAGCCAGAAAACAGGGTTTATGTGTATATTTCCGACGATTTTGAGAAAATCCATTATTCGGTCGTTTGGTCGAGCAGAAATCCTAGATCCGGCGACCGAGCCGAAATCGGGATCGTCGAAATTTTTTTTTTTAAATTTCGACTTCTAAACTATGCCATCGTGCTCAAGTGGCTTATGGCAGCAAGATGAGGGGTTATGTGTATATTTACGACGATTCCGAATAAATCTATTTTTCGCTCGTTTGGTCGAGCAGAAATCCTAGATTCGGCGACCGAGCCAAAAAAGGGATCATCGAAGTTTTTTTGAAAATTTCGAGTTTAAGCGATGCCATCGTTCTCAAGTGGCATATGGCAGCCAGAAAACGGGGGATATGTGTATATTTCCGACGTCTTTGAAAAATTACAATTTTCGGTCGTTAGGTCGAGCAGAAATCCTAAATCCGGCGACCGAGCCGAAAGCGGAATAGTTGGAGTTTTTTTGAAAATTTCGACTTCTAAACTATGCCATCGTTCTCAAGTGGCAATATGGCAGCCAGAAAATAGGGGTTTTCTGTATATTTACGACGATTCCAAAAAAATCCATTTTTCGGTCGTTTGGTCGAGCAGAAATCCTTGATCCGGCGAGCGGGACGGAAATTGTCGAAAACGGGATCGCGGAAGTTTATTTTCGAGATTTTTGACTTCTAAGCTATCCCATCGTTCTCAAGTGGCATATGGCAGCCAGAAAACAGTTATTAGGTGTATATTTACAACGATTCTGAAAAAATCCATTTTTCGGTCGTTTGGTAGAGCAGAAATCCTTGATCCGGCGAGCGGAACGGAATCTGCCGAAAACGGGATCACTGAAGTTTATTTTCGAGAATTTTGACTTCTAACCTATGCCATCGTTCTCAAGGGGCATATGACGGCCAGAAATCGGGGGTTATGTGTATATTTTCGACGATTTTGAAAAAATCAATTTTTCGGTTGTTTGTTCGATCAGAAAACCTAGATCCGGCGACCGAGCCGAAAACGGGATCGTCGAAGTTTTTTTGAAATATTCGACTTCTAAGCGATGCTATCGTTCTCAAGTGGCATATGGCAGCCAGAAAACAGGGGTTATGTGGATATTTACGACGATTCTGGAAAAATCCATTTTTCGGTCGTTTGGACTTGGCCAGATAATAGGGGTTATGTGTATATTTACCCCGATTCCGAAAAAAACCATTTTTCGGTCGTTTGGTCGAGCAGAAATCCTAGATCCGGCGATTGAGCCGAAAACGGGATCGTCGAAGTTTTTTTCGAAAATTTCGAATTCTAAGCGATGCCATCGTTCTCAAGTGGCATATGGCAGCCAGAAAATAGGGTTTATGTGTATATTTACGACGATGCCGAAAAATTACATTCTTCGGTCGTTTGGTCGAGCAGAAATCATTGATCCGGCGACCGCTCCGAAAACGGGATCGTCGAAGTTGTTTTTTAAATTTCGACTTCTAAGCTATGCCATCGTTCTTAAGTGGCAGATGGCAGCCAGAAAATAGGGGTAATGTGTATATTTACGACGATTCCGAAAAAAACCATTTTTCGGTCGTTTGGAAATCCTTGATCCGGCGACCGCTCCGAAAACGGGATCGTCGAAGTTGTTTTTTAAATTTCGACTTCTAAGCTATGTCATCGTTCTTAAGTGGCAGATGGCAGCCAGAAAATAGGGGTAATGTGTATATTTACGACGATTCTGAAAAAATCAATTTTTCGGTCGTTTGGTCGAGCAGAAATCCTAGATCCGGCGACCGAGCCGAAAACGGGATCATCGAAGTTTTTTTGAAAATTTCGACTTTTAAGCGACACCATCGTTCTCAAGTGGAACATGGCAGCCAGAATACAGGGGTTATGTGTATATTTTCAAAGATTTATAAAAAATTCATTTTCCGGTCGTTTGGTCGAGCAGAAATCCTAGATCAAGCGACCGAGCCGAAAACGGGATCATCGAAGTTTTTTTGAAAATTTCGACTTTTAAGCGATACCATCGTTCTCAAGTGAAACATGGCAGCCAGAATACAGGGGTTATGTGTATATTTTCAAAGATTTTTAAAAAATTCATTTTCCGGTCGTTTGGTCGAGCAGAAATCCTAGATCCGGCGACCGAGTCGAAAACAGGATCATCGGAGTATTTTTTTTAAATTTCGACTTCTAAGCTATGCCATCGTTCTCAAGTGGCATATGGCAGTCAGAAAACAGGGGTTATCTGTATATTTACGACGATTCTGAAAGAATCCATTTTCCGGTCGTTTGGTCAGGCAGAAATCCTAGATCCGGCCACCGAACAGCAAACGGGATCATCGAAGTTATTTGATATTTTCGACTTCTAAGCGATGCCATCATTCTTAAGTGGAACATGGCAGCCAGAATACAGGGGTTATGTGTATATTTTCGACGATTTTCAAAAAATCCATTTTCCGGTCGTTTGGTCGAGCAGAATTCCTTGATCCGGTGAGCGGGACGGAAACTGCCGAAAACAGGATCACGGAATTTCATTCTCGACAATTTTGACTTCTAAGCTATGCCATCGTTCTCAAGTGGCATATGGCAGCCAGAAATCGGGGGTTAAGTGCATATTTTCGAAGATTTTGAACAAAAAACCTTTTTAGGTCGTTTGATCGAGCAGAAATCCAAGTTCCGGCGACCGAGCCGAAACCGAAATCGTCTAAGTTTTTTTTTTTTTAATTCCGACTTCTGAGCGATGCCATCGTTCTCAAGTGGCATATGGCAGCCAGAAAACAGGGGTTATGTGTATATTTACGACGATTCTGGAAAAATCCATTTTTCGGTCGTTTGGTCGAGCAGAAATCCTAGATCCGGCGACCGAGCCGAAAACGGGATCATCAAAGTTTTTTTGAAAATTTCGACTCTTAAGCGATGCCATCGTTCTCAAGTGGAACATGGCAGCCAGAATACAAGGGTTATGTGTATATTTTCGACGATTTTGAAAAAATCAATTTTTAGGTCGTTTGGTCGAGCAGAAATCCTTGATCCGGCGACCGGGACGGAATCTGCCGAAAACGGGATCACGGAATTTTATTTTCGTGAATTTTGACTTCTAAGCAATGCCATCGTTCTCAAGTGGCTTATGGCAGTCAGAAAACAGAGGTTATGTGTATATTTCCGACGATTTCGAAAAAATCCATTATTCGGTCGTATGGTCGAGCAGAAATCCTAGTTCCGGCGACTGAGCCGAAATCGGGATCGTCGAAGTTTTTTTGAAAATTTCGACTTCTAAACTATGCCATCGTGCTCGAGTGGCATATGGCAGCCAGATAATAGGGGTTATGTGTATATTTACGCCGATTCCGAAAAAAACCATTTTTCGGTCGTTTGGTCGAGCAGAAATCCTAGATCCGGCGATTGAGCCGAAAACGGGATCGTCGAAGTTTTTTTCGAAAATTTCGAATTCTAAGCGATGCCATCGTTCTCAAGTGGCATATGACGGCCAGAAATCGGGGGTTATGTGTATATTTTCGACGATTTCGAGAAAATCCATTATTCGGTCGTTTGGTCGAGCAGAAATCAAAGATACGTCGACCAAGCCGAAATCGGGATCGTCTAAGTTTTTTGGAAATATCGACTTCTAAGCTATGCGATCATCCTCAGGTGGCATATGGTAGCCAGAAAACAGGGTTTATGTGTATATTTCCGACGATTTTGAGAAAATCCATTATTCGGTCGTTTGGTCGAGCAGAAATCCTAGATCCGGCGACCGAGCAGAAATCGGGATCGTCGAAATTTTTTTTTAAATTTCGACTTCTAAACTATGCCAACGTGCTCAAGTGGCTTATGGCAGCAAGATGAGGGGTTATGTGTATATTCACGACGATTCCGAATAAATCTATTTTTCGCTCGTTTGGTCGAGCAGAAATCCTTGATCCGGCGAGCGGGACGGAAACTGTCGAAAACGGGATCGCGGAAGTTTATTTTCGAGAATTTTGACTTCTAAGCGATGCCATCGTTCTGAAGTGGCATATGGCAGCCAGAAAACTGGGGTTATGTGTATATTTTCGACGATTTTGAAAAAATCCATTGTTCGGTCGTTTGGTCGAGCAGAAAACCTTGATTCGGCGAGCGGGACGGAAACTGCCGAAAACGGGATCACGGAATTTTATTTTCGTGAATTTTGACTTCTAAGCAATGCCATCGTTCTCAAGTGGCTTATGGCAGTCAGAAAACAGAGGTTATATATATATTTCCGACGATTTTGAAAAAATCCATTATTCGGTCGTATGGTCGAGCAGAAATCCTAGTTCCGGCGACTGAGCCGAAATCGGGATCGTCGAAGTTTTTTTGAAAATTTCGACTTCCAAAATATGCCATCGTGCTCAAGTGGCATATGGCAACCAGATAATAGGGGTTATGTGTATGTTTACGCCGATTCTGAAAAAAATCCATTTTTCGGTCGTTTGGTCGAGCAGAAATCATAGATCAAGCGACCGAGCCGAAGACGGGATCATCGAAATTTTTTTGAAAATTTCGACTTCTAAGCTATGCCATCGTTCTTAATTGGCATATGGCAGCCAGAAAATAGGTGTTATGTGTATATTTACGACGATTCTGAAAAAATCTATTTTTCGGTCGTTTGGTCGAGCCGAAATCATAGATCCGGCGACCGGACCGAAGACGGGATCATCGAAAATTTTTCGAAAATTTCGACTTCTAAGCGATGCCATCATTCTGAAGTGGCATATGGCAGCCAGAAAACTGGGGTCATATGTATATTTTCAACGATTTTGAAAAAATCCGTTTTTCGGTTGATTGTTCGATCAGAAATTCTTGATCCGGCGACCGAGCCGAAAACGGGATCATCGAAGTGATTTTGAATATTTCGACTTGTAAGCGATGCCATCGTTCTCAAATGGCTTATGGCAGCCAGAAAACAGGGGTTATGTTTATATTTTCGACGATTTTGGAAAATTCCATTTTTCGGTCGTTTGGTCGAGCAGAAATCAAAGATCCGGCGACCGAGCCGAAAACGGGATCAACGAAAATTTTCGAAAATTTCGACTTCTAAGCGATGCCATCGTTCTCAAGTGGCATATGGCAGCCAGAAAACAGGGGTTATGTGTATATTTACGACGATTCTGAAAAAATCCATTTTTCGGTCGTTTGGTTGAGCAGAAAACCTTGATTCGGCGAGCGGGACGGAAACTGCCGAAAACGGGATCACGGAAGTTTATTTTCGATAATTTTGACTTCTAAGCGATGCCATCGTTCTGAAGTGGCATATGGCAGCCAGAAAACTGGGGTTATGTGTATATTTTCGACGATTTTGAAAAAATCCATTGTTCGGTCGTTTGGTCGAGCAGAAAACCTTGATTCGGCGAGCGGGACGGAAACTGCCGAAAACGGGATCACGGAAGTTTATTTTCGAGAATTTTGACTTCTAAGCGACGCTATCGTTCTGAAGTGGCATATGGCAGCCAGAAAACAGGGGTTATGTGTATATTTGAGACGATTCTGAAAAAATCCGTTTTCCGGTTGATTGTTCGATCAGACATTCTTGATCCGGCGACCGAGTCGAAAACGGGATCATCGAAGTTATTTTGAAAATATCGACTTCTAAGCGATGCCATCGTTCTCAAGTGGCTTATGGCAGCCAGAAAACAGGGGTTATGTTTATATTTTCGACGATTTTGGAAAAATCCATTATTCGGTCGTTTAGTCGAGCATAAATCCAAGATCCATCGTCCGAGCCGAAAACGCGATCGTCGAAGTTTTTTTGAAAATTTTGACTTCTAAGCGATGCCATCGTTCTCAAGTGGCTTATGGCAGCCAGAAAACAGGGGTTATGTGTATATTTACAACGATTCTGAAAAAATCCATTGTTCGGTCGTTTGGTCGAGCAGAAAACCTTGATTCGGCGAGCGGGACGGAAACTGCCGAATACGGGATCACGGAAGTTTATTTTCGAGAATTTTGACTCCTAAGCGATGCCATCGTTCTGAAGTGGCATATGGCAGCCAGAAAACTGGGGTTATGTGTATATTTTCGACGATTTTGAAAAAATCCATTATTCGGTCGTTTGGTCGAGCATAAATTCAGGATCTGGCGTCCGAGCCGAAAACGGGATCGTCGAAGTTTTTTTGAAAATTTCGACTTCTAAGCGATGCCATCGTTCTCAAGTGACATATGGCAGCCAGATAACAGGGGTTATGTGTATATTTACGACGATTTTGAAAAAATCAATTATTCGGTCGTTTGGTCGAGCAGAAATCGAAGATCCGGCGACAGAGCCGAAAAACGGGATCGTCGAAGTTTTTTTTTTAAATTTCGACTTCTAAGCTATGCCATCGTTCTCAAGTGGCATATTGCACCTAGAAAACAGGGGTTATGTGCATATTTGCGACGATGTAAAAAAAAAAAAAAAAATTTCGGTCGTTTGATCGAGCAGATATCCTAGTTCCGGCGACCGAGCCGAAAACGGGATGGTCGAGGTTTTTTTGAAAATTTCGACTTCTAAGCTATGCCATCGTTCTTAATTGGCATATGGCAGCCAGAAAATAGGGGTTATGTGTATATTTACGACGATTCTGAAAAAATCTATTTTTCGGTCGTTTGGTCGAGCCGAAATCATAGATCCGGCGACCGGACCGAAGACGGGATCATCGAAAATTTTTCGAAAATTTCGACTTCTAAGCGATGCCATCATTCTGAAGTGGCATATGGCAGCCAGAAAACTGGGGTCATATGTATATTTTCGACGATTTTGAAAAAATCCGTTTTTCGGTTCATTGTTGGATCAGAAATTCTTGATCCGGCGACCGAGCCGAAAACGGGATCATCGAAGTGATTTTGAATATTTCGACTTCTAAGCGATGCCATCGTTCTCAAATGGCTTATGGCAGCCAGAAAACAGGGGTTATGTTTATATTTTCGACGATTTTGAAAAATTCCATTTTTCGGTCGTTTGGTCGAGCAGAAATCAAAGATCCGGCGACCGAGCCGAAAACGAGATCAACGAAAATTTTTTGAAAATTTCGACTTCTAAGCGATGCCATCGTTCTCAAGTGGCATAAGGCAGCCAGAAAACTGGGGTTATGTGTATATTCTCGACGATTTTAAAAAAATCTATTTTCCGTTCGTTTGGTCGAGCAGAAATCGAAGATTCGGCGACCGAGCCGAAAACGGGATCATCGAAATTTTTTTGAAAATTTCGACTTTTGAGCTATGCCATCGTTCTCAAGTGAGATATGGCAGCCAGAAAACAGGGGTTATGTGTATATTTACGACGATTCTGAAAAAATCCATTTTTCGGTCGTTTGGTCGAGCAGAAATCCTTGATACGGCGAGCGGGACGGAAACTGCCGAAAACGGAACCGTCGAAGTTTCTTTTGTTAATTTCGACTTCTAAGCTATGCGATCGTTCTCAAGTGGCATATGCCAGCGAGAAAACAGGGATTATGTTTATATTTTCGACGATTTTGAAAAAATCCGTTTTCCGGATGATTGTGTTGTGCCCGAAATTGAGACGAGTGATCAAATCGTCTATTTTCCGGCTGTTTAAGAAATAGTATTTGGGATCGGACCGATTTAAGAACTGGAGTCCACGCGATTCCCGATAGTAAAACAAGGTTCATTGATTTGGTAAAATTACAATTGATTTCTTATGATCGTAGTTATGCTAATTACGATGGCAACGAGCCCAACCGAACGTTACCGTGATTTCCTCAAGACTGACTAAATCGAGAGCCGATTTAGTCCGCTCGACCCGCGATTGCTGGGTCGGCATAATTGAATGTTGACTCAGCTTCGAGTTCATTGACATGCTCGCATGCTCGAAGCTGGTGGCGAAAATGATTGCTGTTGGACTCATTTTCGCAACGGCAATGAATTCCAACGATTTATTAACTTAAATCTTTCAATGGAAAATCTGGGGTACTACATCCCTCTCCCCTTATAAAGAAAAAATTAAGCAAAAGAAATTTTTTCTTTACTGATTCGGTTGAACCTGTTTCTATCGCCTTTAATGACATGTTGTACAAGAGTTGTTTTTATCTCACTAGCGCCAAGCTGGGTACGATAGTCGCACGCGATTGTTATCTCTCTCCGAGCATGCTCGCTGGAGTTCCGAATGTAGTCTGTCTTCTTGCTGACGTGATAGAGCATCCACGGCGGCCGGTGACTCTCGGGTCGCCGACTCACACGTGCTAGCTGGTGTAGGATTACGTTTCAGTCTCAGCTGATATAATTTGTAGACCGCGTAACTGACCAAGGCTATAGGCGCGATCGCACTTAAAGAGTAAAAGCTAACATTGTGATAGAACTGTGAATTTTCTTTAACGTCTTTATCGAGGTTTTCACCTATTTGTTTCACGCGAATTCCAAGGTTTTTTAATTTTTCGGGATTTCGCAACACATTTGACAATTTAAAATTTTCTCTTTCACTCTTTCCGCGAGAATGGTATTTTTCGTCAATCTCCACTAACGTGAGATTATATGACGGTAAATAATTTTCGTTTCGCACTTCGGTAACCCGTTTCAGAGTTCGCACACTGAAATCTTGGGCGGTTGCCTCGCATGAGCCTATTAAAGCCAGAATTCCCGAATTTTTTAACGTTTCGCGGTACGCGGGTGTTTTCTCGCACGTTATCGTAATTAGATCTTCGTATGGTGCGATATACATCCATCTTCCGTGTTGTTCCATGGGAATTACCATAGTGCTGGTGAGAGTCAAGGCTCGTTTTGGGCAGTGCCGTCCATTAGCAGTGTCGCCCTTCACGTAAGTGAGGACTTCGCAGGGCGCGTTTTTAGTAATTGGCGCCGACGGGTGCGTTGGCGAACAGACGTGGGTTCTTCCAAATTTTTTGCAATTTCTCAGGTCGACTGTGGACATTCGCAAGAAATTCCTATTTGCTTGATCAACCACCACTAAGTCTTCAGTGGTATCCAGATAATAATACGTGTTGTTTGTTCCTTTCGTTGGCACAGGGTATACATGGCTTATCGTGTACCTCTGCGCTCCAACCAGCGGGATATCCAATATCAGCATTGCTGCTGTGCCGTCACTGTAGGCTCGCGCGTCGGTTAGACCCATGAGTGTGTTGGCTTCGCTGCGCATTATCGGCACGGGGAATCCGGTGCCCGCGGGTAAGTGTGGTAGAACGTCCGTGAGGTACTCCACTAGCTTGCGCGGTGGTAGTATCGCTGCGCTTACTCGTCCCGTAGAAACTTCCGCGAAGAACAACACCAATTCCTTCACGTCGGTGACTAACTCCTCTACCACTAGAGATATTAAGATGAGGCTTTCATCAAGTTTTTGGCGTGCGAGCAGCTGATCTTGTTTCCCGTGGAGGTTGTAACCCAAACGCTCTACGAAGTCGAATAATTTTTTCTCGTTCCCGTTTATCCTTTCCGCGGTTTCGTTAAAGATCCGTAACGATGACAAGACCACTTGGAGTTGATCCTTAATGCCCTGTTTTAGTCCACGCTGGTTGGCCTGTAACTCGGATATCTGCTGGTGGATTTGTTCCGCGTCCGCTGCGTCCATATTTCCGGTGATTGATTTTATTATTGACCCCATTCCATCAATGAGGCCTCGCCGCTTACGCTGTTGTTCGGGTTTTAAATGGATTAGGTCCCGAATAGTTTCCATGTTGTCGTCGATCCTTGTTGTCATTCTGGTGACATATATCCCAATTGCGGAGCAAAGGTCATTGGTTTCGTTTCTCTCTGCGTTTTTGCAATAAGTCCTTGCCCTTCCGAAGTGGAATTTTAGTGTGTCCTCCCGCATTTTGATGTATGAGAAATCCATTCGTATTGCCAGTCTCCATGTGGCTCTCGTCTCCATAAGGTCTCCGATTTCTTCGTAGTAGATGCCGGGGTTGTTGATGAAAGGTGACAAGGAATACACCTCGCTGGCGGTGTATGTGTGTGCGAAACACACGAGGATCAGCGTTCTGAAACAGAGTCCGAGAGTTAGAAGGACTCTAAGACCGTGGGACTGCTGATGTGGCGAAAAGTCCCACTTTGTTGGACGGTGGCTGGTGCTTCTTGGCCACCACCGGCTCACTCGCTCTACAGCAACCGAAGCAACAACAGCTACGAATTTCCGATTTCTTCGCAACCTCAAATCAGAAATGACCCGCCACGGCAGCTTGGTTCTGGTTGGGTCCAGAATGACCCGCCGCCTGGCGAACTGGGCAGTAAGTAGCCCCTCTTAATTATTAAAAAATTTTTCCCTCTATTTTTATACCTCCATTATTGTCCGTTTATTTGTTTGTCTAATTCTATACATCGGTTGTATACGTTCCGGGAACAGCTCGGCGCCTTCGAAACCCCGGGTGGCTCCGGACTTTCATCCGGGAGGCGGCCCAGGTTCGGCACCGTCGCCGTCTCCTACGTGACACGGCGGCGTTCATTTGGAGCGGCGGCGACCGCCTCGACGACGGAACCGCCGACTTCTTCGGTTTCAGGCGGTTGTTCTCTGAGGGGGATCATCCGTGCCCCTTGTGTGGCCGCCCATATTTTTAAGGGTTTTTCCCTCCCAAACTTAACAACAATAAAAACCCTTTTAAATTAAACCTCAGCCGTTTATGTTTTTTATTTTACTTAAGATCCGCCCGCGACAAACATAGCGGAAGACCCTTCCAAGCCCTTGCTAGTTTTATTATTACACTAGACTAGGTACGGACTTATCCTCTTTTAGCTTTTTAATAATATTCTTCCTTCGTCAGCCGCCACTTATCTTATCTTGTGTGATAAGCGGCTAATGCTCAATGAAGGGCCGCAAGCGGTTCGCATGGACCGTTGCGGTCTTCCGTCCTTTCTTTATTATGTAGGTGACGGAGCCTTGTCGTTCCATGACGGTGTGGGGCCCCGTCCATGCCGGTGTTAGTTTCGCTGACCGCCCTCTTCTCACCGTCTCGTCGTGAAGAAGTACGCGATCACCGACGTGGTATTCCTGCTCTCTCGCTTTGACGTCGTAATTATGCTTCGCCCTCTCCTTAGCGTCGCACAGGCTACGTCGCGCTACCGACCATGAGGCCCGTAACCTCTCACGTAGCTCGCTCGCGTAGTCCGCATGTGTGTATGTGGCCCGCGGTCCTTTTTCACCGCGGTAGGCAATTCTGCCTCGCGCCCGAATACTAACACATAATGAGATAGGCCGGTAGCCGTGTGTGGTGTGGTGTTATACACAAACATAGCGTATGGCAACCATTCATCCCAATTATCTTGGTCTCCATTTATAAAATTCATTAAATACTCCGCCAAGGTCCGATGTGATCTCTCCAAAGCTCCATTACTTTCGGGATGGTATGCTGTGGTTTGGATCTTCTTGATTCGGAGGAGCTTACAAGCTTCCTTAAAAGTCGAACTCAAGAAGTTGGTACCTTGGTCGGACAAAAGGATTTCAGGTGTTCCATATCGACAGATGATTTCTTCCACCAAAGCTTTGGCGACTGTCTGAGCTTCCTGGTTGGGAATAACCACAGCTGCGCTGTATTTGGTTAGCGCGTCCTGGAACGTGAGAACGTATCTGTTCTCAGCCCCTGTCAAAGGTAGTGGTCCAACTATATCGACGGCTATTTTTTCAAAAGCCTTGCTGGGGGTGTCGGTAATGACCATTGGTGCCTTTATTCTACATCGTAGCTTGTTTTTTTGACATTTTTCGCAAGCTGCAATGTAATTCTCTATTTCCTTCTTCATGCCGGGCTATTCATACTTGGCTCGGATCCGTTTTAGCGTCCTCTTTGTACCCTGGTGCCCTCCGAGGGGGGCATCATGGTATTCCTTTAGTATTTTCCCTCGGTCCTCTAGAGACGGGCAGGTTACGCCTATGCTGCAGCGACGCTTGTTTATTGTAGTGGCTTCCTCGTCTTCACTGGAGGAACTCCCTATCTCACTATTCGCTCCGCTTTCCGCTTCCCCGGGCCCGCCTGGCTGATGGCTATTCGCTTGGCCAGCGAGTCGGTCTACGTAAGCTTGGCACGGTGGAGTATCGGCGTCCTATTCGCTCCACAGTGAGTGGCGTCGCTCCGTCCCTCTCGCTGCACTCGCGCTATCCTCTACTCCGGTCTCGCTCTCCCCGCGTCTACTCTTTGTGCCATGCTTCGTAGCTGGAGCGCCCCAACCACACGGCTTACATGTGTTGGTGCGGGCGTTAGTGTGTTTGGTCGTTCGTGAGCCATCTATTTCCTTCTCCTTCTGGCTCGATGCTTGAGCTCTTGTGGTAATAAATATGCGGCTTAGGGCATCCGCGTTTGTATTTCTCTTCCCAGCTTTGTATTCCACATCGAACTCGTGCTCTGATAACTTTATTTACCACCTCATCAGGCGAAAACCCGGGTCGGTTATCCCAAATAGCCAGGTGAGTGGTTGATGGTCGGTGATGACGTTGAACCGGGTTCCATATATATACGGTCGGAATTGCGCTATGACCCACACTATTGTGAGCAACTCTTTCTCCGTTGTCGAGTAATTAATCTCGGCCTTCGAGAGTGTGCGACTCGCATAGCATATAGGCAAATCTTCGCTGACCGTGCCTTGAGAAAGGCCCCGATTGCCTTATCAGAGGCGTCTGTAGTTACCAAGAATTGACGGTCGAAGTCGGGGTATGTAGTACGGGCGCCGTGGTTAACGCTGTCTTCAATTCTTCGAACGCGGCGTCGCATACTGCAGTCCACTCGAACTTCGTCCCCTTTTTTAATAAGCCGGGTAATGGTTTTGCTACCTTTGAAAAATCTCGAATAAATTTTCGATAGTAGCCAGCTAATCCGAGGAATGATTACACCTGTTTTACAGTTGTTGGTGCAGGGAAATTTTTTACGGCGACGAGTTTCTCCGGGTCTGCTCTTACTCCCTCTTCCGAAATGATGTGCCCCAAATACTGCGTTTCTTTCCGTAGGAATTGACACTTCCCTGGTTGTACGGACAGTTTGGCCTCGTTTAGTCGTTGGAACACTTCCTCTAACCTGTCGTTATGCTCTCTCAGCGTTTTACCGTATACGACGATATCGTCGAGGTATACATAACACTTGACTCCCTGTATGCCGGCCAGTACTGAGTTCATTAACCTCTGAAACGTGGGAGGAGCATTTTTTAATCCGAAAGGCATTCGATTATATTCGAAATGTCCTTGAGGAGTCGAGAATGCTGTTTTCTCCTTGTCTTCTTCCGCCATCGGGATTTGATGAAATCCGGATGCGAGGTCAAGAGTTGAAAAATAGCGGGCTTTTCCCAGCTGATCCAATATCTCGGTGACGTTGGGCAGTGGGTAGGAGTTCCCAATGGTGGCTTCGTTCAATTTTCGGAAGTCCACCACTACTCGAAGTCGTTTTTCTCCCGTTGCGTCGGGTTTTTTGGCTACTACCAAGAGAGGTGCATTCCATTGGCTCCTGCTTGGCCGAATTATCCCATCTGCGATCATTTCGCTAGTTTGCCGTTCCACTTCCTGTTTGTGCGTTTCAGGTAGTCTATAAGGGCGTATTTTTGTGGGTTGTACGCCATCCTTTAGTGGTATGCGATGTTCCACCATGTGCGTACACGGTAACTTGTCTCCCTTTAAATGGAAAATCTTATCATATTTTCTTATCAGTGGCAAAAGGGATTTTCTTTCCTCGTCATTTAAGTGGGTCATGGCGAGTTCTCTTTCTAATCGCTGGAGTCGCATAGCCCCCCTTTCTTCCCTGACGGCCCCTACTTGCAATGCCTCCGAGTTGGTCTCGAGCTCGTCCGATATCTCGACCGGCTCAAGTATCACCGTCGGGCGATTGACCACTACCACGCTCTCAGTAGTGTTCATGAGGCTCACCACACAGCTATTGCCTCGTGGCGGCGTGTAGCACGCGCCGATTGTCACACCTGACTCTATCTCTTTCTTTGAAAGAATTCCTGGTGTGCCGCTGCACGTTGCTACGTAAGCTATAGTTTCGGAGCGTGGTGCGAGAGCGATTTTTTGACTTCCATCCAGTAACGGCATTCTGTGCCCGTAGAGACGGAGCACTTCTCCTCTCAAAATATCTACATGGTGCATCTTTATGAATTCCATGCCCAGTAACCCCTCCACAGCTATCGGCACGTCATCTTTTATTACGTAGAACCAATGCTTTATTGTTTTCTTTGGTGTTTTCAAGGTGATCTCTGCCTTACAGACGGGAGAAAATTTACTACCTTCTGCACCTTGAAGTACTGCATCGCTATCTTCGATTGGCGTGTCTGCCTTTAACTTGCTATACTTTATTAGGCTGCACTGAGCTCCGGTGTCGGCCTTAAGTGTGAGTATTCCTCGCATCGCGGTAGGGCTCGCGATATCAAAATCGCTGGCCGTCGAGCTCTTTGATGGCAAGGTAACTTCGAAGACATGCATCTCCTTATTCTCTTGCGTCTGACTGACGATGCTCGTAACTCTGGGGTCAATGCTGTCCAGCGTACGCGTAGTAGTAAGCGTAACAATACGCTCGGCTGCCACTCTGCACATTTTTCTTTCATCGCGCTCTCCCTCTTCAGCTCCTTTTGACGGTCTAGTCACAGTGACCGTGTGTATATTTATTGTACCTAGCGTACGCGTGGCCTTGGTCGAGGTGCTGGTTTGCACTGCTGTGCAGGATTCCAGCGCTTTATCGAGACTCGGAGGTCTGTCTCCGCTTCTCCTCTGTTGTGGTACAGATCCTTGACCTACTTCCTTTTTCTTTATTCTCCTCCGGCATTCTTTCCACGAGTGCCCTTTTAACTTGCAGTAGGTGCATACTATTTCCAACTGATTGATGCCTCTCGATTGGTTGGGAGCGGGCAGGCTCAATCGGCCTGATCGGCGGGTGCAATCCCGCGCCATATGCCCGCGGTTTCCACAGTTATAACAAGCCTTTCCGTTGGGCTGAGCGGGTAACGACCTTCTCTGACTTCCTTGAGTCTTCTTTGCTGCTCCATTTGGGTGCGTCTCGTTACTTATTTCTACAGCCGCATTTATTGCCTCATGCAGGGTAGCACAGTTCCGCGATCGCACCAGGATTTGTACTTGGCCGTGCAACCCATCCACAAATACTGTCAGAGCAGATTTCCGCGTTATCCATTCCACAAACCGGGCCTGTTCATCGGTGCAAACCTCCTCGCAGATTTTTCCCACCACTTCCGTGGTGATTTGTTCCACTCGGGTCGCATATGCGGTGACATCCTCGTTCTGTTCTTGTTTCATGGAATGGAATTCCATTTGCATAGCTGACAGAGATCTTTGGCGTCGAAAAAACGATTCAAGCTCCGCTTTTAATTGCTCCAGAGTGTTGATGTTCTGGAACCTCAGCTCCTCGGCCGCTCTTCCTTCAATACTGGCACTAAGTATTAAAGCGAGGAGAGTACGTTTTTCTTACGCCTTTATTCTTGAGAATACCGTGTCGCACGAGCGTAGAAATGCGCCGAGTTTACCCGGATCGCTTCCATCAAAATACTTGATGAATTGGATTCCCAGGGCAAGCTCGAGCGGTTTCGAATCTTCACCACCGTCATATTAGAGTCCGCCGCCCTGAGGGTCACCTGAGGGCTCTCCTCCGAATCCTCGATGAGGAGGGTTTCCTCTAGGGTCTTCTGGGGGTCCTAGTCCTTGACTTCTTCTCGGCGGTACTGGTGGTCGTTTTGGCGGCTCCTCTGGGGGCCCTCCAGGCGGATCACCGGACACTCTTCTTGGTGAAGGTGTCGGGGGTTTTGCTGGAGTTTCTTTGCCTCTTTGTTTCTTTTCCTTGGCAACCACTTTCATGCGTTCCTCGAACCGTGTCTGTAGGTTGCTTATGAGTTCCAATTGAATTTTTAACTGACCAGCTTGGTCATGCACAGTTAGTGTCAGATCTTCAGGCTCATCTTCCTCATCCTTCGATGACGTGGTATTAATTCCACGGTGGGGTGTTTCTAGACGACCTTGAGCGCTGTTCCGAGAGGCAGCATTCCATGGCGGTGGTGCTGGTAACTCGTAGGGCTCTTCTTCCATTCGGTCGTCCCTCCGTGTCGTTCCCCTAGCGGTGCTCTTAGGGATAGCTCCTCTACCATTTCCTGGAGTTTTGGATTTGGTTTTGGCCCGTTCCAGGGCTCCCCTTTGTCCTTCCAGACCGGTGTCTCGGAGCATCCTTTCTAGCTCGGCATCGATATCTGGTGTGGCAATGGCTTTAGCGCCCTCGCCCTTGGATTCCTCTTCTTGATCCATGTATGTGGCTTCACCGAATGAGGTTCCTCTTCCTATGGTGATGCTGAACTCCTTTACTAAACCCTCTGCTATGCGGGCCTCTTCCGTGCCGGGAGTTCCGCCGGTCGGCGAAATCTTCCTAAGGGCGCGTTGCGTCCTCAAGGTGATGTCGCCTACCGCTTCCTCTAAGCCGGTGGTGATATCAACACCGTCGGCGTGTATTGTCGTGTCCACGGAGCTCGCTCTCCGCCGCTGTCGATCTTGGTCTTCTCGCGGCATGTGATGCGATGACTCAGCAACGATTAAATTTTAATTTTATCGCGAATAGGGCAGTTTTTATTTTTTGTTATTTTCCCTTTTCCGAAAGGGGTTTTAATTATATGTAGACAGATAGATTTTTTAATTATGATGGACAGTGGTTGGTGTTAGCCTGGCCTCCTGCCTTTCGCGAATTAATACCGCAAATCCTTGCAAGTTGCTACAAACTTGCAACGATTTCCGGAAAGGGTATCGATTTTTTTAACGAGAGATCTGGGCTCGCGGGCTCAGTCCCACGGATTTAATGCCTTAATCTCTAAAAATTGTTTAACCCGTTTTTCTGGCTCGGACTAATAGACTCATGCAGAAATAAAATTTTTTGGCAACCGCCACTTACAGTTTCCAGAACCCTTCCATGGTGCAGCTGGACTTCGAGGTTGTCGTCTCCGTTGTCGTGTTGACCTTGACGTTGTTCCCCGTCTGCGTTGTCACGTTGGCCTTGCTGGTCGATTAGTACGCCCTTCCTGGCGTAGTCGATCCTTTGGTTGGACGTTCGTCCCTCAGTTGGCTGGACGTTCGTCCTTCGGTTGGCTGGACTTTCGTCCTTCGGTTGGCTCCTCGTCAGTGGTACCTGACTGACGTCTTCTTCAACGATTCACGACCGCGTGTGAATCGCCCCAAGTCGTTTACCCCAACGATTTGAAGTCGGGTTTGACTCTGGGTTTTTTCTTGTGTACTTTACTTTTCGGGGTTCACTTACGGTGGATCCCACCGCTGCCACCAAAATGTTGTGCCCGAAATTGAGACGAGTGATCAATTCGTCTATTTTCCGGCTGTTTAAGAAATAGTATTTGGGATCGGACCGATTTAAGAACTGGAGTCCACGCGATTCCCGATAGTAAAACAAGGTTTATTGATTTGGTAAAATTACAATTGATTTCTTATGATCGTAGTTATGCTAATTACGATGGCAACGAGCCCAACCGAACGTTACTGTGATTTTCTCATGACTGACTAAATCGAGAGCCGATTTAGTCCGCTCGACCCGCGATTGCTGGGTCGGCATAATTGAATGTTGACTCAGCTTCGAGTGCATTGACATGCTCGCATGCTCGAAGCTGGTGGCGAAAATGATTGCTGTTGGAATCATTTTCGCAACGGCAATGAATTCCAACGACATATTAACTTAAATCTTTAAATGGAAAATCTGGGGTACTACAATTGTTCGATCAGAAATTCTTGATCCGGCAACCGAGACGAAAACGGGATCATCGAAGTTATTTAAAAAATTTCGACTTCTAAGCGATGCCATCGTTCTCAAGTGGCTTATGGCAACCAGAAAAAAGGGGTTATGATTATATTTTCGACGATTTAAAAAAATCCATTTTTCGGTCGTTTGGTCGAGCAGAAATCAAAGATCCGGCGACCGAGCCGAAAACGGGATCATCGAAAATTTTTTGAAAATTTCGACTTCTAAGCGATGCCATCGTTCTAAACTGGCATATAGCAGCCAGAAAACTGGGGTTATGTGTATATTTCCGACGATTTAAAAAAATCTATTTTCCGGTCGTTTGGTCGAGCAGAAATCAAAGATCCGGCGACCGAGCCGAAAACGGGATCATCGAAAATTTTTTGAAAATTTCGACTTTTAAGCTATGCCATCGTTCTCAAGTGGCATATGGCAGCCAGAGAACAGGGTTTATGTGCTATAACCGGCTTCCCCTTTATTAACGGTGGGGGAAGGGTTGAGTGATAAAAATAGCAAAAAAAAAAAATACTAGCAGTATCAATGATTTATTAAACAAAATATATATAAGGGGTTACTCTGGGCGCCAGCTACGTATCGTGTAGCAAACGGAATATTACCGGTCACTTGGCCCGGTAATATCACAAAAAAAAATAATAGAAAACAATAAATCGTAATAATAGGGAAACGTGTCTAGGGACAGAGGGACGAGAGGTCTCAGGGGTGAATTTCCGAACTCGTCGGCTTTTTATTTATTACCTCGGTCGTTACAAGAAAAAGAAAAGGGCGATAATAAAACGATTTTTCGGGCGGAAAAGAAAAGTAGAGAAAAAGGGGGGCGGGTGAAGTATGGGGAGACTGGATCGGAACCGTAATTACGGAAAATTGGGCTTTCATTTCAGGCGGCGGGAGGGGGGGCTCGTAATAATTGCACGATTCAGAAAACTTCAACAACGGAACGATCTCGGAACTTAACAATAATTCCGCACAAGAAAACCACCACTCACTGATGACGCATAAGGTGTGAACGACACCTGCGATGGCGGCGGGCACGTGGGGAGGAAACGCGGGTGCGAAATATCACGGGGTTCGTAATATAGAGGGTTTATCACACACTAACTGGAACTAGGTGAAGGAAGTACTCAACTACTCACCCTTTTCACAATTCCACGTTGCAAATATCTCTTCAACTCTTGAACACTCACAAAATGCTCGTTACTGAATTCAATGGCGTCGTTCTTTGGACATAGCTCAGCTGAACTGACAGGCCGGCCGGCGTCTTCTTCATTGGAGCCTCGCGTCGCAGTTGATTGGCTCCCGCGGATGTCCCTAGCGCAGTGATGCCAGACGGGCGAGAAAAGTACCTCGGCGGGATTTTTCACCCCCCACTCTGCCGCCTGCGGGACAATTCCCGCGGCCCGCACCGTAGCGCGATTTCCCCCACCCGCGCGCCGCTGCTCGGTAGTGGCCGTTAGCGCGGTAGGCCACGCCCACCGGTTGCTCGCCGTGCGCTATTATTTCTATTATGCTATCGTCCTCTGAACATTAAAAAAATTTAACAAATAAAATAAAAATTAATGTTTATTTTTTTTTATCGATCTGGTACTGCATAAATTTTTATTTATAAATAAAAGAACAATTCACCTCGGATCGAACTAACGACCTTACGATTATGAGTCACGAGCTCTGCTGTTGTGAGGTTTTTCTGAGGATCCACAAATCATGATATGAATTCAAAAAAGTTTTAAGTAAAAAAAAAAATATTTAAGTTTTAATTCATATACAGAATCCGAGAAAATATCATGGCTAAAATTGAACGGTGGCGTCGCCGGAAAAGCAATTATTTTCGATAATTATGCCGTAAAATTTGGGTTTAGAATTTCAGTTGGATTTCGGTTAATTTTTTTTTCTTGTAGATCATGACATTCCGCAAATTTTATTTATTCAGAGACCTTAATAGAATGAATCATTCCCAAGATATAGCTACTTGAGTAAGAAATTGGAAAAAGATTAATATCTCGCTATTTGATGTTTTTTCAGTTTTTTACTCAAGTAGCTACATCTTGAGAATGATTCTTAGTATTGAGATCTCGGAATAACCAAAATTTGCGGAATGTCATGAACTGCAAGAAAAAAAAATTCACCGGAATCCAACTGACATTCTAAACCTAAATTTTACGGCATAATTATCGAAAATATTTGTTTTTCGGGCGACGCCACCGTTCAATTTTAGCCATGATATTTTCTTGAATTCTGTATGTGAATTAAAACTTTCAACAATTTTTTTACTTAAAACTTTTTTTAATTCATATATTGAACATTCAATAAGCCATACATTTGTGAATCCTCATAAGAAGACCAGTAACGCAGCGGCAGAGCTCGTGACTCGTAATCATGAGGTTGTCTGTTCGATCCGAGGTGAATATATTGTTTATAAAAAAAATTATGATGTACCCGATCGATAAAAAAAATAAACATCAATTTTTATTCTGTTTGTTACATTTTTTTAATGTTCAGAGAACAATAGCATATGAAAAATAATAGCGTATGCCGAACGACCGAGAGGCGTGGCCTACCGCTACAAGTCCGTGCCTGCTACGGCGCACGGGAGAGGGAAGCCGCCGGGTGGGGGTAGCCGAGGGACTTTTCTGCGGGAGCGCCTGGCATCACTGCCCTAGCGGGCTCGGCGAATGGAAGGCCGCGCGCCTGGAGATAGGCTGGTGGGTCAAGCGTAGCAGGCGTCGACGGCGGTGCAGGGACGCGCTAGTCGTGCGAGTCCCCTCTGCCTACGCTTTTGCCCACGGGCTTCAACCCCGGCAGAAAGGGCCGTTGTACGCCGGGTTCATCTCCCGGCCGGCGCCACATTCAACCTTGCTCCATTCATTCATCCATTATATGAATGGATGAATGGAATAGGCCGAATATGTAGTATGGAGCTTTGCGCGCTCCGTCGAAGTTAATACGTTGGTCGTAGATATAAGACTAACTAACTTAACTAACTAAATCCTGCTCTTATATACTAATTTGGATAGGTTGATTCGAGCGTGGGGGAATCATAAATTTGATAGAAGATCGTAAACAATGAATATAAGTAAACTATTTATGGGACTGTTTGAGGCTCATGTAATTACCCGGTAGCTCGAAAAAAGTGTTTATCAATTCTAGTATTCGATTTTATATCTCACATTCTTGGGAGGTACGAACTGAGGATTTATGGCACGCCCGTCGTCCGGTGCCATGTGTCATAATCTAGCGGGGGTCCACTTGGGTTCGGAAAAGCATTAGGGTCAACGGTCGTGATGCGGCGCTCGTGCGCTTTAGTTAAGGCGTTGTGTCGGGTGCGGGCGTTAGGCTTTAAAAACAAGTGCGTGTAAGGCTACGACGTAACAGGGGCATATGGCAACCAGAAAACGAGGGTTATGTGTATATTTTCGACGATTTTGATAAAATCCATTTTTCGGTCGTTTGGTCGAGCAGAAACCCTAGATCCGGCGACCGAGCCGAAAACGGGATTGTCGAAGTTTTTTTTTTAAATTTCGACTTCTAAGCTATGCCATCTTTCTCAATTTGCATATGGCAGCCAGAAAACGAAGGTTATGTGTACATTTTCGACCATTTGAAAAAAATCCATTTTTTGGTCATTTGGTCGAGGAGAAGACCTTGATTCGGCGAGCGGGACGGAAACTGCCGAAAACGGGATCACGGAAGTTTATTTTCGAGAATTTTGACTTCTAAGCTATGCCATCGTTCTCAAGTGATATATGGCAGGCAGAAAACTGGGGTTATGTGTATATTTACGACGATTCTGAAAGAATCAATTTTTCGGTCGTTTGGTCGAGCAGAAATCCTAGATCCGGCGACCGAGCCGAAAACGGGATAACGGAAGTTTATATTCGAGAATTTCGATTTCTAAGATATGCCATCGTTCTCAAGTGGCATATGGCAGCCAGAAAACAGGGGTTATGTGTATATTTACGACGATTCTGAAATAATCCATTTTTCGGTCGTTTGGTCGAGCAGAAATCATAGATCCGTCGACCGAGCCGAAGACGGGATCATCGAAAATTTTTTGAAAATTTCGACTTCTAAGCGATGCCATCGTTCTGAAGTGGCATATGGCAGCCAGAAAACTGGGGTTATATGTATATTTTCGACGATTTTGAAAAAATCCATTTTTCGGTCGTTTGGTCGAGCAGAAATCCAAGATCCGGCGACCGAGCCGAAATCGGGATCGTCGAAGTTTTTTTGAAAATTTCGACTTTTAAGCTATGCCATCGTTCTCAAGTGGCATATGGCAGCCAGAAAATAGGGGTTATGTGTATGTTTACGACGATTCTGAAAAAATCCATTTTTCGGTCGTTTGGTCGAGCAGAAATCCTTGATCCGGCGAGCGGGACGGAAACTGCCGAAAACGGAATCGTCGAAGTTTCTTTTGTTAATTTCGACTTCTAAGCTATGCCATCGTTCTCAAGTGACATATGCCAGCGAGAAAACAGGGGTTATGTGTATATTTACGACGATTCTGATAAAATCCATTTTTCGGTCGTTTGGTCGAGCAGAAAGCCAAGATCCGGTGACCGAGCAGAAAACCGCATCACCGAAGTTTTTTTGAATATTTCGACTTCTAAGCTATGCCATCGGTCTAAAGTGGCATATGGCAGCCGGAAAACGAGGGTTATGTGTATATTTTCGACGATTTTGATAAAATCTATTTTTCGGTCGTTTGGTCGAGCAGAAATCCTAGATCCGGCGACTGAGCCGAAAACGGGATTGTCGAAGTTTCTTTTTCAAATTTCGACTTCGAAGCTATGCCATCGCTCTCAATTGGCATAGGGCAGCCAGAAAATAGGGATTATGTGTATATTTACGACGATTCTGAAAAAATCCATTTTTCGGTCGTTTGGTCGAGCAGAAATCCTTGATCCGGCGAGCGGGACGGAAACTGCCGAAAACGGGATCACGGAAGTTTATTTTCGAGAATTTTGACTTCAAAGCTATGCCATCGTTCGCAAGTGGCATATGGCAGCCAGAAAACGAAGGTTATGTGTATATTTTCGACGATTTGAAAAAAATCCATTTTTCGGTGGTTTGGTCGAGCAGGAATCCTAGATCCGGCGATCGAGCCGAAAACGGGATCGTCGAAAGTTTTTTTGAAAATTTCGACGGCTAAGCTATGCCATCGTTCTCAAGGGGCATATTGCACCCAGAAAACAGGGGTTATCTGCATATTTTCGACGATTAAAAAAAAAACTTTTTTCGGTCGTTTGGTGGGGTAGAGAACCTAGGTCCGGCGACCGAGCCGAAAAAGGGATCGGCGGAGTTTTTTTCAAAATTTCGACTTCTAAGCATTGCCATCGTTCTCAAGTGGCATATTGCACCCAGAAAACAGGGGTTATGTGCATATTTTCGACGATTTTGAAAAAATCCATTTTTCAGTCGTTTGGTCGAGCATAAATCCTTGATCCGGCGACCGGGACGGAAACTGCCGAAAACGGGATCGCAGAAGTTTATTTTTGAGAACTTCGACTTTTAAGCTATGCCATCGTTCTCAAGTGGCATATTGCACCCAGAAAACAGGGGATGTGTGCATATTTTCGACGATTCTGAAAAAATACATTCTTCTGTCGTTTGGTCGAGCAGAAATCCTAGATCCGGCGACCGAGCCGAAAACGGGATTATCGAAATTTTTTAAAAATATTTCGACTTCTAAGCTATGCCATCGTTCTCAAGTGGCACATGGCAGTCAGATAACAGGCGTTATGTGTATATTTTCGACGATTTTGACAAAATCCTTTTTTCGGTCGTTCGGTTGACCAGAAATCCTAGATCCGGGGAGTGGGACGGAAACTACCGCAAACGGGATCACGGAAGTTTATTTTCGTGAATTTTGACTTCTAAGCTATGCCATCGTTCTCAAGCCGCATATGGCAGCGAGAAAACAGGGGTTATGTGTATATTTACGACGATTCTGAAAAAATCCATTTTTCGGTCGTTTGGTCGAGCAGAAATCTTTGATCCGGGGAGTGGGACGGAAACTACCGCAAACGGGATCACGGAAGTTTATTTTCGAGAATTTTGACTTCTAAGCTATGCCATAGTTCTCAAGTGGCATATATCAGCCAAAAATCGGATGTTATGTCTATATTTTCGACGATTTTGAAAACATCCATTTTCCGGTTGATTGTTCGATCAGAAATCCTTGTTCCGGCGACCGAGCCGAAAACGGGATCGCCGAAGCTTTTTCTTTTAAATTTCGACTTCTAAGCTATGCCATCGTTTTCAAATGGCATATGGCACCCAGAAAACCGGGGTTATGTGTATATTTTAGACAATTTTGAAAAATTCAATTTTTCGGTCGTTTGGTCGAGCAGAAATCCTAGATCCGGCGACCGAGGAGAAAACGGGATCGTCGAAATTTTTTTTGAAAATTTCGAATTCTAAGCTATGCCATCGTTCTCAAGTGGCATATCGCACCCAGAAAACAGGGGTTATGTTTATATTTTCGACGATTTAAAAAAAAAAACTTTTTTCGGTCGTTTGGTGGAGTAGAGAACCTAGGTCCGGCGACTGAGCCGAAAACGGGATCGGCGGAGTTTTATTGAAAATTTCGACTTCTAAGCATTGCCATCGTTCTCAAGTGGCATATTGCACCCAGAAAACAGGGGTTATGTGCATATTTTCGACGATTTTGAAAAAAAAAAAACACATTTTTCTGTCGTTTGGTCGAGCAGAATTCCTAGATCCGGCGACCGAGCCGGAAACGGGATAGTCGAAGTTTTTTTTTGAAATTTCGACTCGTAATCCATGCCTTCGTTCTCAAGATGCATATGGCACCTAGAAAACGGGGGTTATGTGCATATTTTCGACGATTTTGAAGAAATCCATATTTCGGTCGTTTGGTCGAGCATAAATCCTTGATCCGGCGAGCGGGACGGAAACTGCCGAAAACGGGATCGCAGAAGTTTATTTTTGAGAACTTCGACTTCTAAGCTATGCCATCGTTCTCAAGTAGCATATGGCAGCCAAAAAACAGGGGTTATGCGTTATTTCCGATGATTTTGAAAAAATCCATTATTCGGTCGTTTGGTCGAGCATAAATCCAAGATCGGGCGACTGAGCCGAAAACGGGATCGTCGAAGTTTTCTTGAAAATTTCGACTTCTAAGCGATGCCATCGTTCTCAAGTGGCAGATGGCAGCAGGAAATCGGGAGTTATGTGTTATAACCGGCTTCCCGGTAATTAAGGAACTGGGAAGGGGTCAGTGAGAAATAACAATAATTGCCCAAAAATAAGAATGGCAATAACAAAAGTTTATTAACAAAAAATAACAAAAGGTTTGGGCGCCAGCTACGTCACGTGTAGCAACCGTAATATTACTGGTCACTTGACCCAGTAATATCGTAACTAAAATAATACAAAGAACAAATGAAATTTACACGCGGCTAGGGTGGGGCAGAGGGACGAGGGGTCTCAGGGGGTGAATTCCCGAACTCGTCGGCTACTTAATAATTACCTCGGTCCGAAAACGGGGGGGGGGGGGGGGGGTGAAGCACGGGGGTATTCTATAATGGGGGGGGGAATGGCGCAAAAAGAAATTAAAGACTAGACATACGAGCAATAGTCGCGATAAACTGTCACACTACCTCGCACGCAAAATAATTATAATAATGGAAACAATTATGCACCGATCTCCACGCGGTGGCAGCCGGCCCTCTCGATACAAGACAATACAAATGGCGGTAATCAGAGGCGCCGGTCTCCACGTGGTGGCAGACGGTCTTCTTGATACAGCGATAATAAAGAAAATAATTCGGGAGATACGGGGCTGGGGGGGGGGGGGCAAAACGGGGACTAAAAATATTATAAAAGTTACTCACGCAAAATCTCTCACACTCAATCACTCACACAATCAAAACCAGCACCGGGGACAATACCCCCGGTCACTCTTTATCACACGCTCTCTTATCACAATCGGGTCGCGACGACGGCGGGGCTCGAAGTGCCGGGAAAATGTCGTCCGTCTTCTTCCTCGTTCTTTCGGGAGTCTTCGGGCATCCTCGGGAATCCTCGGCTTGAGAACACTACGTGCTTCGGCATTGATCGATGGATCGAGTGCGGCTGGTTAGTGGCGCTCGGGCGGTGCTGCGGCGGAACGGCGTAGCAGAGTTGGGCGGTGCGATCGCCGCGGGCGATTTGGATTGCCGCTGACGATCGTTAGAGTGAGTACACGCACGCAGTTGGGCGGCTAACTCCAACCTTTGTCCCCACGAGTGGAGGCTCCTCGTGTGACGCGGCGTGTACTCCTCAGCTGGTTGGCGTGGCAGATCCCCTCTCCGTCTCCAGCCCACACTCTCACCACGTCACTTTGCTTAGGCTGCCGTAGTGTCTCTCGTTGGTCCTTGATGCCTCGGCGATGTTGCAAATCTAATACGCATTCATACCAGGAGGGGGGGGGGGGGGGGGGGGGGGCAAAAAGGGGGAAGTCTTACACAAAATATCGCTAGTATTAATTATAAAAAAATAATTCTTAACAGTTATAAAATGTGGTGTGTGATGGCCTTCGAGCCGGCCGAGGGGGGAAAATATTGTAACGCTCCACCGTGTTACAAACTCCCCCCCGCTTAAACGAAAGTACGTCCTTGACGTATTGAGCATTCACACAATCACTCGGGGGCGCGGGGGCTCGATAAGTAGGCAAATGTGTCGGACAAGGGAGTTACGGGGGATGATATCGACAGGGGTCAGGTCAGGGGCGGGGTTCACAAAACCAATAAAGAAAATAAATACTTAAAAAATGTATTCGGCGATTGCCGACGATCCGTAGAATACTCGATAGCCTAACTAAAACAAAACTAAAATCTCGGGGTAGCAAAGAACGAAATAATTGGGGGTCTGTCGATACCAGGGGGTTATTGCCATGGTCCAAATTCCGGTGTGACATAATCGTCGGACTCGTCAGACACTACGGATTCTGAGCCGGCAATTATTCGGGCGATGGGGATGACTGGGGAACGGTGAAGTGTCATTTTTGGACCAAACGGGGTGGTTACTCGGACTGCTCACTGGAAAGGGTAGATCAAAAAGTGAAGGGAGGGTCCGTGGTGAACTTTGGGGACTTCCTGGACTCCAGGCAACTCGCGGGTGGTCTAGGGACCGCGGTTGCAATACTGGAGATGTCGGGAAAAAGGGGTGCGAATAGCGACGGGGTTGGGATCGCTCCAAGTCCCGCTTTCGCCAGCTTCTGGGCATTAGGGCTTGATGATGAAGCTGGTTAGGCGAAGGGACTCGTTGCGGGCTAACAGAGGGCTTTAAAAATTTCCGAAGGACTGGGACTTCCGGGCACGGGGCTGGGCATGGCACAGGATACGCCATGAGTGAGGGGATATTTTTAGTTGGCAAATTTGGTCGAGATTTTGGGCTACAATTCTGCGGGGGTGATCTCGAATGCTTTAAGGACTTCCTAGGGGGTTTTTGTGAGTTCAGTTCCCTCCTAGCGGACTCGACCGAACTAGAAGGGTTGTGGAGGGGAACGGGAGTTTCCGTGGGAGGAACTGAACACGGTACTAATGGGTCAGTCTGGGTTTTCCGACCTGTTGGAGTCCTGTGGGGGTTTCTTGGTGTGGGGATAGAACTCACTGGCGCGGAAAGACGGGCGAAGGGGTCATTTGCAATGGAGGGCGGCTTTATTTTGACAAAGTCGCTGTAGCTGGAATGTCTTTTTAATGCCGCAGACCTTATCTTTTTGGCGTTTTGGAGTCGGAAAATCCTCACACATTTGGTAAGCAATTTTTCTCCCTCTTCAGGACTTTTTCCAGCTACTTGGGACGCAACCTTCTGGGCTAAAGGTACGGGCTTTCGTTTTCGAATGGTACGGGGGCGCACGGGCGGATTCGAGATCAGGGCTTCGGATTCTTCAATGGGGGTGCAAGTTAACAGGGCTAGGGTTGAGGCAGACTCTAAGGGACTTTCTTCTCTCCTCAGTTCTTTCGGGGGTTCTGGGGAACCAATAACTGGTGGGGCATATTGCACTTGTCGAATCAATGAATTTAGTTTCGTTTGATTCCCAATCTCCTGGTTTAGAGGCAGACCGGAAACGAAACTATTGACGACTTCTTTTTGGATGTCAAAACAATGGCTGAGGTGGGGAAACTGCAGCTGCACTTGGTATCTGGTATACCGGTCGCGAGCTACCCTTTCTCCACCATCCAGACGGAGTCCGGCATGGTCCAACAAAGCCAGAACGTCGTTCATGTCAATCTTAGCCACCTGATCTCGAATAAAAACTATACGGGGGTCTTCAGGGGCATTAGGGGTAGGGGAAGGGCCTGAAGGGTTTGAAGGGGGTGAATTGATAGAAGGGGCGGGCTGGTTATACAACTGCAGAATCTCCGCAGTGCTGTAAACCCGATGGATATTGGGGTCGGGTACACGAGCTTCAATTGGGGGCATCATGATAACAAATCCGAAACAAAGGTTAAAGGAAATAAACGGGAGAAATAGTAGAAAACACAGGGGGGCTTAACTCAAAACTTGAGAGTCGAAACGACAGTTTCAAGACTCTGTAGAAAAATAAATAAAAAACTGAAATCGGAAAATAACGATGCAAAACCAAAAATGAAATTCACAGGAGGAAACTCGAAAACACAAAAAAAATTCTAAAATCGAATCTGAAAAGAGGCGGTTACTCAAAAACAAAAATAATCCAAAACTCGAAAATCGCAATTCAATGGGTCGGGGACTCAAAAATAAACAAAACCAAAACTCGAAAATTCGAGAGAGGGAAAAAAAAAAAAAAAGAAACAGAGGCCAATACAACGGGCAGGGGCTAAAGACTAATTTTTTCTTGCTAAACAAAGGCAAATTAAAGAAGAAAAACACGTCGGGTTTGGGGGGGGGTGGCGTATTACACTCAAAAGGGGCGAGTATATAGTTGAAGGCACAATCGCAAACTCCAAAACTAGTATATAAAAAAAAATAAAAACGGTGAAAAGAAAAAAAAAACACAAAGGGGCAAATAATACTGACGGGCAAAAAAATAAAAATAAAATAAATCCAAAGGCAAAAAGTTGGGTATCGGGGCAGCGTATTATTGCGTGAAAGGGAAAAAAAAATCAAACGTAGTAATATCACGGGGGGTAGACGGGGGAGTAAATACCGAGGTGAGCACTGCCAAAACAAAAAAAAAAATTAATAAGTCTCGAGCGCAGGTCTGGCTGCGGACGAACTCTTTTTCGGGCCCCACGTTGGGCGCCAATTTATAACCGGCTTCCCGGTAATTAAGGAACTGGGAAGGGGTCAGTGAGAAATAACAATAATTGCCCAAAAATAAGAATGGCAATAACAAAAGTTTATTAACAAAAAATAACAAAAGGTTTGGGCGCCAGCTACGTCACGTGTAGCAACCGTAATATTACTGGTCACTTGACCCAGTAATATCGTAACTAAAATAATACAAAGAACAAATGAAATTTACACGCGGCTAGGGTGGGGCAGAGGGACGAGGGGTCTCAGGGGGTGAATTCCCGAACTCGTCGGCTACTTAATAATTACCTCGGTCCGAAAACGGGCGGGGGGGGGGGGTGAAGCACGGGGGTATTCTATAATGGGGGGGGGGAATGGCGCAAAAAGAAATTAAAGACTAGACATACGAGCAATAGTCGCGATAAACCGTCACACTACCTCGCACGCAAAATAATTATAATAATGGAAACAATTATGCACCGATCTCCACGCGGTGGCAGCCGGCCCTCTCGATACAAGACAATACAAATGGCGGTAATCAGAGGCGCCGGTCTCCACGTGGTGGCAGACGGTCTTCTTGATATAGCGATAATAAAGAAAATAATTCGGGAGATACGGGGCTGGGGGGGGGGGGGGGGGGCAAAACGGGGACTAAAAATATTATAAAAGTTACTCACGCAAAATCTCTCACACTCAATCACTCACACAATCAAAAGCAGCACCGGGGACAATACCCCCGGTCACTCTTTATCACACGCTCTCTTATCACAATCGGGTCGCGACGACGGCGGGGCTCGAAGTGCCGGGAAAATGTCGTCCGTCTTCTTCCTCGTTCTTTCGGGAGTCTTCGGGCATCCTCGGGAATCCTCGGCTTGAGAACACTACGTGCTTCGGCATTGATCGATGGATCGAGTGCGGCTGGTTAGTGGCGCTCGGGCGGTGCTGCGGCGGAACGGCGTAGCAGAGTTGGGCGGTGCGATCGCCGCGGGCGATTTGGATTGCCGCTGACGATCGTTAGAGTGAGTACACGCACGCAGTTGGGCGGCTAACTCCAACCTTTGTCCCCACGAGTGGAGGCTCCTCGTGTGACGCGGCGTGTACTCCTCAGCTGGTTGGCGTGGCAGATCCCCTCTCCGTCTCCAGCCCACACTCTCACCACGTCACTTTGCTTAGGCTGCCGTAGTGTCTCTCGTTGGTCCTTGATGCCTCGGCGATGTTGCAAATCTAATACGCATTCATACCAGGAGGGGGGGGGGGGGGGGCAAAAAGGGGGAAGTCTTACACAAAATATCGCTAGTATTAATTATAAAAAAATAATTCTTCTCTTCTAACTCTAAAAACAGTTATAAAATGTGGTGTGTGATGGCCTTCGAGCCGGCCGAGGGGGGAAAATATTGTAACGCTCCACCGTGTTACAGTGTATATTTTCGACGATTTGGAAAAAATCCGTTTTTCGGTCGTTTGGTCGTGCAGAAATCCTAGATCCGGCGACCGAGCCGAAAACGAGATTATCGAAGTTTTTTAAAAATATTTCGACTTCCAAGCTATGCCATCGTTCTCAAGTGGCACATGGCAGTCAGAAAACAGGCGTTAGGTGTATATTTTCGCCGACTTTGAAAAAATCCATTTTTCGGTCGTTCGGTCGACCAGAAATCCTAGATCCGGCGACCGAGCCGAAAACGGGATTCCCGAAGCTTTTTCTTTCAAATTTCGACTTCTAAGCTATGCCATCGTTCTCAAGTGGCATATGGCAGCCGGAATAAGGGGGTTATGTGTATATTTTCGACGATGTAGAAAAATTCGATTTTTCGGTCGTTTGGTCGAGCAGGAATCCTGGATCCGGCGATCGAGCCGAAAACGGGATCATCGATGTCGCAGAAACGCTCGGAATCCTTGATCTTTCGATTTCGCTGAAATGCGACGTATCAATCGATACAGAACTGCGATAACAGTTTTATCGTATTGAGAGTTTGGCGATGCATAAAATGAAGAATTTTGACACCCGTACACCCAGCCAAACTCTCAGAAACGGCGGGAATCCTCGATCTTTCGATTTCGCTAAGCTTCGACGTATCAATCGCCGCAGAACTGCGATATTAGTTTTATCGTATTGAGAGTGTGCAGTTGCATGAAACAAAGATTTTTGACACCCGTACACCCCGCCAATGTCGCAGAAACACTCCGAATCTTCGATCTTTCGATTTCGCTAAGATTCGACGTATCAATCGCCGCAGAACTGTAATACTAGTTTTATCCTATTGAGAATGTGTAGTTGCATAAAATGGAGGCTTCTGACGCCGGTACACCCAGCCAAACTCTTACAAACGACGGGAATCCGCGATCTTTCGATTTCGCTAAGCTTCGACGTATCAATCGCTGCAGCACCACGATACCAGTTTTATCGTATTGAGAATGTGTAGTTGCATATAGGAAAGGCTTTTGACACCCGTACACCCCGCGACAGTCGCAGAAGCGCTCGGAATCCTCGATCTTTCGATTTCGCTATGATGCGACGTATCAATCGATACAGAACTGCGATACCAGTTTTATCGTATTGAGAGTGTGTAGTTACATAGAATGAAAGATTTTGAAACCCGTACAGCCAGCCAAAATCTCAGAATCGGCGAGAATCCTCTATCTCTCGATTCCGCTAAGCATCGACGTATCAATCGCTGCAGAACTGCGATACCAGTTTTATCGTATTGAGAGTGTGTAGTTGCATGAAATAAAGAATTTTGACATCCGTACACCCAGCCAAACTCTCAGAAACGCCGGGAATCCTCGACCTCTCGATTTCGCTAAGCATCGATGTATCATTCGCTGCAGCAGCACGATACGCGTTTTATCGTATTGTAAGTGTGTAGTTACATGAAATAAAGAATTTTGACATCTGTACACCCAGCCAAACACTAAGAAACGCCGGGAATCCTCGATCTCTCGATGTCGCTAAGCATCGACGTATCAATCGCTGCAGCACCACGATACCAGTTTTATCGTATTGAAAATGTGTAGTTGCATAAAGTAAAGGCTTTTGACACCCGTACACACCGCGAATGTCGCAGAAACGCTCGGAATCCTCGGTCTTTCGATTTCGCTATAATCCGACGTATCAATCGCTGCAGTACCACGATACCAGTTTTATCGTATTGAGAATGTGTAGTTGCATGAAACAAAGAATTTTGACTCCCGTACACCCCGCGAGTGTCGCATAAACGCTCGGAATCCTCGGTCTTTCGATTTCGCTATGATCCGACGTATCAATTGCTGCCGAACTGCAATACTAGTTGTATCGTATTGAGAATGTGTAGTTGCATAAAATGAAGGCTTTTGACACCGGTACACCCAGTCAAACTCTTAGAAACGGCGGGAATCCGCTATCTTTCGATTTCGCTATGCTTCGACGTATCAATCGCTGCAGCACCACGATACCAGTTTTATCGTATTGAGAGTGTGTAGTTGCATCAAGTAAAGGCTTTTGACACCCGTACACCCCGCGAATGTCGCATAAACGCTCGGAATCCTCGGTCTTTCGATTTCGCTATGATCCGACGTATCAATCAATACAATCAATTGAGAATGTGTAGTTGCATAATGTAAAGGCTTTTGACACCCGTACACCCAGCCAAACTCTTAGAAACGGTCGGAATCCGCGATCTCTCGATTTCGTTAAGCTTCGAAGTTTCAATCGCCGCAGAACTGCGATACCAGTTTCATCGTATTGAGAGTGTGAAGTTGCATGAAACAAAGAATTTTGACACCCGTACACCCCGCAAATGTCGCAGAAACACGCGGAATCCTCGATTTTCCGATTTCGCTAAGATTCGACGTATCAATCGCTTTAGAACTGCAATACTCGTTTAATCGTATTGAGAATGTGTAGTTGCATAAAATGAAGGCTTTTGATACCCGTACACCCAGCCAAACTCTTAGAAACGACGGGGATCCGCGATCTCTCGATTTCGTTAAGCTTCGACGTATCAATCGCTGCATCACCACGATACCAGTTTTATCGGATTGAGAATGTGTAGTTGCATATAGTAAAGGCTTTTGACACCCGTACGACCCGCGAAAGTCGCAGAAACTCTCGGAATCCTCGATCTTTCGATTTCGCTAAGATGCGACGTATCAATCGATACAGAACTGCGACTCCAGTTTTATCGTATTGAGAGTATGTAGTTGCATAAAATGAAGAATTTTGACACCCGTACACCCCGCGAATGTCGCAGAAACACTCGGAATCCTCGATCTTTCGATTTCGATAAGATTCGACGTATCAATCGCTGCAGAACTGCAATACTAGTTTTATCGTATTGAGAATGTGTAGTTGCATAAAATGAAGGCTTTTGACACCGGTACACCCAGCCAAACTCTTAGAAACAGCGGGAATCCGCGATCTTTCGATTTCGCTAAGCTTCGACGTATCAATCGCTGCAGCACCACGATAGCAGTTTTATCGTATTGAAAATGTGTAGTTGCATATAGGAAAGGCTTTTGACACCCGTACACCCCACGAATGTCGCAGAAACACCCGGAATCCTCGATCTTTCGATTTCGCTAAGATGCGGCAGATCAATCGCTGCAGAACTGCAATACTAGTTTTATCGTATTGAGAATGTGTAGTTTCATAATGTAAAGGCTTTTGACACCCGTACACCCCGCGAATGTCGCAGAAACGCTCGGAATCCTCGGTCTTTCGATTTCGCTAAGTTGCGACGTATCAATCGATACAGAACTGCGATACCAGTTTTATCGTATTGAGAGTGTGTAGTTGCAAAAAATGAAGAATTTTGACACCCGTACAGCCAGCCAAACCCTCAGAAACGGCGGGAATCCGCGATCTCTCAATTCCGCTAAGCTTCGACGTATCAATCGCTGCAGAACTGCAATACTAGTTTTATCGTATTGAGAATGTGTAGTTGCATAAATTGAAGGCTTTTGACACCGGTACTCCCAGCCAAACTTTTAGAAACGGCGGGAATCCGTCGAGTGATGGAACGAGAAAAACGTGGATATGGGACGAGGTGGTATTGCGATGAGACCAGGAGAAAGAGGAAGAGGAGAAGATGAAGAAGAAGAAGAAGAAGAAGAAGAAGCGGAGGAAGAAGAATAAAACAGTCTGAGGAAAGAGCCCGACAGGATGACGCTGATCAATCTCTCGCTTTCGACTTTCGTCCGACTCCGATCCACCCTTATTTCTTTCTGCCTTTTTTCCTTTGCTCTATTTCGCATCTTCCCTCCTCCACGTTTCTTTTTTATCTGTTCATTATCTATATTCGTTCTCTTGGATAAATAATACCTGTATTTGCTTCGGATTTTCTTCTTATTTTTGTGTACGAAACTGATAGTCAAATTTTATTAAAATAGATCTCCTCGGACGCGGAGAACGGGAAGGCCATGCCTTCGGGCTGTGTCAGTTACGTTCACCTTTTGTCTAGCGACTCTAAGCATTATTCCTCAGTTCGCTCACTCTCATTCGAATACATCAATCGCTCTTCAGATATGTGAAAGTCCAGGGCCTCGCAGTGCACTTTGACATCCCGGTGTATACGGTTTTGTGAGTTATACTAAAAAATCTGGGTGCGAAGATCACACGATTTTGTGAGATATTTCATAGACATTTAGACGGAGAAACGTTTAGGTACTCTTCTACATCAACGACTCGTGTCTTTACTTTTTTGTAATCAAACAATTCAACGTTGAGAAATTTTTTTTTCGTACATATTTCTCAGTACTTTATATATCTAGTCAATATTTCGAGGATGCGCAGCAAATTGTTCAGTTATTTTTATATTTCATTCGCTTTGATAAAAATATTGTAAATAAAATCCGCCATCAATTTCATATTTTGAGTATGTACGGCAAATTGTTCATATTTCATCCGTTTTGGTTAAATATTGGTGAAGAAAATCCGCGTTACCGCTCCCTCCGTGCATCCTTCTTCGGCAGGTCAACCGAAGAAACGTAAAGAGAAGTCTACGATTTTTTGGAGGGGCGCATGTAGTTCGTACCAAAAAGGCAATTTTACCAATTATTTCCGTCGTTTTGGGAAGGCTGCGGAGGGAAGAGAGTGTCGTGCGACAATCTCAGGTAGAGAATACCGGGTTGAACCCTTGGAGGGGAGAATAGGGCGTCGTGAGTCGGCCAACAGGTCAAGAGATCTACGGCGTCGAGCCTGACTTCATCGCTGTCGAAGAGTATCTATAACCAAGATACAGTACTAATATACTTCAGGTAGTCGACGGGGGGCGGTGACCGAAGGAAAAGGACAAAAGGGTTTGTTGCCTTGCGGCCGGTTACTTCCGATTGGTCGAGACGATCGCCGATCGGTGTCCTACAAATTGGCGTGTAACCGATGACCGACATGTCAGTCGACGAAACCAACTCGAACAGTGAACCTCGTCGTGCGTCGGCAAGACTTAAGAATCTAGAAGACTCCAACGTCTCGAAGAAGGTCTCAGGCGAGGCTCCGAAAGAGGAAGTCAAGGTCGATAGCAAAGGAAGAAACATCAGCGGAAAAAAGATGGCTCTCGTTCAATTTGGACATGCCAATGTCCTTCATTGTACAGAACGTCTTGTATCGACCGAGGAATCAATATATTCTCTGTCGCCTTCTAGTGTGGAGTCTGCAGTCTCAACCACAAGTTGGAATATCAACAACAATTTTCGCAGCAACAATTCACACGCGCCGCATCAGGTGCCGTACAGTGGATGGCAAAACATTGGACAAGTGCAAAGTACCGTTATCAACAACGAACAAGTTCGTCATTATGTGAGGCAACAACAACATCAAGGACAGCATCAAGGACAGCATCAAGGACAGCATCAAGGACAGCATCAAGGACAGCATCAAGGGCAGCATCAAGGACAGCATCAGGGACAACAGTACGGTCAAATTATTGGCAAGCAACAAGGCGACGTTGTTCAACAGTCCAATGGTCACAATGCTACTCCCAGCACGAGTCAAGGTTTGTGCAACACTCTATACATTTGTTTTCTCCTCTGATTGTGTTTCGGCGATTAGCTGCCAAAATAGTTGAGTAATCGACCGCTCTTCTGTTACCAAACATTTTTCTGGGAAACGCACGATTTATATAAACGAGTGCCTAAGTTTTGTGAAAGTCCACTAGAGTTAGGAATATTCGGTGGTAGCGAGGTCGAGTCATTTTCAGGTGTAAAAATTGAAATATTGCAAATTTTCGACAAGCATGAATGAAAACTTTTATAAATCGCTTAAATATTATTGTTTATACAGTTTGAGCTTCGACGTTGTCACGTAAATGTTAACTTTGGTACGTTGAACATAGTTTTCGTACTTCGGAAAAAATCTGGTATTTTTTATAGTAAAAAAAAACATATATTTTCTGACTCGCTAGAAATATAAAATGCGTTAAGGGGAGGTTCCTTTATAATTGACCGAATCTACACTAAGTTCAGGAATTAATTGTGGATAAAGAACAAAACGTAATACGGTGTTTTTTTTTAATCTCCATTTATCCTCCAATTCTAATAAAAAAAAGGTTTGAAGCATAAATAAAGATTTTAAAAAATACTAGCTTATTACGTCTTGTTGTTCATTCACAATTAATTCCTTAACTTAGTGTAATTCGCCGGTCAACTATAGAGGAACTTCCCCTTGATTGATAAAAGTAATTAATGAAGCAAGGAAATGTGGAATTCACAGAAATTATATTCGGCACTTTGCTAAAGTTTAAGTTTAAGTTCGTTACATATCAATACAAAATAGAAAACTTTTGCGAAAAAATTGCATTATTATTGGAGCGGTCAAGTTATTTTCAGGACACAAAATTGAACCATTGTCTTTTACAAAAAAAAAACAGACATGTAAAAACGATAAAAAATACCATGATCCATCGTATAGTTATTATTCCATAGTTAATTAATTATTGTTGTCAAATGTGACATGCTCAAAATCATTTTTCTCGAAAGAAAAAGAAAATTGGTTTTTTTGTTTCTGGCGTCTTTTTTGCAATTCCTGAAATTGAATCGAGATTGATGAACCGCAAAGTCGCTTTTGGCCCACTTTGACTTCGTTGGGGAAAGATTCTGAAACGAATAGCATAACTTCGATATATTAAATATTGTGGCACGGTACGTCCTGTCGAGTCGAAGGGATGATGGACTATCCACCACGGTCCAGCGTTGACAAGTTTATTGATCGCTTCTATACATTCTTGTATACGATAACACGGGCTATACAGTAATACAGAGTGCAGAGTTCACGAGCGATCCCACAAGTTTCCCAAGATCACCGTCGACGGGCCACCAGCACGTCGTCCTTAGAGTCCTAATAGTTCAGTCTGCACGTGATACATTGCAGCTCCCACTTCCTACTTGAAACAACCCCTAAACGCCTCGAGAACACCCTCGTTACCACACCGCGGCACAGCATCGGCTTACACTATGACTCTCCATCTCTTTCGAAAATCTCAAACCAGCGGTCTCACCATGCCTATATATAATGACTAACCTCTTCAGCGGCATCCCTCTTCGCGATCGATACTTTACTTAGGCTCAGCACTCCCGAGATTAAATTTGCAATGTGATTCAGACCCCAATACGAAATCTTTTTTTTTTTAAATCAAAGCTATAAAAGTTTAACATATTATAATACAATACCATTTAAACAATTATACACTGTGTAAAATTCCTGAAAATGTGCAGAAAGCTCTTTCACAGAAACTGGAACATGAATTTATTGAATGAAATTGGGGCACATTTTTGTCAAAACGTTATACAACAAGTCGTGGTGGTTTTATATAATTTAACTTTAATTTCATAACTTGAAAATTGAATTAAACATTCTTTTTTTGGATATGAAATTTTGGGTAATTAAATTTCCTCCTCGAATTCAGTAAATACACAGTAAATTAAATTTATATACAGTATATAAAATTTCCAAATATTTTTTACAGTGTAAATTCTCCAAAACCTTGTAGTGAATTAGAATGAATCCTCTTCTCGGTTATTTTTCTAACGATCCAAAAATCATTGTTATTGATTCTGAAATTATCAAATTTAGGTCAACGACTTGCGTCGATGCTCTAGAGAAATAGAAGCATGATACAGTGATGCCAGACGGGCGAGAAAAGTCCCTCGGCTGGATTTTTCACCCCCCACTCTGCCGCCTGCGGGACAAGTAAATCCCGCGGCCCGCACGGTCGCGCGACTTCCCCCACCCGCGCGACGCTGCTCGGTAGTGGCTGTTAGCGCGGTAGGCCACGCCCACCGGTCGCTCGCCGTGCGCTATTATTTCTATTATGCTATTGTTCTCTGAACATTAAAAAAATTTAACAAATAGAATAAAAATTAATGTTTATTTTTTTTATCGATCCGGTACAGCATAAATTTTTATTTATAAAAAAAAGAACAATTCACCTCGGATCGAACTAACGACCTCATGATTATGAGTCACGAGCTCTGCTGTTGCGAGGTTTTTCTGAGGATCCACAAATTATGATATGAATTCAAAAAGGTTTTAAGTAAAAAAAAAAATATTTAAGTTTTAATTCATATACAGAATCCGAGAAAATATCATGGCTAAAATTGAACGGTGGCGTCGCCGGAAAAGAAATTATTATCGATAATTATGCCTTAAAATTAGGGTTTAGAATTTCAGTTGGATATCGGTTAATTTTTTTTTCTTGTAGATCATGACATTCCGCAAATTTTGTTTATTCAGAGACCTTAATATCATTCCCAAGATATAGCTACTTGAGTAAAAAATTGGAAAAAGATTAATATCTCGCTATTTGATGTTTTTTCAGTTTTTTACTCAAGTAGCTACATCTTGAGAATGATTCTTAGTATTGAGATCTCGGAAAAACCGAAATTTGCGGAATGTCATGAACTGCAAGAAAAAAAAATTCACCGGAATCCAACTGACATTCTAAACCTAAATTTTACGGCATAATTATCGAAAATATTTGTTTTTCGGGCGACGCCACCGTTCAATTTTAGCCATGATATTTTCTTGAATTCTGTATATGAATTAAAACTTTCAACAATTTTTTTACTTAAAACTTTTTTTAATTCATATATTGAACATTCAATAAGCCATACATTTGTGAATCCTCATAAGAAGACCGGTAACGCAGCGGCAGAGCTCGTGACTCGTAATCATGAGGTTGTCTGTTCGATCCGAGGTGAATATTTTGTTTATAAAAAAAATTATGATATACCCGATCGATAAAAAAAAATAAACATTAATTTTTATTCTGTTTGTTACATTTTTTTAATGTTCAGAGAACAATAGCATATGAAAAATAATAGCGTAAATAATAGCGTACGCCGAACGACCGAGAGGCGTGGCCTACCGCTACAAGTTCGTGCCTGCTACGGCGCGCGGGAGAGGGAAGCCGCCGGGTGGGGGAGCCGAGGGACTTTTCTGCGGGAGCGCCTGGCATCACTGGCATGATATACTTCGGCCACGATTTGATAAGAGATGATCGCGGTGTGTCGACAAAAACCTCGAGGCAATTTGAAAAGTAATGCGTTTCTTTCAGCACGTACATTTAGCTTATCTTGTACCTTCTCAGAGACATTCAAAGCAACCTTTTACCGCGTTTCATTGTCTCGAAAAATCTTCGAATTCAACACCGTGTTGAAATCGTGAAGACCAAATGTTTTTGGGAGCGCGGAAAAGCTTCATCGAATACTACCGCAGGCATGTAAATTTACGAGCAAGACAAAGCGGGTTAATCCAATATCATGCAGAAGTACTGGTACTATTTATGGCTTTGAGTGACCCAGCGGGAACCGTAGCTTTCTCGGTTGGCTACCCCGAACCCCTGCTGAGTGCGGAGCTCAGGACTCTCAACAAGTTATACGTTTTATGACACCGTCAGTGGGGCAAACAAGGTTTTTCCGGTCCCAGGTTAGCATTCATCCGTTCGTCGCTTCACCGATCGATGGTTATTAGTCAATAATGTATATGGTAACGACGTCACTATTGCTCCCTCACAATGTAATAAAACAAAACGAAAAATACCGAGTCAGGTAAACGTAGACCAACTTGTGACCTATTTTATTGCGTTAAGTAGTATTACCCCCATGGAAAAAAAATATATTACGAAATATTTTTGGAAGTATATTTTTCGATGTATCCAGTATATATATTGGATACATAGGAAATTCATATTATGTATTATATATATATATCCGAGATGTATAACTTTTTGCCGTGTTATATATTGCATGTATACATAAAAGATATATAATCAATATATTTGCAATACATTTGTTATATACAACAATATATATTATTTATATTTAGCATAAGTGGGAGATATATTGTTGATATATAATTTATGTTATGGCAATATGTAAATTATATATCTAGAATCTACAAAGATTGCCTCTCTAAATTTGAAAAAGTTGAAATCATTTTTTTTTCATTCCTAAAAATGGGAAATACATATATTTCGTCTCGAGGATTTTTTATTGAGAGTATTACATTGTTAGTATTAATGAATGCAGTGTAATATTTGGATATTTTGGAGAGAATTCTAATTTGTTTTATTTTTTAGGAGCCTTTAGATTAATGAAAATAACCGCTTCGATTGTCAAATATTCGCGGATATCAATAATAAATAAGAAAATAAATATAACACAAATAAACGTCGAGATTTTTACGGACAACATTTATTTCATAATAACAAATCTTTTTCATCAACCAATTTTAGAGTGTATTCGTGTATGACTTTTGATGATTTAACATCAAATTGTTCAAAAACATATCATTATAAAAATAGATATAAAAAAAAACATTCACAAATTAAATTCGCATAGATTTATACTTATCTTAATATTCCGTAGATTAAACAATTTTAAAAGAAAATAATCACGTCGATCTAGAGCACGTCTGCTCAACGCCACGCACGCAGGATGAGAGAGCGATCGATTTGCCTCGACGATCAGTATTGATTTTGCATGGGGAACATACGATTTACGGAAATTGCCGAAACCATACGAGTCCACAAGACCGGGCTCGAAGTGATTTGGGCGCGCTTAGCTTTGAAATATCAATCGAAATCATCACATTATCCCCCCTAATTTTGTATGACAAATCTGGGAGATATGGAATGCAAAATTATTTTAACGTTGTCATATTGGTTTATCTTGTCAAAACACATTCATCCATCCTCACTCATTCCTGGACTCCACCTCACAAAAGGTCTCGTCCTTGACTCCACCCCAATAAGGGTCTTGTCCTACTGTCTTAACCTAAAAAACATAACCTAAACATTATTGCTAAACCAATATGATGTTTCTCTTTGTTTTTGCAAGTGTGATATTGAGTTATTTCATTTAAATTTATTGTCTTTGTTTCAATTCTAATAAATTCAATATTGATTCTGATGTCAATTTATGCCTCCTATGGAAGCTACGTCATTCGTCTTAAAGTCAAATAACCCATAAACATGTATAGCGAGACTTATAAAATAGATTTCATTTATAGGCTTACAGCAAAGATTTATACATCTTTCCCTACTTCTTCCATCCAGGTCCTTCGAATAAATGAAAAAATATATGTGTGACTCTATCAGTGTTGCTTGAAAGATGTGGTACTTTCAACAACACCAAATCTCCAATTGCTAACGGAATGTCCGAAATCGATTTTTGTTGTCGCTTGCGTCTTTCGAAGTTTTCCCTCAATCTTTCATGAGCTATTGAAATTTTTAATTCGTGATGTTGTTTTTCCGGCGAAGGGAATTTGAAAAGCTCGTGAATTCTATCTTTCGGTACAATCCCCCAATGTAATTCATATGGCATGAATCCAGTACTACTGTGGGTAGTGAAATTTAATAACTCCTCCAATTTCGGTAAATGTTTTGCCCATCTCGTGTGTTGTTCTGCACAAAATGTTCTAAAAAATTTCCCTAATTCTCGCATGATTCGCTCGGTCGGATTAGATTGTGGGTGTCGAATGGATGAATAAATAATTTTAATGTCGTTGTTGGGTAATTGCTCTTTCTACAATTTCGAAGTAAATTGCGATCCGTTATCGGACAATATACGTTTCGGTTTAGCAATTTTTTGACAGTAATCATCGAAAATTTTGTTAACAACAATTTTTGCGGTGGTCTTTTTTACTGCGTACAATTGAACCAATTTTGAGAAAGCATCCATAACGACAAATATATATTGAACCCCTCCTATTGATCTTGGTAACGGCCCATAAAAATCTACGGTAACTAGGTCGTTAGGGGCTTCTGATTTTACGAGACAATATTCACCTTCCATTGTACGTTGTAGATGTTTAACTCTTTGACAGAGATCACAACGAACGATATATCTTTTTGCATCTTGGTTCATTCCACGCCAATAATAAAATCTTTTGAGCTGTCCAATAGTTTTATATATACCTGCATGTCCGATTCGGTCATGCTCATTTTGTACTACAGCTTTTTGTAATTTTTGTACTTTGAATTAACAAAATCCATCTTATGATTCGTGCTGTATGATAAGGCGTTCTGTTTAAAAACGTTAATGCTTGGTGGTTGGTAATGACAATAAATGGTTTAATAAGCAAATAGATTCGAAATTTAACTATAGAGTAAACAATCGCCAAAAGCTATTTTTCCGTCGTCGTATAATTCACCTCAGCATTGTTTAAGGCTCTACTAACCAAGGATATTATTCTTTTATCATTGTTATTATCAATTTGAAATGAAATACCGCTAATACCTTTATCGGAGGCATCTGTTTGCAAGAAGAAAGTTAGATCGATTTGATAGTGAGATAATTTCACGGCTTGTTTGAATTGATTTTTTAACGCTTGATAGGCTTGCGAGTAAAAAGTAGTCCATTTCCATCTCGTATCTTTTTTCAATAATTCACGAAATGGTTCAACAAACGAAGCGTGGTTCGCAGAAAATTGTATGTGATAATTAAATATTCTGAGGAATTTTTGAAGATCTAGCTTACACTTTGGCTCCTCAAAATTGGTTATAACATCGAGTTTATTGGGATCAGGAACAATTCCTTGTGGAGAGAGTATGAAACCCAAAAAATTTACCGAGTTCTGACAGAAAAAAGCCTTATCCAAACGCAAAGTGAAATTGTGTTGATCAAGTCGCTGGAAGATGTTTTCTAAATATTTCAAATATTGCTCGAAAGTAGTTGATGTTATTAATAAATCGTCCACATAATAATTTAAAAAATCATGGAAATCGTCACGAAAAGTGATATTTAGCGCTCGAATAAATCCACTACCCGATGTCTTAAGTCCGAACGGTATAACCTTAAATTGGTACAAATTTCCTTCGAATAAAAAGGCAGTATACTTTCGAAACTCCTTTTTCAATGGTATTTGCCAGTATCCATGGGTGAGATCTAATGTACTCATAAAATTTTTTCCGTGATGTTTCTGCATTAATTCTGCAATGACTGGAGGGGATTCGTTGTCTCCCTCTATGATCGCGTTGAGATATCGCGCGTCTAGACAAACTCTAATCCGTCCATTCTTTTTATCCACGATTCGCAGTGGGTTACAATAAGGACGATTCCCTCTCTCGATGATGTCGGCCTCGCACATTATTTTGAGCTCTTTTCGAACCGCGTCCCTTAAATAAATCGGTACCGGATACGAGTGATTAGATATTGGTTTTGTTTGTATTAATTTAATCTCGTGTTCGTACACAGAGGTACGCCCAGGTCTATCAGAGAATAAATTTTTGTATTTTTAAATCAAATTCAACATCGAATCTGCTCGGTCACGATCGAGAAACATGAGCTTGCGCGCGACAGATCGAAATTCGTCGGAGAAACTTCTATCCCTATTCAGACTGTGCTCGTACGCAACGTTAAACCCGTCTTCAATGATTTTTTCTTCACGTTGTAAATATTCGAAATCAAAGTCCTCATTGTTGTCGAATTGAAAACTGTTAGATTTATCGTCTTCCTTCAAATCGGTTAACTCAATTTGATTTAGCGAATAGATCTGGCCACGATTATTCGTTTTGTCTATTAATTCGCTTGACGTTTTTACTGCAGCGTAAATTTCTTCGCTACCTTCCTCATTATTGAATAAGGTTTGTAAATTAAACGAATCTATGTCCGCGTTGTAATCGTCTTTTTTATTTATGTCTCCTTGTAACTGAATTAACTTATCATTAACTGTTTCAATATTGTTAGTAGTATTTCCTATATGTACATCCGCGCTTTTTAGCTGATTACTATATTGATATTCTTTCGCGTGATCATCATTTCGATATATTGGTACGTCCGATGTACGAATAATGCGCACGAGCAACTTGTCTTGGGCTCGGCTTACATCGAGTCGCTCCGAAAAATCTCGATCCAATAAAACTCGATCCTGACTGAGAGGTTTACCGAAAATCGAAATCGTTTTATTCTCGTAATTTATTATACCTTTACATTAATGTAACCAATCGTTCCCAAGAATACCGTCCGATGTTAGATAAGGGACGACGAGAAAAACGTGTCTGAAAGTACAATCACCAATATGCGCTTCAAACAAAATTTGTTTTTTAATTGTGGTGGCCTTTTTTCCCACCGCGGTCGACACGTAAATATTTGTGACTGGTAATTCGTTCAAATTGTGGAAGCATCTTAGTTTATTATAAAACTGTTCGGAAATACATGTCACTTGACTGTCAGTGTCAACTAACACTCTAATCTCAATTTTTCCCATGAATAGTACGTGTGGCGACGGCTTTATACTAAATTTTAATTTTATTGGCTGTGTAGGTGTGCCTTCAATATCCTCATGGAGGTCATCTATAAAATCGAGAAATTTCTGACAAGATGGCGGACCCATTTTTATCGTGTCGAGAATTAGTTTAAATTATTTTCACGATTTTCCAGCGGTTGTTCAGTTGTGTTTTGTGTGATTGATGTTTTATTTTGATTTAAGTTTGGTGGCGGTGTTCGAAAATCTGGCCAACGTATCAATGATGTTGGACTATATTGAAAATATTGACTATTCGAACTTGGTGTGAAATAACTCCTATCATATTTTGGTCTCATATTATCATTTCGAATTTGTGAATTTGATTTTCGTTGACGATTCCGTGAGTCACGATCATGTCTGTTATTGTAATGATCATTATATTGTCCCGGCCGAGCAACCCGAACACTGTTTACTTGCGCGCGATTTACTTGTGTATTAGGCTGCGCGTTTCGAGATTCTCTACTCCTCATAAAATCCTCCTGTGCGATATCTAATTGCGAAAGAGCTTGGGCGACAGCATTGGTGTCAGAAAAATTTACCGTCGATAAATTTGAGCGTATACGAGGCGGCAGTTGTTGTACAATTGCATAATTGATTTCGTACGGTGGTAGTGATGGATCAAAATGTCTTGTCTCCTTTAATTGATTGTAAAAATACGCGTGCATACTACCATCGCTTGTTTTGTACCGTCTCACCGCCCATTGGGTCTTGAATTTAAATTTAATGGGTACTGAGTAGAACTCTTCCGTAAAAAGCCTTTTAAAATCTTCGAAAGACGCAATTCGATTTCTCATTACATTATACCATACTTTAACACGACCTTCTATTATATTTTAGAGGGTTATTTTCCTCCAAAAATTTGGGAATACTTCTATTAATGTGCAAATTTTGCAACGTATTTACAAGCCCATTTACTAATTGATCTGATGCCTGCTGGTTGTTCGCCTCGGGTTGAGCGTTGCCTCTCGGTTGATGTTGTTGTGCAATCCAGTTTCGTTGCTCGTCACGTAGTCTCAACAATTCGGCCCGTTGTTCTTGTAATTGTTGTCGTTCCTCTCTCAAGCGTTGCCTCTCGGCGTCGATATTAACTCGTTCCTCTCTCTCCGCGTCAGACATTTCTTTTGATATATTTGTATCTCTGCTATTATTTAGATTTGAATTAGTATTTATGCTCTTTTGTGAAATTTTCGATGCTATTACTTTCGTTTTCGGAGTAACTTTATTTTTTAATTTGACTGATGTTTTCGCAATTGGAGTGGATGACTTCAAAATGCCCGATTTAGAACGTGTCAAACACGGTGAATTATTATTGTTTTTCATTTGTTTTGTCATGAGACTCAATTATGATTAAATTTTTTGCTGAATTTGTGCCAACAAGTTACATATCAATTACATATCAGATATACAGAGGATATAGAATTTTTTGCCGCTAAATATAGCGTATATAATTTATATATCCGTGTGTATATTCTCAAGTATACTTTATTTCTATTGGGGTACGCCGTAATGCTGTAAAGTAATGATAAGTATAGAGTTTTTCGTTGCGCTAATTGCAAGTTAATACGTTCCGATAGAAGTCCTCGAGCTCGTTATACTTTTTCGACGCAATCTATATCGCAATCTCGGATCTTCTTGGCGACGTCGAACGGCTTTAATGTTTCTAAATTTAATTGCACTTGTTTGGAGGCTACAGCGAACTTAGTCCATGCACACGAATGCTTTTACGTCGGTGAATCATGCGATAAGCGATCTTTTCGGCAGGCTCAGTGCACATTTGTAGCGGCTGAACACGCAAATAGCCACGTTATTCAAGTCGATCAATGAACTAACAATGTACTAATCGAAGTTTTTACTTATGTTTCAGCGGGAGAACGTGAAAATAAGCAATCGAGCGGTAAACGGGCGAGGACCGCTTACTCCAGTGCTCAACTCGTGGAGCTGGAAAAAGAATTTAATAGAGGACGATACCTGTGCCGTCCACGTAGAATTGAAATGGCCGCGGCACTAAATCTCACCGAGCGACAGATCAAAATCTGGTTTCAAAATCGTCGCATGAAGTACAAGAAGGACCAGATTCAGAAGACTGTGGGAAATCCCACACCGACGAAGTCTCCAACACAATCGCCGCACCAAGGATCGGTAATCGGATCGGCGATCTCTCAAACCGATTATCCGATAGCAGTTCTCAATCTGGTGTCGCCGGTTCACGGTTACTGGAGCCATCTCGAAAAAACGGAGGGACCCGCCCACACGAGTCAGACGCTGGATCTGAACTCGTACTATCAGCCTCAGCAGACCGGCTACGTATGGAACATGCAGAGCGGTCAATTCTCCCAAACCAATTCCGATTTCCAACAAACGGAAATCGGTTACACTCGGGAACAAAACAGTGCTCCCGCCGCCAGTTATCCCCAACCGTTTGCTGAAGCAAACGGTCAGGTGGATAACTACTTACCGGTTCTGCCCGATCTCACCCCGTGGCTTCCAGAGAATCCCGATCAGGCTGAACCGATCATTGTGCCTGATTTCGCCGATATCTGCCTCGATATTTCGCTGGAGACTCGCGGGATCACTTCCAACTTCACTAGCCTGTAAGCTTAATTGTAATTGTAAATTGTATGTACATGAGTTATAAAAAATATTTTATGATTAATTCTAGTTTAAGTTTGGTCTATTATTAAGATTCGCGCTTATAATTGATGCGAATTTTGATAGCTCGAAACGTGAGCTGAACAGGTTTTACACAACCTTCTTTTCATGCTAACATGATTGTAATTTTTTTTTGATTCTAAGCCTTTGGAGATGAAAATGAAAAAAAAAAAAAAAAGTGTACTAATTTTTCTAGGCTAAGCTTTTAGGCTAAACGAACGGAAAATGACTAAAATTACATTTTCTGAGAAAGGCCGTGATCTGCTTCGACAAAAACCTTTCTCTACTTTCTTTAACCACGTACACAACGAAGTTGGATATTTTGTATCATATCTTAAGGTCATAAGTACTCGATGTTTTTTTAACGCGAGGTTTAAATTGTCAAGTATCCCAAATAATGATGATAATAATAAACTTTTTTGATTCAAGTATTTTTCACGTTGATTTTTATCCTATTCACGAATCGTACGAAAAATTATTCCACGCTCCTTATTTTCATTATATTAAAAAGATTACGTTCCAGGAACTTAAACGTGCAGAAACAAAGTTATTGCCGAAATGATTATAGGTATTTAAAGTTTTTCGTTCCTCTATGTGACTAAACGTCCGTAAAACAGAAATTCATGGCAAGGGAAAAATTTTCTTGTCGCAAATCGAGAGGAAGATGGCCAAAAAAAGGGATGCATGATACGCCATACAAATATATTTAGTTCTGAAGAGTACGGTTGATACGGGGTTCGGATGATGCGAATAGCAGTAACAGAGAAGAGAGCGAATGCTATAGAATACTCGCGAGGGGTGCAAAGGGAGGATCTCGCGTACACGAGCAGTGCGTGGAGTGGGTATACGGAAAGGGTGCGAGGGTTGCCGTCGGCGTCGACGTAGGGCGAGTGAGGGACGCGAGGGGCCCGTAGGTTTCAACCATGATTTCCATTCGGCAGCCATCCATTTTATTTGAGACTGGAAACTGACAGATAGACGTGGATCCGAGTGCCGGTGACGTGGCAAGTCTTGCACGGTTATACGTGTGTTCGTGAAACTCCAGTTACGTATATACAGAGTGATTCAGAATGAAGGCATTTCCTTGCAAAACTCGACCTCCCTTTTTTCAAAAAAAAAAAAGAAAAATAAAATTGTAGTCTACCTTCACAAAAATGAACACGTTTCTCGTTTGTCATTTCAATTTTCAATACCGATATCCTTTCTAAGTATTTCCATTTTTTCTACATACTTGATTTTTACATTTTGAAAACTGCTTAAATATGTTTTATAATATTTATAGCTTCATCGTACAATTGTTTTTTTTTTTTTTTTTTTTCATTCATTTAAATTATTAAAATTATGTTCAAATTGCACGAGGAAATAAGGGTTTGTATTTTTTGCTGCAATGACATAAGTGTAAAAAAAAAGTAAATGTGTATTTTGTAGGCAGGGATGATAAAGAATTTTGTATAAAAGAAATTTAGTAGAAGATTCTCTTTTTGGGTCACCCTGTAGTAATAACACGTAGGTTTGTACGACTCTCACAGAAAAGTTTGACGTTCGAGCATCGCGAACAACTTTTCACTTGTCGCAGAGCGTTTCATTTTCTCACTTAGGTTTGTATTTTTTTATTAATTTTTTTTTAACATTGGCTATAAATTTATTTTTACTCAAACTACTTTCAAGATATCAATGATAAAGTATATTCTCTATGGTAGAAAATTCTATGCCGTTCGAATGCTGCCAATAAATACAAAGCCTGAGGCGTGGGGGCGTTCATAGAAACCGCGAAGATCCGGCACGAGCGTACATATTCGAATCTGAATCGGGGATTCTCACGGTCTGGATTTACTGCGGAATAAGGTCCATGCGCAAAGGGCCACGACTTTTATCCCACAGGGGATGAATAATGGATGGATAATGTAGGAATTGACTATCACGTTCATGAAGGAAGTCTGATTCTCTCAAGAAAGCGGAAAATGCACCACTCATGCGAAGAAATATCTATCAGTGTAGCATGAACATTTTGACACGTGATACGAAAAAAAAAAAAAAAAAAAAATGTAACCCATGAATTGGGTTACTGGTAATATTTATTTTTACAAAAATGTTCTATTATTTGGTGGGCTTAAAAACATCGAAATTCGTCATTCATTCTCAAATCAACATTAAATTATGTGGATTACAAAAAAAAATTCCGGAATGGTTGTAGCTGAACATTTCGACACGTAATACAAAAGGAAAAATTTATCCCATAAACTGGGTTACAGACAATATTTATTTTTACAAAAATGTTCAATTTCTTGTTGCGTTTAGAAACATCGAACTTTCTCGTTCATTCTCAATTCACCATAAAAATCAGCTTTAAATTACGTAGATTTCAAAAAAATATTTCTGCGAAATGGTAAATGGTCAACATGAACTCATGCAAACTTTGTAATTAAACATAAACACGCTACAAAAATGCGGGGGAAAAAATGAGCACCTGTTTCTTGAAGACCTTGTAACCCTCCTTAAGGGAATAAAACGTGGAAGTCAAGAAAGTAGCTGTCTCAAGACGCTTAAGGATTCAACCGGCACACGGAACCTCGTAGTCCTCCACTCGCAGTTAAAACGCAGAAAAATTGAAATGGGAGATGCGAAGAATGAATAAAGATCAGACAGAGAGAAAGAGAGAGAGAAATGATCCAAGGGGCGACAGCGTCGGTGGTTGGCAGCACGTGAATCTGTTCGCCGTGCGCTCGCGAGAACTCGAGGGTCGCTCGGGTACCGAGGGTTCAGAATCCGGACGCCTGGACTCGCGTGCTCCGTGCACGCGAGTGATATTAGGTAGATACGTATGAACTTTGATATATTCGAGGCGCCAAGGAACCTCCTGGAAGGCACCATACTGCGGCAAGTATCCAAACTATACGTGATCTGCAACTTTTCCAGTGGCATCTTTCGACACTGGTAAGCCTATAGTATCCTTTCTCCTGCTCCCTCACTCTTTGGGTAGTCCGGTTCTTCTCAGGAAACTGTTCCGCAGTCGCTCATGAACATCACGGTGTAAATGAGACAACAACGGGAGAAATACCAAACAAACAAATCACTTCAATAAAACCCCTGTAGAAGAGACATCGACTATCTTTATCGGCCCATCTCCATCCTCTGTGCATTGTCGAAGGTGGTTGAAAAACTGGTACACGTGCAGCTCTTGGAGTGGTTGCTCGCTCATGGCCTGCTCGATCCCCTGCAGGCAGGCTTCCGTGAAGGACACAGCACTCAATCGGCTCTTCTCAGGTTCACCGATGACGTCAGGCTCGGCATGGACATGCGGCCGCTTACTATCGCCGTATTTTTTGATTTCAGCAAGGCCTTTGACACGGTCTGTCATTGCACACTTTTGAACAAGCTTTCCTTGCTTGGCTTTGCGTCGACGGCACTTGCATGGTTCTCGTCGTACCTTTGTGGAAGGTCGCAGGCAGTTCGCTTTCCGGATGGCCGGTTGTCTGAGTGGGCCCCCGTTACCTCGGGTGTTCCTCAGGGAAGCGTGCTAGGCCCTCTACTTTTCTCTCTTTACCTATGTGACCTGCCTGGGATCTTCCGCAACTGTCGGTACTTACTGTATGTAGATGACCTTGTCATCTACCACCAGTGTGCCCCGGAAGAGCTTCTTGCCTCGCTAATGCTGCTCAACGCGGACATCGCACGTATACATGACTGGGCGCGTTCCAATTCGCTTTCGCTAAACGCCTCGAAGACTGATGCCATGATTCTTGGTACTGCTAGATTTCTTGGTCGACTTGACTTGGCTTCTCTCACCCCTCTCAGTGTATCGGGTCAACCAATCCCGTTTGTATCCTCCAAGCAGACTGGGCTCATGGACCATTTGCTTGCTCTCGAGCGCCGGGAGGGGTGATCTGGGTTTTCCTGCGACTCGCGACTTGCTCAACTATTATTTTTGTTTGTTCACTATGACCCCGTTTCTCATTTCTCATCCTTCTTACATTGTCTCACCCCATTTAGTTTTAGATCTTGTTACTCTGTACTCTCTGTAATGCCTTTATACTTATATTTTGTTTATTCTATTTCTGTTTTGCTCTGGTCCTTAAGGGGTTATATCCCAGGATAACTAATAAAACTACTCTACTCTACTCTACTCTTTTTCTACCCCAATCGTCGCTGTTTCTTCTCATCCCGAAGCATCGGTATAACAATGAGAGATATTAAATTCACGCGATTTCTTCAGTTGCTTATCCAGGTGAAGATTCAGCTGCAGCTTCTGCTAGGCAAGAATAGTCGTTCAACAATATTCTTCAACAATTTTTCAAATTCATTGAAATTTTTCAGAATTTTTTTTTAACAATTAATTTTCTACTTTGCAAAAAAATTTTTGTAGGTTTATGTAAACGATTTTTTTAGTGAATTTGGCAAGCTCATTAAATTCAGCTAATTAATCAATAATAATACAAGTACGAATTGTCTCAACCATAATCTTCAGTAATCTCATAATATGGATATCAAAAATCATTACATTTTTTTGCCTTCTCCCAAAATTAGTTATTTAGACGCATTTGTACTTTTTTTAACCTATTCCTGTAAGATTACTCCTCAGATACATTTCTCTTACTGAAAACGGAGATCTAAACTACTCATTCCACGTATGAAATCTATAAATAGTATTAACCATAATATCATGGCATCACCATAATTTCGTGTATTCTTCATATTTCATATTTTCTTGGAATATTTACTGATGATATCGATGGGGATTCTCGAGAAAATACATTTAAAGGGCCGTTACGGTGTGAGAACTCGAGACGGGAATCCGCGATCTTTCGATTTCGCTACGCTTCGACGTATCAATCGCTGCAGCACAACGATACTAGTTTTATCATATTGAGAATGTGTAGTTGCATAAAGTAAAGGCTTTTGACACCCGTACACCCCGCGAATTTCGCAGAAACGCTCGGAATCCTCGGTCGTTCGATTTCGCTATGATCCGACGTATCAATCGATACAGAACTGCGATGACAGTTTTATCGTATTGAGAGTGTGTAGTTGCATAGAATAAAGGCTTTTGACACCGGTACACCCAGCCAAACTCTTAGAAACGGCGGGAATCCGCGATCTTTCGATTTGACTACGCTTCGACGTATCAATCGCTGCAGCACCACGATACCAGTTTTATCGTATTGAGAGTGTGTAGTTGCATAATGTAAAGGCTTTTGACACCCGTACACCCCGCGAATGTCGCATAAACGCTCGGAATCCTCGGTCTTTCGATTTCGCTAAGATGCGACGTATCAATCGATACAGAACTGCGATTCCAGTTTTATCGTATTGAGAGTTGCAGAAAATGAAGAATTTTGACATCCGTACACCTAGCCAAACTCTCAGAAACGGCGGGAATCCTCGATCTTTCGATTTCGCTAAGCTTCGACGTATCAATCGCCGCAGAACTGCGATACTAGTTTTATCGTATTGAGAATGTGTAGTTGCATGAAACAAAGAATTATGACACCCGTACACCCCGGGAATGTCGCAGAAACACTCGGAATCCTCGATCTCTCGATTTCGCTAAGATTCGACGTATCAATCGCTGCAGAACTGCAATACTAGTTTTATCGTATTGAGAATGTGTAGTTGCATAAAATGTAGGCTTTTGACACCGGTACACCCAGCCAAACTCTTGGAAACGGCGGGAATCCGCGATCTCTCGATTTCGCTACGCTTCGACGTATCAATCGCTGCAGCACCACGATACCAGTTTTATCGTATTGAGAATGTGTAGTTGCATAAAGTAAAGGCTTTTGACACCCGTACACCCCGCGAATGTCGCAGAAACGCTCGGAATCCTGGGTCTTTCGATTTCGCTATAATCCGACGTATCAATCGTTGCAGTACCACGATACCAGTTTTATCGCATTGAGAATGTGTAGTTACATACAGTAAAGGTTTTTGACACCCGCACACGCCGCGAATGTCGCAGAAACGCTCGGAATTCTCGATCTGTAGATTTCGATAAGATGCGACGTATCAATCGTTGCAGAACAACGATACCAGTTTTATCGTATTGAGAATGTGTAGTTGCATAAAGTAAAGGCTTTTGACACCCGTACATCCCACGAATGTCGCAGACACACTCGGAATCCTCGATTTTTCGATTTCGCTAAGATTCGACGTATCAATTGCTGCCGAACTGCGATACTAGTTTTTTCGTATTGAGAATGTGTAGTTGCATAAAATGTAGGCTTTTGACACCGGTACAACCAGCCAAACTCTTGGAAACGGCGGGAATCCGCGATCTTTCGATTTCGCTAACCTTCGACGTTTCAATCGCTGCAGCACCACGATACCAGTTTTATCGTATTGAGAATGTGTAGTTTCATAAAGTAAAGGTTTTTGACACCCGTACACCCCGCGAATGTCACAGAAACGCTCGGAATCCTCGATCTTTAAATTTCGCTAAGATGCGACGTATCAATCGATACAGAACTGCGATGCCAGTTTTATCGTATTGAGAGTGTGTACTTGCATAAAATAAAGGCTTTTGACACCGGTACACCCAGCCAAACTATTAGAAACGGCGGGAATCCGCGATATTTTGATTTCGCTACGCTTCGACGTATCAATCGCTGCAGAACAACGATACCAGTTTTATCGTATTGAGAATGTGTAGTTGCATAAAGAACAGGCTTTTGACGACCGTACACCCCACGAATGTCGCAGACACACTCGGAATCCTCGATCTTTCGATTTCGCTAAGATTCGACGTATCAATTGCTGCCGAACTGCAATACTAGTTTTATCGTATTGAGAATGTGTAGTTGCATAAAGTGAAGGCTTTTGACACCGGTACACCCAGCCAAACTCTTAGAAACGGCGGGAATCCTCGATCTTTCGATTTCGCTAAGCTTCGACGTATCAATCGCCGCAGAACTGCGATACTAGTTTTATCGTATTGAGAATGTGTAGTTGCATGAAACAAAGAATTATGACACCCGTACACCCCGGGAATGTCGCAGAAACACTCGGAATCTTCGATCTTTCGATTTCGCTAAGATTCGACGTATCAATCGCTGCAGAACTGCAATACTAGTTTTATCGTATTGAGAATGTGTAGTTGCATAAAATAAAGGCTTTTGACACCGGTACACCCAGCCAAACTCTTAGAAACGGCGGGAATCCGCGATCTTTCGATTTCGATAAGCTTCGACGTATCAATCGCTGCAGAACTGCAATAATAGTTTTATCGTATTGAGAATGTGAAGTTGCATAATGTAAATGCTTTTTACACCCGTAGACCTAGCCAAACTCTAAGTAACGGTGGGAATCCAAGATCTCTCGATTTCGTCAAGCTTCGACGTTTCAATCACCGCAGAACTGCGATACCAGTTTTATCGTATTGAGAGTGTGTAGATGCATGAAACAAAGAATTTTGACACCCGTACACCTCGCGAATGTCGCAGAAACACTCGGAATCCTCGATCTTTCGATTTCGCTAAGATGCGCCGTATCAATCGCTGCAGAACTGCAATACTCGTTTTATCGTATTGAGAATGTGTCGTTGCATATAGTAAAGGCTTTTGACACCCGTACACCCCACGAATGTCGCAAAAACGCTCGGAATCCTCGATCTTTCGATTTCGCTTAAATGCGACGTATCAATCGATACAGAACTGCGATACCAGTTTTATCGTATTCAGAGTTTGGAGTTGCATAAAATGAAGAATTTTGACACCCGTACACCCAGCCAAACTCTCAGAAACGGCGGGAATCCTCGATATTTCGATTTCGCTAAGCTTCGACCTATCAATCGCCGCAGAACTGCGATACTAGTTTTATCGTATTGAGAATGTGTAGTTGCATGAATCAAACAATCATGACACCAGTACACCCCGCGAATGTCGCAGAAACACTCGGAATCCTCGATCTTTCGATTTCGCTAAGATTCGACGTATCCATCGCTGGAGAACTGCAATACTCGATTTATCGTATTGAGAATGTATAGTTGCATAATGTAAAGGCTTTTGACAGCCGTAGACCCAGCCAAACTCTTAGAAACGGCGGGAATCCGCGATCTCTCAATTTCGTTAAGGTTCGACGTATCAATCGCTTCATCACCACGATACCAGTTTTATCGTATTGAGAATGTGTAGTTGCATATAGTAAAGGCTTTTGACACTCGTACACCCCGCAAATGTCGCAGAAACGCTCGGAACGCTCGATCTTTCGATATCGCTAAGATTCGACGTATCCATCGCTGCAGAACTGCAATACCAGTTTTATCGGATTGAGAATTTGTAGTTGCATGAAACAAAGAATTTTGACACCCGTACACCCCGCGAATGTCGCAGAAACACTCGGAATCCTCGATCTTTCGATTTCGCTAAGATGCGCCGTATCAATCGCTGCAGAACTGCAATACTCGTTTTATCGTATTGAGAATGTGTAGTTGCATAATGTAAAGGCTTTTGACAGCCGTACACCCAGCCAAACTCTTAGAACCGGCGGGAATCCGCGATCTCTCAATTTCGTTAAGGTTCGACAAATCAATCGCTGCATCACCACGATACCAGTTTTATCGTATTGAGAATGTGTCGTTGCATATAGTAAAGGCTTTTGACACCCGTACACCCCACGAATGTCGCAAAAACGCTCGGAATCCTCGATCTTTCGATTTCGCTAAAATGCGACGTATCAATCGATACAGAACTGCGATACCAGTTTTATCGTATTCAGAGTTTGGAGTTGCATAAAATGAAGAATTTTGACACCCGTACACCCAGCCAAACTCTCAGAAACGGCGGGAATCCTCGATCTTTCGATTTCGCTAAGATTCGACGTATCCATCGCTGCAGAACTGCAATACTAGTTTTATCGTATTGAGAATGTGTAGCTGCATAAAATGAAGAATTTTGACACCCGTACACCCAGCCAAACTCTCAGAAACGGCGGGAATCCTCGATCTTTCGATGTCGCTAAGCTTCGACGTATCAATCGCTGCAGTACCACGATACCAGTTTTATCGTATTGAGAATGTGTAGTTGTATAAAGTAAAGGTTTTTGACACCCGTACACCCCGCGAATGTCGCAAAAACGCTCGGAATCCTCAATTTTTAGATTTCGATACGATGCGACGTATCAGTCGATACAGAACTGCGATGCCTGTTTTATCGTATTGAGAGTGTGTAGTTGCATAAAATGAAGAATTTTGGTACCCGTAAACCCAGCCAAACTCTCAGAAACGGCGGGAATCCTCGATCTTTCGATTTCGCTAAGCTTCGACGTTTCAATCGCCGCAGAACTGCGATACTAGTTTTATCGTATTGAGAATGTGTAGTTGCATGAAACAAAGAATTTTGACACCCATACACCCCGCCAATGTCGCAGAAACACTCGGAATCCTCGATCTTTCGATTTCGCTACGATTCGACGTATCAATCGCTGCAGAACTGCAATACTCGTTTAATCGTATTGAGAATGTGTAGTTGCATAAAATGAAGGCTTTTGACACCCGTACACCCAGCCAAACTCTTAGAAACGGCGGGGATCCGCGATCTCTCGATTTCGTTAAGCTTCGACGTATCAATCGCTGCATCACCACGATACCAGTTTTATCGTATTGAGAATGTGTAGTTGCATATAATAAAGGCTTTTGACACCCGTACGACCCGCGAAAGTCGCAGAAACGCTCGGAATCCTCGATCTTTCGATTTCGATAAGATTCGACGTATCAATCGCTGCAGAACTGCAATACTAGTTTTATCGTATTGAGAATGTGTAGTTGCATAAAATGAAGGCTTTTGACACCGGTACACCCAGCCAAACTCTTAGAAACAGCGGGAATCCGCGATCTTTCGATTTCGCTAAGCTTCGACGTATCAATCGCTGCAGCACCACGATACCAGTCTTATCGTATTGAAAATGCGTAGTTGCATATAGGAAAGGCTTTTGACACCCGTACACCCCGCGAAAGTCGCAGAAACGCTCGGATTCCTCGATCTTTCGATTTCGCTAAGTTGCGACGTATCAATCGATACAGAACTGCGATACCAGTTTTATCGTATTGATAGTGTGGAGTTGCATAAAATGAAGAATTTTTGTACCCGTACACCCAGCCAAACGCTCAGAAACGGCGGGAATCCGCGATCTTTCGATTTCGCTAAGCTTCGACGTATCAATCGCTGCAGAACTGCGATACCAGTTTTATCGTATTGAGAGTGTGTAGTTGCACGAAAAAATGAATTTTGATACCCGTACACGCCACGAATGTCGCAGAAACACTCGGAATCCTCGATCTTTCGATTTCGCTAAGATGCGGCAGATCAATCGCTGCAGAACTGCAATACTAGTTTTATCGTATTGAGAATGTGTAGTTTCATAATGTAAAGGCTTTTGACTCCCGTACATTCCGCGAATGTCGCAGAAACGCTCGGAATCCTCGGTCTTTCGATTTCGCTAAGTTGCGACGTATCAATCGATACAGAACTGCGATACCAGTTTTATCGTATTGAGAGTGTGTAGTTGCATAAAATGAAGAATTTTGACACCCGTACAGCCAGCCAAACCCTCAGAAACGGCGGGAATCCGCGATTTCTCGATTTCGCTAAGCTTCGACGTATCAATCGCTGCAGAACTGCAATACTAGTTTTATCGTATTGAGAATGTGTAGTTGCATAAATTGAAGGCTTTTGACACCGGTACTCCCAGCCAAACTTTTAGAAACGGCGGGAATCCGTCGAGTGATGGAACGAGAAAAACGTGGATATGGGACGAGGTGGTATTGCGATGAGACCAGGAGAAAGAGGAAGAGGAGAAGATGAAGAAGAAGAAGAAGAAGAAGAAGAAGAAGAAGAAGAATAAGCGGAGGAAGAAGATGAAAACAGTCTGAGGAAAGAGCCCGACAGGATGACGCTGATCAATCTCTCGCTTTCGACTTTCGTCCGACTCCGATCCACCCTTATTTCTTTCTGCCTTTTTTCCTTTGCTCTATTTCGCATCTTCCCTCCTCCACGTTTCTTTTTTATCTGTTCATTATCTATATTCGTTCTCTTGGATAAATAATAACTGCATTTGCTTCGGATTTTCTTCTTATTTTTGTGTACGAAACTGATAGTCAAATTTTATTAAAATAGATCTCCTCGGACGCGGAGAACGGGAAGGCCATGCCTTCGGGCTGTGTCAGTCACGTTCACCTTTTGTCTAGCGACTCTAAGCATTATTCCTCAGTTCGCTCACTCTCATTCGAATACATCAATCGCTCTTCAGATATGTGAAAGTCCGGGGCCTCGCTGTGCACTTTGACATCCCGGTGTATACGGTTTTGTGAGTTATACTAAAAAATCTGGGTGCGAAGATCACACGATTTTGTGAGATATTTCATAGACATTTAGACGGAGAAACGTTTAGGTACTCTTCTACATCAACGACTCGTGTCTTTACTTTTTTGTAATTAAACAATTCAACGTTGAGAAATTTTTTTTTCGTACATATTTCTCAGTACTTTATATATCTAGTCAATATTTCGAGGATGAGCAGCAAATTGTTCAGTTATTTTTATATTTCATTCGCTTTGATAAAAATATTGTGAATAAAATCCGCCATCAATTTCATATTTTGAGTATGTACGGCAAATTGTTAATATTTCATCCGTTTTGGTTAAATATTGGTGAAGAAAATCCGCGTTACCGCTCCCTCCGTGCATCCTTCTTCGGCAGGTCAACCGAAGAAACGTAAAGAGAAGTCTACGATTTTTTGGAGGGGCGCATGTAGTTCGTACCAAAAAGGCAATTTTACCAATTATTTCCGTCGTTTTGGGAAGGCTGCGGAGGGAAGAGAGTGTCGTGCGACAATCTCAGGTAGAGAATACCGGGTTGAACCCTTGGAGGGGAGAATAGGGCGTCGTGAGTCGGCCAACAGGTCAAGAGATCTACGGCGTCGAGCCTGACTTCATCGCTGTCGAAGAGTATCTATAACCAAGATACAGTACTAATATACTTCAGGTAGTCGACGGGGGGCGGTGACCGAAGGAAAAGGACAAAAGGGTTTGTTGCCTTGCGGCCGGTTACTTCCGATTGGTCGAGACGATCGCCGATCGGTGTCCTACAAATTGGCGTGTAACCGATGACCGACATGTCAGTCGACGAAACCAACTCGAACAGTGAACCTCGTCGTGCGTCGGCAAGACTTAAGAATCTAGAAGACTCCAACGTCTCGAAGAAGGTCTCAGGCGAGGCTCCGAAAGAGGAAGTCAAGGTCGATAGCAAAGGAAGAAACATCAGCGGAAAAAAGATGGCTCTCGTTCAATTTGGACATGCCAATGTCCTTCATTGTACAGAACGTCTTGTATCGACCGAGGAATCAATATATTCTCTGTCGCCTTCTAGTGTGGAGTCTGCAGTCTCAACCACAAGTTGGAATATCAACAACAATTTTCGCAGCAACAATTCACACGCGCCGCATCAGCTGCCGTACAGTGGATGGCAAAACATTGGACAAGTGCAAAGTACCGTTATCAACAACGAACAAGTTCGTCATTATGTGAGGCAACAACAACATCAAGGACAGCATCAAGGACAGCATCAAGGACAGCATCAAGGACAGCATCAAGGACAGCATCAAGGGCAGCATCAAGGACAGCATCAGGGACAACAGTACGGTCAAATTATTGGCAAGCAACAAGGCGACGTTGTTCAACAGTCCAATGGTCACAATGCTACTCCCAGCACGAGTCAAGGTTTGTGCAACACTCTATACATTTGTTTTCTCCTCTGATTGTGTTTCGGCGATTAGCTGCCAAAATAGTTGAGTAATCGACCGCTCTTCTGTTACCAAACATTTTTCTGGGAAACGCACGATTTATATAAACGAGTGCCTAAGTTTTGTGAAAGTCCACTAGAGTTAGGAATATTCGGTGGTAGCGAGGTCGAGTCATTTTCAGGTGTAAAAATTGAAATATTGCAAATTTTCGACAAGCATGAATGAAAACTTTTATAAATCGCTTAAATATTATTGTTTATACAGTTTGAGCTTCGACGTTGTCACGTAAATGTTAACTTTGGTACGTTGAACATAGTTTTCGTACTTCGGAAAAAATCTGGTATTTTTTATAGTAAAAAAAAACATATATTTTCTGACTCGCTAGAAATATAAAATGCGTTAAGGGGAGGTTCCTTTATAATTGACCGAATCTACACTAAGTTCAGGAATTAATTGTGGATAAAGAACAAAACGTAATACGGTGTTTTTTTTTAATCTCCATTTATCCTCCAATTCTAATAAAAAAAAGGTTTGAAGCATAAATAAAGATTTAAAAAAATACCAGCTTATTACGTCTTGTTGTTCATTCACAATTAATTCCTTAACTTAGTGTAATTCGCCGGTCAACTATAGAGGAACTTCCCCTTGATTGATAAAAGTAATTAATGAAGCAAGGAAATGTGGAATTCACAGAAATTATATTCGGCACTTTGCTAAAGTTTAAGTTTAAGTTCGTTACATATCAATACAAAATAGAAAACTTTTGCGAAAAAATTGCATTATTATTGGAGCGGTCAAGTTATTTTCAGGACACAAAATTGAACCATTGTCTTTTACAAAAAAAAAACAGACATGTAAAAACGATAAAAAAATACCATGATCCATCGTATAGTTATTATTCCATAGTTAATTAATTATTGTTGTCAAATGTGACATGTTCAAAATCATTTTTCTCGAAAGAAAAAGAAAATTGGTTTTCTTGTTTCTGGCGTCTTTTTTGCAATTCCTGAAATTGAAACGAGATTGATGAACCGCAAAGTCGCTTTTGGCCCACTTTGACTTCGTTGGGGAAAGATTCTGAAACGAATAGCATAACTTCGATATATTAAATATTGTGGCACGGTACGTCCTGTCGAGTCGAAGGGATGATGGACTATCCACCACGGTCCAGCGTTGACAAGTTTATTGATCGCTTCTATACATTCTTGTATACGATAACACGGGCTATACAGTAATACAGAGTGCAGAGTTCACGAGCGATCCCACAAGTTTCCCAAGATCACCGTCGACGGGCCACCAGCACGTCGTCCTTAGAGTCCTAATAGTTCAGTCTGCACGTGATACATTGCAGCTCCCACTTCCTACTTGAAACAACCCCTAAACGCCTCGAGAACACCCTCGTTACCACACCGCGGCACAGCATCGGCTTACACTATGACTCTCCATCTCTTTCGAAAATCTCAAACCAGCGGTCTCACCATGCCTATATATAATGACTAACCTCTTCAGCGGCATCCCTCTTCGCGATCGATACTTTACTTAGGCTCAGCACTCCCGAGATTAAATTTGCAATGTGATTCAGACCCCAATACGAAATCTTTTTTTTTTTTAAATCAAAGCTATAAAAGTTTAACATATTATAATACAATACCATTTAAACAATTATACACTGTGTAAAATTCCTGAAAATGTGCAGAAAGCTCTTTCACAGAAACTGGAACATGAATTTATTGAATGAAATTGGGGCACATTTTTGTCAAAACGTTATACAACAAGTCGTGGTGGTTTTATATAATTTAACTTTAATTTCATAACTTGAAAATTGAATTAAACATTCTTTTTTTGGATATGAAATTTTGGGTAATTAAATTTCCTCCTCGAATTCAGTAAATACACAGTAAATTAAATTTATATACAGTATATAAAATTTCCAAATATTTTTTACAGTGTAAATTCTCCAAAACCTTGTAGTGAATTAGAATGAATCCTCTTCTCGGTTATTTTTCTAACGATCCAAAAATCATTGTTATTGATTCTGAAATTATCAAATTTAGGTCAACGACTTGCGTCGATTCTCTAGAGAAATAGAAGCATGATACAGTGATGCCAGACGGGCGAGAAAAGTCCCTCGGCTGGATTTTTCACCCCCCACTCTGCCGCCTGCGGGACAAGTAAATCCCGCGGCCCGCACGGTCGCGCGACTTCCCCCACCCGCGCGACGCTGCTCGGTAGTGGCTGTTAGCGCGGTAGGCCACGCCCACCGGTCGCTCGCCGTGCGCTATTATTTCTATTATGCTATTGTTCCCTGAACATTAAAAAAATTTAACAAATAGAATAAAAATTAATGTTTATTTTTTTTATCGATCCGGTACAGCATAAATTTTTATTTATAAGAAAAAGAACAATTCACCTCGGATCGAACTAACGACCTCATGATTATGAGTCACGAGCTCTGCTGTTGCGAGGTTTTTCTGAGGATCCACAAATTATGATATGAATTCAAAAAAGTTTTAAGTAAAAAAAAAATATTTAAGTTTCAATTCATATACAGAATCCGAGAAAATATCATGGCTAAAATTGAACGGTGGCGTCGCCGGAAAAGAAAATATTATCGATAATTATGCCTTAAAATTAGGGTTTAGAATTTCAGTTGGATATCGGTTAATTTTTTTTTCTTGTAGATCATGACATTCCGCAAATTTTGTTTATTCAGAGACCTTAATAGAATGAATCATTCCCAAGATATAGCTACTTGAGTAAAAAATTGGAAAAAGATTAATATCTCGCTATTTGATGTTTTTTCAGTTTTTTACTCAAGTAGCTACATCTTGAGAATGATTCTTAGTATTGAGATCTCGGAATAACCGAAATTTGCGGAATGTCATGAACTGCAAGAAAAAAAAATTCACCGGAATCCAACTGACATTCTAAACCTAAATTTTACGGCATAATTATCGAAAATATTTGTTGTTCGGGTGACGCCACCGTTCAATTTTAGCCATGATATTTTCTTGAATTCTGTATATGAATTAAAACTTTCAACAATTTTTTTACTTAAAACTTTTTTTAATTCATATATTGAACATTCAATAAGCCATACATTTGTGAATCCTCATAAGAAGACCGGTAACGCAGCGGCAGAGCTCGTGACTCGTAATCATGAGGTTGTCTGTTCGATCCGAGGTGAATATTTTGTTTATAAAAAAAATTATGATATACCCGATCGATAAAAAAAAATAAACATTAATTTTTAATCTGTTTGTTACATTTTTTTAATGTTCAGAGAACAATAGCATATGAAAAATAATAGCGTAAATAATAGCGTACGCCGAACGACCGAGAGGCGTGGCCTACCGCTACAAGTTCGTGCCTGCTACGGCGCGCGGGAGAGGGAAGCCGCCGGGTGGGGGAGCCGAGGGACTTTTCTGCGGGAGCGCCTGGCATCACTGGCATGATATACTTCGGCCACGATTTGATAAGAGATGATCGCGGTGTGTCGACAAAAACCTCGAGGCAATTTGAAAAGTAATGCGTTCCTTTCAGCACGTACATTTAGCTTAGCTTGTACCTTCTCAGAGACATTCAAAGCAACCTTTTACCGCGTTTCATTGTCTCGAAAAATCTTCGAATTCAACACAGTGTTGAAATCGTGAAGACCAAATGTTTTTGGGAGCGCGGAAAAGCTTCATCGAATACTACCGCAGGCATGTAAATTTACGAGCAAGACAAAGCGGGTTAATCCAATATCATGCAGAAGTACTGGTACTATTTATGGCTTTGAGTGGCCCAGCGGGAACCGTAGCTTTCTCGGTTGGCTACCCCGAACCCCTGCTGAGTGCGGAGCTCAGGACTCTCAACAAGTTATACGTTTTATGACACCGTCAGTGGGGCAAACAAGGTTTTTCCGGTCCCAGGTTAGCATTCATCCGTTCGTCGCTTCACCGATCGATGGTTATTAGTCAATAATGTATATGGTAACGACGTCACTATTGCTCCCTCACAATGTAATAAAACAAAACGAAAAATACCGAGTCAGGTAAACGTAGACCAACTTGTGACCTATTTTATTGCGTTAAGTAGTATTACCCCCATGGAAAAAAAATATATTTCGAAATATTTTTGGAAGTATATTTTTCGATGTATCCAGTATATATATTGGATACATAGGAAATTCATATTATGTATTATATATATATATCCGAGATGTATAACTTTTTGCCGTGTTATATATTGCATGTATACATAAAAGATATATAATCAATATATTTGCAATACATTTGTTATATACAACAATATATATTATTTATATTTAGCATAAGTGGGAGATATATTGTTGATATATAATTTATGTTATGGCAATATGTAAATTATATATCTAGAATCTACAAAGATTGCCTCTCTAAATTTGAAAAAGTTGAAATCATTTTTTTTTCATTCCTAAAAATGGGAAATACATATATTTCGTCTCGAGGATTTTTTATTGAGAGTATTACATTGTTAGTATTAATGAATGCAGTGTAATATTTGGATATTTTGGAGAGAATTCTAATTTGTTTTATTTTTTAGGAGCCTTTAGATTAATGAAAATAACCGCTTCGATTGTCAAATATTCGCGGATATCAATAATAAATAAGAAAATAAATATAACACAAATAAACGTCGAGATTTTTACGGACAACATTTATTTTATAATAACAAATCTTTTTCATCAACCAATTTGAGAGTGTATTCGTGTATGACTTTTGATGATTTAACATCAAATTGTTCAAAAACATATCATTATAAAAATAGATATAAAAAAAAACATTCACAAATTAAATTCGCATAGATTTATACTTATCTTAATATTCCGTAGATTAAACAATTTTAAAAGAAAATAATCACGTCGATCTAGAGCACGTCTGCTCAACGCCACGCACGCAGGATGAGAGAGCGATCGATTTGCCTCGACGATCAGTATTGATTTTGCATGGGGAACATACGATTTACGGAAATTGCCGAAACCATACGAGTCCACAAGACCGGGCTCGAAGTGATTTGGGCGCGCTTAGCTTTGAAATATCAATCGAAATCATCACATTATCCCCCCTAATTTTGTATGACAAATCTGGGAGATATGGAATGCAAAATTATTTTAACGTTGTCATATTGGTTTATCTTGTCAAAACACATTCATCCATCCTCACTCATTCCTGGACTCCACCTCACAAAAGGTCTCGTCCTTGACTCCACCCCAATAAGGGTCTTGTCCTACTGTCTTAACCTAAAAAACATAACCTAAACATTATTGCTAAACCAATATGATGTTTCTCTTTGTTTTTGCAAGTGTGATATTGAGTTATTTCATTTAAATTTATTGTCTTTGTTTCAATTTTCATAAATTCAATATTGATTCTGATGTCAATTTATGCCTCCTATGGAAGCTACGTCATTCGTCTTAAAGTCAAATAACCCATAAACATGTATAGCGAGACTTATAAAATAGATTTCATTTATAGGCTTACAGCAAAGATTTATACATCTTTCCCTACTTCTTCCATCCAGGTCCTTCGAATAAATGAAAAAATATATGTGTGACTCTATCAGTGTTGCTTGAAAGATGTGGTACTTTCAACAACACCAAATCTCCAATTGCTAACGGAATGTCCGAAATCGATTTTTGTTGTCGCTTGCGTCTTTCGAAGTTTTCCCTCAATCTTTCATGAGCTATTGAAATTTTTAATTCGTGATGTTGTTTTTCCGGCGAAGGGAATTTGAAAAGCTCGTGAATTCTATCTTTCGGTACAATCCCCCAATGTAATTCATATGGCATGAATCCAGTACTACTGTGGGTAGTGAAATTTAATAACTCCTCCAATTTCGGTAAATGTTTTGCCCATCTCGTGTGTTGTTCTGCACAAAATGTTCTAAAAAATTTCCCTAATTCTCGCATGATTCGCTCGGTCGGATTAGATTGTGGGTGTCGAATGGATGAATAAATAATTTTAATGTCGTTGTTGGGTAATTGCTCTTTCTACAATTTCGAAGTAAATTGCGATCCGTTATCGGACAATATACGTTTCGGTTTAGCAATTCTTTGACAGTAATCATCGAAAATTTTGTTAACAACAATTTTTGCGGTGGTCTTTTTTACTGCGTACAATTGAACCAATTTTGAGAAAGCATCCATAACGACAAATATATATTGAACCCCTCCTATTGATCTTGGTAACGGCCCATAAAAATCTACGGTAACTAGGTCGTTAGGGGCTTCTGATTTTACGAGACAATATTCACCTTCCATTGTACGTTGTAGATGTTTAACTCTTTGACAGAGATCACAACGAACGATATATCTATTTGCATCTTGGTTCATTCCACGCCAATAATAAAATCTTTTGAGCTGTCCAATAGTTTTATATATACCTGCATGTCCGATTCGGTCATGCTCATTTTGTACTACAGCTTTTTGTAATTTTTGTACTTTGAATTAACAAAATCCATCTTATGATTCGTGCTGTATGATAAGGCGTTCTGTTTAAAAACGTTAATGCTTGGTGGTTGGTAATGACAATAAATGGTTTAATAAGCAAATAGATTCGAAATTTAACTATAGAGTAAACAATCGCCAAAAGCTATTTTTCCGTCGTCGTATAATTCACCTCAGCATTGTTTAAGGCTCTACTAACCAAGGACATTATTCTTTTATCATTGTTATTATCAATTTGAAATGAAATACCGCTAATACCTTTATCGGAGGCATCTGTTTGCAAGAAGAAAGTTAGATCGATTTGATAGTGAGATAATTTCACGGCTTGTTTGAATTGATTTTTTAACGCTTGATAGGCTTGCGAGTGAAAAGTAGTCCATTTCCATCTCGTATCTTTTTTCAATAATTCACGAAATGGTTCAACAAACGAAGCGTGGTTCGCAGAAAATTGTATGTAATAATTAAATATTCTGAGGAATTTTTGAAGATCTAGCTTACACTTTGGCTCCTCAAAATTGGTTATAACATCGAGTTTATTGGGATCAGGAACAATTCCTTGTGGAGAGAGTATGAAACCCAAAAAATTTACCGAGTTCTGACAGAAAAAAGCCTTATCCAAACGCAAAGGGAAATTGTGTTGATCAAGTCGCTGGAAGATTTTTTCTAAATATTTCAAATATTGTCCGAAAGTAGTTGATGTTATTAATAAATCGTCCACATAATAATTTAAAAAATCATGGAAATCGTCACGAAAAGTGATATTTAGCGCTCGAATAAATCCACTACCCGATGTCTTAAGTCCGAACGGTATAACCTTAAATTGGTACAAATTTCCTTCGAATAAAAAGGCAGTATACTTTCGAAACTCCTTTTTCAATGGTATTTGCCAGTATCCATGGGTGAGATCTAATGTACTCATAAAATTTTTTCCGTGATGTTTCTGCATTAATTCTGCAATAACTGGAGGGGATTCGTTGTCTCCCTCTATGATCGCGTTGAGATATCGCGCGTCTAGACAAACTCTAATCCGTCCATTCTTTTTATCCACGATTCGCAGTGGGTTACAATAAGGACGATTCCCTCTTTCGATGATGTCGGCCTCGCACATTATTTTGAGCTCTTTTCGAACCGCGTCCCTTAAATAAATCGGTACCGGATACGAGTGATTAGATATTGGTTTTGTTTGTAATTATTTAATCTCGTGTTCGTACACAAAGGTACGCCCAGGTCTATCAGAGAATAAATTTTTGTATTTTTAAATCAAATTCAACATCGAATCTGCTCGGTCACGATCGAGAAACATGAGCTTGCGCGCGACAGATCGAAATTCGTCGGAGAAACTTCTATCCCTATTCAGACTGTGCTCGTACGCAACGTTAAACCCGTCTTCAATGATTTTTTCTTCACGTTGTAAATATTCGAAATCAAAGTCCTCATTGTTGTCGAATTGAAAACTGTTAGATTTATCGTCTTCCTTCAAATCGGTTAACTCAATTTGATTTAGCGAATAGATCTGGCCACGATTATTCGTTTTGTCTATTAATTCGCTTGACGTTTTTACTGCAGCGTAAATTTCTTCGCTACCTTCCTCATTATTGAATAAGGTTTGTAAATTAAACGAATCTATGTCCGCGTTGTAATCGTCTTTTTTATTTATGTCTCCTTGTAACTGAATTAACTTATCATTAACTGTTTCAATATTGTTAGTAGTATTTCCTATATGTACATCCGCGCTTTTTAGCTGATTACTATATTGATATTCTTTCGCGTGATCATCATTTCGATATATTGGTACGTCCGATGTACGAATAATGCGCACGAGCAACTTGTCTTGGGCTCGGCTTACATCGAGTCGCTCCGAAAAATCTCGATCCAATAAAACTCGATCCTGACTGAGAGGTTTACCGAAAATCGAAATCGTTTTATTCTCGTAATTTATTATACCTTTACATTAATGTAACCAATCGTTCCCAAGAATACCGTCCGATGTTAGATAAGGGACGACGAGAAAAACGTGTCTGAACGTACAATCACCAATATGCGCTTCAAACAAAATTTGTTTTTTAATTGTGGTGGCCTTTTTTCCCACCGCGGTCGACACGTAAATATTTGTGACTGGTAATTCGTTCAAATTGTGGAAGCATCTTAGTTTATTATAAAACTGTTCGGAAATACATGTCACTTGACTGTCAGTGTCAACTAACACTCTAATCTCAATTTTTCCCATGAATAGTACGTGTGGCGACGGCTTTATACTAAATTTTAATTTTATTGGCTGTGTAGGTGTGCCTTCAATATCCTCATGGAGGTCATCTATAAAATCGAGAAATTTCTGACAAGATGGCGGACCCATTTTTATCGTGTCGAGAATTAGTTTAAATTATTTTCACGATTTTCCAGCGGTTGTTCAGTTGTGTTTTGTGTGATTGATGTTTTATTTTGATTTAAGTTTGGTGGCGGTGTTCGAAAATCTGGCCAACGTATCAATGATGTTGGACTATATTGAAAATATTGACTATTCGAACTTGGTGTGAAATAACTCCTATCATATTTTGGTCTCATATTATCATTTCGAATTTGTGAATTTGATTTTCGTTGACGATTCCGTGAGTCACGATCATGTCTGTTATTGTAATGATCATTATATTGTCCCGGCCGAGCAACCCGAACACTGTTTACTTGCGCGCGATTTACTTGTGTATTAGGCTGCGCATTCGAGATTCTCTACTCCTCATAAAATCCTCCTGTGCGATATCTAATTGCGAAAGAGCTTGGGCGACAGCATTGGTGTCAGAAAAATTTACCGTCGATAAATTTGAGCGTATACGAGGCGGCAGTTGTTGTACAATTGCATAATTGATTTCGTACGGTGGTAGTGATGGATCAAAATGTCTTGTCTCCTGTAATTGATTGTAAAAATACGCGTGCATACTACCATCGCTTGTTTTGTACCGTCTCACCGCCCATTGGGTCTTGAATTTAAATTTAATGGGTACTGAGTAGAACTCTTCCGTAAAAAGCCTTTTAAAATCTTCGAAAGACGCAATTCGATTTCTCATTACATTATACCATACTTTAACACGACCTTCTATTATATTTTAGAGGGTTATTTTCCTCCGAAAATTTGGGAATACTTCTATTAATGTGCAAATTTTGCAACGTATTTACAAGCCCATTTACTAATTGATCTGATGCCTGCTGGTTGTTCGCCTCGGGTTGAGCGTTGCCTCTCGGTTGATGTTGTTGTGCAATCCAGTTTCGTTGCTCGTCACGTAGTCTCAACAATTCGGCCCGTTGTTCTTGTAATTGTTGTCGTTCCTCTCTCAAGCGTTGCCTCTCGGCGTCGATATTAACTCGTTCCTCTCTCTCCGCGTCAGACATTTCTTTTGATATATTTGTATCTCTGCTATTATTTAGATTTGAATTAGTATTTATGCTCTTTTGTGAAATTTTCGATGCTATTACTTTCGTTTTCGGAGTAACTTTATTTTTTAATTTTACTGATGTTTTCGCAATTGGAGTGGATGACTTCAAAATGCCCGATTTAGAACGTGTCAAACACGGTGAATTATTATTGTTTTTCATTTGTTTTGTCATGAGACTCAATTATGATTAAATTTTTTGCTGAATTTGTGCCAACAAGTTACATATCAATTACATATCAGATATACAGAGGATATAGAATTTTTTGCCGCTATATATAGCGTATATAATTTATATATCCGTGTGTATATTCTCAAGTATACTCTATTTCTATTGGGGTACGCCGTAATGCTGTAAAGTAATGATAAGTATAGAGTTTTTCGTTGCGCTAATTGCAAGTTAATACGTTCCGATAGAAGTCCTCGAGCTCGTTATACTTTTTCGACGCAATCTATATCGCAATCTCGGATCTTCTTGGCGACGTCGAACGGCTTTAATGTTTCTAAATTTAATTGCACTTGTTTGGAGGCTACAGCGAACTTAGTCCATGCACACGAATGCTTTTACGTCGGTGAATCATGCGATAAGCGATCTTTTCGGCAGGCTCAGTGCACATTTGTAGCGGCTGAACACGCAAATAGCCACGTTATTCAAGTCGATCAATGAACTAACAATGTACTAATCGAAGGTTTTACTTATGTTTCAGCGGGAGAACGTGAAAATAAGCAATCGAGTGGTAAACGGGCGAGGACCGCTTACTCCAGTGCTCAACTCGTGGAGCTGGAAAAAGAATTTAATAGAGGACGATACCTGTGCCGTCCACGTAGAATTGAAATGGCCGCGGCACTAAATCTCACCGAGCGACAGATCAAAATCTGGTTTCAAAATCGTCGCATGAAGTACAAGAAGGACCAGATTCAGAAGACTGTGGGAAATCCCACACCGACGAAGTCTCCAACACAATCGCCGCACGAAGGATCGGTAATCGGATCGGCGATCTCTCAAACCGATTATCCGATAGCAGTTCCCAATCTGGTGTCGCCGGTTCACGGTTACTGGAGCCATCTCGAAAAAACGGAGGGACCCGCCCACACGAGTCAGACGCTGGATCTGAACTCGTACTATCAGCCTCAGCAGACCGGCTACGTATGGAACATGCAGAGCGGTCAATTCTCCCAAACCAATTCCGATTTCCAACAAACGGAAATCGGTTACACTCGGGAACAAAACAGTGCTCCCGCCGCCAGTTATCCCCAACCGTTTGCTGAAGCAAACGGTCAGGTGGATAACTACTTACCGGTTCTGCCCGATCTCACCCCGTGGCTTCCAGAGAATCCCGATCAGGCTGAACCGATCATTGTGCCTGATTTCGCCGATATCTGCCTCGATATTTCGCTGGAGACTCGCGGGATCACTTCCAACTTCACTAGCCTGTAAGCTTAATTGTAATTGTAAATTGTATGTACATGAGTTATAAAAAATATTTTATGATTAATTCTAGTTTAAGTTTGGTCTATTATTAAGATTCGCGCTTATAATTGATGCGAATTTTGATAGCTCGAAACGTGAGCTGAACAGGTTTTATACAACCTTCTTTTCATGCTAACATGATTGTAATTTTTTTTTGATTCTAAGCCTTTGGAGATAAAAATGAAAAAAAAAAAAAGTGTACTAATTTTTCTAGGCTAAGCTTTTAGGCTAAACGAACGGAAAATGACTAAAATTACATTTTCTGAGAAAGGCCGTGATCTGCTTCGACAAAAACCTTTCTCTACTTTCTTTAACCGCGTACACAACGACGTTGGATATTTTGTATCATATCTTAAGGTCATAAGTACTCGATGTTTTTTTAACGCGAGGTTTAAATTGTCAAGTATCCCAAATAATGATGATAATAATAAACTTTTTTGATTCAAGTATTTTTCACGTTGATTTTTATCCTATTCACGAATCGTACAAAAAATTATTCCACGCTCCTTATTTTCATGATATTAAAAAGATTACGTTCCAGGAACTTAAACGTGCAGAAACAAAGTTATTGCCGAAATGATTATAGGTATTTAAAGTTTTTCGTTCCTCTATGTGACTAAACGTCCGTAAAAAAGAAATTCATGGCAAGGGAAAAATTTTCTTGTCGCAAATCGAGAGGAAGATGGCCAAAAAAAGGGATGCATGATACGCCATACAAATATATTTAGTTCTGAAGAGTACGGTTGATACGGGGTTCGGATGATGCGAATAGCAGTAACAGAGAAGAGAGCGAATGCTATAGAATACTCGCGAGGGGTGCAAAGGGAGGATCTCGCGTACACGAGCAGTGCGTGGAGTGGGTATACGGAAAGGGTGCGAGGGTTGCCGTCGGCGTCGACGTAGGGCGAGTGAGGGACGCGAGGGGCCCGTAGGTTTCAACCATGATTTCCATTCGGCAGCCATCCATTTTATTTGAGACTGGAAACTGACAGATAGACGTGGATCCGAGTGCCGGTGACGTGGCAAGTCTTGCACGGTTATACGTGTGTTCGTGAAACTCCAGTTACGTATATACAGAGTGATTCAGAATGAAGGCATTTCCTTGCAAAACTCGACCTCCCTTTTTTCAAAAAAAAAAAAAGAAAAATAGAATTGTAGTCTACCTTCACAAAAATGAACACGTTTCTCGTTTGTCATTTCAATTTTCAATACCGATATCCTTTCTAAGTATTTCCATTTTTTCTACATACTTGATTTTTACATTTTGAAAACTGCTTAAATATGTTTTATAATATTTATAGCTTCATCGTACAATTGTTTTTTTTTTTTTTTTTTTTTCATTCATTTAAATTATTAAAATTGTGTTCAAATTGCACGAGGAAATAAGGGTTTGTATTTTTTGCTGCAATGACATAAGTGTAAAAAAAAAGTAAATGTGTATTTTGTAGGCAGGGATGATAAAGAATTTTGTATAAAAGAAATTTAGTAGAAGATTCTCTTTTTGGGTCACCCTGTAGTAATAACACGTAGGTTTGTACGACTCTCACAGAAAAGTTTGACGTTCGAGCATCGCGAACAACTTTTCACTTGTCGCAGAGCGTTTCATTTTCTCACTTAGGTTTGTATTTTTTTATTAATTTTTTTTTAACATTGGCTATAAATTTATTTTTACTCAAACTACTTTCAAGATATCAATGATAAAGTATATTCTCTATGGTAGAAAATTCTATGCCGTTCGAATGCTGCCAATAAATACAAAGCCTGAGGCGTGGGGGCGTTCATAGAAACCGCGAAGATCCGGCACGAGCGTACATATTCGAATCTGAATCGGGGATTCTCACGGTCTGGATTTACTGCGGAATAAGGTCCATGCGCAAAGGGCCACGACTTTTATCCCACAGGGGATGAATAATGGATGGATAATGTAGGAATTGACTATCACGTTCATGAAGGAAGTCTGATTCTCTCAAGAAAGCGGAAAATGCACCACTCATGCGAAGAAATATCTATCAGTGTAGCATGAACATTTTGACACGTGATACGAAAAAAAAAAAAAAAAAAATGTAACCCATGAACTGGGTTACTGGTAATATTTATTTTTACAAAAATGTTCTATTATTTGGTGGGCTTAAAAACATCGAAATTCGTCATTCATTCTCAAATCAACATTAAATTATGTGGATTACAAAAAAAAATTCCGGAATGGTTGTAGCTGAACATTTCGACACGTAATACAAAAGGAAAAATTTATCCCATAAACTGGGTTACAGACAATATTTATTTTTACAAAAATGTTCAATTTCTTGTTGCGTTTAGAAACATCGAACTTTCTCGTTCATTCTCAATTCACCATAAAAATCAGCTTTAAATTACGTAGATTTCAAAAAAATATTTCTGCGAAATGGTAAATGGTCAACATGAACTCATGCAAACTTTGTAATTAAACATAAACACGCTACAAAAATGCGGGGGAAAAAATGAGCACCTGTTTCTTGAAGACCTTGTAACCCTCCTTAAGGGAATAAAACGTGGAAGTCAAGAAAGTAGCTGTCTCAAGACGCTTAAGGATTCAACCGGCACACGGAACCTCGTAGTCCTCCACTCGCAGTTAAAACGCAGAAAAATTGAAATGGGAGATGCGAAGAATGAATAAAGATCAGAGAGAGAGAAAGAGAGAGAGAAATGATCCAAGGGGCGACAGCGTCGGTGGTTGGCAGCACGTGAATCTGTTCGCCGTGCGCTCGCGAGAACTCGAGGGTCGCTCGGGTACCGAGGGTTCAGAATCCGGACGCCTGGACTCGCGTGCTCCGTGCACGCGAGTGATATTAGGTAGATACGTATGAACTTTGATATATTCGAGGCGCCAAGGAACCTCCTGGAAGGCACCATACTGCGGCAAGTATCCAAACTATACGTGATCTGCAACTTTTCCAGTGGCATCTTTCGACACTGGTAAGCCTATAGTATCCTTTCTCCTGCTCCCTCACTCTTTGGGTAGTCCGGTTCTTCTCAGGAAACTGTTCCGCAGTCACTCATGAACATCACGGTGTAAATGAGACAACAACGGGAGAAATACCAAACAAACAAATCACTTCAATAAAACCCCTGTAGAAGAGACATCGCCTATCTCTATCGGCCCATCTCCATCCTCTGTGCATTGTCGAAGGTGGTTGAAAAACTGGTACACGTGCAGCTCTTGAAGTGGTTGCTCGCTCATGGCCTGCTCGATCCCCTGCAGGCAGGCTTCCGTGAAGGACACAGAACTCAATCGGCTCTTCTCAGGTTCACCGATGACGTCAGGCTCGGCATGGACATGCGGCCGCTTACTATCGCCGTATTTTTTGATTTCAGCAAGGCCTTCGACACGGTCTGTCATTGCACACTTTTGAACAAGCTTTCCTTGCTTGGCTTTGCGTCGACGGCACTTGCATGGTTCTCGTCGTACCTTTGTGGAAGGTCGCAGGCAGTTCGCTTTCCGGATGGCCGGTTGTCTGAGTGGGCCCCCGTTACCTCGGGTGTTCCTCAGGGAAGCGTGCTAGGCCCTCTACTTTTCTCTCTTTACCTATGTGACCTGCCTGGGATCTTCCGCAACTGTCGGTACTTACTGTATGTAGATGACCTTGTCATCTACCACCAGTGTGCCCCGGAAGAGCTTCTTGCCTCGCTAATGCTGCTCAACGCGGACATCGCACGTATACATGACTGGGCGCGTTCCAATTCGCTTTCGCTAAACGCCTCGAAGACTGATGCCATGATTCTTGGTACTGCTAGATTTCTTGGTCGACTTGACTTGGCTTCTCTCACCCCTCTCAGTGTATCGGGTCAACCAATCCCGTTTGTATCCTCCAAGCGTTACTTGGGGCTCATAATTACGCCTTCTCTAGGTTGGGGTGAGCAAGTCTCGTCTGTTCGGCGACGGGTCTTCGGGGCGCTCGCGCAGCTCTCTCGCTTCTCTGAGGTATTTGATGTTGCTACTCGTGCGTGGCTCGCGCGCACGCTAGCCTTACCTCACCTCGACTACTGCTCAGCCGTTTTGTGCGATGTTAGCGGTGAGCTTAATCTGCAACTGCAGCGTGCATGTAATGCAGCTGTGCGCTTCGTGTTGGGGATTCGGCTGTGCGATCACGTTTCTGGGGGTCGTCGTCGGCTCGGTTGGCTGTCGGTGGCGAATAGGCGGAATTACTTCATTGCAGCTCTATTTTATTCGCTGGTCCACTCTGGTCTGGTCCACTTTCGACGCCCGTCCTGCGGACGGTGGCATACCAAAAGTCCTTTACTGTCTACGGCACGAACCTGTGGAACAGCCTTCCATTGGCCGTGACAGGAGCTCCCTCTCTTGCCACCTTTAAGACTCGGCTCATGGACCATTTGCTTGCTCTCGAGCGCCGGGAGGGGTGATCTGGGTTTTCCTGCGACTCGCGACTTGCTCAACTATTATTTTTGTTTGTTCACTATGACCCCGTTTCTCATTTCTCATCCTTCTTACATTGTCTCACCCCATTTAGTTTTAGATCTTGTTACTCTGTACTCTCTGTAATGCCTTTATACTTATATTTTGTTTATGCTATTTCTGCTTTGCTCTGGTCCTTAGGGGGTTATATCCCAGGATCACTAATAAAACTACTCTACTCTACTCTACTCTTTTTCTACCCCAATCGTCGCTGCTTCTTCTCATCCCGAAGCATCGGTATAACAATGAGAGATATTAAATTCACGCGATTTCTTCAGTTGCTTATCCAGGTGAAGATTCAGCTGCAGCTTCTGCTAGGCAAGAATAGTCGTTCAACAATATTCTTCAACAATTTTTCAAATTCATTGAAATTTTCCAGAATTTTGAACAAAAAACCTTTTTAGGTCGTTTGATCGAGCAGAAATCCAAGTTCCGGCGACCGAGCCGAAAACGAAATCGTCTAAGTTTTTTTTTTTTTAATTCCGACTTCTGAGCGATGCCATCGTTCTCAAGTGGCATATGGCAGCCAGAAAACAGGGGTTATGTGTATATTTACGACGATTCTGGAAAAATCCATTTTTCGGTCGTTTGGTCGAGCAGAAATCCTAGATCCGGCGACCGAGCCGAAAACGGGATCATCGAAGTTTTTTTTTAAATTTCGACTCTTAAGCGATGCCATCGTTCTCAAGTGGAACATGGCAGCCAGAATACAAGGGTTATGTGTATATTTTCGACGATTTTGAAAAAATCAATTTTTCGGTCGTTTGGTCGAGCAGAAATCCTTGATCCGGCGACCGGGACGGAATCTGCCGAAAACGGGATCACGGAATTTTATTTTCGTGAATTTTGACTTCTAAGCAATGCCATCGTTCTCAAGTGGCATATGGCAGTCAGAAAACAGAGGTTATGTGTATATTTCCGACGATTTCGAAAAAATCCATTATTCGGTCGTATGGTCGAGCAGAAATCCTAGTTCCGGCGACTGAGCCGAAATCGGGATCGTCGAAATTTTTTTGAAAATTTCGACTTCTAAACTATGCCATCGTGCTCGAGTGGCATATGACGGCCAGAAATCGGGGGTTATGTGTATATTTTCGACGATTTCGAGAAAATCCATTATTCGGTCGTTTGGTCGAGCAGAAATCTAAGATACGTCGACCAAGCCGAAATCGGGATCGTCTAAGTTTTTTTGCAAATATCGACTTCTAAGCTATGCCATCATCCTCAAGTGGCATATGGCAGCCAGAAAACAGGGTTTATGTGTATATTTCCGACGATTTTGAGAAAATCCATTATTCGGTCGTTTGGTCGAGCAGAAATCCTAGATCCGGCGACCGAGCCGAAATCGGGATCGTCGAAATTTTTTTTTTTAAATTTCGACTTCTAAACTATGCCATCGTTCTCAAGTGGCTTATGGCAGCAAGATGAGGGGTTATGTGTATATTTACGACGATTCCGAATAAATCTATTTTTCGCTCGTTTGGTCGAGCAGAAATCCTAGATTCGGCGACCGAGCCAAAAAAGGGATCATCGAAGTTTTTTTGAAAATTTCGAGTTTAAGCGATGCCATCGTTCTCAAGTGGCATATGGCAGCCAGAAAACGGGGGATATGTGTATATTTCCGACGTCTTTGAAAAATTACAATTTTCGGTCGTTAGGTCGAGCAGAAATCCTAAATCCGGCGACCGAGCCGAAAGCGGAATAGTTGGAGTTTTTTTGAAAATTTCGACTTCTAAACTATGCCATCGTTCTCAAGTGGCAATATGGCAGCCAGAAAATAGGGCTTTTCTGTATATTTACGACGATTCCAAAAAAATCCATTTTTCGGTCGTTTGGTCGAGCAGAAATCCTTGATCCGGCGAGCGGAACGGAATCTGCCGAAAACGGGATCACTGAAGTTTATTTTCGAGAATTTTGACTTCTAACCTATGCCATCGTTCTCAAGGGGCATATGACGGCCAGAAATCGGGGGTTATGTGTATATTTTCGACGATTTTGAAAAAATCAATTTTTCGGTTGTTTGTTCGATCAGAAAACCTAGATCCGGCGACCGAGCCGAAAACGGGATCGTCGAAGTTTTTTTGAAATATTCGACTTCTAAGCGATGCTATCGTTCTCAAGTGGCATATGGCAGCCAGAAAACAGGGGTTATGTGGATATTTACGACGATTCTGGAAAAATCCATTTTTCGGTCGTTTGGACTTGGCCAGATAATAGGGGTTATGTGTATATTTACCCCGATTCCGAAAAAAACCATTTTTCGGTCGTTTGGTCGAGCAGAAATCCTAGATCCGGCGATTGAGCCGAAAACGGGATCGTCGAAGTTTTTTTCGAAAATTTCGAATTCTAAGCGATGCCATCGTTCTCAAGTGGCATATGGCAGCCAGAAAATAGGGTTTATGTGTATATTTACGACGATGCCGAAAAATTACATTCTTCGGTCGTTTGGTCGAGCAGAAATCCTTGATCCGGCGACCGCTCCGAAAACGGGATCGTCGAAGTTGTTTTTTAAATTTCGACTTCTAAGCTATGCCATCGTTCTTAAGTGGCAGATGGCAGCCAGAAAATAGGGGTAATGTGTATATTTACGACGATTCCGAAAAAAACCATTTTTCGGTCGTTTGGAAATCCTTGATCCGGCGACCGCTCCGAAAACGGGATCGTCGAAGTTGTTTTTTAAATTTCGACTTCTAAGCTATGTCATCGTTCTTAAGTGGCAGATGGCAGCCAGAAAATAGGGGTAATGTGTATATTTACGACGATTCTGAAAAAATCAATTTTTCGGTCGTTTGGTCGAGCAGAAATCCTAGATCCGGCGACCGACCCGAAAACGGGATCATCGAAGTTTTTTTGAAAATTTCGACTTTTAAGCGATGCCATCGTTCTCAAGTGGAACATGGCAGCCAGAATACAGGGGTTATGTGTATATTTACGACGATTCTGAAAAAATCCATTTTTCGGTCGTTTGGTCGAGCAGAAATCCTAATTCCGGCGACCGAGCCGAAAACGGGATCATCGAAGTTTTTTTGAAAATTTCGACTTTTAAGCGACACCATCGTTCTCAAGTGGAACATGGCAGCCAGAATACAGGGGTTATGTGTATATTTTCAAAGATTTATAAAAAATTCATTTTCCGGTCGTTTGGTCGAGCAGAAATCCTAGATCAAGCGACCGAGCCGAAAACGGGATCATCGAAGTTTTTTTGAAAATTTCGACTTTTAAGCGATACCATCGTTCTCAAGTGAAACATGGCAGCCAGAATACAGGGGTTATGTGTATATTTTCAAAGATTTTTAAAAAATTCATTTTCCGGTCGTTTGGTCGAGCAGAAATCCTAGATCCGGCGACCGAGTCGAAAACAGGATCATCGAAGTATTTTTTTTTAATTTCGACTTCTAAGCTATGCCATCGTTCTCAAGTGGCATATGGCAGTCAGAAAACAGGGGTTATCTGTATATTTACGACGATTCTGAAAGAATCCATTTTCCGGTCGTTTGGTCAGGCAGAAATCCTAGATCCGGCCACCGAACAGCAAACGGGATCATCGAAGTTATTTGATATTTTCGACTTCTAAGCGATGCCATCATTCTTAAGTGGAACATGGCAGCCAGAATACAGGGGTTATGTGTATATTTTCGACGATTTTCAAAAAATCCATTTTCCGGTCGTTTGGTCGAGCAGAATTCCTTGATTCGGTGAGCGGGACGGAAACTGCCGAAAACAGGATCACGGAATTTCATTCTCGACAATTTTGACTTCTAAGCTATGCCATCGTTCTCAAGTGGCATATGGCAGCCAGAAATCGGGGGTTAAGTGCATATTTTCGAAGATTTTGAACAAAAAACCTTTTTAGGTCGTTTGATCGAGCAGAAATCCAAGTTCCGGCGACCGAGCCGAAAACGAAATCGTCTAAGTTTTTTTTTTTTTAATTCCGACTTCTGAGCGATGCCATCGTTCTCAAGTGGCATATGGCAGCCAGAAAACAGGGGTTATGTGTATATTTACGACGATTCTGGAAAAATCCATTTTTCGGTCGTTTGGTCGAGCAGAAATCCTAGATCCGGCGACCGAGCCGAAAACGGGATCATCAAAGTTTTTTTGAAAATTTCGACTCTTAAGCGATGCCATCGTTCTCAAGTGGAACATGGCAGCCAGAATACAAGGGTTATGTGTATATTTTCGACGATTTTGAAAAAATCAATTTTTAGGTCGTTTGGTCGAGCAGAAATCCTTGATCCGGCGACCGGGACGGAATCTGCGGAAAACGGGATCACGGAATTTTATTTTCGTGAATTTTGACTTCTAAGCAATGCCATCGTTCTCAAGTGGCTTATGGCAGTCAGAAAACAGAGGTTATGTGTATATTTCCGACGATTTCGAAAAAATCCATTATTCGGTCGTATGGTCGAGCAGAAATCCTAGTTCCGGCGACTGAGCCGAAATCGGGATCGTCGAAGTTTTTTTGAAAATTTCGACTTCTAAACTATGCCATCGTGCTCGAGTGGCATATGGCAGCCAGATAATAGGGGTTATGTGTATATTTACGCCGATTCCGAAAAAAACCATTTTTCGGTCGTTTGGTCGAGCAGAAATCCTAGATCCGGCGATTGAGCCGAAAACGGGATCGTCGAAGTTTTTTTCGAAAATTTCGAATTCTAAGCGATGCCATCGTTCTCAAGTGGCATATGACGGCCAGAAATCGGGGGTTATGTGTATATTTTCGACGATTTCGAGAAAATCCATTATTCGGTCGTTTGGTCGAGCAGAAATCAAAGATACGTCGACCAAGCCGAAATCGGGATCGTCTAAGTTTTTTGGAAATATCGACTTCTAAGCTATGCGATCATCCTCAGGTGGCATATGGTAGCCAGAAAACAGGGTTTATGTGTATATTTCCGACGATTTTGAGAAAATCCATTATTCGGTCGTTTGGTCGAGCAGAAATCCTAGATCCGGCGACCGAGCCGAAATCGGGATCGTCGAAATTTTTTTTTAAATTTCGACTTCTAAACTATGCCAACGTGCTCAAGTGGCTTATGGCAGCAAGATGAGGGGTTATGTGTATATTCACGACGATTCCGAATAAATCTATTTTTCGCTCGTTTGGTCGAGCCGAAATCCTAGATTCGGCGTCCGAGCCAAAAAAAGGATCATCGAAGTTTTTTTGAAAATTTCGAGTTTAAGCGATGCCATCGTTCTCAAGTGGCATATGGCAGCCAGAAAACGGGGGTTATGTGTATATTTCCGACGTCTTTGTAAAATCACAATTTTCGGTCGTTTGGTCGAGCAGAAATCCTAAATCCGGCGACCGAGCCGAAAGCGGAATAGTTGGAGTTTTTTTTGAAAATTTCGACTTCTAAACTATGCCATCGTTCTCAAGTGGCAATATGGCAGCCAGAAAATAGGGGTTTTCTGTATGTTTACGACGATTCCGAAAAAATCCATTTTTCGTTCGTTTGGTCGAGCAGAAATCCTTGATCCGGCGAGCGGGACGGAAACTGTCGAAAACGGGATCGCGGAAGTTTATTTTCGAGAATTTTGACTTCTAAGCTATCCCATCGTTCTCAAGTGCCATATGGCAGCCAGAAAACAGGGGTTATGTATACATTGTCGACGATTTTGAATAAATCCATTATTCGGTCGTTTAGTCGGGCAGAAATCCCAGATCCGGCGACCGAGCCGAAAACGGGATCATCGAAGTTTTTTTGAAAATTTCGACTCTTAAGCGATACCATCGTTCTCAAGTGGAACATGGCAGCCAGAATACAAGGGTTATGTGTATATTTTCGAGGATTTTGAGAAAATCAATTTTTCGGTCGTTTGGTTGAGCAGAAATCCTTGATCCGGCGACCGGGACGGAATCAGCCGAAAACGGGATCACGGAATTTTATTTTCGTGAATTTTGACTTCCAAGCAATGCCATCGTTCTCAAGTGGCTTATGGCAGTCAGAAAACAGAGGTTATATATATATTTCCGACGATTTTGAAAAAATCCATTATTCGGTCGTATGGTCGAGCAGAAATCCTAGTTCCGGCGACTGAGCCGAAATCGGGATCGTCGAAGTTTTTTTGAAAATTTCGACTTCCAAAATATGCCATCGTGCTCAAGTGGCATATGGCAACCAGATAATAGGGGTTATGTGTATGTTTACGCCGATTCTGAAAAAAATCCATTTTTCGGTCGTTTGGTCGAGCAGAAATCATAGATCAAGCGACCGAGCCGAAGACGGGATCATCGAAATTTTTTTGAAAATTTCGACTTCTAAGCTATGCCATCGTTCTTAATTGGCATATGGCAGCCAGAAAATAGGTGTTATGTGTATATTTACGACGATTCTGAAAAAATCTATTTTTCGGTCGTTTGGTCGAGCCGAAATCATAGATCCGGCGACCGGACCGAAGACGGGATCATCGAAAATTTTTCGAAAATTTCGACTTCTAAGCGATGCCATCATTCTGAAGTGGCATATGGCAGCCAGAAAACTGGGGTCATATGTATATTTTCAACGATTTTGAAAAAATCCGTTTTTCGGTTGATTGTTCGATCAGAAATTCTTGATCCGGCGACCGAGCCGAAAACGGGATCATCGAAGTGATTTTGAATATTTCGACTTGTAAGCGATGCCATCGTTGTCAAATGGCTTATGGCAGCCAGAAAACAGGGGTTATGTTTATATTTTCGACGATTTTGGAAAATTCCATTTTTCGGTCGTTTGGTCGAGCAGAAATCAAAGATCCGGCGACCGAGCCGAAAACGGGATCAACGAAAATTTTCGAAAATTTCGACTTCTAAGCGATGCCATCGTTCTCAAGTGGCATATGGCAGCCAGAAAACAGGGGTTATGTGTATATTTACGACGATTCTGAAAAAATCCATTTTTCGGTCGTTTGGTTGAGCAGAAAACCTTGATTCGGCGAGCGGGACGGAAACTGCCGAAAACGGGATCACGGAAGTTTATTTTCGATAATTTTGACTTCTAAGCGATGCCATCGTTCTGAAGTGGCATATGGCAGCCAGAAAACTGGGGTTATGTGTATATTTTCGACGATTTTGAAAAAATCCATTGTTCGGTCGTTTGGTCGAGCAGAAAACCTTGATTCGGCGAGCGGGACGGAAACTGCCGAAAACGGGATCACGGAAGTTTATTTTCGAGAATTTTGACTTCTAAGCGATGCTATCGTTCTGAAGTGGCATGTGGCAGCCAGAAAACAGGGGTTATGTGTATATTTGAGACGATTCTGAAAAAATCCGTTTTCCGGTTGATTGTTCGATCAGACATTCTTGATCCGGCGACCGAGTCGAAAACGGGATCATCGAAGTTATTTTGAAAATATCGACTTCTAAGCGATGCCATCGTTCTCAAGTGGCTTATGGCAGCCAGAAAACAGGGGTTATGTTTATATTTTCGACGATTTTGGAAAAATCCATTATTCGGTCGTTTAGTCGAGCATAAATCCAAGATCCATCGTCCGAGCCGAAAACGCGATCGTCGAAGTTTTTTTGAAAATTTTGACTTCTAAGCGATGCCATCGTTCTCAAGTGGCTTATGGCAGCCAGAAAACAGGGGTTATGTGTATATTTACAACGATTCTGAAAAAATCCATTGTTCGGTCGTTTGGTCGAGCAGAAAACCTTGATTCGGCGAGCGGGACGGAAACTGCCGAATACGGGATCACGGAAGTTTATTTTCGAGAATTTTGACTCCTAAGCGATGCCATCGTTCTGAAGTGGCATATGGCAGCCAGAAAACTGGGGTTATGTGTATATTTTCGACGATTTTGAAAAAATCCATTATTCGGTCGTTTGGTCGAGCATAAATTCAGGATCTGGCGTCCGAGCCGAAAACGGGATCGTCGAAGTTTTTTTGAAAATTTCGACTTCTAAGCGATGCCATCGTTCTCAAGTGACATATGGCAGCCAGATAACAGGGGTTATGTGTATATTTACGACGATTTTGAAAAAATCAATTATTCGGTCGTTTGGTCGAGCAGAAATCGAAGATCCGGCGACAGAGCCGAAAAACGGGATCGTCGAAGTTTTTTTTTTAAATTTCGACTTCTAAGCTATGCCATCGTTCTCAAGTGGCATATTGCACCTAGAAAACAGGGGTTATGTGCATATTTGCGACGATGTAAAAAAAAAAAAAAAAATTTCGGTCGTTTGATCGAGCAGATATCCTAGTTCCGGCGACCGAGCCGAAAACGGGATCGTCGAGGTTTTTTTGAAAATTTCGACTTCTAAGCTATGCCATCGTTCTTAATTGGCATATGGCAGCCAGAAAATAGGGGTTATGTGTATATTTACGACGATTCTGAAAAAATCTATTTTTCGGTCGTTTGGTCGAGCCGAAATCATAGATCCGGCGACCGGACCGAAGACGGGATCATCGAAAATTTTTCGAAAATTTCGACTTCTAAGCGATGCCATCATTCTGAAGTGGCATATGGCAGCCAGAAAACTGGGGTCATATGTATATTTTCGACGATTTTGAAAAAATCCGTTTTTCGGTTCATTGTTGGATCAGAAATTCTTGATCCGGCGACCGAGCCGAAAACGGGATCATCGAAGTGATTTTGAATATTTCGACTTCTAAGCGATGCCATCGTTCTCAAATGGCTTATGGCAGCCAGAAAACAGGGGTTATGTTTATATTTTCGACGATTTTGAAAAATTCCATTTTTCGGTCGTTTGGTCGAGCAGAAATCAAAGATCCGGCGACCGAGCCGAAAACGAGATCAACGAAAATTTTTTGAAAATTTCGACTTCTAAGCGATGCCATCGTTCTCAAGTGGCATAAGGCAGCCAGAAAACTGGGGTTATGTGTATATTCTCGACGATTTTAAAAAAATCTATTTTCCGTTCGTTTGGTCGAGCAGAAATCGAAGATTCGGCGACCGAGCCGAAAACGGGATCATCGAAATTTTTTTGAAAATTTCGACTTTTGAGCTATGCCATCGTTCTCAAGTGAGATATGGCAGCCAGAAAACAGGGGTTATGTGTATATTTACGACGATTCTGAAAAAATCCATTTTTCGGTCGTTTGGTCGAGCAGAAATCCTTGATACGGCGAGCGGGACGGAAACTGCCGAAAACGGAACCGTCGAAGTTTCTTTTGTTAATTTCGACTTCTAAGCTATGCGATCGTTCTCAAGTGGCATATGCCAGCGAGAAAACAGGGATTATGTTTATATTTTCGACGATTTTGAAAAAATCCGTTTTCCGGATGATTGTGTTGTGCCCGAAATTGAGACGAGTGATCAAATCGTCTATTTTCCGGCTGTTTAAGAAATAGTATTTGGGATCGGACCGATTTAAGAACTGGAGTCCACGCGATTCCCGATAGTAAAACAAGGTTCATTGATTTGGTAAAATTACAATTGATTTCTTATGATCGTAGTTATGCTAATTACGATGGCAACGAGCCCAACCGAACGTTACCGTGATTTCCTCAAGACTGACTAAATCGAGAGCCGATTTAGTCCGCTCGACCCGCGATTGCTGGGTCGGCATAATTGAATGTTGACTCAGCTTCGAGTTCATTGACATGCTCGCATGCTCGAAGCTGGTGGCGAAAATGATTGCTGTTGGACTCATTTTCGCAACGGCAATGAATTCCAACGATTTATTAACTTAAATCTTTCAATGGAAAATCTGGGGTACTACATCCCTCTCCCCTTATAAAGAAAAAATTAAGCAAAAGAAATTTTTTCTTTACTGATTCGGTTGAACCTGTTTCTATCGCCTTTAATGACATGTTGTACAAGAGTTGTTTTTATCTCACTAGCGCCAAGCCGGGTACGATAGTCGCACGCGATTGTTATCTCTCTCCGAGCATGCTCGCTGGAGTTCCGAATGTAGTCTGTCTTCTTGCTGACGTGATAGAGCATCCACGGCGGCCGGTGACTCTCGGGTCGCCGACTCACACGTGCTAGCTGGTGTAGGATTACGTTTCAGTCTCAGCTGATATAATTTGTAGACCGCGTAACTGACCAAGGCTATAGGCGCGATCGCACTTAAAGAGTAAAAGCTAACATTGTGATAGAACTGTGAATTTTCTTTAACGTCTTTATCGAGGTTTTCACCTATTTGTTTCACGCGAATTCCAAGGTTTTTTAATTTTTCGGGATTTCGCAACACATTTGACAATTTAAAATTTTCTCTTTCACTCTTTCCGCGAGAATGGTATTTTTCGTCAATCTCCACTAACGTGAGATTATATGACGGTAAATAATTTTCGTTTCGCACTTCGGTAACCCGTTTCAGAGTTCGCACACTGAAATCTTGGGCGGTTGCCTCGCATGAGCCTATTAAAGCCAGAATTCCCGAATTTTTTAACGTTTCGCGGTACGCGGGTGTTTTCTCGCACGTTATCGTAATTAGATCTTCGTATGGTGCGATATACATCCATCTTCCGTGTTGTTCCATGGGAATTACCATAGTGCTGGTGAGAGTCAAGGCTCGTTTTGGGCAGTGCCGTCCATTAGCAGTGTCGCCCTTCACGTAAGTGAGGACTTCGCAGGGCGCGTTTTTAGTAATTGGCGCCGACGGGTGCGTTGGCGAACAGACGTGGGTTCTTCCAAATTTTTTGCAATTTCTCAGGTCGACTGTGGACATTCGCAAGAAATTCCTATTTGCTTGATCAACCACCACTAAGTCTTCAGTGGTATCCAGATAATAATACGTGTTGTTTGTTCCTTTCGTTGGCACAGGGTATACATGGCTTATCGTGTACCTCTGCGCTCCAACCAGCGGGATATCCAATATCAGCATTGCTGCTGTGCCGTCACTGTAGGCTCGCGCGTCGGTTAGACCCATGAGTGTGTTGGCTTCGCTGCGCATTATCGGCACGGGGAATCCGGTGCCCGCGGGTAAGTGTGGTAGAACGTCCGTGAGGTACTCCACTAGCTTGCGCGGTGGTAGTATCGCTGCGCTTACTCGTCCCGTAGAAACTTCCGCGAAGAACAACACCAATTCCTTCACGTCGGTGACTAACTCCTCTACCACTAGAGATATTAAGATGAGGCTTTCATCAAGTTTTTGGCGTGCGAGCAGCTGATCTTGTTTCCCGTGGAGGTTGTAACCCAAACGCTCTACGAAGTCGAATAATTTTTTCTCGTTCCCGTTTATCCTTTCCGCGGTTTCGTTAAAGATCCGTAACGATGACAAGACCACTTGGAGTTGATCCTTAATGCCCTGTTTTAGTCCACGCTGGTTGGCCTGTAACTCGGATATCTGCTGGTGGATTTGTTCCGCGTCCGCTGCGTCCATATTTCCGGTGATTGATTTTATTATTGACCCCATTCCATCAATGAGGCCTCGCCGCTTACGCTGTTGTTCGGGTTTTAAATGGATTAGGTCCCGAATAGTTTCCATGTTGTCGTCGATCCTTGTTGTCATTCTGGTGACATATATCCCAATTGCGGAGCAAAGGTCATTGGTTTCGTTTCTCTCTGCGTTTTTGCAATAAGTCCTTGCCCTTCCGAAGTGGAATTTTAGTGTGTCCTCCCGCATTTTGATGTATGAGAAATCCATTCGTATTGCCAGTCTCCATGTGGCTCTCGTCTCCATAAGGTCTCCGATTTCTTCGTAGTAGATGCCGGGGTTGTTGATGAAAGGTGACAAGGAATACACCTCGCTGGCGGTGTATGTGTGTGCGAAACACACGAGGATCAGCGTTCTGAAACAGAGTCCGAGAGTTAGAAGGACTCTAAGACCGTGGGACTGCTGATGTGGCGAAAAGTCCCACTTTGTTGGACGGTGGCTGGTGCTTCTTGGCCACCACCGGCTCACTCGCTCTACAGCAACCGAAGCAACAACAGCTACGAATTTCCGATTTCTTCGCAACCTCAAATCAGAAATGACCCGCCACGGCAGCTTGGTTCTGGTTGGGTCCAGAATGACCCGCCGCCTGGCGAACTGGGCAGTAAGTAGCCCCTCTTAATTATTAAAAAATTTTTCCCTCTATTTTTATACCTCCATTATTGTCCGTTTATTTGTTTGTCTAATTCTATACATCGGTTGTATACGTTCCGGGAACAGCTCGGCGCCTTCGAAACCCCGGGTGGCTCCGGACTTTCATCCGGGAGGCGGCCCAGGTTCGGCACCGTCGCCATCTCCTACGTGACACGGCGGCGTTCATTTGGAGCGGCGGCGACCGCCTCGACGATGGAACCGCCGACTTCTTCGGTTTCAGGCGGTTGTTCTCTGAGGGGGATCATCCGTGCCCCTTGTGTGGCCGCCCATATTTTTAAGGGTTTTTCCCTCCCAAACTTAACAACAATAAAAACCCTTTTAAATTAAACCTCAGCCGTTTATGTTTTTTATTTTACTTAAGATCCGCCCGCGACAAACATAGCGGAAGACCCTTCCAAGCCCTTGCTAGTTTTATTATTACACTAGACTAGGTACGGACTTATCCTCTTTTAGCTTTTTAATAATATTCTTCCTTCGTCAGCCGCCACTTATCTTATCTTGTGTGATAAGCGGCTAATGCTCAATGAAGGGCCGCAAGCGGTTCGCATGGACCGTTGCGGTCTTCCGTCCTTTCTTTATTATGTAGGTGACGGAGCCTTGTCGTTCCATGACGGTGTGGGGCCCCGTCCATGCCGGTGTTAGTTTCGCTGACCGCCCTCTTCTCACCGTCTCGTCGTGAAGAAGTACGCGATCACCGACGTGGTATTCCTGCTCTCTCGCTTTGACGTCGTAATTATGCTTCGCCCTCTCCTTAGCGTCGCACAGGCTACGTCGCGCTACCGACCATGAGGCCCGTAACCTCTCACGTAGCTCGCTCGCGTAGTCCGCATGTGTGTATGTGGCCCGCGGTTCTTGTTTCACCGCGGTAGGCAATTCTGCCTCGCGCCCGAATACTAACACATAATGAGATAGGCCGGTAGCCGTGTGTGGTGTGGTGTTATACACAAACATAGCGTATGGCAACCATTCATCCCAATTATCTTGGTCTCCATTTATAAAATTCATTAAATACTCCGCCAAGGTCCGATGTGATCTCTCCAAAGCTCCATTACTTTCGGGATGGTATGCTGTGGTTTGGATCTTCTTGATTCGGAGGAGCTTACAAGCTTCCTTAAAAGTCGAACTCAAGAAGTTGGTACCTTGGTCGGACAAAAGGATTTCAGGTGTTCCATATCGACAGATGATTTCTTCCACCAAAGCTTTGGCGGCTGTCTGAGCTTCCTGGTTGGGAATAACCACAGCTGCGCTGTATTTGGTTAGCGCGTCCTGGAACGTGAGAACGTATCTGTTCTCAGCCCCTGTCAAAGGTAGTGGTCCAACTATATCGACGGCTATTTTTTCAAAAGCCTTGCTGGGGGTGTCGGTAATGACCATTGGTGCCTTTATTCTACATCGTAGCTTGTTTTTTTGACATTTTTCGCAAGCTGCAATGTAATTCTCTATTTCCTTCTTCATGCCGGGCTATTCATACTTGGCTCGGATCCGTTTTAGCGTCCTCTTTGTACCCTGGTGCCCTCCGAGGGGGGCATCATGGTATTCCTTTAGTATTTTCCCTCGGTCCTCTAGAGACGGGCAGGTTACGCCTATGCTGCAGCGACGCTTGTTTATTGTAGTGGCTTCCTCGTCTTCACTGGAGGAACTCCCTATCTCACTATTCGCTCCGCTTTCCGCTTCCCCGGGCCCGCCTGGCTGATGGCTATTCGCTTGGCCAGCGAGTCGGTCTACGTAAGCTTGGCACGGTGGAGTATCGGCGTCCTATTCGCTCCGCAGTGAGTGGCGTCGCTCCGTCCCTCTCGCTGCACTCGCGCTATCCTCTACTCCGGTCTCGCTCTCCCCGCGTCTACTCTTTGTGCCATGCTTCGTAGCTGGAGCGCCCCAACCACACGGCTTACATGTGTTGGTGCGGGCGTTAGTGTGTTTGGTCGTTCGTGAGCCATCTATTTCCTTCTCCTTCTGGCTCGATGCTTGAGCTCTTGTGGTAATAAATATGCGGCTTAGGGCATCCGCGTTTGTATTTCTCTTCCCAGCTTTGTATTCCACATCGAACTCGTGCTCTGATAACTTTATTTACCACCTCATCAGGCGAAAACCCGGGTCGGTTATCCCAAATAGCCAGGTGAGTGGTTGATGGTCGGTGATGACCTTGAACCGGGTTCCATATATATACGGTCGGAATTGCGCTATGACCCACACTATTGTGAGCAACTCTTTCTCCGTTGTCGAGTAATTAATCTCGGCCTTCGAGAGTGTGCGACTCGCATAGCATATAGGCAAATCTTCGCTGACCGTGCCTTGAGAAAGGCCCCGATTGCCTTATCAGAGGCGTCTGTAGTTACCAAGAATTGACGGTCGAAGTCGGGGTATGTAGTACGGGCGCCGTGGTTAACGCTGTCTTCAATTCTTCGAACGCGGCGTCGCATACTGCAGTCCACTCGAACTTCGTCCCCTTTTTTAATAAGCCGGGTAATGGTTTTGCTACCTTTGAAAAATCTCGAATAAATTTTCGATAGTAGCCAGCTAATCCGAGGAATGATTACACCTGTTTTACAGTTGTTGGTGCAGGGAAATTTTTTACGGCGACGAGTTTCTCCGGGTCTGCTCTTACTCCCTCTTCCGAAATGATGTGCCCCAAATACTGGGTTTCTTTCCGTAGGAATTGACACTTCCCTGGTTGTACGGACAGTTTGGCCTCGTTTAGTCGTTGGAACACTTCCTCTAACCTGTCGTTATGCTCTCTCAGCGTTTTACCGTATACGACGATATCGTCGAGGTATACATAACACTTGACTCCCTGTATGCCGGCCAGTACTGAGTTCATTAACCTCTGAAACGTGGGAGGAGCATTTTTTAATCCGAAAGGCATTCGATTATATTCGAAATGTCCTTGAGGAGTCGAGAATGCTGTTTTCTCCTTGTCTTCTTCCGCCATCGGGATTTGATGAAATCCGGATGCGAGGTCAAGAGTTGAAAAATAGCGGGCTTTTCCCAGCTGATCCAATATCTCGGTGATGTTGGGCAGTGGGTAGGAGTTCCCAATGGTGGCTTCGTTCAATTTTCGGAAGTCCACCACTACTCGAAGTCGTTTTTCTCCCGTTGCGTCGGGTTTTTTGGCTACTACCAAGAGAGGTGCATTCCATTGGCTCCTGCTTGGCCGAATTATCCCATCTGCGATCATTTCGCTAGTTTGCCGTTCCACTTCCTGTTTGTGCGTTTCAGGTAGTCTATAAGGGCGTATTTTTGTGGGTTGTACGCCATCCTTTAGTGGTATGCGATGTTCCACCATGTGCGTACACGGTAACTTGTCTCCCTTTAAATGGAAAATCTTATCATATTTTCTTATCAGTGGCAAAAGGGATTTTCTTTCCTCGTCATTTAAGTGGGTCATGGCGAGTTCTCTTTCTAATCGCTGGAGTCGCATAGCCCCCCTTTCTTCCCTGACGGCCCCTACTTGCAATGCCTCCGAGTTGGTCTCGAGCTCGTCCGATATCTCGACCGGCTCAAGTATCACCGTCGGGCGATTGACCACTACCACGCTCTCAGTAGTGTTCATGAGGCTCACCACACAGCTATTGCCTCGTGGCGGCGTGTAGCACGCGCCGATTGTCACACCTGACTCTATCTCTTTCTTTGAAAGAATTCCTGGTGTGCCGCTGCACGTTGCTACGTAAGCTATAGTTTCGGAGCGTGGTGCGAGAGCGATTTTTTGACTTCCATCCAGTAACGGCATTCTGTGCCCGTAGAGACGGAGCACTTCTCCTCTCAAAATATCTACATGGTGCATCTTTATGAATTCCATGCCCAGTAACCCCTCCACAGCTATCGGCACGTCATCTTTTATTACGTAGAACCAATGCTTTATTGTTTTCTTTGGTGTTTTCAAGGTGATCTCCGCCTTACAGACGGGAGAAAATTTACTACCTTCTGCACCTTGAAGTACTGCATCGCTATCTTCGATTGGCGTGTCTGCCTTTAACTTGCTATACTTTATTAGGCTGCACTGAGCTCCGGTGTCGGCCTTAAGTGTGAGTATTCCTCGCATCGCGGTAGGGCTCGCGATATCAAAATCGCTGGCCGTCGAGCTCTTTGATGGCAAGGTAACTTCGAAGACATGCATCTCCTTATTCTCTTGCGTCTGACTGACGATGCTCGTAACTCTGGGGTCAATGCTGTCCAGCGTACGCGTAGTAGTAAGCGTAACAATACGCTCGGCTGCCACTCTGCACATTTTTCTTTCATCGCGCTCTCCCTCTTCAGCTCCTTTTGACGGTCTAGTCACAGTGACCGTATGTATATTTATTGTACCTAGCGTACGCGTGGCCTTGGTCGAGGTGCTGGTTTGCACTGCTGTGCAGGATTCCAGCGCTTTATCGAGACTCGGAGGTCTGTCTCCGCTTCTCCTCTGTTGTGGTACAGATCCTTGACCTACTTCCTTTTTCTTTATTCTCCTCCGGCATTCTTTCCACGAGTGCCCTTTTAACTTGCAGTAGGTGCATACTATTTCCAACTGATTGATGCCTCTCGATTGGTTGGGAGCGGGCAGGCTCAATCGGCCTGATCGGCGGTTGCAATCCCGCGCCATATGCCCGCGGTTTCCACAGTTATAACAAGCCTTTCCGTTGGGCTGAGCGGGTAACGACCTTCTCTGACTTCCTTGAGTCTTCTTTGCTGCTCCATTTGGGTGCGTCTCGTTACTTATTTCTACAGCCGCATTTATTGCCTCATGCAGGGTAGCACAGTTCCGCGATCGCACCAGGATTTGTACTTGGCCGTGCAACCCATCCACAAATACTGTCAGAGCAGATTTCCGCGTTATCCATTCCACAAACCGGGCCTGTTCATCGGTGCAAACCTCCTCGCAGATTTTTCCCACCACTTCCGTGGTGATTTGTTCCACTCGGGTCGCATATGCGGTGACATCCTCGTTCTGTTCTTGTTTCATGGAATGGAATTCCATTTGCATAGCTGACAGAGATCTTTGGCGTCGAAAAAACGATTCAAGCTCCGCTTTTAATTGCTCCAGAGTGTTGATGTTCTGGAACCTCAGCTCCTCGGCCGCTCTTCCTTCAATACTGGCACTAAGTATTAAAGCGAGGAGAGTACGTTTTTCTTACGCCTTTATTCTTGAGAATACCGTGTCGCACGAGCGTAGAAATGCGCCGAGTTTACCCGGATCGCTTCCATCAAAATACTTGATGAATTGGATTCCCAGGGCAAGCTCGAGCGGTTTCGAATCTTCACCACCGTCATATTAGAGTCCGCCGCCCTGAGGGTCACCTGAGGGCTCTCCTCCGAATCCTCGATGAGGAGGGTTTCCTCTAGGGTCTTCTGGGGGTCCTAGTCCTTGACTTCTTCTCGGCGGTACTGGTGGTCGTTTTGGCGGCTCCTCTGGGGGCCCTCCAGGCGGATCACCGGACACTCTTCTTGGTGAAGGTGTCGGGGGTTTTGCTGGAGTTTCTTTGCCTCTTTGTTTCTTTTCCTTGGCAACCACTTTCATGCGTTCCTCGAACCGTGTCTGTAGGTTGCTTATGAGTTCCAATTGAATTTTTAACTGACCAGCTTGGTCATGCACAGTTAGTGTCAGATCTTCAGGCTCATCTTCCTCATCCTTCGATGACGTGGTATTAATTCCACGGTGGGGTGTTTCTAGACGACCTTGAGCGCTGTTCCGAGAGGCAGCATTCCATGGCGGTGGTGCTGGTAACTCGTAGGGCTCTTCTTCCATTCGGTCGTCCCTCCGTGTCGTTCCCCTAGCGGTGCTCTTAGGGATAGCTCCTCTACCATTTCCTGGAGTTTTGGATTTGGTTTTGGCCCGTTCCAGGGCTCCCCTTTGTCCTTCCAGACCGGTGTCTCGGAGCATCCTTTCTAGCTCGGCATCGATATCTGGTGTGGCAATGGCTTTAGCGCCCTCGCCCTTGGATTCCTCTTCTTGATCCATGTATGTGGCTTCACCGAATGAGGTTCCTCTTCCTATGGTGATGCTGAACTCCTTTACTAAACCCTCTGCTATGCGGGCCTCTTCCGTGCCGGGAGTTCCGCCGGTCGGCGAAATCTTCCTAAGGGCGCGTTGCGTCCTCAAGGTGATGTCGCCTACCGCTTCCTCTAAGCCGGTGGTGATATCAACACCGTCGGCGTGTATTGTCGTGTCCACGGAGCTCGCTCTCCGCCGCTGTCGATCTTGGTCTTCTCGCGGCATGTGATGCGATGACTCAGCAACGATTAAATTTTAATTTTATCGCGAATAGGGCAGTTTTTATTTTTTGTTATTTTCCCTTTTCCGAAAGGGGTTTTAATTATATGTAGACAGATAGATTTTTTAATTATGATGGACAGTGGTTGGTGTTAGCCTGGCCTCCTGCCTTTCGCGAATTAATACCGCAAATCCTTGCAAGTTGCTACAAACTTGCAACGATTTCCGGAAAGGGTATCGATTTTTTTAACGAGAGATCTGGGCTCGCGGGCTCAGTCCCACGGATTAAATGCCTTAATCTCTAAAAATTGTTTAACCCGTTTTTCTGGCTCGGACTAATAGACTCATGCAGAAATAAAATTTTTTGGCAACCGCCACTTACAGTTTCCAGAACCCTTCCATGGTGCAGCTGGACTTCGAGGTTGTCGTCTCCGTTGTCGTGTTGACCTTGACGTTGTTCCCCGTCTGCGTTGTCACGTTGGCCTTGCTGGTCGATTAGTACGCCCTTCCTGGCGTAGTCGATCCTTTGGTTGGACGTTCGTCCCTCAGTTGGCTGGACGTTCGTCCTTCGGTTGGCTGGACTTTCGTCCTTCGGTTGGCTCCTCGTCAGTGGTACCTGACTGACGTCTTCTTCAACGATTCACGACCGCGTGTGAATCGCCCCAAGTCGTTTACCCCAACGATTTGAAGTCGGGTTTGACTCTGGGTTTTTTCTTGTGTACTTTACTTTTCGGGGTTCACTTACGGTGGATCCCACCGCTGCCACCAAAATGTTGTGCCCGAAATTGAGACGAGTGATCAATTCGTCTATTTTCCGGCTGTTTAAGAAATAGTATTTGGGATCGGACCGATTTAAGAACTGGAGTCCACGCGATTCCCGATAGTAAAACAAGGTTTATTGATTTGGTAAAATTACAATTGATTTCTTATGATCGTAGTTATGCTAATTACGATGGCAACGAGCCCAACCGAACGTTACTGTGATTTTCTCATGACTGACTAAATCGAGAGCCGATTTAGTCCGCTCGACCCGCGATTGCTGGGTCGGCATAATTGAATGTTGACTCAGCTTCGAGTGCATTGACATGCTCGCATGCTCGAAGCTGGTGGCGAAAATGATTGCTGTTGGAATCATTTTCGCAACGGCAATGAATTCCAACGACATATTAACTTAAATCTTTAAATGGAAAATCTGGGGTACTACAATTGTTCGATCAGAAATTCTTGATCCGGCAACCGAGACGAAAACGGGATCATCGAAGTTATTTAAAAAATTTCGACTTCTAAGCGATGCCATCGTTCTCAAGTGGCTTATGGCAACCAGAAAAATGGGGTTATGATTATATTTTCGACGATTTAAAAAAATCCATTTTTCGGTCGTTTGGTCGAGCAGAAATCAAAGATCCGGCGACCGAGCCGAAAACGGGATCATCGAAAATTTTTTGAAAATTTCGACTTCTAAGCGATGCCATCGTTCTAAACTGGCATATAGCAGCCAGAAAACTGGGGTTATGTGTATATTTCCGACGATTTAAAAAAATCTATTTTCCGGTCGTTTGGTCGAGCAGAAATCAAAGATCCGGCGACCGAGCCGAAAACGGGATCATCGAAAATTTTTTGAAAATTTCGACTTTTAAGCTATGCCATCGTTCTCAAGTGGCATATGGCAGCCAGAGAACAGGGTTTATGTGCTATAACCGGCTTCCCCTTTATTAACGGTGGGGGAAGGGTTGAGTGATAAAAATAGCAAAAAAAAAAAATACTAGCAGTATCAATGATTTATTAAACAAAATATATATAAGGGGTTACTCTGGGCGCCAGCTACGTATCGTGTAGCAAACGGAATATTACCGGTCACTTGGCCCGGTAATATCACAAAAAAAAATAATAGAAAACAATAAATCGTAATAATAGGGAAACGTGTCTAGGGACAGAGGGACGAGAGGTCTCAGGGGTGAATTTCCGAACTCGTCGGCTTTTTATTTATTACCTCGGTCGTTACAAGAAAAAGAAAAGGGCGATAACAAAACGATTTTTCGGGCGGAAAAGAAAAGTAGAGAAAAAGGGGGGCGGGTGAAGTATGGGGAGACTGGATCGGAACCGTGATTACGGAAAATTGGCCCTTCATTTCAGGCGGCGGGATGGGGGGGGGCTCGTAATAATTGCACGATTCAGAAAACTTCAACAACGGAACGATCTCGGAACTTAACAATAATTCCGCACAAGAAAACCACCACTCACCGATGACGCTTGAGGTGTGAACGACACCTGCGATGGCGGCGGGCACGTGGGGAGAAAACGCGGGGCTGAAATATCACGGGGTTCGTATTATAGAGGGTTTATCACACACTAACTGGATCTAGGTGAAGGAAGTACTCAACTACTCACCCTTTATCATTTCCACACGTTGCAAATATCTCTTTAACTCTTGAACACTCACAAAATGCTCGTTACTGAATTCAATGGCGTCGTTCTTTGCACATAGCTCAGCTGAACTGACAGGCCGGCCGGCGTCTTCTTCATTGGAGCCTCGCGTCGCAGTTGATTGGCTCCCGCGGAGGTCCCTAGCGGGCTCGGCGAATTGAAGGCCGCGCGCCTGGAGATAAGCTGGTGGGTCAAGCGTAGCAGGCGTCGGCGGCGGGGCAGGGACGAGCTAGTCGTGCGAGGCCCCTCTCCCTACGCTTTTGCCCACGGGCTGCATCCCCGGCAGCAAGGGCCGTGGTGCGCCGGGTTCACCTCCCTGCCGGCGCCACATTCAACCTTGCTCCATTCATTCATCCATTCACACTTGCATTCGAGGGCGAAAGGAACACATAGAAAGGGACAAGGGGGGCGTAAAAATGCTCAAGGCTACAATAATAATTACTATTATGGGTACGTACCTGAGTGGCGGCCTTCAGTCGAGCTCCGTGCATCCGAAAGATGCATCGTGTTAGATTGCATATTTTCGACGAATTTGAAAAAATCAATTTTTCGGTCGTTTGGTCGAGAAGAAATCTTATATGCTGCGACCGAGCCGAAAACGGGATCGTCGAAGTTTCTTTTGTTAATTTCGACTTCTAAGCTATGCCATCGTTCTCATGTGGCATATGGCAGCCAGAAAATAGGGGTTATGTGTATTTTTACGACCATTCTGAAAAAATCTATTTTTCGGTCGTTTGGTCGAGCAGGAATCCTTGATCCGGCGAGTGGGACGGAAACTACCGAAAACGGGATCACGGAAGTTTATTTTCGAGGATTTTGACTTCTAAGCTATGCCATCGTTCTCAAGTGGCATATGGCAGCCAAAAATCGGAGGTTATGTGTATATTTTCGACGATTTTGAAATAATCCATTTTCCGGTTGATTGTTCGATCAGAAATCCTTGATCCGGCGACCGAGGCGAAGACGGGATAATCGAAATTTTTTTGAAAATTTCGACTTTTAACCTATGCCATAGTTCTCAAGTGACATATGGCAGCCAGAAAACAGGTGTTATGTGTATATTTGAGACGATTCTGAAAAAATCCATTTTTCGTTCGTTTGGTCGAGCAGAAATCCTAGATCCGGCGACCGAGCCGAAAACGGGATCAACGAAAATTTTTTGAAAATTTCGACTTCCAAGCGATGCCATCGTTCTCAAATGGCTTATGGCAGCCAGAAAACAGGGGTTATGTTTATATTTTCGACGATTTTAAAAAAATCCATTTTTCGGTCGTTTGGTCGAGCAGAAATCAAAGATCCGGCCACCGAGCCGAAAACGGGATCAACGAAAATTTTTTGAAAATTTCGACTTCTAAGCGATGCCATCGTTCTCAAGTGGCTTATGGCAGCCAGAAAACAGGGGTTATGTTTATATTTTCGACGATTCTGAAAAAATCCATTATTCGGTCGTTTGGTCGAGCATAAATCCAAGATCCATCGTCCGAGCCGAAAACGCGATCGTCGAAGTTTTTTTGAAAATTTTGACTTCTAAGCGATGCCATCGTTCTCAAGTGGCTTATGGCAGCCAGAAAACAGGGGTTATGTGTATATTTACGACGATTCTGAAAAAATCCATTGTTCGGTCGTTTGGTCAAGCAGAAAATCTTGATTCGGCGAGCAGGACGGAAACTGCCGAAAACGGGATCACGGAAGATTATTTTCGAGAATTTTGACTTCTAAGCGATGCCATCGTTCTTAAGTGGCATATGGCAGCCAGAAAACTGGGGTTATGTGTATATTTTCGACGATTTTGAAAAAATCCATTTTTCGGTCGTTTGGTCGAGCATAAATCCAGAATCCGGCGTCCGAGCCGAAAACGGGATCGTCGAAGTTTTTTTGAAAATTTCGACTTCTAAGCGATGCCATCGTTCTCAAGTGACATATGGGGGCCAGAAAACAGGGGTTATGTGTATATTTACGACGATTTTGAAAAAATCCATTATTCGGTCGTTTGGTCGAGCAGAAATCCAAGATCCGGCGACCGAGCCGAAAAACGGGATCGTCGAAGTTTTTTTTTTTTAAATTCGACTTCTAAGCTATGCCATCGTTCTCAAGTGGCATATGGCAACCAGGAAACGAAGGTTATGTGTATGATTTCGACGATTTGAGAAAAATCAATTTATTGGTCGTTTCGTCGAGCAGAAATCCTAGATTCGGCGACCGAGCCGAAATCGGTATCGTCGAAGTTTTTTTGAAAATTTCAACTTCTAACCTATGCCATCGTTTTCAAATGGCATATGGCAGCCAGAAAACAGGGGTTATGTGTATATTTTCCACGATTAGAAAAAAATCGATTTTTCGGTCGTTTAGTCGAGCAGAAATCCTAGTTCCAGCGACCGAGCCGAAAACGGGATCATCGAAGTTTTTTTGAAAATTTCGACTTCTAAGCGATGCCATCGTTCTCAAGTGGCATATGGAAGCCAAAAAACGGGGGTTATATGTATATTTTCGACGATTTTGAAAAAATCCGTTTTCCGGTTGATTGTTCGATCAGAAATTCTTGATCCGGCGACCGAGCCGAAAACGGGATCGGCGAAGTTATTTTGGAAATTTCGACTTCTAAGCGATGCCATCGTTCTCAAATGGCTTATGGCAGCCAGAAATCTGGGGTTATGTGCATATTTTCGACGATTTTAAAAAAATCTATTTTCCGGTCGTTTCGTCGAGCAGAAATCCTTGATCCGGCGAGCGGGACGGAAACTGCCGAAAACGGAATCGTCGAAGTTTCTTGTGTTAATTTCGACTTCTAAGCTATGCCATCGATCTCAAGTGACATATGCCAGCGAGAAAACAGGGGTTATGTGCATATTTACGACGATTCTGAAAAAATCCATTTTTCGGTCGTTTGGTCGAGCAGAGATCCAAGATCCGGTGACCGAGCAGAAAACCGCATCATCGAAGTTTTTTTGAATATTTCGACTTCTAAGCTATGCCATCGGTCTCAAGTGGCATATGGCAGCCAGAAAACGAGGATTATGTGTATATTTTCGACGATTTTGATAAAATCTATTTTTCGGTCGTTTGGTCGAGCAGAAATCCTTGATCCGGCGAGCGGGACGGAAACTGCCGAAACCGGGATCACGGAAGTTTATTTTCGAGAATTTTGACCTCTAAGCTATGCCATCGGTCTCAAGTGGTATATGGCAGCGAGAAAACAGGGGTTATGTGCTATAACCGGCTTCCCTTTTAGTATCAGTGGGGGAAGGCGTTAGTGAAAAATATAGCAAAAAAAAATACTAGCAGTATCAATGATTTATTAAACAAAATATATATAAGGGGTTTCTCTGGGCGCCAGCTACGTATCGTGTAGCAAACGGAATATTACCGGTCACTTGGCCCGGTAATATCACAAAAAAAAAAACAAATGAAAACAATAAATCGTAGTAATAGGGAAACGTGTCTAGGGACAGAGGGACGAGAGGTCTCAGAAGTGAATTTCCGAACTCGTCGCCTTATTATTTATTACCTCGGTCGTAACAATAAAAAGAAAAGGGCGATAATAAGACGATTTTTCGGGAGGAAGAGAAAAGTAGAGAAAAAGGGGGGCGGGTGAAGTATGGGGAGACTGGATCGGAACCGTAATTACGGAAAATTGGGCTTTCATTTCAGGCGGCGGGAGGGGGGGCTCGTAATAATTGCACGATTCAGAAAACTTCAACAACGGAACGATCTCGGAACTTAACAATAATTCCGCACAAGAAAACCACCACTCACTGATGACGCATAAGGTGTGAACGACACCTGCGATGGCGGCGGGCACGTGGGGAGGAAACGCGGGTGCGAAATATCACGGGGTTCGTAATATAGAGGGTTTATCACACACTAACTGGAACTAGGTGAAGGAAGTACTCAACTACTCACCCTTTTCACAATTCCACGTTGCAAATATCTCTTCAACTCTTGAACACTCACAAAATGCTCGTTACTGAATTCAATGGCGTCGTTCTTTGGACATAGCTCAGCTGAACTGACAGGCCGGCCGGCGTCTTCTTCATTGGAGCCTCGCGTCGCAGTTGATTGGCTCCCGCGGATGTCCCTAGCGCAGTGATGCCAGACGGGCGAGAAAAGTACCTCGGCGGGATTTTTCACCCCCCACTCTGCCGCCTGCGGGACAATTCCCGCGGCCCGCACCGTAACGCGATTTCCCCCACCCGCGCGCCGCTGCTCGGTAGTGGCCGTTAGCGCGGTAGGCCACGCCCACCGGTTGCTCGCTGTGCGCTATTATTTCTATTATGCTATCGTCCTCTGAACATTAAAAAAATTTAACAAATAAAATAAAAATTAATGTTTATTTTTTTTTATCGATCTGGTACTGCATAAATTTTTATTTATAAATAAAAGAACAATTCACCTCGGATCGAACTAACGACCTTACGATTATGAGTCACGAGCTCTGCTGTTGTGAGGTTTTTCTGAGGATCCACAAATCATGATATGAATTCAAAAAAGTTTTAAGTAAAAAAAAAAATATTTAAGTTTTAATTCATATACAGAATCCGAGAAAATATCATGGCTAAAATTGAACGGTGGCGTCGCCGGAAAAGCAATTATTTTCGATAATTATGCCGTAAAATTTGGGTTTAGAATTTCAGTTGGATTTCGGTTAATTTTTTTTTCTTGTAGATCATGACATTCCGCAAATTTTATTTATTCAGAGACCTTAATAGAATGAATCATTCCCAAGATATAGCTACTTGAGTAAGAAATTGGAAAAAGATTAATATCTCGCTATTTGATGTTTTTTCAGTTTTTTACTCAAGTAGCTACATCTTGAGAATGATTCTTAGTATTGAGATCTCGGAATAACCAAAATTTGCGGAATGTCATGAACTGCAAGAAAAAAAAATTCACCGGAATCCAACTGACATTCTAAACCTAAATTTTACGGCATAATTATCGAAAATATTTGTTTTTCGGGCGACGCCACCGTTCAATTTTAGCCATGATATTTTCTTGAATTCTGTATGTGAATTAAAACTTTCAACAATTTTTTTACTTAAAACTTTTTTTAATTCATATATTGAACATTCAATAAGCCATACATTTGTGAATCCTCATAAGAAGACCAGTAACGCAGCGGCAGAGCTCGTGACTCGTAATCATGAGGTTGTCTGTTCGATCCGAGGTGAATATATTGTTTATAAAAAAAATTATGATGTACCCGATCGATAAAAAAAATAAACATCAATTTTTATTCTGTTTGTTACATTTTTTTAATGTTCAGAGAACAATAGCATATGAAAAATAATAGCGTATGCCGACCGACCGAGAGGCGTGGCCTACCGCTACAAGTCCGTGCCTGCTACGGCGCACGGGAGAGGGAAGCCGCCGGGTGGGGGTAGCCGAGGGACTTTTCTGCGGGAGCGCCTGGCATCACTGCCCTAGCGGGCTCGGCGAATGGAAGGCCGCGCGCCTGGAGATAGGCTGGTGGGTCAAGCGTAGCAGGCGTCGACGGCGGTGCAGGGACGCGCTAGTCGTGCGAGTCCCCTCTGCCTACGCTTTTGCCCACGGGCTTCAACCCCGGCAGAAAGGGCCGTTGTACGCCGGGTTCATCTCCCGGCCGGCGCCACATTCAACCTTGCTCCATTCAATCATCCATTATATGAATGGATGAATGGAATAGGCCGAATATGTAGTATGGAGCTTTGCGCGCTCCGTCGAAGTTAATACGTTGGTCGTAGATATAAGACTAACTAACTTAACTAACTAAATCCTGCTCTTATATACTAATTTGGATAGGTTGATTCGAGCGTGGGGGAATCATAAATTTGATAGAAGATCGTAAACAATGAATATAAGTAAACTATTTATGGGACTGTTTGAGGCTCATGTAATTACCCGGTAGCTCGAAAAAAGTGTTTATCAATTCTAGTATTCGATTTTATATCTCACATTCTTGGGAGGTACGAACTGAGGATTTATGGCACGCCCGTCGTCCGGTGCCATGTGTCATAATCTAGCGGGGGTCCACTTGGGTTCGGAAAAGCATTAGGGTCAACGGTCGTGATGCGGCGCTCGTGCGCTTTAGTTAAGGCGTTGTGTCGGGTGCGGGCGTTAGGCTTTAAAAACAAGTGCGTGTAAGGCTACGACGTAACAGGGGCATATGGCAACCAGAAAACGAGGGTTATGTGTATATTTTCGACGATTTTGATAAAATCCATTTTTCGGTCGTTTGGTCGAGCAGAAACCCTAGATCCGGCGACCGAGCCGAAAACGGGATTGTCGAAGTTTTTTTTTTAAATTTCGACTTCTAAGCTATGCCATCGTTCTCAATTTGCATATGGCAGCCAGAAAACGAAGGTTATGTGTATATTTTCGACCATTTGAAAAATATCCATTTTTTGGTCATTTGGTCGAGGAGAAAACCTTGATTCGGCGAGCGGGACGGAAACTGCCGAAAACGGGATCACGGAAGTTTATTTTCGAGAATTTTGACTTCTAAGCTATGCCATCGTTCTCAAGTGATATATGGCAGGCAGAAAACTGGGGTTATGTGTATATTTACGACGACTCTGAAAGAATCAATTTTTCGGTCGTTTGGTCGAGCAAAAATCCTAGATCCGGCGACCGAGCCGAAAACGGGATAACGGAAGTTTATATTCGAGAATTTCGATTTCTAAGATATGCCATCGTTCTCAAGTGGCATATGGCAGCCAGAAAACAGGGGTTATGTGTATATTTACGACGATTCTGAAATAATCCATTTTTCGGTCGTTTGGTCGAGCAGAAATCATAGATCCGTCGACCGAGCCGAAGACGGGATCATCGAAAATTTTTTGAAAATTTCGACTTCTAAGCGATGCCATCGTTCTGAAGTGGCATATGGCAGCCAGAAAACTGGGGTTATATGTATATTTTCGACGATTTTGAAAAAATCCATTTTTCGGTCGTTTGGTCGAGCAGAAATCCAAGATCCGGCGACCGAGCCGAAATCGGGATCGTCGAAGTTTTTTTGAAAATTTCGACTTTTAAGCTATGCCATCGTTCTCAAGTGGCATATGGCAGCCAGAAAATAGGGGTTATGTGTATGTTTACGACGATTCTGAAAAAATCCATTTTTCGGTCGTTTGGTCGAGCAGAAACCCTTGATCCGGCGAGCGGGACGGAAACTGCCGAAAACGGAATCGTCGAAGTTTCTTTTGTTAATTTCGACTTCTAAGCTATGCCATCGTTCTCAAGTGACATATGCGAGCGAGAAAACAGGGGTTATGTGTATATTTACGACGATTCTGATAAAATACATTTTTCGGTCGTTTGGTCGAGCAGAAAGCCAAGATCCGGTGACCGAGCAGAAAACCGCATCACCGAATTTTTTTTGAATATTTCGACTTCTAAGCTATGCCATCGGTCTAAAGTGGCATATGGCAGCCGGAAAACGAGGGTTATGTGTATATTTTCGACGATTTTGATAAAATCTATTTTTCGGTCGTTTGGTCGAGCAGAAATCCTAGATCCGGCGACTGAGCCGAAAACGGGATTGTCGAAGTTTCTTTTTCAAATTTCGACTTCGAAGCTATGCCATCGCTCTCAAGTGGCATAGGGCAGCCAGAAAATAGGGCTTCTGTGTATATTTTCGACGATTTCGAAAAAATCCATTTTTTGGTCATTTGGTCGAGGAGAAACCCTTGATTCGGCGAGCGGGACGGTAACTGCCGAAAACGGGATCACGGAAGTTTATTTTCGAGAATTTTGACTTCTAAGCTATGTCATCGTTCTCAAGTGGCATATGGCAGCCAGAAAACAGGGGTTACGTGTATACTTACGACGACTCTGAAAAAATCCATTTTTCGGTCGTTTAGTCGATCAGAAATCCTAGATCCGGCGACCGATCCGAAAACGGTATCATCGAAAATTTTTTGAAAATTTCGACTTCTAAGCTATGCCATCGTTTTCAAGGGTATATGGCAGCGACAAAACAGGGGTTATGTGCTATAACCGGCTGCCCTTTTATTAACAGTGTGGGAAGGCGTTAGTGAAAAATATAGCAAAAAAAAATACTAGCAGTATCAATGATTTATTAAACAAAATATATATAAGGGGTTTCTCTGGGCGCCAGCTACGTATCGTGTAGCAAACGGAATATTACCGGTCACTTGGCCCGGTAATATCACAAAAAAATACAAATGAAAACAATACATCGTAGTAATAGGGAAACGTGTCTAGGGACAGAGGGACGAGAGGTCTCAGAAGTGAATTTCCGAACTCGTCGGCTTTTTATTTATTACCTCGGTCGTAACAATAAAAAGAAAAGGGCGATAATTAGACGATTTTTCGGGCGGAAGAGAAAAGTAAAGAAAAAGGGGGGCGGGTGAAGTATGGGGAGACTGGATCGGAACCGTAATTACGGAAAATTGGGCTTTCATTTCAGGAGGCGGGAGGGGGGGCTCGTAATAATTGCACGATTCAGAAAACTTCAACAACGGAACGATCTCGGAACTTAACAATAATTCCGCACAAGAAAACCACCACTCACTGATGACGCATAAGGTGTGAATGACATCTGTGATGGCGGCGGGCACGTGGGGAGAAAACGCGAGGGTGAAATATCACGGGGTTCGTATTATAGAGGGTTTATCACACACTAACTGGAACTAGGTGAGGGAAGTACTTAACTACCCACCCTTTTCACAATTCCACACGTTGCAAATAGCTCTTTAACTCTTGAACACTCACGAAATGCTCGTTACTGAATTCAATGGCGTCGTTCTTTGCACATAGCTCAGCTGAACTGACAGGCCGGCCAGCGTCTTCTTCATTGGAGCCTCGCGTCGCAGTTGATTGGCTCCCGCGGAGGTCCCTAGCGGGCTCGGCGAATGGAAGGCCGCGCGCCTGGAGATAGGCTGGTGGGTCAAGCGTAGCAGGCGTCGGCGGCGGGGCAGGGACGCGCTGGTCGTGCGAGTCCCCTCTGCCTACGGTTTTGCCCACCGGCTTCAACCCCGGCAGCAAAGGCCGTGGTGCGCCGGGTTCATCTCCCGGCCGGCGCCACATTCAACCTTGCTCCATTCATTCATCCATTCACACTTGCATTCGAGGGCGGAACAAACAAAAAGAAAGGGACAAGGGGGGCATAAAAATGCTCAAGGCTACAATAATAATTACTATTATGGGTACGTACGTGAGTGGCGGCCTTCAGTCGAGCTCCGTGCATCCGAAAGATGCACCAAGTTAAATTGCATATTTTCGACGAATTTGAAAAAATCCATTTTTCGGTCGTTTGGTCGAGAAGAAATCTTATATCCTGCGACCGAGCCGAAAACGGGATCGTCGAAGTTTCTTTTGTTAATCTCGACTTCTAAGCTATGCCATCGTTCTCAAGTGGCATATGGCAGCGAGACAACAGGGGTTATGTGTATATTTACGACGATTCTGAAAAAATTCATTTTTCGGTCGTTTGGTCAAGCAGAAATCCTTGATCCGCCGACCGAGCCGAAATCGGGATCGTCGAAGTTTTTTTGAAATTGTCGATCTCTAAGCTATACCTTCGTTCTCAAGTGGCATATGGCAGCCAGAAAATAGGGGTTATGTGTATATTTACGACGATTCTAAAAAAATCCATTTTTCGGTCGTTTGGTCGAGCCGAAATCATAGATCCGGCGACCGAGCCGAAGACGGGATCATCGAAGTTATTTTGAAAATTTCTACTTCTAAGCGATGCCATCGTTCTCAAGTCGCATATTGCACCCAGAAAACAGGGGTTATGTGCATATTTTCGACGATTTTGAAAAAATCCATTATTCGGTCGTTTGGTCGAGCAGAAATCCTACATCCGGCGACCGAGACGAAAACGGGATCATCGAAGTTTTTTTTTATAATTTCGACTTCTAAGCTATGCCATCGTTCTCAAGTGGCATATGGCAGTCAGAAAACAGGGGTTATGTGTATATTTACATCGATTCTGGAAAAATCCATTTTTCGGTCGTTTGGTCGAGCAGAAATCCTAGATCCGCCGACCGAGCCGAAATCGGGATCGTCGAAGTTTTATTGAAATTGTCGACTTCTAATCTACACCTTCGTTCTCAAGTGGCATAGGGCAGCCAGAAAATAGGGATTATGTGTATATTTACGACGATTCTGAAAAAATCCATTTTTCGGTCGTTTGGTCGAGCAGAAATCCTTGATCCGGCGAGCGGGACGGAAACTGCCGAAAACGGGATCACGGAAGTTTATTTTCGAGAATTTTGACTTCAAAGCTATGCCATCGTTCTCAAGTGGCATATGGCAGCCATAAAACGAAGGTTATGTGTATATTTAAGACGATTTGACAAAAATCCATTTTTCGGTGGTTTGGTCGAGCAGGAATCCTAGATCCGGCGATCGAGCCGAAAACGGGACCGTCGAAAGTTTTTTTGAAAATTTCGACGGCTAAGCTATGCCATCGTTCTCAAGTAGCATATTGCACCCAGAAAACAGGGGTTACCTGCATATTTCCGACGATTTTGAAAAAACAAAATTTTTCGGTCGTTTGATCGAGCAGAAATCCTAAATCCGGCGACTGAGCCGAAAACCGGATCGTCGAAGTTTTCTTCGAAAATTTCGACTTCTAAGCTATGCCATCGTTCTCAAGTGGCATATGGCAGCCAGAAAATAGGGGTTATGTGTATATTTACGACGATTTGAAAAAAATCGACTTTTTGGTCATTTGGTCGAGCAGAAAGACTCGATTCGGCGACCGAGCCGAATACGGGATCGTCGAAGTTTTTTTTGAAAATTTCGACTTCTAAGCTATGCCATCGTTCTCAAGTGCAATATGGCAGCCTGAAAACAGGGGTTATGTGTATATTTACGACGATTCTGAAAAAATAAATTTTTCGGTCGTTTGGTCGAGCTGAAATCCTAGATCCGGCGACCGAGTCGAAAACAGGATCGTCGAAGATTTTTTGAAAATTTCGACTTCTAAGCGATGCCATCGTTCTCAAGTGGCTTATGGCAGCCAGAGAACAGGGGTTATGTGCTATAACCGGCTTCCCTTTTATTAACGGTGGGGGAAGAGGTTAGTGAAAAAAAAAGCATAAAAAATACTAGCAGTATCAATGATTTATCAAAGAAAATATATATAAGGCGTTTCTCTGGGCGCCAGTTACGTATCGTGTAGGAAACGGAATATTACCGGTCACTTGGCTCTTAATAATTGCACGATTCAGAAAAATTCAACAACGGAACGATCTCGAAACTTAACAATAATTCCGCACAAGAAAACTACCACTCACTGATGATGCATAAGGTGTGAACGACACCTGTGATAGCGGCGGGCACGTGGGGAGAAAACGCGGGGGTGAAATATCACGGGGTTCGTATTATAGAGGGTTTATCACACACTAACTGTAACTAGGTGAAGGAAGTACTCAACTACTCACCCTTTTCACAATTCCACACGTTGCAAATATCTCTTTAACTCTTGAACACTCACAAAATGCTCGTTACTGAATTCAATGGCGTCGTTCTTTGCACATAGCTCAGCTGAACTGACAGGCCGGCCGGCGTCTTCTTCATTGGAGCCTCGCGCCGCAGTTGATTCGCTCCCGAGGAGGTCCCTAGCGGGCTCGGCGAATGGAAGGCCGCGCGCCTCGAGATAGGCTGGTGGGTCAAGCGTAGCAGGCGTCGGCGGCGGGGCAGGGACGCGCTAGTCGTGCGAGTCCCCTCTGCCTACGCTTTTGCCCACGGGCTGCAACACCTGCAGCAAGGGCCGTGGTGCGCCGGGTTCATCTCCCGGACGGCGCCACATTCAACCTTGCTCCATTCATTCATCCATTCACACTTGCATTCGAGGGCGGAACAAACAAAAAGAAAGGGACAAGGGGGGCGTAAAAATGTTTGAGGCTACAATAATAATTACTATTATGGGTACGTACGTGAGTGTCGGCCTTCAGTCGAGCTCCGTGCATCCGAAAGATGCACCATGTTAGCTTGCATATTTTCGACGAATTTGAAAAAATCCATTTTTCGGTCGTTTGGTCGAGCAGAAATCCTTGATCCGGGGAGTGGGACGGAAACTACCGCAAACGGGATCACGGAAGTTTATTTTCGAGAACTTTGAATCTAAGCTATGCCATCGTTCCCAAGTGGCACATGACAGTCGGAAAACAGGCGTGTTGTGTATATTTACGACGATTCTGAAAAAATCCATTTTTCGGTCGTTTGGTCGAGCTTAAATCCTTGATCCGGCGAGTGGGACGGAAACTTCCGAAAACGGGATCACGGAAATTTATTTTCTAGATTTTTGACTTCCAAGCTATGCCATCGTTCTCGAGTGGCATATGGCAGCCAGAAAATAGGGGTTATGTGTATATTTACATCGATTCTGAAAAAAATCCATTTTTCGGTCGTTTGGTCGAGCAGAAATCATAGATCAAGCGACCGAGCCGAAGACGGGATCATCGAAATTTTTTTGAAAATTTCGACTTCTAAGCTATGCCATCGTTCTCTAGTGGCATATAGCTGCCGGAAAAAGCGGGTTATGTGTATATTTTCGACGATTTGGGAAAAATCCATTTTTCGCTCGTTTGGTCGAGCAGAAATCCTAGAAACGGCGACCGAGCCGAAGACCGGATTATCGAAGTTTTTAAGAAATATTTCGACTTCTAAGCTATGCCATCGTTCTCAAGTGGCACATGACAGTCAGAAAACAGGCGTGTTGTGTATATTTCCGACGATTTTGATAAAATCCATTTTTCGGTCGTTTATTCGAGCAGAAATCCTTGATCCGGCGACCGAGCCGAAAACGGGATTGTCGAAGTTTCCTTTAAAATTTCGACTTCGAAGCTATGCCATCGTTCTCAATTGGCATAGGGCAGCCCGAAAATAGGGATTATGTGTATATTTACGACGATTCTGAAAAAATCCATTTTTCGGTCGTTTGGTCGAGCAGAAATCCTTGATCCGGCGAGCGGGACGGAAACTGCCGAAAACGGGATCACGGAAGTTTATTTTCGAGAATTTTGACTTCAAAGCTATGCCATCGTTCTCAAGTGGCATATGGCAGCCAGAAAACGAAGGTTATGTGTATATTTTCGACGATTTGAAAAAAATCCATTTTTCGGTGGTTTGGTCGAGCAGGAATCCTAGATCCGGCGATCGAGCCGAAAACGGGATCGTCGAAAGTTTTTTTGAAAATTTCGACGACTAAGCTATGCCATCGTTCTCAAGGGGCATATTGCACCCAGAAAACAGGGGTTATCTGCATATTTTCGACGATTTAAAAAAAAAACTTTTTTCGGTCGTTTGGTGGGGTAGAGAACCTAGGTCCGGCGACCGAGCCGAAAAAGGGATCGGCGGAGTTTTTTTCAAAATTTCGACTTCTAAGCATTGCCATCGTTCTCAAGTGGCATATTGCACCCAGAAAACAGGGGTTATGTGCATATTTTCGACGATTTGGAAAAAATCCGTTTTTCAGTCGTTTGGTCGAGCATAAATCCTTGATCCGGCGAGCGGGACGGGAACTGCCGAAAACGGGATCGCAGAAGTTTATTTTTGAGAACTTCGACTTTTAAGCTATGCCATCGTTCTCAAGTGGCATATTGCACCCAGAAAACAGGGGATGTGTGCATATTTTCGACGATTCTGAAAAAATACATTCTTCTGTCGTTTGGTCGAGCAGAAATCCTAGATCCGGCGACCGAGCCGAAAACGGGATTATCGAAATTTTTTAAAAATATTTCGACTTCTAAGCTATGCCATCGTTCTCAAGTGGCACATGGCAGTCAGATAACAGGCGTTATGTGTATATTTTCGACGATTTTGACAAAATCCTTTTTTCGGTCGTTCGGTTGACCAGAAATCCTAGATCCGGGGAGTGGGACGGAATCTACCGCAAACGGGATCACGGAAGTTTATTTTCGTGAATTTTGACTTCTAAGCTATGCCATCGTTCTCAAGCCGCATATGGCAGCGAGAAAAGAGGGGTTATGTGTATATTTACGACGATTCTGAAAAAATTCATTTTTCGGTCGTTTGGTCGAGCAGAAATCTTTGATCCGGGGAGTGGGACGGAAACTACCGCAAACGGGATCACGGAAGTTTATTTTCGAGAATTTTGACTTCTAAGCTATGCCATAGTTCTCAAGTGGCATATATCAGCCAAAAATCGGATGTTATGTCTATATTTTCGACGATTTTGAAAACATCCATTTTCCGGTTGATTGTTCGATCAGAAATCCTTGTTCCGGCGACCGAGCCGAAAACGGGATCGGCGGAGTTTTATTGAAAATTTCGACTTCTAAGCATTGCCATCGTTCTCAAGTGGCATATTGCACCCAGAAAACAGGGGTTATGTGCATATTTTCGACGATTTTGAAAAAAAAAAAAACACATTTTTCTGTCGTTTGGTCGAGCAGAATTCCTAGATCCGGCGACCGAGCCGGAAACGGGATAGTCGAAGTTTTTTTTTGAAATTTCGACTCGTAATCCATGCCTTCGTTCTCAAGATGCATATGGCACCTAGAAAACGGGGGTTATGTGCATATTTTCGACGATTTTGAAGAAATCCATATTTCGGTCGTTTGGTCGAGCATAAATCCTTGATCCGGCGAGCGGGACGGAAACTGCCGAAAACGGGATCGCAGAAGTTTATTTTTGAGAACTTCGACTTCTAAGCTATGCCATCGTTCTCAAGTAGCATATGGCAGCCAAAAAACAGGGGTTCTGCGTTATTTCCGATGATTTTGAAAAAATCCATTATTCGGTCGTTTGGTCGAGCATAAATCCAAGATCGGGCGACTGAGCCGAAAACGGGATCGTCGAAGTTTTCTTGAAAATTTCGACTTCTAAGCGATGACATCGTTCTCAAGTGGCAGATGGCAGCAGGAAATCGGGAGTTATGTGTATATTTTCGACGATTTGGAAAAAATCCGTTTTTCGGTCGTTTGGTCGTGCAGAAATCCTAGATCCGGCGACCGAGCCGAAAACGAGATTATCGAAGTTTTTTAAAAATATTTCGACTTCCAAGCTATGCCATCGTTCTCAAGTGGCACATGGCAGTCAGAAAACAGGCGTTAGGTGTATATTTTCGCCGACTTTGAAAGAATCCATTTTTCGGTCGTTCGGTCGACCAGAAATCCTAGATCCGGCGACCGAGCCGAAAACGGGATTCCCGAAGCTTTTTCTTTCAAATTTCGACTTCTAAGCTATGCCATCGTTCTCAAGTGGCATATGGCAGCCGGAATAAGGGGGTTATGTGTATATTTTCGACGATGTAGAAAAATTCGATTATTCGGTCGTTTGGTCGAGCAGGAATCCTGGATCCGGCGATCGAGCCGAAAACGGGATCATCGATGTCGCAGAAACGCTCGGAATCCTTGATCTTTCGATTTCGCTGAAATGCGACGTATCAATCGATACAGAACTGCGATAACAGTTTTATCGTATTGAGAGTTTGGCGATGCATAAAATGAAGAATTTTGACACCCGTACACCCAGCCAAACTCTCAGAAACGGCGGGAATCCTCGATCTTTCGATTTCGCTAAGCTTCGACGTATCAATGGCCGCAGAACTGCGATACTAGTTTTATCGTATTGAGAGTGTGCAGTTGCATGAAACAAAGATTTTTGACACCCGTACACCCCGCCAATGTCGCAGAAACACTCCGAGTCTTCGATCTTTCGATTTCGCTAAGATTCGACGTATCAATCGCTGCAGAACTGTAATACTAGTTTTATCGTATTGAGAATGTGTAGTTGCATAAAATGGAGGCTTCTGACGCCGGTACACCCAGCCAAACTCTTAGAAACGACGGGAATCCGCGATCTTTCGATTTCGCTAAGCTTCGACGTATCAATCGCTGCAGCACCACGATACCAGTTTTATCGTATTGAGAATGTGTAGTTGCATATAGGAAAGGCTTTTGACACCCGTACACCCCGCGACAGTCGCAGAAGCGCTCGGAATCCTCGATCTTTCGATTTCGCTATGATGCGACGTATCAATCGATACAGAACTGCGATACCAGTTTTATCGTATTGAGAGTGTGTAGTTACATAGAATGAAAGATTTTGACACCCGTACAGCCAGCCAAAATCTCAGAATCGGCGTATCAATCGCTGCAGAACTGCGATACCAGTTTTATCGTATTGAGAGTGTGTAGTTGCATGAAATAAAGAATTTTGACATCCGTACACCCAGCCAAACACTAAGAAACGCCGGGAATCCTCGATCTCTCGATGTCGCTAAGCATCGATGTATCAATCGCTGCAGAACTGCGATACCAGTTTTATCGTATTAAGAGTGTGTAATTGCATGAAATAAAGAATTTTCACACCCGTACAGCCAGCCAAAGTCTCAGAAACGGCGGGAATCCTCGATCTTTCGATTTCGCTAAGCTTCGACGTATCAATCGCTGCAGCACCACGATACCAGTTTTATCGTATTGAGAATGTGTAGTTGCATGAAACAAAGAATTTTGACTCCCGTACACCCCGCGAGTGTCGCATAAACGCTCGGAATCCTCGGTCTTTCGATTTCGCTATGATCCGACGTATCAATTGCTGCCGAACTGCAATACTAGTTGTATCGTATTGAGAATGTGTAGTTGCATAAAATGAAGGCTTTTGACACCGGTACACCCAGTCAAACTCTTAGAAACGGCGGGAATCCGCTATCTTTCGATTTCGCTATGCTTCGACGTATCAATCGCTGCAGCACCACGATACCAGTTTTATCGTATTTAGAGTGTGTAGTTGCATCAAGTAAAGGCTTTTGACACCCGTACACCCCGCGAATGTCGCATAAACGCTCGGAATCCTCGGTCTTTCGATTTCGCTATGATCCGACGTATCAATCAATACAATCAATTGAGAATGTGTAGTTGCATAATGTAAAGGCTTTTGACACCCGTACACCCAGCCAAACTCTTAGAAACGGTCGGAATCCGCGATCTCTCGATTTCGTTAAGCTTCGAAGTTTCAATCGCCGCAGAACTGCGATACCAGTTTCATCGTATTGAGAGTGTGAAGTTGCATGAAACAAAGAATTTTGACACCCGTACACCCCGCAAATGTCGCAGAAACACGCGGAATCCTCGATTTTCCGATTTCGCTAAGATTCGACGTATCAATCGCTTGAGAACTGCAATACTCGTTTAATCGTATTGAGAATGTGTAGTTGCATAAAATGAAGGCTTTTGACACCCGTACACCCAGCCAAACTCTTAGAAACGACGGGGATCCGCGATCTCTCGATTTCGTTAAGCTTCGACGTATCAATCGCTGCATCACCACGATACCAGTTTTATCGTATTGAGAATGTGTAGTAGCATTTAGTAAAGGCTTTTGACACCCGTACGACCCGCGAAAGTCGCAGAAACGCTCGGAATCCTCGATCTTTCGATTTCGCTAAGATGCGACGTATCAATCGATACAGAACTGCGATTCCAGTTTTATCGTATTGAGAGTGTGTAGTTGCATAAAATGAAGAATTTTGACACCCGTACACCCCGCGAATGTCGCAGAAACACTCGGAATCCTCGATCTTTCGATTTCGATAAGATTCGACGTATCAATCGCTGCAGAACTGCAATACTAGTTTTGTCGTATTGAGAATGTGTCGTTGCATAAAATGAAGGCTTTTGACACCGGTATACCCAGCCAAACTCTTAGAAACAGCGGGAATCCGCGATCTTTCGATTTCGCTAAGCTTCGACGTATCAATCGCTGCAGCACCACGATACCAGTTTTATCGTATTGAAAATGTGTAGTTGCATATAGGAAAGGCTTTTGACACCCGTACACCTCGCGAAAGTCGCAGAAACGCTCGGATTCCTCGATCTTTCGATTTCGCTAAGTTGCGACGTATCAATCGATACAGAACTGCGATACCAGTTTTATCGTATTGATAGTGTGTAGTTGCATAAAATGAAGAATTTTTGTACCCGTACACCCAGCCAAACGCTCAGAAACGGCGGGAATCCGCGATCCTTCGATTTCGCTAAGCTTCGACGTATCAATCGCTGCAGAACTGCGATACCAGTTTTATCGTATTTAGAGTGTGTAGTTGCACGAAAAAATGAATTTTGATACCCGTACACGCCACGAATGTCGCAGAAACACCCGGAATCCTCGATCTTTCGATTTCGCTAAGATGCGGCAGATCAATCGCTGCAGAACTGCAATACTAGTTTTATCGTATTGAGAATGTGTAGTTTCATAATGTAAAGGCTTTTGACACCCGTACACCCCGCGAATGTCGCAGAAACGCTTGGAATCCTCGGTCTTTCGATTTCGCTAAGTTGCGACGTATCAATCGATACAGAACTGCGATACCAGTTTTATCGTATTGAGAGTGTGTAGTTGCATAAAATGAAGAATTTTGACACCCGTACAGCCAGCCAAACCCTCAGAAACGGCGGGAATCCGCGATCTCTCGATTCCGCTAAGCTTCGACGTATCAATCGCTGCAGAACTGCAATACTAGTTTTATCGTATTGAGAATGTGTAGTTGCATAAATTGAAGGCTTTTGACACCGGTACTCCCAGCCAAACTTTTAGAAACGGCGGGAATCCGTCGAGTGATGGAACGAGAAAAACGTGGATATGGGACGAGGTGGTATTGCGATGAGACCAGGAGAAAGAGGAAGAGGAGAAGATGAAGAAGAAGAAGAAGAAGAAGAAGAAGAAGAAGAAGCGGAGGAAGAAGAATAAAACAGTCTGAGGAAAGAGCCCGACAGGATGACGCTGATCAATCTCTCGCTTTCGACTTTCGTCCGACTCCGATCCACCCTTATTTCTTTCTGCCTTTTTTCCTTTGCTCTATTTCGCATCTTCCCTCCTCCACGTTTCTTTTTTATCTGTTCATTATCTATATTCGTTCTCTTGGATAAATAATACCTGTATTTGCTTCGGATTTTCTTCTTATTTGTGTGTACGAAACTGATAGTCAAATTTTATTAAAATAGATCTCCTCGGACGCGGAGAACGGGAAGGCCATGCCTTCGGGCTGTGTCAGTTACGTTCACCTTTTGTCTAGCGACTCTAAGCATTATTCCTCAGTTCGCTCACTCTCATTCGAATACATCAATCGCTCTTCAGATATGTGAAAGTCCAGGGCCTCGCAGTGCACTTTGACATCCCGGTGTATACGGTTTTGTGAGTTATACTAAAAAATCTGGGTGCGAAGATCACACGATTTTGTGAGATATTTCATAGACATTTAGACGGAGAAACGTTTAGGTACTCTTCTACATCAACGACTCGTGTCTTTACTTTTTTGTAATTAAACAATTCAACGTTGAGAAATTTTTTTTTCGTACATATTTCTCAGTACTTTATATATCTAGTCAATATTTCGAGGATGAGCAGCAAATTGTTCAGTTATTTTTATATTTCATTCGCTTTGATAAAAATATTGTGAATAAAATCCGCCATCAATTTCATATTTTGAGTATGTACGGCAAATTGTTAATATTTCATCCGTTTTGGTTAAATATTGGTGAAGAAAATCCGCGTTACCGCTCCCTCCGTGCATCCTTCTTCGGCAGGTCAACCGAAGAAACGTAAAGAGAAGTCTACGATTTTTTGGAGGGGCGCATGTAGTTCGTACCAAAAAGGCAATTTTACCAATTATTTCCGTCGTTTTGGGAAGGCTGCGGAGGGAAGAGAGTGTCGTGCGACAATCTCAGGTAGAGTATACCGGGTTGAACCCTTGGAGGGGAGAATAGGGCGTCGTGAGTCGGCCAACAGGTCAAGAGATCTACGGCGTCGAGCCTGACTTCATCGCTGTCGAAGAGTATCTATAACCAAGATACAGTACTAATATACTTCAGGTAGTCGACGGGGGGCGGTGACCGAAGGAAAAGGACAAAAGGGTTTGTTGCCTTGCGGCCGGTTACTTCCGATTGGTCGAGACGATCGCCGATCGGTGTCCTACAAATTGGCGTGTAACCGATGACCGACATGTCAGTCGACGAAACCAACTCGAACAGTGAACCTCGTCGTGCGTCGGCAAGACTTAAGAATCTAGAAGACTCCAACGTCTCGAAGAAGGTCTCAGGCGAGGCTCCGAAAGAGGAAGTCAAGGTCGATAGCAAAGGAAGAAACATCAGCGGAAAAAAGATGGCTCTCGTTCAATTTGGACATGCCAATGTCCTTCATTGTACAGAACGTCTTGTATCGACCGAGGAATCAATATATTCTCTGTCGCCTTCTATTGTGGAGTCTGCAGTCTCAACCACAAGTTGGAATATCAACAACAATTTTCGCAGCAACAATTCACACGCGCCGCATCAGGTGCCGTACAGTGGATGGCAAAACATTGGACAAGTGCAAAGTACCGTTATCAACAACGAACAAGTTCGTCATTATGTGAGGCAACAACAACATCAAGGACAGCATCAAGGACAGCATCAAGGACAGCATCAAGGACAGCATCAAGGACAGCATCAAGGGCAGCATCAAGGACAGCATCAGGGACAACAGTACGGTCAAATTATTGGCAAGCAACAAGGCGACGTTGTTCAACAGTCCAATGGTCACAATGCTACTCCCAGCACGAGTCAAGGTTTGTGCAACACTCTATACATTTGTTTTCTCCTCTGATTGTGTTTCGGCGATTAGCTGCCAAAATAGTTGAGTAATCGACCGCTCTTCTGTTACCAAACATTTTTCTGGGAAACGCACGATTTATATAAACGAGTGCCTAAGTTTTGTGAAAGTCCACTAGAGTTAGGAATATTCGGTGGTAGCGAGGTCGAGTCATTTTCAGGTGTAAAAATTGAAATATTGCAAATTTTCGACAAGCATGAATGAAAACTTTTATAAATCGCTTAAATATTATTGTTTATACAGTTTGAGCTTCGACGTTGTCACGTAAATGTTAACTTTGGTACGTTGAACATAGTTTTCGTACTTCGGAAAAAATCTGGTATTTTTTATAGTAAAAAAAAACATATATTTTCTGACTCGCTAGAAATATAAAATGCGTTAAGGGGAGGTTCCTTTATAATTGACCGAATCTACACTAAGTTCAGGAATTAATTGTGGATAAAGAACAAAACGTAATACGGTGTTTTTTTTTAATCTCCATTTATCCTCCAATTCTAATAAAAAAAAGGTTTGAAGCATAAATAAAGATTTAAAAAAATACCAGCTTATTACGTCTTGTTGTTCATTCACAATTAATTCCTTAACTTAGTGTAATTCGCCGGTCAACTATAGAGGAACTTCCCCTTGATTGATAAAAGTAATTAATGAAGCAAGGAAATGTGGAATTCACAGAAATTATATTCGGCACTTTGCTAAAGTTTAAGTTTAAGTTCGTTACATATCAATACAAAATAGAAAACTTTTGCGAAAAAATTGCATTATTATTGGAGCGGTCAAGTTATTTTCAGGACACAAAATTGAACCATTGTCTTTTACAAAAAAAAAAACAGACATGTAAAAACGATAAAAAAATACCATGATCCATCGTATAGTTATTATTCCATAGTTAATTAATTATTGTTGTCAAATGTGACATGTTCAAAATCATTTTTCTCGAAAGAAAAAGAAAATTGGTTTTCTTGTTTCTGGCGTCTTTTTTGCAATTCCTGAAATTGAATCGAGATTGATGAACCGCAAAGTCGCGTTTGGCCCACTTTGACTTCGTTGGGGAAAGATTCTGAAACGAATAGCATAACTTCGATATATTAAATATTGTGGCACGGTACGTCCTGTCGAGTCGAAGGGATGATGGACTATCCACCACGGTCCAGCGTTGACAAGTTTATTGATCGCTTCTATACATTCTTGTATACGATAACACGGGCTATACAGTAATACAGAGTGCAGAGTTCACGAGCGATCCCACAAGTTTCCCAAGATCACCGTCGACGGGCCACCAGCACGTCGTCCTTAGAGTCCTAATAGTTCAGTCTGCACGTGATACATTGCAGCTCCCACTTCCTACTTGAAACAACCCCTAAACGCCTCGAGAACACCCTCGTTACCACACCGCGGCACAGCATCGGCTTACACTATGACTCTCCATCTCTTTCGAAAATCTCAAACCAGCGGTCTCACCATGCCTATATATAATGACTAACCTCTTCAGCGGCATCCCTCTTCGCGATCGATACTTTACTTAGGCTCAGCACTCCCGAGATTAAATTTGCAATGTGATTCAGACCCCAATACGAAATCTTTTTTTTTTTTAAATCAAAGCTATAAAAGTTTAACATATTATAATACAATACCATTTAAACAATTATACACTGTGTAAAATTCCTGAAAATGTGCAGAAAGCTCTTTCACAGAAACTGGAACATGAATTTATTGAATGAAATTGGGGCACATTTTTGTCAAAACGTTATACAACAAGTCGTGGTGGTTTTATATAATTTAACTTTAATTTCATAACTTGAAAATTGAATTAAACATTCTTTTTTTGGATATGAAATTTTGGGTAATTAAATTTCCTCCTCGAATTCAGTAAATACACAGTAAATTAAATTTATATACAGTATATAAAATTTCCAAATATTTTTTACAGTGTAAGATCTCCAAAACCTTGTAGTGAATTAGAATGAATCCTCTTCTCGGTTATTTTTCTAACGATCCAAAAATCATTGTTATTGATTCTGAAATGATCAAATTTAGGTCAACGACTTGCGTCGATTCTCTAGAGAAATAGAAGCATGATACAGTGATGCCAGACGGGCGAGAAAAGTCCCTCGGCTGGATTTTTCACCCCCCACTCTGCCGCCTGCGGGACAAGTAAATCCCGCGGCCCGCACGGTCGCGCGACTTCCCCCACCCGCGCGACGCTGCTCGGTAGTGGCTGTTAGCGCGGTAGGCCACGCCCACCGGTCGCTCGCCGTGCGCTATTATTTCTATTATGCTATTGTTCTCTGAACATTAAAAAAATTTAACAAATAGAATAAAAATTAATGTTTATTTTTTTTATCGATCCGGTACAGCATAAATTTTTATTTATAAAAAAAAGAACAATTCACCTCGGATCGAACTAACGACCTCATGATTATGAGTCACGAGCTCTGCTGTTGCGAGGTTTTTCTGAGGATCCACAAATTATGATATGAATTCAAAAAAGTTTTAAGTAAAAAAAAAAATATTTAAGTTCTAATTCATATACAGAATCCGAGAAAATATCATGGCTAAAATTGAACGGTGGCGTCGCCGGAAAAGAAAATATTATCGATAATTATGCCTTAAAATTAGGGTTTAGAATTTCAGTTGGATATCGGTTAATTTTTTTTTCTTGTAGATCATGACATTCCGCAAATTTTGTTTATTCAGAGACCTTAATAGAATGAATCATTCCCAAGATATAGCTACTTGAGTAAAAAATTGGAAAAAGATTAATATCTCGCTATTTGATGTTTTTTCAGTTTTTTACTCAAGTAGCTACATCTTGAGAATGATTCTTAGTATTGAGATCTCGGAATAACCGAAATTTGCGGAATGTCATGAACTGCAAGAAAAAAAAATTCACCGGAATCCAACTGACATTCTAAACCTAAATTTTACGGCATAATTATCGAAAATATTTGTTTTTCGGGCGACGCCACCGTTCAATTTTAGCCATGATATTTTCTTGAATTCTGTATATGAATTAAAACTTTCAACAATTTTTTTACTTAAAACTTTTTTTAATTCATATATTGAACATTCAATAAGCCATACATTTGTGAATCCTCATAAGAAGACCGGTAACGCAGCGGCAGAGCTCGTGACTCGTAATCATGAGGTTGTCTGTTCGATCCGAGGTGAATATTTTGTTTATAAAAAAAATTATGATATACCCGATCGATAAAAAAAAATAAACATTAATTTATATTCTGTTTGTTACATTTTTTTAATGTTCAGAGAACAATAGCATATGAAAAATAATAGCGTAAATAATAGCGTACGCCGAACGACCGAGAGGCGTGGCCTACCGCTACAAGTTCGTGCCTGCTACGGCGCGCGGGAGAGGGAAGCCGCCGGGTGGGGGAGCCGAGGGACTTTTCTGCGGGAGCGCCTGGCATCACTGGCATGATATACTTCGGCCACGATTTGATAAGAGATGATCGCGGTGTGTCGACAAAAACCTCGAGGCAATTTGAAAAGTAATGCGTTTCTTTCAGCACGTACATTTAGCTTAGCTTGTACCTTCTCAGAGACATTCAAAGCAACCTTTTACCGCGTTTCATTGTCTCGAAAAATCTTCGAATTCAACACAGTGTTGAAATCGTGAAGACCAAATGTTTTTGGGAGCGCGGAAAAGCTTCATCGAATACTACCGCAGGCATGTAAATTTACGAGCAAGACAAAGCGGGTTAATCCAATATCATGCAGAAGTACTGGTACTATTTATGGCTTTGAGTGGCCCAGCGGGAACCGTAGCTTTCTCGGTTGGCTACCCCGAACCCCTGCTGAGTGCGGAGCTCAGGACTCTCAACAAGTTATACGTTTTATGACACCGTCAGTGGGGCAAACAAGGTTTTTCCGGTCCCAGGTTAGCATTCATCCGTTCGTCGCTTCACCGATCGATGGTTATTAGTCAATAATGTATATGGTAACGACGTCACTATTGCTCCCTCACAATGTAATAAAACAAAACGAAAAATACCGAGTCAGGTAAACGTAGACCAACTTGTGACCTATTTTATTGCGTTAAGTAGTATTACCCCCATGGAAAAAAAATATATTTCGAAATATTTTTGGAAGTATATTTTTCGATGTATCCAGTATATATATTGGATACATAGGAAATTCATATTATGTATTATATATATATATCCGAGATGTATAACTTTTTGCCGTGTTATATATTGCATGTATACATAAAAGATATATAATCAATATATTTTCAATACATTTGTTATATACAACAATATATATTATTTATATTTAGCATAAGTGGGAGATATATTGTTGATATATAATTTATGTTATGGCAATATGTAAATTATATATCTAGAATCTACAAAGATTGCCTCTCTAAATTTGAAAAAGTTGAAATCATTTTTTTTTCATTCCTAAAAATGGGAAATACATATATTTCGTCTCGAGGATTTTTTATTGAGAGTATTACATTGTTAGTATTAATGAATGCAGTGTAATATTTGGATATTTTGGAGAGAATTCTAATTTGTTTTATTTTTTAGGAGCCTTTAGATTAATGAAAATAACCGCTTCGATTGTCAAATATTCGCGGATATCAATAATAAATAAGAAAATAAATATAACACAAATAAACGTCGAGATTTTTACGGACAACATTTATTTCATAATAACAAATCTTTTTCATCAACCAATTTTAGAGTGTATTCGTGTATGACTTTTGATGATTTAACATCAAATTGTTCAAAAACATATCATTATAAAAATAGATATAAAAAAAAACATTCACAAATTAAATTCGCATAGATTTATACTTATCTTAATATTCCGTAGATTAAACAATTTTAAAAGAAAATAATCACGTCGATCTAGAGCACGTCTGCTCAACGCCACGCACGCAGGATGAGAGAGCGATCGATTTGCCTCGACGATCAGTATTGATTTTGCATGGGGAACATACGATTTACGGAAATTGCCGAAACCATACGAGTCCACAAGACCGGGCTCGAAGTGATTTGGGCGCGCTTAGCTTTGAAATATCAATCGAAATCATCCCATTATCCCCCCTAATTTTGTATGACAAATCTGGGAGATATGGAATGCAAAATTATTTTAACGTTGTCATATTGGTTTATCTTGTCAAAACACATTCATCCATCCTCACTCATTCCTGGACTCCACCTCACAAAAGGTCTCGTCCTTGACTTCACCCCAATAAGGGTCTTGTCCTACTGTCTTAACCTAAAAAACATAACCTAAACATTATTGCTAAACCAATATGATGTTTCTCTTTGTTTTTGCAAGTGTGATATTGAGTTATTTCATTTAAATTTATTGTCTTTGTTTCAATTCTAATAAATTCAATATTGATTCTGATGTCAATTTATGCCTCCTATGGAAGCTACGTCATTCGTCTTAAAGTCAAATAACCCATAAACATGTATAGCGAGACTTATAAAATAGATTTCATTTATAGGCTTACAGCAAAGATTTATACATCTTTCCCTACTTCTTCCATCCAGGTCCTTCGAATAAATGAAAAAATATATGTGTGACTCTATCAGTGTTGCTTGAAAGATGTGGTACTTTCAACAACACCAAATCTCCAATTGCTAACGGAATGTCCGAAATCGATTTTTGTTGTCGCTTGCGTCTTTCGAAGTTTTCCCTCAATTATTCATGAGCTATTGAAATTTTTAATTCGTGATGTTGTTTTTCCGGCGAAGGGAATTTGAAAAGCTCGTGAATTCTATCTTTCGGTACAATCCCCCAATGTAATTCATATGGCATGAATCCAGTACTACTGTGGGTAGTGAAATTTAATAACTCCTCCAATTTCGGTAAATGTTTTGCCCATCTCGTGTGTTGTTCTGCACAAAATGTTCTAAAAAATTTCCCTAATTCTCGCATGATTCGCTCGGTCGGATTAGATTGTGGGTGTCGAATGGATGAATAAATAATTTTAATGTCGTTGTTGGGTAATTGCTCTTTCTACAATTTCGAAGTAAATTGCGATCCGTTATCAGACAATATACGTTTCGGTTTAGCAATTTTTTGACAGTAATCATCGAAAATTTTGTTAACAACAATTTTTGCGGTGGTCTTTTTTACTGCGTACAATTTAACCAATTTTGAGAAAGCATCCATAACGACAAATATATATTGAACCCCTCCTATTGATCTTGGTAACGGCCCATAAAAATCTACGGTAACTAGGTCGTTAGGGGCTTCTGATTTTACGAGACAATATTCACCTTCCATTATACGTTGTAGATGTTTAACTCTTTGACAGAGATCACAACGAACGATATATCTTTTTGCATCTTGGTTCATTCCACGCCAATAATAAAATCTTTTGAGCTGTCCAATAGTTTTATATATACCTGCATGTCCGATTCGGTCATGCTCATTTTGTACTACAGCTTTTTGTAATTTTTGTACTTTGAATTAACAAAATCCATCTTATGATTCGTGCTGTATGATAAGGCGTTCTGTTTAAAAACGTTAATGCTTGGTGGTTGGTAATGACAATAAATGGTTTAATAAGCAAATAGATTCGAAATTTAACTATAGAGTAAACAATCGCCAAAAGCTATTTTTCCGTCGTCGTATAATTCACCTCAGCATTGTTTAAGGCTCTACTAACCAAGGATATTATTCTTTTATCATTGTTATTATCAATTTGAAATGAAATACCGCTAATACCTTTATCGGAGGCATCTGTTTGCAAGAAGAAAGTTAGATCGATTTGATAGTGAGATAATTTCACGGCTTGTTTGAATTGATTTTTTAACGCTTGATAGGCTTGCGAGTGAAAAGTAGTCCATTTCCATCTCGTATCTTTTTTCAATAATTCACGAAATGGTTCAACAAACGAAGCGTGGTTCGCAGAAAATTGTATGTAATAATTAAATATTCTGAGGAATTTTTGAAGATCTAGCTTACACTTTGGCTCCTCAAAATTGGTTATAACATCGAGTTTATTGGGATCAGGAACAATTCCTTGTGGAGAGAGTATGAAACCCAAAAAATTTACCGAGTTCTGACAGAAAAAAGCCTTATCCAAACGCAAAGTGAAATTGTGTTGATCAAGTCGCTGGAAGATTTTTTCTAAATATTTCAAATATTGCTCGAAAGTAGTTGATGTTATTAATAAATCGTCCACATAATAATTTAAAAAATCATGGAAATCGTCACGAAAAGTGATATTTAGCGCTCGAATAAATCCACTACCCGATGTCTTAAGTCCGAACGGTATAACCTTAAATTGGTACAAATTTCCTTCGAATAAAAAGGCAGTATACTTTCGAAACTCCTTTTTCAATGGTATTTGCCAGTATCCATGGGTGAGATCTAATGTACTCATAAAATTTTTTCCGTGATGTTTCTGCATTAATTCTGCAATGACTGGAGGGGATTCGTCGTCTCCCTCTATGATCGCGTTGAGATATCGCGCGTCTAGACAAACTCTAATCCGTCCATTCTTTTTATCCACGATTCGCAGTGGGTTACAATAAGGACGATTCCCTCTTTCGATGATGTCGGCCTCGCACATTATTTTGAGCTCTTTTCGAACCGCGTCCCTTAAATAAATCGGTACCGGATACGAGTGATTAGATATTGGTTTTGTTTGTATTAATTTAATCTCGTGTTCGTACACAGAGGTACGCCCAGGTCTATCAGAGAATAAATTTTTGTATTTTTAAATCAAATTCAACATCGAATCTGCTCGGTCACGATCGAGAAACATGAGCTTGCGCGCGACAGATCGAAATTCGTCGGAGAAACTTCTATCCCTATTCAGACTGTGCTCGTACGCAACGTTGAACCCGTCTTCAATGATTTTTTCTTCACGTTGTAAATATTCGAAATCAAAGTCCTCATTGTTGTCGAATTGAAAACTGTTAGATTTATCGTCTTCCTTCAAATCGGTTAACTCAATTTGATTTAGCGAATAGATCTGGCCACGATTATTCGTTTTGTCTATTAATTCGCTTGACGTTTTTACTGCAGCGTAAATTTCTTCGCTACCTTCCTCATTATTGAATAAGGTTTGTAAATTAAACGAATCTATGTCCGCGTTGTAATCGTCTTTTTTATTTATGTCTCCTTGTAACTGAATTAACTTATCATTAACTGTTTCAATATTGTTAGTAGTATTTCCTATATGTACATCCGCGCTTTTTAGCTGATTACTATATTGATATTCTTTCGCGTGATCATCATTTCGATATATTGGTACGTCCGATGTACGAATAATGCGCACGAGCAACTTGTCTTGGGCTCGGCTTACATCGAGTCGCTCCGAAAAATCTCGATCCAATAAAACTCGATCCTGACTGAGAGGTTTACCGAAAATCGAAATCGTTTTATTCTCGTAATTTATTATACCTTTACATTAATGTAACCAATCGTTCCCAAGAATACCGTCCGATGTTAGATAAGGGACGACGAGAAAAACGTGTCTGAACGTACAATCACCAATATGCGCTTCAAACAAAATTTGTTTTTTAATTGTGGTGGCCTTTTTTCCCACCGCGGTCGACACGTAAATATTTGTGACTGGTAATTCGTTCAAATTGTGGAAGCATCTTAGTTTATTATAAAACTGTTCGGAAATACATGTCACTTGACTGTCAGTGTCAACTAACACTCTAATCTCAATTTTTCCCATGAATAGTACGTGTGGCGACGGCTTTATACTAAATTTTAATTTTATTGGCTGTGTAGGTGTGCCTTCAATATCCTCATGGAGGTCATCTATAAAATCGAGAAATTTCTGACAAGATGGCGGACCCATTTTTATCGTGTCGAGAATTAGTTTAAATTATTTTCACGATTTTCCAGCGGTTGTTCAGTTGTGTTTTGTGTGATTGATGTTTTATTTTGATTTAAGTTTGGTGGCGGTGTTCGAAAATCTGGCCAACGTATCAATGATGTTGGACTATATTGAAAATATTGACTATTCGAACTTGGTGTGAAATAACTCCTATCATATTTTGGTCTCATATTATCATTTCGAATTTGTGAATTTGATTTTCGTTGACGATTCCGTGAGTCACGATCATGTCTGTTATTGTAATGATCATTATATTGTCCCGGCCGAGCAACCCGAACACTGTTTACTTGCGCGCGATTTACTTGTGTATTAGGCTGCGCATTCGAGATTCTCTACTCCTCATAAAATCCTCCTGTGCGATATCTAATTGCGAAAGAGCTTGGGCGACAGCATTGGTGTCAGAAAAATTTACCGTCGATAAATTTGAGCGTATACGAGGCGGCAGTTGTTGTACAATTGCATAATTGATTTCGTACGGTGGTAGTGATGGATCAAAATGTCTTGTCTCCTGTAATTGATTGTAAAAATACGCGTGCATACTACCATCGCTTGTTTTGTACCGTCTCACCGCCCATTGGGTCTTGAATTTAAATTTAATGGGTACTGAGTAGAACTCTTCCGTAAAAAGCCTTTTAAAATCTTCGAAAGACGCAATTCGATTTCTCATTACATTTATGACCGGCTTCCCGGTAATTAAGGAGCTGGGAAGGGGTCAGTGAGAAATAAAAATTAATGCAACAAAAAAAGAAAAATCAAGTAACGAGGCAAATATAAAAATGTGTATTACAGAAAAATAAATAAATAATAATGCGGGGTTTGGGCGCCAGCTACGTCACGTGTAGCAACGACTGAGATTACCGGTCACATGACCCGGTAATCTTACAAGGAAATAAAAGAAAAACAATAATCGCAAAAATGGGGGCGCGGCTAGAGGGTAGAGGGACGAGGGGTCTCAGGGGGTGAATTCCCGAACTCGTTGGCTTCTTAATAATTACCTCGGTCAGGTAAACCAAAACGAGGGGGGGGGGGGGGGGGGGGGGTATTCTATAATGGGGGGAATGGCGCAAAAAGAAAATTAAAGGCTAAGTGTACGAGCAATAGTCGCGATAAACCATCTACACTACCTCGCACGCAAATACAATAGTAATTATCAAAAACAATTATGCACCGATCTCCACGCGGTGGCAGCCGGCCCTCTCGATACAGAATATTGCAAATGGCTGCAATCAGAGGCGCCGGACTCCACGTGGTGGCAGTCGGTCTTCTCGATACAAAAAAAAATGATAAAGAAAGAAAATACGGGGCTGGGGGGGGGCAAAACGGAAACTAAAAAGATTATAAAAATTACTCACTCACTCAGTTCCTCACACTCAATCACTCACACAATCAAAAGCAGCACCGGGGACAATACCCCCGGTCACTCTTTATCATACACTCTATTAAACAGACGGGTCGCGACGACGGCGGGGCTCGAAGTGACGGGGAAAATGTCGTCCGTCTTCTTCCTCGTTCTCTTCGGTTCTCTTCGGGCATCCTCGGGAATCCTCGGCTTGAGAGCACTACGGCGCTTGCGCATCGATCGATGGATCGAGTGTGGCTGGTCAGTGGCGCTCGAGTTCTGCTGCGGCGGAACGGTGTGGCAGAGTTGGGCGGTGTGATCGCCGCGGGCGATTTGGATTGCCGCTGACGATCGTTAGAGTGAGTACACGCACGCAGTTGGGCGGCTAACTCCAACCTTTGTCCCCACGAGTGGAGGCTCCTCGTGTGACGCGGCGTGTACTCCTCAGCTGGTTGGCGTGGCAGATCCCCTCTCCGTCTCCAGCCCACACTCTCACCACGTCACTTTGCTTGGGCGGCCGTAGTGTCTCTGATCCGTCCTTGTTGCTTCGGCGCGTCTTGACGGTCATACAACTAGGCATTGATACGCAGAAAGGAGGGGGGGGGGGGGGAGGGTAAAAAGGGATGAATCCTACACAAAATATCGCTTGCATTAATTATAAAAACAAAACTTAACGGTAATAAAAAGCGGTGTGTGATGGCCTTCGAGCCGGCCGAGGGGGGGAAAATATTGTAACGCTCCACCGTGTTACACATTATACCATACTTTAACACGACCTTCTATTATATTTTAGAGGGTTATTTTCCTCCGAAAATTTGGGAATACTTCTATTAATGTGCAAATTTTGCAACGTATTTACAAGCCCATTTACTAATTGATCTGATGCCTGCTGGTTGTTCGCCTCGGGTTGAGCGTTGCCTCTCGGTTGATGTTGTTGTGCAATCCAGTTTCGTTGCTCGTCACGTAGTCTCAACAATTCGGCCCGTTGTTCTTGTAATTGTTGTCGTTCCTCTCTCAAGCGTTGCCTCTCGGCGTCGATATTAACTCGTTCCTCTCTCTCCGCGTCAGACATTTCTTTTGATATATTTGTATCTCTGCTATTATTTAGATTTGAATTAGTATTTATGCTCTTTTGTGAAATTTTCGATGCTATTACTTTCGTTTTCGGAGTAACTTTATTTTTTAATTTTACTGATGTTTTCGCAATTGGAGTGGATGACTTCAAAATGCCCGATTTAGAACGTGTCAAACACGGTGAATTATTATTGTTTTTCATTTGTTTTGTCATGAGACTCAATTATGATTAAATTTTTTGCTGAATTTGTGCCAACAAGTTACATATCAATTACATATCAGATATACAGAGGATATAGAATTTTTTGCCGCTATATATAGCGTATATAATTTATATATCCGTGTGTATATTCTCAAGTATACTCTATTTCTATTGGGGTACGCCGTAATGCTGTAAAGTAATGATAAGTATAGAGTTTTTCGTTGCGCTAATTGCAAGTTAATACGTTCCGATAGAAGTCCTCGAGCTCGTTATACTTTTTCGACGCAATCTATATCGCAATCTCGGATCTTCTTGGCGACGTCGAACGGCTTTAATGTTTCTAAATTTAATTGCACTTGTTTGGAGGCTACAGCGAACTTAGTCCATGCACACGAATGCTTTTACGTCGGTGAATCATGCGATAAGCGATCTTTTCGGCAGGCTCAGTGCACATTTGTAGCGGCTGAACACGCAAATAGCCACGTTATTCAAGTCGATCAATGAACTAACAATGTACTAATCGAAGGTTTTACTTATGTTTCAGCGGGAGAACGTGAAAATAAGCAATCGAGCGGTAAACGGGCGAGGACCGCTTACTCCAGTGCTCAACTCGTGGAGCTGGAAAAAGAATTTAATAGAGGACGATACCTGTGCCGTCCACGTAGAATTGAAATGGCCGCGGCACTAAATCTCACCGAGCGACAGATCAAAATCTGGTTTCAAAATCGTCGCATGAAGTACAAGAAGGACCAGATTCAGAAGACTGTGGGAAATCCCACACCGACGAAGTCTCCAACACAATCGCCGCACGAAGGATCGGTAATCGGATCGGCGATCTCTCAAACCGATTATCCGATAGCAGTTCCCAATCTGGTGTCGCCGGTTCACGGTTACTGGAGCCATCTCGAAAAAACGGAGGGACCCGCCCACACGAGTCAGACGCTGGATCTGAACTCGTACTATCAGCCTCAGCAGACCGGCTACGTATGGAACATGCAGAGCGGTCAATTCTCCCAAACCAATTCCGATTTCCAACAAACGGAAATCGGTTACACTCGGGAACAAAACAGTGCTCCCGCCGCCAGTTATCCCCAACCGTTTGCTGAAGCAAACGGTCAGGTGGATAACTACTTACCGGTTCTGCCCGATCTCACCCCGTGGCTTCCAGAGAATCCCGATCAGGCTGAACCGATCATTGTGCCTGATTTCGCCGATATCTGCCTCGATATTTCGCTGGAGACTCGCGGGATCACTTCCAACTTCACTAGCCTGTAAGCTTAATTGTAATTGTAAATTGTATGTACATGAGTTATAAAAAATATTTTATGATTAATTCTAGTTTAAGTTTGGTCTATTATTAAGATTCGCGCTTATAATTGATGCGAATTTTGATAGCTCGAAACGTGAGCTGAACAGGTTTTACACAACCTTCTTTTCATGCTAACATGATTGTAATTTTTTTTTGATTCTAAGCCTTTGGAGATAAAAATGAAAAAAAAAAAAAGTGTACTAATTTTTCTAGGCTAAGCTTTTAGGCTAAACGAACGGAAAATGACTAAAATTACATTTTCTGAGAAAGGCCGTGATCTGCTTCGACAAAAACCTTTCTCTACTTTCTTTAACCACGTACACAACGACGTTGGATATTTTGTATCATATCTTAAGGTCATAAGTACTCGATGTTTTTTTAACGCGAGGTTTAAATTGTCAAGTATCCCAAATAATGATGATAATAATAAACTTTTTTGATTCAAGTATTTTTCACGTTGATTTTTATCCTATTCACGAATCGTACAAAAAATTATTCCACGCTCCTTATTTTCATGATATTAAAAAGATTACGTTCCAGGAACTTAAACGTGCAGAAACAAAGTTATTGCCGAAATGATTATAGGTATTTAAAGTTTTTCGTTCCTCTATGTGACTAAACGTCCGTAAAACAGAAATTCATGGCAAGGGAAAAATTTTCTTGTCGCAAATCGAGAGGAAGATGGCCAAAAAAAGGGATGCATGATACGCCATACAAATATATTTAGTTCTGAAGAGTACGGTTGATACGGGGTTCGGATGATGCGAATAGCAGTAACAGAGAAGAGAGCGAATGCTATAGAATACTCGCGAGGGGTGCAAAGGGAGGATCTCGCGTACACGAGCAGTGCGTGGAGTGGGTATACGGAAAGGGTGCGAGGGTTGCCGTCGGCGTCGACGTAGGGCGAGTGAGGGACGCGAGGGGCCCGTAGGTTTCAACCATGATTTCCATTCGGCAGCCATCCATTTTATTTGAGACTGGAAACTGACAGATAGACGTGGATCCGAGTGCCGGTGACGTGGCAAGTCTTGCACGGTTATACGTGTGTTCGTGAAACTCCAGTTACGTATATACAGAGTGATTCAGAATGAAGGCATTTCCTTGCAAAACTCGACCTCCCTTTTTTCAAAAAAAAAAAAAGAAAAATAGAATTGTAGTCTACCTTCACAAAAATGAACACGTTTCTCGTTTGTCATTTCAATTTTCAATACCGATATCCTTTCTAAGTATTTCCATTTTTTCTACATACTTGATTTTTACATTTTGAAAACTGCTTAAATATGTTTTATAATATTTATAGCTTCATCGTACAATTGTTTTTTTTTTTTTTTTTTTTCATTCATTTAAATTATTAAAATTGTGTTCAAATTGCACGAGGAAATAAGGGTTTGTATTTTTTGCTGCAATGACATAAGTGTAAAAAAAAAGTAAATGTGTATTTTGTAGGCAGGGATGATAAAGAATTTTGTATAAAAGAAATTTAGTAGAAGATTCTCTTTTTGGGTCACCCTGTAGTAATAACACGTAGGTTTGTACGACTCTCACAGAAAAGTTTGACGTTCGAGCATCGCGAACAACTTTTCACTTGTCGCAGAGCGTTTCATTTTCTCACTTAGGTTTGTATTTTTTTATTAATTTTTTTTTAACATTGGCTATAAATTTATTTTTACTCAAACTACTTTCAAGATATCAATGATAAAGTATATTCTCTATGGTAGAAAATTCTATGCCGTTCGTATGCTGCCAATAAATACAAAGCCTGAGGCGTGGGGGCGTTCATAGAAACCGCGAAGATCCGGCACGAGCGTACATATTCGAATCTGAATCGGGGATTCTCACGGTCTGCATTTACTGCGGAATAAGGTCCATGCGCAAAGGGCCACGACTTTTATCCCACAGGGGATGAATAATGGATGGATAATGTAGGAATTGACTATCACGTTCATGAAGGAAGTCTGATTCTCTCAAGAAAGCGGAAAATGCACCACTCATGCGAAGAAATATCTATCAGTGTAGCATGAACATTTTGACACGTGATACGAAAAAAAAAAAAAAAAAAATGTAACCCATGAACTGGGTTACTGGTAATATTTATTTTTACAAAAATGTTCTATTATTTGGTGGGCTTAAAAACATCGAAATTCGTCATTCATTCTCAAATCAACATTAAATTATGTGGATTACAAAAAAAAATTCCGGAATGGTTGTAGCTGAACATTTCGACACGTAATACAAAAGGAAAAATTTATCCCATAAACTGGGTTACAGACAATATTTATTTTTACAAAAATGTTCAATTTCTTGTTGCGTTTAGAAACATCGAACTTTCTCGTTCATTCTCAATTCACCATAAAAATCAGCTTTAAATTACGTAGATTTCAAAAAAATATTTCTGCGAAATGGTAAATGGTCAACATGAACTCATGCAAACTTTGTAATTAAACATAAACACGCTACAAAAATGCGGGGGAAAAAATGAGCACCTGTTTCTTGAAGACCTTGTAACCCTCCTTAAGGGAATAAAACGTGGAAGTCAAGAAAGTAGCTGTCTCAAGACGCTTAAGGATTCAACCGGCACACGGAACCTCGTAGTCCTCCACTCGCAGTTAAAACGCAGAAAAATTGAAATGGGAGATGCGAAGAATGTATAAAGATCAGAGAGAGAGAAAGAGAGAGAGAAATGATCAAAGGGGCGACAGCGTCGGTGGTTGGCAGCACGTGAATCTGTTCGCCGTGCGCTCGCGAGAACTCGAGAGTCGCTCGGGTACCGAGGGTTCAGAATCCGGACGCCTGGACTCGCGTGCTCCGTGCACGCGAGTGATATTAGGTAGATACGTATGAACTTTGATATATTCGAGGCGCCAAGGAACCTCCTGGAAGGCACCATACTGCGGCAAGTATCCAAACTATACGTGATCTGCAACTTTTCCAGTGGCATCTTTCGACACTGGTAAGCCTATAGTATCCTTTCTCCTGCTCCCTCACTCTTTGGGTAGTCCGGTTCTTCTCAGGAAACTGTTCCGCAGTCGCTCATGAACATCACGGTGTAAATGAGACAACAACGGGAGAAATACCAAACAAACAAATCACTTCAATAAAACCCCTGTAGAAGAGACATCGCCTATCTTTATCGGCCCATCTCCATCCTCTGTGCATTGTCGAAGGTGGTTGAAAAACTGGTACACGTGCAGCTCTTGAAGTGGTTGCTCGCTCATGGCCTGCTCGATCCCCTGCAGGCAGGCTTCCGTGAAGGACACAGCACTCAATCGGCTCTTCTCAGGTTCACCGATGACGTCAGGCTCGGCATGGACATGCGGCCGCTTACTATCGCCGTATTTTTTGATTTCAGCAAGGCCTTCGACACGGTCTGTCATTGCACACTTTTGAACAAGCTTTCCTTGCTTGGCTTTGCGTCGACGGCACTTGCATGGTTCTCGTCGTACCTTTGTGGAAGGTCGCAGGCAGTTCGCTTTCCGGATGGCCGGTTGTCTGAGTGGGCCCCCGTTACCTCGGGTGTTCCTCAGGGAAGCGTGCTAGGCCCTCTACTTTTCTCTCTTTACCTATGTGACCTGCCTGGGATCTTCCGCAACTGTCGGTACTTACTGTATGTAGATGACCTTGTCATCTACCACCAGTGTGCCCCGGAAGAGCTTCTTGCCTCGCTAATGCTGCTCAACGCGGACATCGCACGTATACATGACTGGGCGCGTTCCAATTCGCTTTCGCTAAACGCCTCGAAGACTGATGCCATGATTCTTGGTACTGCTAGATTTCTTGGTCGACTTGACTTGGCTTCTCTCACCCCTCTCAGTGTATCGGGTCAACCAATCCCGTTTGTATCCTCCAAGCGTTACTTGGGGCTCATAATTACGCCTTCTCTAGGTTGGGGTGAGCAAGTCTCGTCTGTTCGGCGACGGGTCTTCGGGGCGCTCGCGCAGCTCTCTCGCTTCTCTGAGGTATTTGATGTTGCTACTCGTGCGTGGCTCGCGCGCACGCTAGCCTTACCTCACCTCGACTACTGCTCAGCCGTTTTGTGCGATGTTAGCGGTGAGCTTAATCTGCAACTGCAGCGTGCATGTAATGCAGCTGTGCGCTTCGTGTTGGGGATTCGGCTGTGCGATCACGTTTCTGGGGGTCGTCGTCGGCTCGGTTGGCTGTCGGTGGCGAATAGGCGGAATTACTTCATTGCAGCTCTATTTTATTCGCTGGTCCACTCTGGTCTGGTCCACTTTCGACGCCCGTCCTGCGGACGGTGGCCTACCAAAAGTCCTTTACTGTCTACGGCACGAACCTGTGGAACAGCCTTCCATTGGCCGTGACAGGAGCTCCCTCTCTTGCCACCTTTAAGACTCGGCTCATGGACCATTTGCTTGCTCTCGAGCGCCGGGAGGGGTGATCTGGGTTTTCCTGCGACTCGCGACTTGCTCAACTATTATTTTTGTTTGTTCACTATGACCCCGTTTCTCATTTCTCATCCTTCTTACATTGTCTCACCCCATTTAGTTTTAGATCTTGTTACTCTGTACTCTCTGTAATGCCTTTATACTTATATTTTGTTTATGCTATTTCTGTTTGGCTCTGGTCCTTAGGGGGTTATATCCCAGGATCACTAATAAAACTACTCTACTCTACTCTACTCTTTTTCTACCCCAATCGTCGCTGCTTCTTCTCATCCCGAAGCATCGGTATAACAATGAGAGATATTAAATTCACGCGATTTCTTCAGTTGCTTATCCAGGTGAAGATTCAGCTGCAGCTTCTGCTAGGCAAGAATAGTCGTTCAACAATATTCTTCAACAATTTTTCAAATTCATTGAAATTTTCCAGAATTTTGAACAAAAAACCTTTTTAGGTCGTTTGATCGAGCAGAAATCCAAGTTCCGGCGACCGAGCCGAAAACGAAATCGTCTAAGTTTTTTTTTTTTTAATTCCGACTTCTGAGCGATGCCATCGTTCTCAAGTGGCATATGGCAGCCAGAAAACAGGGGTTATGTGTATATTTACGACGATTCTGGAAAAATCCATTTTTCGGTCGTTTGGTCGAGCAGAAATCCTAGATCCGGCGACCGAGCCGAAAACGGGATCATCGAAGTTTTTTTGAAAATTTCGACTCTTAAGCGATGCCATCATTCTCAAGTGGAACATGGCAGCCAGAATACAAGGGTTATGTGTATATTTTCGACGATTTTGAAAAAATCAATTTTTCGGTCGTTTGGTCGAGCAGAAATCCTTGATCCGGCGACCGGGACGGAATCTGCCGAAAACGGGATCACGGAATTTTATTTTCGTGAATTTTGACTTCTAAGCAATGCCATCGTTCTCAAGTGGCATATGGCAGTCAGAAAACAGAGGTTATGTGTATATTTCCGACGATTTCGAAAAAATCCATTATTCGGTCGTATGGTCGAGCAGAAATCCTAGTTCCGGCGACTGAGCCGAAATCGGGATCGTCGAAGTTTTTTTGAAAATTTCGACTTCTAAACTATGCCATCGTGCTCGGGTGGCATATGGCAGCCAGGTAATAGGGGTTATGTGTATATTTACGCCGATTCCGAAAAAAACCATTTTTCGGTCGTTTGGTCGAGCAGAAATCCTAGATCCGGCGATTGAGCCGAAAACGGGATCGTCGAAGTTTTTTTCGAAAATTTCGAATTCTAAGCGATGCCATCGTTCTCAAGTGGCATATGACGGCCAGAAATCGGGGTTTATGTGTATATTTTCGACGATTTCGAGAAAATCCATTATTCGGTCGTTTGGTCGAGCAGAAATCAAAGATACGTCGACCAAGCCGAAATCGGGATCGTCTAAGTTTTTTGGAAATATCGACTTCTAAGCTATGCGATCATCCTCAGGTGGCATATGGCAGCCAGAAAACAGGGTTTATGTGTATATTTCCGACGATTTTGAGAAAATCCATTATTCGGTCGTTTGGTCGAGCAGAAATCCTAGATCCGGCGACCGAGCCGAAATCGGGATCGTCGAAATTTTTTTTAAAATTTCGACTTCTAAACTATGCCAACGTGCTCAAGTGGCTTATGGCAGCAAGATGAGGGGTTATGTGTATATTCACGACGATTCCGAATAAATCTATTTTTCGCTCGTTTGGTCGAGCAGAAATCCTAGATTCGGCGTCCGAGCCAAAAAAGGGATCATCGAAGTTTTTTTGAAAATTTCGAGTTTAAGCGATGCCATCGTTCTCAAGTGGCATATGGCAGCCAGAAAACGGGGGTTATGTGTATATTTCCGACGTCTTTGAAAAATTACAATTTTCGGTCGTTTGGTCGAGCAGAAATCCTAAATCCGGCGACCGAGCCGAAAGCGGAATAGTTGGAGTTTTTTTTGAAAATTTCGACTTCTAAACTATGCCATCGTTCTCAAGTGGCAATATGGCAGCCAGAAAATAGGGGTTTTCTGTATGTTTACGACGATTCCGAAAAAATCCATTTTTCGTTCGTTTGGTCGAGCAGAAATCCTTGATCCGGCGAGCGGGACGGAAACTGTCGAAAACGGGATCGCGGAAGTTTATTTTCGAGAATTTTGACTTCTAAGCTATCCCATCGTTCTCAAGTGCCATATGGCAGCCAGAAAACAGGGGTTATGTATACATTGTCGACGATTTTGAATAAATCCATTATTCGGTCGTTTAGTCGGGCAGAAATCCCAGATCCGGCGACCGAGCCGAAAACGGGATCATCGAAGTTTTTTTGAAAATTTCGACTCTTAAGCGATACCATCGTTCTCAAGTGGAACATGGCAGCCAGAATACAAGGGTTATGTGTATATTTTCGACGATTTTGAAAAAATCAATTTTTCGGTCGTTTGGTCGAGCAGAAATCCTTGATCCGGCGACCGGGACGGAATCAGCCGAAAACGGGATCACGGAATTTTATTTTCGTGAATTTTGACTTCTAAACAATGCCATCGTTCTCAAGTGGCTTATGGCAGTCAGAAAACAGAGGTTATATGTATATTTCCGACGATTTTGAAAAAATCCATTATTCGGTCGTATGGTCGAGCAGAAATCCTAGTTCCGGCGACTGAGCCGAAATCGGGATCGTCGAAGTTTTTTTGAAAATTTCGACTTCCAAAATATGCCATCGTGCTCAAGTGGCATATGGCAACCAGATAATAGGGGTTATGTGTATGTTTACGCCGATTCTGAAAAAAATCCATTTTTCGGTCGTTTGGTCGAGCAGAAATCATAGATCAAGCGACCGAGCCGAAGACGGGATCATCGAAATTTTTTTGAAAATTTCGACTTCTAAGCTATGCCATCGTTCTCTAGTGGCATATGGCAGCCAGAAAATAGGGGTTATGTGTATATTTACGACGATTCTGAAAAAATCTATTTTTCGATCGTTTGGTCGAGCCGAAATCATAGATCCGGCGACCGGACCGAAGACGGGATCATCGAAAATTTTTCGAAAATTTCGACTTCTAAGCGATGCCATCATTCTGAAGTGGCATATGGCAGCCAGAAAACTGGGGTCATATGTATATTTTCAACGATTTTGAAAAAATCCGTTTTTCGGTTGATTGTTCGATCAGAAATTCTTGATCCGGCGACCGAGCCGAAAACGGGATCATCGAAGTGATTTTGAATATTTCGACTTGTAAGCGATGCCATCGTTCTCAAATGGCTTATGGCAGCCAGAAAACAGGGGTTATGTTTATATTTTCGACGATTTTGAAAAATTCCATTTTTCGGTCGTTTGGTCGAGCAGAAATCAAAGATCCGGCGACCGAGCCGAAAACGGGATCAACGAAAATTTTCGAAAATTTCGACTTCTAAGCGATGCCATCGTTCTCAAGTGGCATATGGCAGCCAGAAAACAGGGGTTATGTGTATATTTACGACGATTCTGAAAAAATCCATTTTTCGGTCGTTTGGTTAAGCAGAAAACCTTGATTCGGCGAGCGGGACGGAAACTCCCGAATACGGGATCACGGAAGTTTATTTTCGAGAATTTTGACTCCTAAGCGATGCCATCGTTCTGAAGTGGCATATGGCAGCCAGAAAACTGAGGTTATGTGTATATTTTCGAAGATTTTGAAAAAATCCATTGTTCGGTCGTTTGGTCGAGCAGAAAACCTTGATTCGGCGAGCGGGACGGAAACTGCCGAAAACGGGATCACGGAAGTTTATTTTCGAGAATTTTGACTTCTAAGCGATGCCATCGTTCTGAAGTGGCATATGGCAGCCAGAAAACCGGGGTTATGTGTATATTTGAGACGATTCTGAAAAAATCCGTTTTCCGGTTGATTGTTCGATCAGACATTCTTGATCCGGCGACCGAGTCGAAAACGGGATCATCGAAGTTATTTTGGAAATATCGACTTCTAAGCGATGCCATCGTTCTCAAGTGGCTTATGGCAGCCAGAAAACAGGGGTTATGTTTATATTTTCGACGATTTTGGAAAAATCCATTATTCGGTCGTTTAGTCGAGCATAAATCCAAGATCCATCGTCCGAGCCGAAAACGCGATCGTCGAAGTTTTTTTGAAAATTTTGACTTCTAAGCGATGCCATCGTTCTCAAGTGGCTTATGGCAGCCAGAAAACAGGGGTTATGTGTATATTTACGACGATTCTGAAAAAATCCATTGTTCGGTCGTTTGGTCGAGCAGAAAACCTTGATTCGGCGAGCGGGACGGAAACTGCCGAATACGGGATCACGGAAGTTTATTTTCGAGAATTTTGACTCCTAAGCGATGCCATCGTTCTGAAGTGGCATATGGCAGCCAGAAAACTGGGGTTATGTGTATATTTTCGACGATTTTGAAAAAATCCATTATTCGGTCGTTTGGTCGAGCATAAATTCAGGATCTGGCGTCCGAGCCGAAAACGGGATCGTCGAAGTTTTTTTGAAAATTTCGACTTCTAAGCGATGCCATCGTTCTCAAGTGACATATGGCAGCCAGATAACAGGGGTTATGTGTATATTTACGACGATTTTGAAAAAATCAATTATTCGGTCGTTTGGTCGAGCAGAAATCCAAGATCCGGCGACAGAGCCGAAAAACGGGATCGTCGAAGTGTTTTTTTTAAATTTCGACTTCTAAGCTATGCCATCGTTCTCAAGTGGCATATTGCACCTAGAAAACAGGGGTTATGTGCATATTTGCGACGATGTAAAAAAAAAAAAAAAAAATTTCGGTCGTTTGATCGAGCAGATATCCTAGTTCCGGCGACCGAGCCGAAAACGGGATCATCGAAATTTTTTTGAAAATTTCGACTTTTGAGCTATGCCATCGTTCTCAAGTGAGATATGGCAGCCAGAAAACAGGGGTTATGTGTATATTTACGACGATTCTGAAAAAATCCATTTTTCGGTCGTTTGGTCGAGCATAAATCCTTGATACGGCGAGCGGGACGGAAACTGCCGAAAACGGAACCGTCGAAGTTTCTTTTGTTAATTTCGACTTCTAAGCTATGCGATCGTTCTCAAGTGGCATATGCCAGCGAGAAAACAGGGATTATGTTTATATTTTCGACGATTTTGAAAAAATCCGTTTTCCGGATGATTGTGTTGTGCCCGAAATTGAGACGAGTGATCAAATCGTCTATTTTCCGGCTGTTTAAGAAATAGTATTTGGGATCGGACCGATTTAAGAACTGGAGTCCACGCGATTCCCGATAGTAAAACAAGGTTTATTGATTTGGTAAAATTACAATTGATTTCTTATGATCGTAGTTATGCTAATTACGATGGCAACGAGCCCAACCGAACGTTACCGTGATTTCCTCAAGACTGACTAAATCGAGAGCCGATTTAGTCCGCTCGACCCGCGATTGCTGGGCCGGCATAATTGAATGTTGACTCAGCTTCGAGTTCATTGACATGCTCGCATGCTCGAAGCTGGTGGCGAAAATGATTGCTGTTGGACTCATTTTCGCAACGGCAATGAATTCCAACGATTTATTAACTTAAATCTTTCAATGGAAAATCTGGGGTACTACATCCCTCTCCCCTTATAAAGAAAAAATTAAGCAAAAGAAATTTTTTCTTTACTGATTCGGTTGAACTTGTTTCTATCGCCTTTAATGACATGTTGTACAAGAGTTGTTTTTATCTCACTAGCGCCAAGCCGGGTACGATAGTCGCACGCGATTGTTATCTCTCTCCGAGCATGCTCGCTGGAGTTCCGAATGTAGTCTGTCTTCTTGCTGACGTGATAAGGCATCCACGGCGGCCGGTGACTCTCGGGTCGCCGACTCACACGTGCTAGCTGGTGTAGGATTACGTTTCAGTCTCAGCTGATATAATTTGTAGACCGCGTAACTGACCAAGGCTATAGGCGCGATCGCACTTAAAGAGTAAAAGCTAACATTGTGATAGAACTGTGAATTTTCTTTAACGTCTTTATCGAGGTTTTCACCTATTTGTTTCACGCGAATTCCAAGGTTTTTTAATTTTTCGGGATTTCGCAACACATTTGACAATTTAAAATTTTCTCTTTCACTCTTTCCGCGAGAATGGTATTTTTCGTCAATCTCCAATAACGTGAGATTATATGACGGTAAATAATTTTCGTTTCGCACTTCGGTAACCCGTTTCAGAGTTCGCACACTGAAATCTTGGGCGGTTGCCTCGCATGAGCCTATTAAAGCCAGAATTCCCGAATTTTTTAACGTTTCGCGGTACGCGGGTGTTTTCTCGCACGTTATCGTAATTAGATCTTCGTATGGTGCGATATACATCCATCTTCCGTGTTGTTCCATGGGAATTACCATAGTGCTGGTGAGAGTCAAGGCTCGTTTTGGGCAGTGCCGTCCATTAGCAGTGTCGCCCTTCACGTAAGTGAGGACTTCGCAGGGCGCGTTTTTAGTAATTGGCGCCGACGGGTGCGTTGGCGAACAGACGTGGGTTCTTCCAAATTTTTTGCAATTTCTCAGGTCGACTGTGGACATTCGCAAGAAATTCCTATTTGCTTGATCAACCACCACTAAGTCTTCAGTGGTTTCCAGATAATAATACGTGTTGTTTGTTCCTTTCGTTGGCACAGGGTATACATGGCTTATCGTGTACCTCTGCGCTCCAACCAGCGGGATATCCAATATCAGCATTGCTGCTGTGCCGTCACTGTAGGCTCGCGCGTCGGTTAGACCCATGAGTGTGTTGGCTTCGCTGCGCATTATCGGCACGGGGAATCCGGTGCCCGCGGGTAAGTGTGGTAGAACGTCCGTGAGGTACTCCACTAGCTTGCGCGGTGGTAGTATCGCTGCGCTTACTCGTCCCGTAGAAACTTCCGCGAAGAACAACACCAATTCCTTCACGTCGGTGACTAACTCCTCTACCACTAGAGATATTAAGATGAGGCTTTCATCAAGTTTTTGGCGTGCGAGCAGCTGATCTTGTTTCCCGTGGAGGTTGTAACCCAAACGCTCTACGAAGTCGAATAATTTTTTCTCGTTCCCGTTTATCCTTTCCGCGGTTTCGTTAAAGATCCGTAACGATGATAAGACCACTTGGAGTTGATCCTTAATGCCCTGTTTTAGTCCACGCTGGTTGGCCTGTAACTCGGATATCTGCTGGTGGATTTGTTCCGCGTCCGCTGCGTCCATATTTCCGGTGATTGACTTTATTATTGACCCCATTCCATCAATGAGGCCTCGCCGCTTACGCTCTTGTTCGGGTTTTAAATGGATTAGGTCCCGAATAGTTTCCATGTTGTCGTCGATCCTTGTTGTCATTCTGGTGACATATATCCCAATTGCGGAGCAAAGGTCATTGGTTTCGTTTCTCTCTGCGTTTTTGCAATAAGTCCTTGCCCTTCCGAAGTGGAATTTTAGTGTGTCCTCCCGCATTTTGATGTATGAGAAATCCATTCGTATTGCCAGTCTCCATGTGGCTCTCGTCTCCATAAGGTCTCCGATTTCTTCGTAGTAGATGCCGGGGTTGTTGATGAAAGGTGACAAGGAATACACCTCGCTGGCGGTGTATGTGTGTGCGAAACACACGAGGATCAGCGTTCTGAAACAGAGTCCGAGAGTTAGAAGGACTCTAAGACCGTGGGACTGCTGATGTGGCGAAAAGTCCCACTTTGTTGGACGGTGCCTGGTGCTTCTTGGCCACCACCGGCTCACTCGCTCTACAGCAACCGAAGCAACAACAGCTACGAATTTCCGATTTCTTCGCAACCTCAAATCAGAAATGACCCGCCACGGCAGCTTGGTTCTGGTTGGGTCCAGAATGACCCGCCGCCTGGCGAACTGGGCAGTAAGTAGCCCCTCTTAATTATTAAAAAAATTTTCCCTCTATTTTTATACCTCCATTATTGTCCGTTTATTTGTTAGTCTAATTCTATACATCGGTTGTATACGTTCCGGGAACAGCTCGGCGCCTTCGAAACCCCGGGTGGCTCCGGACTTTCATCCGGGAGGCGGCCCAGGTTCGGCACCGTCGCCGTCTCCTACGTGACACGGCGGCGTTCATTTGGAGCGGCGGCGACCGCCTCGACGATGGAACCGCCGACTCCTTCGGTTTCAGGCGGTTGTTCTCTGAGGGGGATCATCCGTGCCCCTTGTGTGGCCGCCCATATTTTTAAGGGTTTTTCCCTCCCAAACTTAACAACAATAAAAACCCTTTTAAATTAAACCTCAGCCGTTTATGTTTTTTATTTTACTTAAGATCCGCCCGCGACAAACATAGCGGAAGACCCTTCCAAGCCCTTGCTAGTTTTATTATTACACTAGACTAGGTACGGACTTATCCTCTTTTAGCTTTTTAATAATATTCTTCCTTCGTCAGCCGCCACTTATCTTATCTTGTGTGATAAGCGGTTAATGCTCAATGAAGGGCCGCAAGCGGTTCGCATGGACCGTTGCGGTCTTCCGTCCTTTATTTATTATGTAGGTGACGGAGCCTTGTCGTTCCATGACGGTGTGGGGCCCCGTCCATGCCGGTGTTAGTTTCGCTGACCGCCCTCTTCTCACCGTCTCGTCGTGAAGAAGTACGCGATCACCGACGTGGTATTCCTGCTCTCTCGCTTTGACGTCGTAATTATGCTTCGCCCTCTCCTTAGCGTCGCACAGGCTACGTCGCGCTACCGACCATGAGGCCCGTAACCTCTCACGTAGCTCGCTCGCGTAGTCCGCATGTGTGTATGTGGCCCGCGGTTCTTGTTTCACCGCGGTAGGCAATTCTGCCTCGCGCCCGAATACTAACACATAATGAGATAGGCCGGTAGCCGTGTGTGGTGTGGTGTTATACACAAACATAGCGTATGGCAACCATTCATCCCAATTATCTTGGTCTCCATTTATAAAATTCATTAAATACTCCGCCAAGGTCCGATGTGATCTCTCCAAAGCTCCATTACTTTCGGGATGGTATGCTGTGGTTTGGATCTTCTTGATTCGGAGGAGCTTACAAGCTTCCTTAAAAGTCGAACTCAAGAAGTTGGTACCTTGGTCGGACAAAAGGATTTCAGGTGTTCCATATCGACAGATGATTTCTTCCACCAAAGCTTTGGCGACTGTCTGAGCTTCCTGGTTGGGAATAACCACAGCTGCGCTGTATTTGGTTAGCGCGTCCTGGAACGTGAGAACGTATCTGTTCTCAGCCCCTGTCAAAGGTAGTGGTCCAACTATATCGACGGCTATTTTTTCAAAAGCCTTGCTGGGGGTGTCGGTAATGACCATTGGTGCCTTTATTCTACATCGTAGCTTGTTTTTTTGACATTTTTCGCAAGCTGCAATGTAATTCTCTATTTCCTTCTTCATGCCGGGCTATTCATACTTGGCTCGGATCCGTTTTAGCGTCCTCTTTGTACCCTGGTGCCCTCCGAGGGGGGCATCATGGTATTCCTTTAGTATTTTCCCTCGGTCCTCTAGAGACGGGCAGGTTACGCCTATGCTGCAGCGACGCTTGTTTATTGTAGTGGCTTCCTCGTCTTCACTGGAGGAACTCCCTATCTCACTATTCGCTCCGCTTTCCGCTTCCCCGGGCCCGCCTGGCTGATGGCTATTCGCTTGGCCAGCGAGTCGGTCTACGTAAGCTTGGCACGGTGGAGTATCGGCGTCCTATTCGCTCCGCAGTGAGTGGCGTCGCTCCGTCCCTCTCGCTGCACTCGCGCTATCCTCTACTCCGGTCTCGCTCTCCCCGCGTCTACTCTTTGTGCCATGCTTCGTAGCTGGAGCGCCCCAACCACACGGCTTACATGTGTTGGTGCGGGCGTTAGTGTGTTTGGTCGTTCGTGAGCCATCTATTTCCTTCTCCTTCTGGCTCGATGCTTGAGCTCTTGTGGTAATAAATATGCGGCTTAGGGCATCCGCGTTTGTATTTCTCTTCCCAGCTTTGTATTCCACATCGAACTCGTGCTCTGATAACTTTATTTACCACCTCATCAGGCGAAAACCCGGGTCGGTTATCCCAAATAGCCAGGTGAGTGGTTGATGGTCGGTGATGACCTTGAACCGGGTTCCATATATATACGGTCGGAATTGCGCTATGACCCACACTATTGTGAGCAACTCTTTCTCCGTTGTCGAGTAATTAATCTCGGCCTTCGAGAGTGTGCGACTCGCATAGCATATAGGCAAATCTTCGCTGACCGTGCCTTGAGAAAGGCCCCGATTGCCTTATCAGAGGCGTCTGTAGTTACCAAGAATTGACGGTCGAAGTCGGGGTATGTAGTACAGGCGCCGTGGTTAACGCTGTCTTCAATTCTTCGAACGCGGCGTCGCATACTGCAGTCCACTCGAACTTCGTCCCCTTTTTTAATAAGCCGGGTAATGGTTTTGCTACCTTTGAAAAATCTCGAATAAATTTTCGATAGTAGCCAGCTAATCCGAGGAATGATTACACCTGTTTTACAGTTGTTGGTGCAGGGAAATTTTTTACGGCGACGAGTTTCTCCGGGTCTGCTCTTACTCCCTCTTCCGAAATGATGTGCCCCAAATACTGCGTTTCTTTCCGTAGGAATTGACACTTCCCTGGTTGTACGGACAGTTTGGCCTCGTTTAGTCGTTGGAACACTTCCTCTAACCTGTCGTTATGCTCTCTCAGCGTTTTACCGTATACGACGATATCGTCGAGGTATACATAACACTTGACTCCCTGTATGCCGGCCAGTACTGAGTTCATTAACCTCTGAAACGTGGGAGGAGCATTTTTTAATCCGAAAGGCATTCGATTATATTCGAAATGTCCTTGAGGAGTCGAGAATGCTGTTTTCTCCTTGTCTTCTTCCGCCATCGGGATTTGATGAAATCCGGATACGAGGTCAAGAGTTGAAAAATAGCGGGCTTTTCCCAGCTGATCCAATATCTCGGTGATGTTGGGCAGTGGGTAGGAGTTCCCAATGGTGGCTTCGTTCAATTTTCGGAAGTCCACCACTACTCGAAGTCGTTTTTCTCCCGTTGCGTCGGGTTTTTTGGCTACTACCAAGAGAGGTGCATTCCATTGGCTCCTGCTTGGCCGAATTATCCCATCTGCGATCATTTCGCTAGTTTGCCGTTCCACTTCCTGTTTGTGCGTTTCAGGTAGTCTATAAGTGCGTATTTTTGTGGGTTGTACGCCATCCTTTAGTGGTATGCGATGTTCCACCATGTGCGTACACGGTAACTTGTCTCCCTTTAAATGGAAAATCTTATCATATTTTCTTATCAGTGGCAAAAGGGATTTTCTTTCCTCGTCATTTAAGTGGGTCATGGCGAGTTCTCTTTCTAATCGCTGGAGTCGCATAGCCCCCCTTTCTTCCCTGACGGCCCCTACTTGCAATGCCTCCGAGTTGGTCTCGAGCTCGTCCGATATCTCGACCGGCTCAAGTATCACCGTCGGGCGATTGACCACTACCACGCTCTCAGTAGTGTTCATGAGGCTCACCACACAGCTATTGCCTCGTGGCGGCGTGTAGCACGCGCCGATTGTCACACCTGACTCTATCTCTTTCTTTGAAAGAATTCCTGGTGTGCCGCTGCACGTTGCTACGTAAGCTATAGTTTCGGAGCGTGGTGCGAGAGCGATTTTTTGACTTCCATCCAGTAACGGCATTCTGTGCCCGTAGAGACGGAGCACTTCTCCTCTCAAAATATCTACATGGTGCATCTTTATGAATTCCATGCCCAGTAACCCCTCCACAGCTATCGGCACGTCATCTTTTATTACGTAGAACCAATGCTTTATTGTTTTCTTTGGTGTTTTCAAGGTGATCTCCGCCTTACAGACGGGAGAAAATTTACTACCTTCTGCACCTTGAAGTACTGCATCGCTATCTTCGATTGGCGTGTCTGCCTTTAACTTGCTATACTTTATTAGGCTGCACTGAGCTCCGGTGTCGGCCTTAAGTGTGAGTATTCCTCGCATCGCGGTAGGGCTCGCGATATCAAAATCGCTGGCCGTCGAGCTCTTTGATGGCAAGGTAACTTCGAAGACATGCATCTCCTTATTCTCTTGCGTCTGACTGACGATGCTCGTAACTCTGGGGTCAATGCTGTCCAGCGTACGCGTAGTAGTAAGCGTAACAATACGCTCGGCTGCCACTCTGCACATTTTTCTTTCATCGCGCTCTCCCTCTTCAGCTCCTTTTGACGGTCTAGTCACAGTGACCGTATGTATATTTATTGTACCTAGCGTACGCGTGGCCTTGGTCGAGGTGCTGGTTTGCACTGCTGTGCAGGATTCCAGCGCTTTATCGAGACTCGGAGGTCTGTCTCCGCTTCTCCTCTGTTGTGGTACAGATCCTTGACCTACTTCCTTTTTCTATATTCTCCTCCGGCATTCTTTCCACGAGTGCCCTTTTAACTTGCAGTAGGTGCATACTATTTCCAACTGATTGATGCCTCTCGATTGGTTGGGAGCGGGCAGGCTCAATCGGCCTGATCGGCGGGTGCAATCCCGCGCCATATACCCGCGGTTTCCACAGTTATAACAAGCCTTTCCGTTGGTCTGAGCGGGTAACGACCTTCTCTGACTTCCTTGAGTCTTCTTTGCTGCTCCATTTGGGTGCGTCTCGTTACTTATTTCTACAGCCGCATTTATTGCCTCATGCAGGGTAGCACAGTTCCGCGATCGCACCAGGATTTGTACTTGGCCGTGCAACCCATCCACAAATACTGTCAGAGCAGATTTCCGCGTTATCCATTCCACAAACCGGGCCTGTTCATCGGTGCAAACCTCCTCGCAGATTTTTCCCACCACTTCCGTGGTGATTTGTTCCACTCGGGTCGCATATGCGGTGACATCCTCGTTCTGTTCTTGTTTCATGGAATGGAATTCCATTTGCATAGCTGACAGAGATCTTTGGCGTCGAAAAAACGATTCAAGCTCCGCTTTTAATTGCTCCAGAGTGTTGATGTTCTGGAACCTCAGCTCCTCGGCCGCTCTTCCTTCAATACTGGCACTAAGTATTAAAGCGAGGAGAGTACGTTTTTCTTACGCCTTTATTCTTGAGAATACCGTGTCGCACGAGCGTAGAAATGCGCCGAGTTTACCCGGATCGCTTCCATCAAAATACTTGATGAATTGGATTCCCAGGGCAAGCTCGAGCGGTTTCGAATCTTCACCACCGTCATATTAGAGTCCGCCGCCCTGAGGGTCACCTGAGGGCTCTCCTCCGAATCCTCGATGAGGAGGGTTTCCTCTAGGGTCGTCTGGGGGTCCTAGTCCTTGACTTCTTCTCGGCGGTACTGGTGGTCGTTTTGGCGGCTCCTCTGGGGGCCCTCCAGGCGGATCACCGGACACTCTTCTTGGTGAAGGTGTCGGGGGTTTTGCTGGAGTTTCTTTGCCTCTTTGTTTCTTTTCCTTGGCAACCACTTTCATGCGTTCCTCGAACCGTGTCTGTAGGTTGCTTATGAGTTCCAATTGAATTTTTAACTGACCAGCTTGGTCATGCACAGTTAGTGTCAGATCTTCAGGCTCATCTTCCTCATCCTTCGATGACGTGGTATTAATTCCACGGTGGGGTGTTTCTAGACGACCTTGAGCGCTGTTCCGAGAGGCAGCATTCCATGGCGGTGGTGCTGGTAACTCGTAGGGCTCTTCTTCCATTCGTTCGTCCCTCCGTGTCGTTCCCCTAGCGGTGCTCTTAGGGATAGCTCCTCTACCATTTCCTGGAGTTTTGGATTTGGTTTTGGCCCGTTCCAGGGCTCCCCTTTGTCCTTCCAGACCGGTGTCTCGGAGCATCCTTTCTAGCTCGGCATCGATATCTGGTGTGGCAATGGCTTTAGCGCCCTCGCCCTTGGATTCCTCTTCTTGATCCATGTATGTGGCTTCACCGAATGAGGTTCCTCTTCCTATGGTGATGCTGAACTCCTTTACTAAACCCTCTGCTATGCGGGCCTCTTCCGTGCCGGGAGTTACGCCGGTCGGCGAAATCTTCCTAAGGGCGCGTTGCGTCCTCAAGGTGATGTCGCCTACCGCTTCCTCTAAGCCGGTGGTGATATCAACACCGTCGGCGTGTATTGTCGTGTCCACGGAGCTCGCTCTCCGCCGCTGTCGATCTTGGTCTTCTCGCGGCATGTGATGCGATGACTCAGCAACGATTAAATTTTAATTTTATCGCGAATAGGGCAGTTTTTATTTTTTGTTATTTTCCCTTTTCCGAAAGGGGTTTTAATTATATGTAGACAGATAGATTTTTTAATTATGATGGACAGTGGTTGGTGTTAGCCTGGCCTCCTGCCTTTCGCGAATTAATACCGCAAATCCTTGCAAGTTGCTACAAACTTGCAACGATTTCCGGAAAGGGTATCGATTTTTTTAACGAGAGATCTGGGCTCGCGGGCTCAGTCCCACGGATTTAATGCCTTAATCTCTAAAAATTGTTTAACCCGTTTTTCTGGCTCGGACTAATAGACTCATGCAGAAATAAAATTTTTTGGCAACCGCCACTTACAGTTTCCAGAACCCTTCCATGGTGCAGCTGGACTTCGAGGTTGTCGTCTCCGTTGTCGTGTTGACCTTGACGTTGTTCCCCGTCTGCGTTGTCACGTTGGCCTTGCTGGTCGATTAGTACGCCCTTCCTGGCGTAGTCGATCCTTTGGTTGGACGTTCGTCCCTCAGTTGGCTGGACGTTCGTCCTTCGGTTGGCTGGACTTTCGTCCTTCGGTTGGCTCCTCGTCAGTGGTACCTGACTGACGTCTTCTTCAACGATTCACGACCGCGTGTGAATCGCCCCAAGTCGTTTACCCCAACGATTTGAAGTCGGGTTTGACTCTGGGTTTTTTCTTGTGTACTTTACTTTTCGGGGTTCACTTACGGTGGATCCCACCGCTGCCACCAAAATGTTGTGCCCGAAATTGAGACGAGTGATCAATTCGTCTATTTTCCGGCTGTTTAAGAAATAGTATTTGGGATCGGACCGATTTAAGAACTGGAGTCCACGCGATTCCCGATAGTAAAACAAGGTTTATTGATTTGGTAAAATTACAATTGATTTCTTATGATCGTAGTTATGCTAATTACGATGGCAACGAGCCCAACCGAACGTTACTGTGATTTTCTCATGACTGACTAAATCGAGAGCCGATTTAGTCCGCTCGACCCGCGATTGCTGGGTCGGCATAATTGAATGTTGACTCAGCTTCGAGTGCATTGACATGCTCGCATGCTCGAAGCTGGTGGCGAAAATGATTGCTGTTGGAATCATTTTCGCAACGGCAATGAATTCCAACGACATATTAACTTAAATCTTTAAATGGAAAATCTGGGGTACTACAATTGTTCGATCAGAAATTCTTGATCCGGCAACCGAGACGAAAACGGGATCATCGAAGTTATTTAAAAAATTTCGACTTCTAAGCGATGCCATCGTTCTCAAGTGGCTTATGGCAACCAGAAAAAAGGGGTTATGTTTATATTTTCGACGATTTAAAAAAATCCATTTTTCGGTCGTTTGGTCGAGCATAAATCCAAGATCCGGCGTCCGAGCCGAAAACGGGATCGTCGAAGTTTTTTTGAAAATTTCGACTTCTAAGCGATGCCATCGTTCTCAAGTGGCATATGGCAGCCAGAAAACAGGGGTTATGTTTATATTTTCGACGATTTTGAAAAAATCCATTATTCGGTCGTTTGGTCGAGCATAAATCCAAGATCCGGCGTCCGAGCCGAAAACGGGATCGTCGAAGTTTTTTTGAAAATTTCGACTTCTAAGCGATGCCATCGTTCTCAAGTGACATATGGGGGCCAGAAAACAGGGGTTATGTGTATATTTTCCACGATTAGAAAAAAATCGATTTTTCGGTCGTTTAGTCGAGCAGAAATCCTAGTTCCAGCGACCGAGCCGAAAACGGGATCATCGAAGTTTTTTTGAAAATTTCGACTTCTAAGCGATGCCATCGTTCTCAAGTGGCATATGGAAGCCAAAAAACAGGGGTTATATGTATATTTTCGACGATTTTGAAAAAATCCGTTTTCCGGTTGATTGTTCGATCAGAAATCCTAGATTCGGCGACCGAGCCGAAATCGGGATCGGCGAAGTTATTTTGGAAATTTCGACTTCTAAGCGATGCCATCGTTCTCAAATGGCTTATGGCAGCCAGAAATCTGGGGTTATGTGTATATTTTCGACGATTTAAAAAAAATCTATTTTCCGGTCGTTTTGTCGAGCAGAAATCCTTGATCCGGCGAGCGGGACGGAAACTGCCGAAAACGGAATCGTCGAAGTTTCTTTTGTTAATTTCGACTTCTAAGCAATGCCATCGATCTCAAGTGACATATGCCAGCGAGAAAACAGGGGTTATGTGCATATTTACGACGATTCTGAAAAAATCCATTTTTCGGTCGTTTGGTCGAGCAGAAATCCAAGATCCGGTGACCGAGCAGAAAACCGCATCATCGAATTTTTTTTGAATATTTCGACTTCTAAGCTATGCCATCGGTCTTAAGTGGCATATGGCAGCCAGAAAACGAGGATTATGTGTATATTTTCGACGATTTTGATAAAATCTATTTTTCGGTCGTTTGGTCGAGCAGAAATCCTTGATCCGGCGAGCGGGACGGAAACTGCCGAAACCGGGATCACGGAAGTTTATTTTCGAGAATTTTGACTTCTAAGCTATGCCATCGGTCTCAAGTGGTATATGGCAGCGAGAAAACAGGGGTTATGTGCTATAACCGGCTTCCCTTTTAGTATCAGTGGGGGAAGGCGTTAGTGAAAAATATAGCAAAAAAAAATACTAGCAGTATCAATGATTTATTAAACAAAATATATATAAGGGGTTTCTCTGGGCGCCAGCTACGTATCGTGTAGCAAACGGAATATTACCGGTCACTTGGCCCGGTAATATCACAAAAAAAAAAACAAATGAAAACAATAAATCGTAGTAATAGGGAAACGTGTCTAGGGACAGAGGGACGAGAGGTCTCAGAAGTGAATTTCCGAACTCGTCGCCTTATTATTTATTACCTCGGTCGTAACAATAAAAAGAAAAGGGCGATAATAAGACGATTTTTCGGGAGGAAGAGAAAAGTAGAGAAAAAGGGGGGCGGGTGAAGTATGGGGAGACTGGATCGGAACCGTAATTACGGAAAATTGGGCTTTCATTTCAGGCGGCGGGAGGGGGGGCTCGTAATAATTGCACGATTCAGAAAACTTCAACAACGGAACGATCTCGGAACTTAACAATAATTCCGCACAAGAAAACCACCACTCACTGATGACGCATAAGGTGTGAACGACACCTGCGATGGCGGCGGGCACGTGGGGAGGAAACGCGGGTGCGAAATATCACGGGGTTCGTAATATAGAGGGTTTATCACACACTAACTGGAACTAGGTGAAGGAAGTACTCAACTACTCACCCTTTTCACAATTCCACGTTGCAAATATCTCTTCAACTCTTGAACACTCACAAAATGCTCGTTACTGAATTCAATGGCGTCGTTCTTTGGACATAGCTCAGCTGAACTGACAGGCCGGCCCGCGTCTTCTTCATTGGAGCCTCGCGTCGCAGTTGATTGGCTCCCGCGGATGTCCCTAGCGCAGTGATGCCAGACGGGCGAGAAAAGTACCTCGGCGGGATTTTTCACCCCCCACTCTGCCGCCTGCGGGACAATTCCCGCGGCCCGCACGGTCGCGCGACTTCCCCCACCCGCGCGACGCTGCTCGGTAGTGGCTGTTAGCGCGGTAGGCCACGCCCACCGGTCGCTCGCCGTGCGCTATTATTTCTATTATGCTATTGTTCCCTGAACATTAAAAAAATTTAACAAATAGAATAAAAATTAATGTTTATTTTTTTTATCGATCCGGTACAGCATAAATTTTTATTTATAAGAAAAAGAACAATTCACCTCGGATCGAACTAACGACCTCATGATTATGAGTCACGAGCTCTGCTGTTGCGAGGTTTTTCTGAGGATCCACAAATTATGATATGAATTCAAAAAAGTTTTAAGTAAAAAAAAAATATTTAAGTTTCAATTCATATACAGAATCCGAGAAAATATCATGGCTAAAATTGAACGGTGGCGTCGCCGGAAAAGAAATTATTATCGATAATTATGCCTTAAAATTAGGGTTTAGAATTTCAGTTGGATATCGGTTAATTTTTTTTTCTTGTAGATCATGACATTCCGCAAATTTTGTTTATTCAGAGACCTTAATATCATTCCCAAGATATAGCTACTTGAGTAAAAAATTGGAAAAAGATTAATATCTCGCTATTTGATGTTTTTTCAGTTTTTTACTCAAGTAGCTACATCTTGAGAATGATTCTTAGTATTGAGATCTCGGAATAACCGAAATTTGCGGAATGTCATGAACTGCAAGAAAAAAAAATTCACCGGAATCCAACTGACATTCTAAACCTAAATTTTACGGCATAATTATCGAAAATATTTGTTGTTCGGGCGACGCCACCGTTCAATTTTAGCCATGATATTTTCTTGAATTCTGTATATGAATTAAAACTTTCAACAATTTTTTTACTTAAAACTTTTTTTAATTCATATATTGAACATTCAATAAGCCATACATTTGTGAATCCTCATAAGAAGACCGGTAACGCAGCGGCAGAGCTCGTGACTCGTAATCATGAGGTTGTCTGTTCGATCCGAGGTGAATATTTTGTTTATAAAAAAAATTATGATATACCCGATCGATAAAAAAAAATAAACATTAATTTTTATTCTGTTTGTTACATTTTTTTAATGTTCAGAGAACAATAGCATATGAAAAATAATAGCGTAAATAATAGCGTACGCCGAACGACCGAGAGGCGTGGCCTACCGCTACAAGTTCGTGCCTGCTACGGCGCGCGGGAGAGGGAAGCCGCCGGGTGGGGGAGCCGAGGGACTTTTCTGCGGGAGCGCCTGGCATCACTGGCATGATATACTTCGGCCACGATTTGATAAGAGATGATCGCGGTGTGTCGACAAAAACCTCGAGGCAATTTGAAAAGTAATGCGTTCCTTTCAGCACGTACATTTAGCTTAGCTTGTACCTTCTCAGAGACATTCAAAGCAACCTTTTACCGCGTTTCATTGTCTCGAAAAATCTTCGAATTCAACACAGTGTTGAAATCGTGAAGACCAAATGTTTTTGGGAGCGCGGAAAAGCTTCATCGAATACTACCGCAGGCATGTAAATTTACGAGCAAGACAAAGCGGGTTAATCCAATATCATGCAGAAGTACTGGTACTATTTATGGCTTTGAGTGGCCCAGCGGGAACCGTAGCTTTCTCGGTTGGCTACCCCGAACCCCTGCTGAGTGCGGAGCTCAGGACTCTCAACAAGTTATACGTTTTATGACACCGTCAGTGGGGCAAACAAGGTTTTTCCGGTCCCAGGTTAGCATTCATCCGTTCGTCGCTTCACCGATCGATGGTTATTAGTCAATAATGTATATGGTAACGACGTCACTATTGCTCCCTCACAATGTAATAAAACAAAACGAAAAATACCGAGTCAGGTAAACGTAGACCAACTTGTGACCTATTTTATTGCGTTAAGTAGTATTACCCCCATGGAAAAAAAATATATTTCGAAATATTTTTGGAAGTATATTTTTCGATGTATCCAGTATATATATTGGATACATAGGAAATTCATATTATGTATTATATATATATATCCGAGATGTATAACTTTTTGCCGTGTTATATATTGCATGTATACATAAAAGATATATAATCAATATATTTGCAATACATTTGTTATATACAACAATATATATTATTTATATTTAGCATAAGTGGGAGATATATTGTTGATATATAATTTATGTTATGGCAATATGTAAATTATATATCTAGAATCTACAAAGATTGCCTCTCTAAATTTGAAAAAGTTGAAATCATTTTTTTTTCATTCCTAAAAATGGGAAATACATATATTTCGTCTCGAGGATTTTTTATTGAGAGTATTACATTGTTAGTATTAATGAATGCAGTGTAATATTTGGATATTTTGGAGAGAATTCTAATTTGTTTTATTTTTTAGGAGCCTTTAGATTAATGAAAATAACCGCTTCGATTGTCAAATATTCGCGGATATCAATAATAAATAAGAAAATAAATATAACACAAATAAACGTCGAGATTTTTACGGACAACATTTATTTCATAATAACAAATCTTTTTCATCAACCAATTTTAGAGTGTATTCGTGTATGACTTTTGATGATTTAACATCAAATTGTTCAAAAACATATCATTATAAAAATAGATATAAAAAAAAACATTCACAAATTAAATTCGCATAGATTTATACTTATCTTAATATTCCGTAGATTAAACAATTTTAAAAGAAAATAATCACGTCGATCTAGAGCACGTCTGCTCAACGCCACGCACGCAGGATGAGAGAGCGATCGATTTGCCTCGACGATCAGTATTGATTTTGCATGGGGAACATACGATTTACGGAAATTGCCGAAACCATACGAGTCCACAAGACCGGGCTCGAAGTGATTTGGGCGCGCTTAGCTTTGAAATATCAATCGAAATCATCACATTATCCCCCCTAATTTTGTATGACAAATCTGGGAGATATGGAATGCAAAATTATTTTAACGTTGTCATATTGGTTTATCTTGTCAAAACACATTCATCCATCCTCACTCATTCCTGGACTCCACCTCACAAAAGGTCTCGTCCTTGACTCCACCCCAATAAGGGTCTTGTCCTACTGTCTTAACCTAAAAAACATAACCTAAACATTATTGCTAAACCAATATGATGTTTCTCTTTGTTTTTGCAAGTGTGATATTGAGTTATTTCATTTAAATTTATTGTCTTTGTTTCAATTCTAATAAATTCAATATTGATTCTGATGTCAATTTATGCCTCCTATGGAAGCTACGTCATTCGTCTTAAAGTCAAATAACCCATAAACATGTATAGCGAGACTTATAAAATAGATTTCATTTATAGGCTTACAGCAAAGATTTATACATCTTTCCCTACTTCTTCCATCCAGGTCCTTCGAATAAATGAAAAAATATATGTGTGACTCTATCAGTGTTGCTTGAAAGATGTGGTACTTTCAACAACACCAAATCTCCAATTGCTAACGGAATGTCCGAAATCGATTTTTGTTGTCGCTTGCGTCTTTCGAAGTTTTCCCTCAATCTTTCATGAACTATTGAAATTTTTAATTCGTGATGTTGTTTTTCCGGCGAAGGGAATTTGAAAAGCTCGTGAATTCTATCTTTCGGTACAATCCCCCAATGTAATTCATATGGCATGAATCCAGTACTACTGTGGGTAGTGAAATTTAATAACTCCTCCAATTTCGGTAAATGTTTTGCCCATCTCGTGTGTTGTTCTGCACAAAATGTTCTAAAAAATTTCCCTAATTCTCGCATGATTCGCTCGGTCGGATTAGATTGTGGGTGTCGAATGGATGAATAAATAATTTTAATGTCGTTGTTGGGTAATTGCTCTTTCTACAATTTCGAAGTAAATTGCGATCCGTTATCGGACAATATACGTTTCGGTTTAGCAATTTTTTGACAGTAATCATCGAAAATTTTGTTAACAACAATTTTTGCGGTGGTCTTTTTTACTGCGTACAATTTAACCAATTTTGAGAAAGCATCCATAACGACAAATATATATTGAACCCCTCCTATTGATCTTGGTAACGGCCCATAAAAATCTACGGTAACTAGGTCGTTAGGGGCTTCTGATTTTACGAGACAATATTCACCTTCCATTATACGTTGTAGATGTTTAACTCTTTGACAGAGATCACAACGAACGATATATCTTTTTGCATCTTGGTTCATTCCACGCCAATAATAAAATCTTTTGAGCTGTCCAATAGTTTTATATATACCTGCATGTCCGATTCGGTCATGCTCATTTTGTACTACAGCTTTTTGTAATTTTTGTACTTTGAATTAACAAAATCCATCTTATGATTCGTGCTGTATGATAAGGCGTTCTGTTTAAAAACGTTAATGCTTGGTGGTTGGTAATGACAATAAATGGTTTAATAAGCAAATAGATTCGAAATTTAACTATAGAGTAAACAATCGCCAAAAGCTATTTTTCCGTCGTCGTATAATTCACCTCAGCATTGTTTAAGGCTCTACTAACCAAGGATATTATTCTTTTATCATTGTTATTATCAATTTGAAATGAAATACCGCTAATACCTTTATCGGAGGCATCTGTTTGCAAGAAGAAAGTTAGATCGATTTGATAGTGAGATAATTTCACGGCTTGTTTGAATTGATTTTTTAACGCTTGATAGGCTTGCGAGTGAAAAGTAGTCCATTTCCATCTCGTATCTTTTTTCAATAATTCACGAAATGGTTCAACAAACGAAGCGTGGTTCGCAGAAAATTGTATGTAATAATTAAATATTCTGAGGAATTTTTGAAGATCTAGCTTACACTTTGGCTCCTCAAAATTGGTTATAACATCGAGTTTATTGGGATCAGGAACAATTCCTTGTGGAGAGAGTATGAAACCCAAAAAATTTACCGAGTTCTGACAGAAAAAAGCCTTATCCAAACGCAAAGGGAAATTGTGTTGATCAAGTCGCTGGAAGATTTTTTCTAAATATTTCAAATATTGTCCGAAAGTAGTTGATGTTATTAATAAATCGTCCACATAATAATTTAAAAAATCATGGAAATCGTCACGAAAAGTGATATTTAGCGCTCGAATAAATCCACTACCCGATGTCTTAAGTCCGAACGGTATAACCTTAAATTGGTACAAATTTCCTTCGAATAAAAAGGCAGTATACTTTATGACCGGCTTCCCGGTAATTAAGGAGCTGGGAAGGGGTCAGTGAGAAATGAAAATTAATGCAACAAAAAAAGAAAAATCAAGTAACGAGGCAAATATAAAAATGTGTATTACAGAAAAATAAATAAATAATAATGCGGGGTTTGGGCGCCAGCTACGTCACGTGTAGCAACGACTGAGATCACCGGTCACATGACCCGGTAATCTTACAAGGAAATAAGAGAAAAACAATAATCGCTAAAATGGGGGCGCGGCTAGAGGGTAGAGGGACGAGGGGTCTCAGGGGGTGAATTCCCGAACTCGTTGGCTTCTTAATAATTACCTCGGTCAGGTAAACCAAAACGAGGGGGGGGGGGGGGTGAAGCACGGGGGTTTTCTATAATGGGGGGAAATGGCGCAAAAAGAAATTAACGACTAAATGTAAGAGTGGTAGTCGCGATGAACCACCACACTACCTCGCACGCAAATACAATAATAATTATAAAAGAAACGATTACGCACCGATCTCCACGCGGTGGCAGCCGGCCCTCTCGATACAGAATATTGCAAATGGCTGCAATCAGAGGCGCCGGTCTCCACGTGGTGGCAGTCGGTCTTCTCGATATAACGATAATAAAGAAAATAATTCGGGAGATACGGGGCTGGGGGGGGGGGGCAAAACGGGGACTAAAAATATTATAAAAGTTACTCACGCAAAATCTCTCACACTCAATCACTCACACAATCAAAAGCAGCACCGGGAACAATACCCCCGGTCACTCTTTATCATACACTCTATTAAACAGAATCGGGTCGCGACGACGGCGGGGCTCGAAGTGATGGGGAAGATGTCGTCCGTCTTCTTCTCCGAGCTCTTCGGTCCTGCTCGGAGATCCTCGGGATTTCTCGGCTTGAGAACACTACGGCGCTTGCGCATCGATCGATGGATCGAGTGTGGCTGGTCAGTGGCGCTCGGTTTGTGCTGCGGCGGAACGGTGTGGCAGAGTTGGGCGGTGCGGTCGCCGCGGGCGATTTGGATTGCCGCTGACGATCGTTAGAGTGAGTACACGCACGCAGTTGGGCGGCTAACTCCAACCTTTGTCCCCACGAGTGGAGGCTCCTCGTGTGACGCGACGTGTACTCCTCAGCTGGTTGGCGTGGCAGATCCCCTCTCCGCCTCCAGCCCACACTCTCACCACGTCACTTTGCTTGGGCGGCCGTAGTGTCTCTGATCCGTCCTTGTTGCTTCGGCGCGTCTTGACGGTCATACAACTAGGCATTCATACTCAGAAAGGAGGGGGGGGGGGGGGGGGGGGTAAAAAGGGATGAATCCTACACAAAATATCGCTTGCATTAATTATAAAAACAAAACTTAATCAGTAATAAAAAGCGGCGTGTGATGGCCTTCGAGCCGGCCGAGGGGGGAAAATATTGTAACGCTCCACCGTGTTACAAACTCCCCCCCGCTTAAACGAAAGTACGTCCTTGACGTATTGAGCATTCACACAATCACTCGGGGGCGCGGGGGCTCGATAAGTAGGCAAATGTGTCGGACAAGGGCGTTACGGGGGATGATATCGACAGGGGTCTGGTCAGGGGCGGGGTTCACAAAAATCAATAAAGAAAATAAATACTTAAATTTATTCATGATGAAATTTTTTTACCTGAATCACACCAAGAAAAATGTATTCGGCGATTGCCGACGATACGTAAACCATAATACTCGATAGCCTATCTAAAACAAAACTAAAATTTCGGGGTAGCAAAGAAACGAAATAATTGGAGGTCTGTCGATACCAGGGGGTTATTGCCATGGTCCAAATTCCGGTGTGACATAATCGTCGGACTCGTCAGACACTACGGATTCTGAGCCGGCAATTATTCGGGCGATGGGGATGACTGGGGAACGGTGAAGTGTCATTTTTGGACCAAACGGGGTGGTTACTCGGACTGCTCACTGGAAAGGGTAGATCAAAAAGTGAAGGGAGGGTCCGTGGTGAACTTTGGGGACTTCCTGGACTCCAGGCAACTCGCGGGTGGTCTAGGGACCGCGGTTGCAATACTGGAGATGTCGGGAAAAGGGGGTGCGAATAGCGACGGGGTTGGGATCGCTCCAAGTCCCGCTTTCGCCAGCTTCTGGGCATTAGGGCTTGATGATGAAGCTGGTTAGGCGAAGGGACTCGTTGCGGGCTAACAGAGGGCTTTAAAAATTTCCGAAGGACTGGGACTTCCGGGCACGGGGCTGGGCATGGCACAGGATACGCCATGAGTGAGGGGATATTTTTAGCTGGCAAATTTGGTCGAGATTTTGGGCTACAATTCTGCGGGGGTGATCTCGAATGCTTTACGGACTTCCTAGGGGGTTTTTGTGAGTTCAGCTCCCTCTTAGCGGACTCGACCGAACTAGAAGGGTTGTGGAGGGGAACGGGAGTTTCCGTGGGAGGAACTGAACACGGTACTAATGGGTCAGCCTGGGTTTTCCGACCTGTTGGAGTCCTGTGGGGGTTTCTTGGTGTGGGGATAGAACTCACTGGGGCGGAAAGACGGGCGGAGGGGTCATTTGCAATGGGGGGTGGCTTTATTTTGACAAAGTCGCTGTAGCTGGAATATCTTTTTAATGCCGCAGACCTTATCTTTTTGGCGTTTTGGAGTCGGAAAATCCTCACACATTTGGTAAGCAATTTTTCTCCCTCTTCAGGACTTTTTCCAGCTACTTGGGACGCAACCTTCTGGGCTAAAGGTACGGGCTTTCGTTTTCGAATGGTACGGGGGCGCACGGGCGGATTCGAGATCAGGGCTACGGATTCTTCAATGGGGGTGCAAGTTAACAGGGCTAGGTTTGAGGCAGACTCTAAGGGACTTTCTTCTCTCCTCAGTTCTTTCGGGGGTTCTGGGGAACCAATAACTGGTGGGGCATATTGCACTTGTTGAATCAATGAATTTATTTTCGTTTGATTCCCAATCTCCTGGTTTAGAGGCAGACCGGAAACGAAACTACTCAGGACTTCTTTTTGGATATCAAAACGGTTGCTTAGGTTGGGAAACTGCAGCTGCACTTGGTATCTGGTATACCGGTCGCGAGCTACTCTTTCTCCACCATCCAGACGGAGTCCGGCATGGTCCAACAAAGCCAGAACGTCGTTCATCTCGATCTTAGCCACTTGATCTCGAATAAAAACTATACGGGGGTCTTCAGGGGCATTAGGGGTAGGGGAAGGGCCTGAAGGGTTTGAAGGGGGTGAATTGATAGAAGGGGCAGGCTGGTTATACAACTGCAGAATCTCCGCAGTGCTGTAAACCCGATGGATATTGGGGTCGGGTACACGGGCTTCAATTGGGGACATCATGATAACAAATCCGAAACAAAGGTTGAAGAAAATAAACGGGAGAGATAGAAGAAAACACAGAGGGGCTTCACTCAAAACTTGCGAGTCGAAACGACAGTTTCAAGACTCTGTAGAAAAATAAATAAAAAACTGAAATCGGAAAATAACGATGCAAAACCAAAAATGAAATTCACAGGAGGAAACTCGAAAACACAAAAAAAAAATTCTAAAATCGAATCTCAAAAGGGGCGGTTACTCAAAAACAAAAATAAACCAAAACTCGAAAATCGCAATTCAATGGGTCGGGGACTCAAAAATAAACAAAACCAAAATTCGAAAATCGCAATTCAATGGGTCGGGGACTCAAAAATAAACAAAACCAAAATTCGAAAATCGCAATTCAATGGGTCGGGGACTCAAAAATAAACAAAACCAAAACTCGAAAATTTCAGAGAGAAAAAAAAAAAAAGAAACAGAGGCCAATAAAACGGGCAGGGGCTAGGAAATAATTTTTCCTTGCTAAACAAAGGCAAATCAAAAAAGAACACGTCGGGTTTGGGGGGGGTGGCGTATTACACGCAAAAGGGGCGAGTATCTAGTTGAAGGCACAATCGCAAACTCCAAAACTAGTAAAAAAAATAAAAACGGTGAAAAGAAAAAAAAAACACAAAGGGGCAAATAATACTGACGGGCAAAAAAAATAGAAATACAATAAATCCAAAGGCAAAAAGTTGGGTATCGGGGCAGCGTATTCTTGCGTGAAAGGGAAAAACATTCAAAAAAAATCAAACTTAGTAATATCACGGGGGGTAGACGGGGGAGTAAATACCGAGGTGAGCACTGCCAAAACAAAAAAAATTTAATAAGTCTCGAGCGCAGGTCTGGCTGCGGACGAACTCTTTTTCGGGCCCCACGTTGGGCGCCAATTTATGACCGGCTTCCCGGTAATTAAGGAGCTGGGAAGGGGTCAGTGAGAAATGAAAATTAATGCAACAAAAAAAGAAAAATCAAGTAACGAGGCAAATATAAAAATGTGTATTACAGAAAAATAAATAAATAATAATGCGGGGTTTGGGCGCCAGCTACGTCACGTGTAGCAACGACTGAGATCACCGGTCACATGACCCGGTAATCTTACAAGGAAATAAGAGAAAAACAATAATCGCTAAAATGGGGGCGCGGCTAGAGGGTAGAGGGACGAGGGGTCTCAGGGGGTGAATTCCCGAACTCGTTGGCTTCTTAATAATTACCTCGGTCAGGTAAACCAAAACGAGGGGGGGGGGGGGGGGTGAAGCACGGGGGGGTATTCTATAATGGGGGGAAATGGCGCAAAAAGAAATTAACGACTAAATGTAAGAGTGGTAGTCGCGATGAACCACCACACTACCTCGCACGCAAATACAATAATAATTATAAAAGAAACGATTACGCACCGATCTCCACGCGGTGGCAGCCGGCCCTCTCGATACAGAATATTGCAAATGGCTGCAATCAGAGGCGCCGGTCTCCACGTGGTGGCAGTCGGTCTTCTCGATATAACGATAATAAAGAAAATAATTCGGGAGATACGGGGCTGGGGGGGGGGGCAAAACGGGGACTAAAAATATTATAAAAGTTACTCACGCAAAATCTCTCACACTCAATCACTCACACAATCAAAAGCAGCACCGGGAACAATACCCCCGGTCACTCTTTATCATACACTCTATTAAACAGAATCGGGTCGCGACGACGGCGGGGCTCGAAGTGATGGGGAAGATGTCGTCCGTCTTCTTCTCCGAGCTCTTCGGTCCTGCTCGGAGATCCTCGGGATTTCTCGGCTTGAGAACACTACGGCGCTTGCGCATCGATCGATGGATCGAGTGTGGCTGGTCAGTGGCGCTCGGTTTGTGCTGCGGCGGAACGGTGTGGCAGAGTTGGGCGGTGCGGTCGCCGCGGGCGATTTGGATTGCCGCTGACGATCGTTAGAGTGAGTACACGCACGCAGTTGGGCGGCTAACTCCAACCTTTGTCCCCACGAGTGGAGGCTCCTCGTGTGACGCGACGTGTACTCCTCAGCTGGTTGGCGTGGCAGATCCCCTCTCCGCCTCCAGCCCACACTCTCACCACGTCACTTTGCTTGGGCGGCCGTAGTGTCTCTGATCCGTCCTTGTTGCTTCGGCGCGTCTTGACGGTCATACAACTAGGCATTCATACTCAGAAAGGAGGGGGGGGGGGGGGGGGGTAAAAAGGGATGAATCCTACACAAAATATCGCTTGCATTAATTATAAAAACAAAACTTAATCAGTAATAAAAAGCGGCGTGTGATGGCCTTCGAGCCGGCCGAGGGGGGAAAATATTGTAACGCTCCACCGTGTTACAACTTTCGAAACTCCTTTTTCAATGGTATTTGCCAGTATCCATGGGTGAGATCTAATGTACTCATAAAATTTTTTCCGTGATGTTTCTGCATTAATTCTGCAATAACTGGAGGGGATTCGTTGTCTCCCTCTATGATCGCGTTGAGATATCGCGCGTCTAGACAAACTCTAATCCGTCCATTCTTTTTATCCACGATTCGCAGTGGGTTACAATAAGGACGATTCCCTCTTTCGATGATGTCGGCCTCGCACATTATTTTGAGCTCTTTTCGAACCGCGTCCCTTAAATAAATCGGTACCGGATACGAGTGATTAGATATTGGTTTTGTTTGTATTAATTTAATCTCGTGTTCGTACACAAAGGTACGCCCAGGTCTATCAGAGAATAAATTTTTGTATTTTTAAATCAAATTCAACATCGAATCTGCTCGGTCACGATCGAGAAACATGAGCTTGCGCGCGACAGATCGAAATTCGTCGGAGAAACTTCTATCCCTATTCAGACTGTGCTCGTACGCAACGTTAAACCCGTCTTCAATGATTTTTTCTTCACGTTGTAAATATTCGAAATCAAAGTCCTCATTGTTGTCGAATTGAAAACTGTTAGATTTATCGTCTTCCTTCAAATCGGTTAACTCAATTTGATTTAGCGAATAGATCTGGCCACGATTATTCGTTTTGTCTATTAATTCGCTTGACGTTTTTACTGCAGCGTAAATTTCTTCGCTACCTTCCTCATTATTGAATAAGGTTTGTAAATTAAACGAATCTATGTCCGCGTTGTAATCGTCTTTTTTATTTATGTCTCCTTGTAACTGAATTAACTTATCATTAACTGTTTCAATATTGTTAGTAGTATTTCCTATATGTACATCCGCGCTTTTTAGCTGATTACTATATTGATATTCTTTCGCGTGATCATCATTTCGATATATTGGTACGTCCGATGTACGAATAATGCGCACGAGCAACTTGTCTTGGGCTCGGCTTACATCGAGTCGCTCCGAAAAATCTCGATCCAATAAAACTCGATCCTGACTGAGAGGTTTACCGAAAATCGAAATCGTTTTATTCTCGTAATTTATTATACCTTTACATTAATGTAACCAATCGTTCCCAAGAATACCGTCCGATGTTAGATAAGGGACGACGAGAAAAACGTGTCTGAAAGTACAATCACCAATATGCGCTTCAAACAAAATTTGTTTTTTAATTTCTGGTGGCCTTTTTTCCCACCGCGGTCGACACGTAAATATTTGTGACTGGTAATTCGTTCAAATTGTGGAAGCATCTTAGTTTATTATAAAACTGTTCGGAAATACATGTCACTTGACTGTCAGTGTCAACTAACACTCTAATCTCAATTTTTCCCATGAATAGTACGTGTGGCGACGGCTTTATACTAAATTTTAATTTTATTGGCTGTGTAGGTGTGCCTTCAATATCCTCATGGAGGTCATCTATAAAATCGAGAAATTTCTGACAAGATGGCGGACCCATTTTTATCGTGTCGAGAATTAGTTTAAATTATTTTCACGATTTTCCAGCGGTTGTTCAGTTGTGTTTTGTGTGATTGATGTTTTATTTTGATTTAAGTTTGGTGGCGGTGTTCGAAAATCTGGCCAACGTATCAATGATGTTGGACTATATTGAAAATATTGACTATTCGAACTTGGTGTGAAATAACTCCTATCATATTTTGGTCTCATATTATCATTTCGAATTTGTGAATTTGATTTTCGTTGACGATTCCGTGAGTCACGATCATGTCTGTTATTGTAATGATCATTATATTGTCCCGGCCGAGCAACCCGAACACTGTTTACTTGCGCGCGATTTACTTGTGTATTAGGCTGCGCGTTTCGAGATTCTCTACTCCTCATAAAATCCTCCTGTGCGATATCTAATTGCGAAAGAGCTTGGGCGACAGCATTGGTGTCAGAAAAATTTACCGTCGATAAATTTGAGCGTATACGAGGCGGCAGTTGTTGTACAATTGCATAATTGATTTCGTACGGTGGTAGTGATGGATCAAAATGTCTTGTCTCCTTTAATTGATTGTAAAAATACGCGTGCATACTACCATCGCTTGTTTTGTACCGTCTCACCGCCCATTGGGTCTTGAATTTAAATTTAATGGGTACTGAGTAGAACTCTTCCGTAAAAAGCCTTTTAAAATCTTCGAAAGACGCAATTCGATTTCTCATTACATTATACCATACTTTAACACGACCTTCTATTATATTTTAGAGGGTTATTTTCCTCCAAAAATTTGGGAATACTTCTATTAATGTGCAAATTTTGCAACGTATTTACAAGCCCATTTACTAATTGATCTGATGCCTGCTGGTTGTTCGCCTCGGGTTGAGCGTTGCCTCTCGGTTGATGTTGTTGTGCAATCCAGTTTCGTTGCTCGTCACGTAGTCTCAACAATTCGGCCCGTTGTTCTTGTAATTGTTGTCGTTCCTCTCTCAAGCGTTGCCTCTCGGCGTCGATATTAACTCGTTCCTCTCTCTCCGCGTCAGACATTTCTTTTGATATATTTGTATCTCTGCTATTATTTAGATTTGAATTAGTATTTATGCTCTTTTGTGAAATTTTCGATGCTATTACTTTCGTTTTCGGAGTAACTTTATTTTTTAATTTTACTGATGTTTTCGCAATTGGAGTGGATGACTTCAAAATGCCCGATTTAGAACGTGTCAAACACGGTGAATTATTATTGTTTTTCATTTGTTTTGTCATGAGACTCAATTATGATTAAATTTTTTGCTGAATTTGTGCCAACAAGTTACATATCAATTACATATCAGATATACAGAGGATATAGAATTTTTTGCCGCTAAATATAGCGTATATAATTTATATATCCGTGTGTATATTCTCAAGTATACTTTATTTCTATTGGGGTACGCCGTAATGCTGTAAAGTAATGATAAGTATAGAGTTTTTCGTTGCGCTAATTGCAAGTTAATACGTTCCGATAGAAGTCCTCGAGCTCGTTATACTTTTTCGACGCAATCTATATCGCAATCTCGGATCTTCTTGGCGACGTCGAACGGCTTTAATGTTTCTAAATTTAATTGCACTTGTTTGGAGGCTACAGCGAACTTAGTCCATGCACACGAATGCTTTTACGTCGGTGAATCATGCGATAAGCGATCTTTTCGGCAGGCTCAGTGCACATTTGTAGCGGCTGAACACGCAAATAGCCACGTTATTCAAGTCGATCAATGAACTAACAATGTACTAATCGAAGTTTTTACTTATGTTTCAGCGGGAGAACGTGAAAATAAGCAATCGAGCGGTAAACGGGCGAGGACCGCTTACTCCAGTGCTCAACTCGTGGAGCTGGAAAAAGAATTTAATAGAGGACGATACCTGTGCCGTCCACGTAGAATTGAAATGGCCGCGGCACTAAATCTCACCGAGCGACAGATCAAAATCTGGTTTCAAAATCGTCGCATGAAGTACAAGAAGGACCAGATTCAGAAGACTGTGGGAAATCCCACACCGACGAAGTCTCCAACACAATCGCCGCACCAAGGATCGGTAATCGGATCGGCGATCTCTCAAACCGATTATCCGATAGCAGTTCTCAATCTGGTGTCGCCGGTTCACGGTTACTGGAGCCATCTCGAAAAAACGGAGGGACCCGCCCACACGAGTCAGACGCTGGATCTGAACTCGTACTATCAGCCTCAGCAGACCGGCTACGTATGGAACATGCAGAGCGGTCAATTCTCCCAAACCAATTCCGATTTCCAACAAACGGAAATCGGTTACACTCGGGAACAAAACAGTGCTCCCGCCGCCAGTTATCCCCAACCGTTTGCTGAAGCAAACGGTCAGGTGGATAACTACTTACCGGTTCTGCCCGATCTCACCCCGTGGCTTCCAGAGAATCCCGATCAGGCTGAACCGATCATTGTGCCTGATTTCGCCGATATCTGCCTCGATATTTCGCTGGAGACTCGCGGGATCACTTCCAACTTCACTAGCCTGTAAGCTTAATTGTAATTGTAAATTGTATGTACATGAGTTATAAAAAATATTTTATGATTAATTCTAGTTTAAGTTTGGTCTATTATTAAGATTCGCGCTTATAATTGATGCGAATTTTGATAGCTCGAAACGTGAGCTGAACAGGTTTTACACAACCTTCTTTTCATGCTAACATGATTGTAATTTTTTTTTGATTCTAAGCCTTTGGAGATAAAAATGAAAAAAAAAAAAAAAAGTGTACTAATTTTTCTAGGCTAAGCTTTTAGGCTAAACGAACGGAAAATGACTAAAATTACATTTTCTGAGAAAGGCCGTGATCTGCTTCGACAAAAACCTTTCTCTACTTTCTTTAACCACGTACACAACGAAGTTGGATATTTTGTATCATATCTTAAGGTCATAAGTACTCGATGTTTTTTTAACGCGAGGTTTAAATTGTCAAGTATCCCAAATAATGATGATAATAATAAACTTTTTTGATTCAAGTATTTTTCACGTTGATTTTTATCCTATTCACGAATCGTACAAAAAATTATTCCACGCTCCTTATTTTCATTATATTAAAAAGATTACGTTCCAGGAACTTAAACGTGCAGAAACAAAGTTATTGCCGAAATGATTATAGGTATTTAAAGTTTTTCGTTCCTCTATGTGACTAAACGTCCGTAAAACAGAAATTCATGGCAAGGGAAAAATTTTCTTGTCGCAAATCGAGAGGAAGATGGCCAAAAAAAGGGATGCATGATACGCCATACAAATATATTTAGTTCTGAAGAGTACGGTTGATACGGGGTTCGGATGATGCGAATAGCAGTAACAGAGAAGAGAGCGAATGCTATAGAATACTCGCGAGGGGTGCAAAGGGAGGATCTCGCGTACACGAGCAGTGCGTGGAGTGGGTATACGGAAAGGGTGCGAGGGTTGCCGTCGGCGTCGACGTAGGGCGAGTGAGGGACGCGAGGGGCCCGTAGGTTTCAACCATGATTTCCATTCGGCAGCCATCCATTTTATTTGAGACTGGAAACTGACAGATAGACGTGGATCCGAGTGCCGGTGACGTGGCAAGTCTTGCACGGTTATACGTGTGTTCGTGAAACTCCAGTTACGTATATACAGAGTGATTCAGAATGAAGGCATTTCCTTGCAAAACTCGACCTCCCTTTTTTCAAAAAAAAAAAAAGAAAAATAGAATTGTAGTCTACCTTCACAAAAATGAACACGTTTCTCGTTTGTCATTTCAATTTTCAATACCGATATCCTTTCTAAGTATTTCCATTTTTTCTACATACTTGATTTTTACATTTTGAAAACTGCTTAAATATGTTTTATAATATTTATAGCTTCATCGTACAATTGTTTTTTTTTTTTTTTTTTTTCATTTATTTAAATTATTAAAATTATGTTCAAATTGCACGAGGAAATAAGGGTTTGTATTTTTTGCTGCAATGACATAAGTGTAAAAAAAAAGTAAATGTGTATTTTGTAGGCAGGGATGATAAAGAATTTTGTATAAAAGAAATTTAGTAGAAGATTCTCTTTTTGGGTCACCCTGTAGTAATAACACGTAGGTTTGTACGACTCTCACAGAAAAGTTTGACGTTCGAGCATCGCGAACAACTTTTCACTTGTCGCAGAGCGTTTCATTTTCTCACTTAGGTTTGTATTTTTTTATTAATTTTTTTTTAACATTGGCTATAAATTTATTTTTACTCAAACTACTTTCAAGATATCAATGATAAAGTATATTCTCTATGGTAGAAAATTCTATGCCGTTCGAATGCTGCCAATAAATACAAAGCCTGAGGCGTGGGGGCGTTCATAGAAACCGCGAAGATCCGGCACGAGCGTACATATTCGAATCTGAATCGGGGATTCTCACGGTCTGGATTTACTGCGGAATAAGGTCCATGCGCAAAGGGCCACGACTTTTATCCCACAGGGGATGAATAATGGATGGATAATGTAGGAATTGACTATCACGTTCATGAAGGAAGTCTGATTCTCTCAAGAAAGCGGAAAATGCACCACTCATGCGAAGAAATATCTATCAGTGTAGCATGAACATTTTGACACGTGATACGAAAAAAAAAAAAAAAAAAATGTAACCCATGAATTGGGTTACTGGTAATATTTATTTTTACAAAAATGTTCTATTATTTGGTGGGCTTAAAAACATCGAAATTCGTCATTCATTCTCAAATCAACATTAAATTATGTGGATTACAAAAAAAAATTCCGGAATGGTTGTAGCTGAACATTTCGACACCTAATACAAAAGGAAAAATTTATCCCATAAACTGGGTTACAGACAATATTTATTTTTACAAAAATGTTCAATTTCTTGTTGCGTTTAGAAACATCGAACTTTCTCGTTCATTCTCAATTCACCATAAAAATCAGCTTTAAATTACGTAGATTTCAAAAAAATATTTCTGCGAAATGGTAAATGGTCAACATGAACTCATGCAAACTTTGTAATTAAACATAAACACGCTACAAAAATGCGGGGGAAAAAATGAGCACCTGTTTCTTGAAGACCTTGTAACCCTCCTTAAGGGAATAAAACGTGGAAGTCAAGAAAGTAGCTGTCTCAAGACGCTTAAGGATTCAACCGGCACACGGAACCTCGTAGTCCTCCACTCGCAGTTAAAACGCAGAAAAATTGAAATGGGAGATGCGAAGAATGAATAAAGATCAGAGAGAGAGAAAGAGAGAGAGAAATGATCCAAGGGGCGACAGCGTCGGTGGTTGGCAGCACGTGAATCTGTTCGCCGTGCGCTCGCGAGAACTCGAGGGTCGCTCGGGTACCGAGGGTTCAGAATCCGGACGCCTGGACTCGCGTGCTCCGTGCACGCGAGTGATATTAGGTAGATACGTATGAACTTTGATATATTCGAGGCGCCAAGGAACCTCCTGGAAGGCACCATACTGCGGCAAGTATCCAAACTATACGTGATCTGCAACTTTTCCAGTGGCATCTTTCGACACTGGTAAGCCTATAGTATCCTTTCTCCTGCTCCCTCACTCTTTGGGTAGTCCGGTTCTTCTCAGGAAACTGTTCCGCAGTCGCTCATGAACATCACGGTGTAAATGAGACAACAACGGGAGAAATACCAAACAAACAAATCACTTCAATAAAACCCCTGTAGAAGAGACATCGACTATCTTTATCGGCCCATCTCCATCCTCTGTGCATTGTCGAAGGTGGTTGAAAAACTGGTACACGTGCAGCTCTTGGAGTGGTTGCTCGCTCATGGCCTGCTCGATCCCCTGCAGGCAGGCTTCCGTGAAGGACACAGCACTCAATCGGCTCTTCTCAGGTTCACCGATGACGTCAGGCTCGGCATGGACATGCGGCCGCTTACTATCGCCGTATTTTTTGATTTCAGCAAGGCCTTCGACACGGTCTGTCATTGCACACTTTTGAACAAGCTTTCCTTGCTTGGCTTTGCGTCGACGGCACTTGCATGGTTCTCGTCGTACCTTTGTGGAAGGTCGCAGGCAGTTCGCTTTCCGGATGGCCGGTTGTCTGAGTGGGCCCCCGTTACCTCGGGTGTTCCTCAGGGAAGCGTGCTAGGCCCTCTACTTTTCTCTCTTTACCTATGTGACCTGCCTGGGATCTTCCGCAACTGTCGGTACTTACTGTATGTAGATGACCTTGTCATCTACCACCAGTGTGCCCCGGAAGAGCTTCTTGCCTCGCTAATGCTGCTCAACGCGGACATCGCACGTATACATGACTGGGCGCGTTCCAATTCGCTTTCGCTAAACGCCTCGAAGACTGATGCCATGATTCTTGGTACTGCTAGATTTCTTGGTCGACTTGACTTGGCTTCTCTCACCCCTCTCAGTGTATCGGGTCAACCAATCCCGTTTGTATCCTCCAAGCAGACTCGGCTCATGGACCATTTGCTTGCTCTCGAGCGCCGGGAGGGGTGATCTGGGTTTTCCTGCGACTCGCGACTTGCTCAACTATTATTTTTGTTTGTTCACTATGACCCCGTTTCTCATTTCTCATCCTTCTTACATTGTCTCACCCCATTTAGTTTTAGATCTTGTTACTCTGTACTCTCTGTAATGCCTTTATACTTATATTTTGTTTATTCTATTTCTGTTTTGCTCTGGTCCTTAAGGGGTTATATCCCAGGATAACTAATAAAACTACTCTACTCTACTCTACTCTTTTTCTACCCCAATCGTCGCTGTTTCTTCTCATCCCGAAGCATCGGTATAACAATGAGAGATATTAAATTCACGCGATTTCTTCAGTTGCTTATCCAGGTGAAGATTCAGCTGCAGCTTCTGCTAGGCAAGAATAGTCGTTCAACAATATTCTTCAACAATTTTTCAAATTCATTGAAATTTTTCAGAATTTTTTTTTAACAAATAATTTTCTACTTTGAAAAAAATTTTTGTAGGTTTATGTAAACGATTTTTTTAGTGAATTTGGCAAGCTCATTAAATTCAGCTAATTAATCAATAATAATACAAGTACGAATTGTCTCAAACATAATCTTCAGTAATCTCATAATATGGATATCAAAAATCATTACATTTTTTTGCCTTCTCCCAAAATTAGTTATTTAGACGCATTTGTACTTTTTTTAACCTATTCCTGTAAGATTACTCCTTAGATACATTTCTCTTACTGAAAACGGAGATCTAAACTACTCATTCCACGTATGAAATCTATAAATAGTATTAACCATAATATCATGGCATCACCATAATTTCGTGTATTCTTCATATTTCATATTTTCTTGGAATATTTACTGATGATATCGATGGGGATTCTCGAGAAAATACATTTAAAGGGCCGTTACGGTGTGAGAACTCGAGACGGGAATCCGCGATCTTTCGATTTCGCTACGCTTCGACGTATCAATCGCTGCAGCACAACGATACTAGTTTTATCATATTGAGAATGTGTAGTTGCATAAAGTAAAGGCTTTTGACACCCGTACACCCCGCGAATTTCGCAGAAACGCTCGGAATCCTCGGTCGTTCGATTTCGCTATGATCCGACGTATCAATCGATACAGAACTGCGATGACAGTTTTATCGTATTGAGAGTGTGTAGTTTCATGAAACAAAGAATTATGACACCAGTACACCCCGCGAATGTCGCAGAAACACTCGGAATCCTCGATCTCTCGATTTCGCTAAGATTCGACGTATCAATCGCTGCAGAACTGCAATACTAGTTTTATCGTATTGAGAATGTGTAGTTGCATAAAATGTAGGCTTTTGACACCGGTACACCCAGCCAAACTCTTGGAAACGGCGGGAATCCGCGATCTCTCGATTTCGCTACGCTTCGACGTATCAATCGCTGCAGCACCACGATACCAGTTTTATCGTATTGAGAATGTGTAGTTGCATAAAGTAAAGGCTTTTGACACCCGTACACCCCGCGAATGTCGCAGAAACGCTCGGAATCCTCGGTCTTTCGATTTCGCTATAATCCGACGTATCAATCGTTGCAGTACCACGATACCAGTTTTATCGCATTGAGAATGTGTAGTTACATACAGTAAAGGTTTTTGACACCCGCACACGCCGCGAATGTCGCAGAAACGCTCGGAATCCTCGATCTTTAGATTTCGATAAGATGCGACGTATCAATCGTTGCAGAACAACGATACCAGTTTTATCGTATTGAGAATGTGTAGTTGCATAAAGTAAAGGCTTTTGACACCCGTACATCCCACGAATGTCGCAGACACACTCGGAATCCTCGATTTTTCGATTTCGCTAAGATTCGACGTATCAATTGCTGCCGAACTGCAATACTAGTTTTTTCGTATTGAGAATGTGTAGTTGCATAAAATGTAGGCTTTTGACACCGGTACAACCAGCCAAACTCTTGGAAACGGCGGGAATCCGCGATCTTTCGATTTCGCTAACCTTCGACGTTTCAATCGCTGCAGCACCACGATACCAGTTTTATCGTATTGAGAATGTGTAGTTTCATAAAGTAAAGGTTTTTGACACCCGTACACCCTGCGAATGTCACAGAAACGCTCGGAATCCTCGATCTTTAAATTTCGCTAAGATGCGACGTATCAATCGATACAGAACTGCGATGCCAGTTTTATCGTATTGAGAGTGTGTACTTGCATAAAATAAAGGCTTTTGACACCGGTACACCCAGCCAAACTCTTAGAAACGGCGGGAATCCGCGATATTTTGATTTCGCTACGCTTCGACGTATCAATCGCTGCAGAACAACGATACCAGTTTTATCGTATTGAGAATGTGTAGTTGCATAAAGAACAGGCTTTTGACGACCGTACACCCCACGAATGTCGCAGACACACTCGGAATCCTCGATCTTTCGATTTCGCTAAGATTCGACGTATCAATTGCTGCCGAACTGCAATACTAGTTTTATCGTATTGAGAATGTGTAGTTGCATAAAGTGAAGGCTTTTGACACCGGTACACCCAGCCAAACTCTTAGAAACGGCGGGAATCCGCGATCTTTCGATTTCGCTACGCTTCGACGTATCAATCGCTGCAGCCCCACGATACCAGTTTCATCGTATTAAGAGTGTGTAGTTGCATAAAGTAGAGGCTTTTGACACCCGTACACCCCGCGAATGTCGCATAAACGCTCGGAATCCTCGGACTTTCGATTTCGCTAAGATGCGACGTATCAATCGCTGCAGAACTGCAATACTAGTTTTATCGTATTGAGAATGTGTAGTTGCATAGAATAAAGGCTTTTGACACCGGTACACCCAGCCAAACTCTTAGAAACGGCGGGAATCCGCGATCTTTCGATTTCACTACGCTTCGACGTATCAATCGCTGCAGCACCATGATACCAGTTTTATCGTATTGAGAGTGTGTAGTTGCATAATGTAAAGGCTTTTGACACCCGTACACCCCGCGAATGTCGCATAAACGCTCGGAATCCTCGGTCTTTCGATTTCGCTAAGATGCGACGTATCAATCGATACAGAACTGCGATTCCAGTTTTATCGTATTGAGAGTGTGTAGTTGCAGAAAATGAAGAATTTTGACATCCGTACACCTAGCCAAACTCTCAGAAACGGCGGGAATCCTCGATCTTTCGATTTCGCTAAGCTTCGACGTATCAATCGCCGCAGAACGGCGATACTAGTTTTATCGTATTGAGAATGTGTAGTTGCATGAAACAAAGAATTATGACACCCGTACACCCCGGGAATGTCGCAGAAACACTCGGAATCCTCGATCTCTCGATTTCGCTAAGATTCGACGTATCAATCGCTGCAGAACTGCAATACTAGTTTTATCGTATTGAGAATGTGTAGTTGCATAAAATGTAGGCTTTTGACACCGGTACACCCAGCCAAACTCTTGGAAACGGCGGGAATCCGCGATCTCTCGATTTCGCTACGCTTCGACGTATCAATCGCTGCAGCACCACGATACCAGTTTTATCGTATTGAGAATGTATAGTTGCATAAAGTAAAGGCTTTTGACACCCGTACACCCCGCGAATGTCGCAGAAACGCTCGGAATCCTGGGTCTTTCGATTTCGCTATAATCCGACGTATCAATCGTTGCAGTACCACGATACCAGTTTTATCGCATTGAGAATGTGTAGTTACATACAGTAAAGGTTTTTGACACCCGCACACGCCGCGAATGTCGCAGAAACGCTCGGAATCCTCGATCTGTAGATTTCGATAAGATGCGACGTATCAATCGTTGCAGAACAACGATACCAGTTTTATCGTATTGAGAATGTGTAGTTGCATAAAGTAAAGGCTTTTGACACCCGTACATCCCACGAATGTCGCAGACACACTCGGAATCCTCGATTTTTCGATTTCGCTAAGATTCGACGTATCAATTGCTGCCGAACTGCGATACTAGTTTTTTCGTATTGAGAATGTGTAGTTGCATAAAATGTAGGCTTTTGACACCGGTACAACCAGCCAAACTCTTGGAAACGGCGGGAATCCGCGATCTTTCGATTTCGCTAACCTTCGACGTTTCAATCGCTGCAGCACCACGATACCAGTTTTATCGTATTGAGAATGTGTAGTTTCATAAAGTAAAGGTTTTTGACACCCGTACACCCCGCGAATGTCACAGAAACGCTCGGAATCCTCGATCTTTAAATTTCGCTAAGATGCGACGTATCAATCGATACAGAACTGCGATGCCAGTTTTATCGTATTGAGAGTGTGTACTTGCATAAAATAAAGGCTTTTGACACCGGTACACCCAGCCAAACTCTTAGAAACGGCGGGAATCCGCGATATTTTGATTTCGCTACGCTTCGACGTATCAATCGCTGCAGAACAACGTCACCAGTTTTATCGTATTGAGAATGTGTAGTTGCATAAAGTAAAGGCTTTTGACACCCGTACATCCCACGAATGTCGCAGACACACTCGGAATCCTCGATTTTTCGATTTCGCTAAGATTCGACGTATCAATTGCTGCCGAACTGCAATACTAGTTTTATCGTATTGAGAATGTGTAGTTGCATAAAGTGAAGGCTTTTGACACCGGTACACCCAGCCAAACTCTTAGAAACGGCGGGAATCCGCGATCTTTCGATTTCGCTACGCTTCGACGTATCAATCGCTGCAGCCCCACGATACCAGTTTCATCGTATTGAGAGTGTGTAGTTGCATAATGTAAAGGCTTTTGACACCCGTACACCCCGCGAATGTCGCATAAACGCTCGGAATCCTCGGTCTTTCGATTTCGCTAAGATGCGACGTATCAATCGATACAGAACTGCGATTCCAGTTTTATCGTATTGAGAGTGTGTAGTTGCAGAAAATGAAGAATTTTGACATCCGTACACCCAGCCAAACTCTCAGAAACGGCGGGAATCCTCGATCTTTCGATTTCGCTAAGCTTCGACGTATCAATCGCCGCAGAACTGCGATACTAGTTTTATCGTATTGAGAATGTGTAGTTGCATGAAACAAAGAATTATGACACCCGTACACCCCGGGAATGTCGCAGAAACACTCAGAATCTTCGATCTTTCGATTTCGCTAAGATTCGACGTATCAATCGCTGCAGAACTGCAATACTAGTTTTATCGTATTGAGAATGTGTAGTTGCATAAAATAAAGGCTTTTGACACCGGTACACCCAGCCAAACTCTTAGAAACGGCGGGAATCCGCGATCTTTCGATTTCGATAAGCTTCGACGTATCAATCGCTGCAGAACTGCAATAATAGTTTTATCGTATTGAGAATGTGAAGTTGCATAATGTAAATGCTTTTTACACCCGTAGACCTAGCCAAACTCTAAGTAACGGTGGGAATCCAAGATCTCTCGATTTCGTCAAGCTTCGACGTTTCAATCACCGCAGAACTGCGATACCAGTTTTATCGTATTGAGAGTGTGTAGATGCATGAAACAAAGAATTTTGACACCCGTACACCTCGCGAATGTCGCAGAAACACTCGGAATCCTCGATCTTTCGATTTCGCTAAGATGCGCCGTATCAATCGCTGCAGAACTGCAATACTCGTTTTATCGTATTGAGAATGTGTCGTTGCATATAGTAAAGGCTTTTGACACCCGTACACCCCACGAATGTCGCAAAAACGCTCGGAATCCTCGATCTTTCGATTTCGCTTAAATGCGACGTATCAATCGATACAGAACTGCGATACCAGTTTTATCGTATTCAGAGTTTGGAGTTGCATAAAATGAAGAATTTTGACACCCGTACACCCAGCCAAACTCTCAGAAACGGCGGGAATCCTCGATATTTCGATTTCGCTAAGCTTCGACCTATCAATCGCCGCAGAACTGCGATACTAGTTTTATCGTATTGAGAATGTGTAGTTGCATGAATCAAACAATCATGACACCAGTACACCCCGCGAATGTCGCAGAAACACTCGGAATCCTCGATCTTTCGATTTCGCTAAGATTCGACGTATCCATCGCTGGAGAACTGCAATACTCGATTTATCGTATTGAGAATGTATAGTTGCATAATGTAAAGGCTTTTGACAGCCGTAGACCCAGCCAAACTCTTAGAAACGGCGGGAATCCGCGATCTCTCAATTTCGTTAAGGTTCGACGTATCAATCGCTTCATCACCACGATACCAGTTTTATCGTATTGAGAATGTGTAGTTGCATATAGTAAAGGCTTTTGACACTCGTACACCCCGCAAATGTCGCAGAAACGCTCGGAATGCTCGATCTTTCGATATCGCTAAGATTCGACGTATCCATCGCTGCAGAACTGCAATACCAGTTTTATCGGATTGAGAATTTGTAGTTGCATGAAACAAAGAATTTTGACACCCGTACACCCCGCGAATGTCGCAGAAACACTCGGAATCCTCGATCTTTCGATTTCGCTAAGATGCGCCGTATCAATCGCTGCAGAACTGCAATACTCGTTTTATCGTATTGAGAATGTGTAGTTGCATAATGTAAAGGCTTTTGACAGCCGTACACCCAGCCAAACTCTTAGAACCGGCGGGAATCCGCGATCTCTCAATTTCGTTAAGGTTCGACAAATCAATCGCTGCATCACCACGATACCAGTTTTATCGTATTGAGAATGTGTCGTTGCATATAGTAAAGGCTTTTGACACCCGTACACCCCACGAATGTCGCAAAAACGCTCGGAATCCTCGATCTTTCGATTTCGCTAAAATGCGACGTATCAATCGATACAGAACTGCGATACCAGTTTTATCGTATTCAGAGTTTGGAGTTGCATAAAATGAAGAATTTTGACACCCGTACACCCAGCCAAACTCTCAGAAACGGCGGGAATCCTCGATCTTTCGATTTCGCTAAGATTCGACGTATCCATCGCTGCAGAACTGCAATACTAGTTTTATCGTATTGAGAATGTGTAGCTGCATAAAATGAAGAATTTTGACACCCGTACACCCAGCCAAACTCTCAGAAACGGCGGGAATCCTCGATCTTTCGATGTCGCTAAGCTTCGACGTATCAATCGCTGCAGTACCACGATACCAGTTTTATCGTATTGAGAATGTGTAGTTGTATAAAGTAAAGGTTTTTGACACCCGTACACCCCGCGAATGTCGCAAAAACGCTCGGAATCCTCAATTTTTAGATTTCGATACGATGCGACGTATCAGTCGATACAGAACTGCGATGCCTGTTTTATCGTATTGAGAGTGTGTAGTTGCATAAAATGAAGAATTTTGGTACCCGTAAACCCAGCCAAACTCTCAGAAACGGCGGGAATCCTCGATCTTTCGATTTCGCTAAGCTTCGACGTATCAATCGCCGCAGAACTGCGATACTAGTTTTATCGTATTGAGAATGTGTAGTTGCATGAAACAAAGAATTTTGACACCCATACACCCCGCCAATGTCGCAGAAACACTCGGAATCCTCGATCTTTCGATTTCGCTACGATTCGACGTATCAATCGCTGCAGAACTGCAATACTCGTTTAATCGTATTGAGAATGTGTAGTTGCATAAAATGAAGGCTTTTGACACCCGTACACCCAGCCAAACTCTTAGAAACGGCGGGGATCCGCGATCTCTCGATTTCGTTAAGCTTCGACGTATCAATCGCTGCATCACCACGATACCAGTTTTATCGTATTGAGAATGTGTAGTTGCATATAATAAAGGCTTTTGACACCCGTACGACCCGCGAAAGTCGCAGAAACGCTCGGAATCCTCGATCTTTCGATTTCGCTAAGATGCGACGTATCAATCGATACAGAACTGCGATTCCAGTTTTATCGTATTGAGAATGTGTAGCTGCATAAAATGAAGAATTTTGACACCCGTACACCCAGCCAAACTCTCAGAAACGGCGGGAATCCTCGATCTTTCGATGTCGCTAAGCTTCGACGTATCAATCGCTGCAGTACCACGATACCAGTTTTATCGTATTGAGAATGTGTAGTTGCATAAAATGAAGGCTTCTGACACCGGTACACCCACCCAAACTCTTAGAAACGGCGGAAATCCGGTATCTTTCGATTTCGCTAAGCTTCGACGTTTCAATCGCTGCAGCACCACGATACCAGTTTTATCGTATTGAGAATGTGTAGTTGCATATAGGAAAGGCTTTTGACACCCGTACACCCCGCGACAGTCGCAGAAGCGCTCGGATTCCTCGATCTTTCGATTTCGCTAAGATGCGACGTATCAATCTATACAGAACTGCGATACCAGTTTTATCGTATTGAGAGTGTGTAGTTGCATAAAATGAAGAATTTTTGTACCCGTACACCCAGCAAAACGCTCAGAAACGTCGAGAATCCGCGATCTTTCGATTTCGCTAAGCTTCGACGTATCAATCGCTGCAGAACTGCGATACCAGTTTTATCGTATTTAGAGTGTGTAGTTGCACGAAACAATGAATTTTGATACCCGTACACCCCAGGAATGTTGCAGAAACACTCGGAATCCTCGATCTTTCGATTTCGCTAAGATGCGACAGATCAATCGCTGCAGAACTGCAATACTAGTTTTATCGTATTGAGAATGTGTAGTTGCATAATGTAAAGGCTTTTGACACACGTACACCCCGCGAATGTCGCGGAAACGCTCGGAATCCTCGGTCTTTCGATTTCGCTATGATCCGACGTATCAATCGATACAGAACTGCGATACCAGTTTTATCGTATTGAGAGTGTGTAATTGCATAAAATGAAGAATTTTGATACCCGTACACCCAGCCAAACTCTCAGAAACGGCGGGAATCCGCGATCTTTCGATTTCGCTAAGCTTCGACGTATCAATCGCTGCAGAACTGCGATACCAGTTTTATCGTATTGACAGTGTGTAGTTGCATGAAACAATAAATTTTGATACCCGTACACCCCACGAATGTCGCAGAAACACTCGGAATCCTCGATCTTTCGATTTCGCTAAGATGCGCCGTATCAATCGCTGCAGAACTGCAATACTCATTTTATCGTATTGAGAATGTGTAGTTGCATAATGTGAAGGCTTTTGACACCCGTACACCCAGCCAAACTCTTAGAAACGGCGGGAATCCGCGATCTCTCAATTTCGTTAAGGTTCGACGTATCAATCGCTTCATCACCACGATACCAGTTTTATCGTATTGAGAATGTGTAGTTGCATATAGTAAAGACTTTTGACACTCGTACACCCCGCGAATGTCGCAGAAACGCTCGGAATCCTCGATCTTTCGATATCGCTAAGATGCGACGTATCAATCGATACAGAACTGCGATACCAGTTTTATCGTAATGAGAGTGTGTAGCTGCATAAAATGAAGAATTTTGACACCCGTACACCCAGCCAAACTTTCAGAAACGCCGGGAATCCTCGACCTCTCGATTTCGCTAAGCATCGATGTATCATTCGCTGCAGCACCACGATACCCGTTTTATCGTATTGTAAGTCTGTAGTTACATGTGTGACGTGATTTTTTACAAAATTACGATCACAAGGTCTTATGTTACCGAGTTAGCTATGTCTAGCGATTTCGACGTTCCTCTCCTCGAATTTTACCGTTTGGATATGGAAAATGGTTAGCGATTTTGTTTTAGTTGTTGTTTTGAGAGAAGATGGGAGATTGGTGCACTCAAATCTGTCGCGAGGACGAGAGCTCAACGAATCGAGCAGCCCGGCAGATGAGAGTCACCGATGTGAGTTTTGGCGGTTAGTTGTAGACCGGTGCAAATCCGGCGCCCTACGGTGATAGTGCATTGCGTTGGAGAACGGGTGGAGTTAAGTTACGTTTGGCCTAGGATGGGGTATCCTAGCGCAATTGCTTTTGTTGAGTAAAGGCCCGTTTTCACGCAATGAGCTAAGGGAGGCGACCGTACAGATTTCTGCTATGTTACCGGCACAAGTTGCGTTCCCGTTATCGCTACGAACTAATTCGAAGGAGAGGGCAGTAGTTCTCGGGTAAGGGATTTTGAGCTATCGGAATAATGATAATGAATCGTTCCCGATGATTACTCGAAATAGTCAGTCTTGCTCGGGACACCGCCGAGGTGCCTCGAGTTTTGCAAACGCTCCCGTGTTGACAGTTTTTCTGTCGCTCGCGCGCGCGACTTCGCGCAGTTCTCGTGCTCAGGCAAACTCCGTATAGTGAATACGTGAGTGATCGTGTGGTGAGTTTTATTCCACGGAATAAAACTCGAGTTTTCGGTGTTCCTCGAGTGCAGTGGGATACCTGCTCTTCGTGTCACAGCTCTCGGATTCCCTCGATCTCCCTCCCTGGGATGGATCGGCTACAGGCAGCTCCGGTGAGTCGTTCCCGTGATTTTGATCATTAAATTTGGTATTGCACCAGATTTTCTCGTAGTGACGATGGCGCTCTCGATGCGCTTCGTCAGTTCTCGCGCATTCTAAAATGCGAATTTGCTACCGATGCTCGCTCTCGATTTTTGTCCGCGGGACATTAGTTTCCGTTGATTTCATTTTGATCATGATTCGTGGCTATTTATTGCACCTTACCGCGACCCTCTCTACCAAACCTAGCAGACTGAGCGGCCGTGCTATTCCGCAACCGTTCGCTCCCGCGAGCGCATCCAGTTGCGTTTGTTGATTTTACGCGACCCCAAAAATCAACAAAGCTACCGATTCCTTCGGTTTTGCTCCCGATCGCGAGTTTTTACCCCAGGCTTTCGATTTGGAATTTGGGGATTGAGCCGCCCACTCGATCCCTCGGACATACCGGTTCGTTAATCCCGGTGAAACAAAAATTAACTGGCGCCCACCGGGTTTGCGGATGCGCGAGCGAGGGTGGACGGCCGAAGGTGACGGTTCCCGATTTCTCGTTTCTCTTCATGTTTTTGTGCTCTCGACCAAAAGACCGATTAATCGGTCAGCTACCGGAAAAATACGTCACAAATAGCGCCCAACGTGGGGCCACGCCAATAAATAGCGGTTCTCGTGAGTAACCTTCTTGTGTGTACCTTAATTGAATCTTTAAAAATTTTTTTTTAATTCAATTTTTTAATTTTTTTTATTTTTTTATTTTTTTTTTATTTTTTCCTTTTCGGTTCTCGATTTCGGCTGAAATTTTCGAATATTGTCATTTTTCGAGAATTTCAAGATTTCGGATAAAATTTTCGAATATTTTATTTTTTCGAAAATTTGCAGATTTCGGGTCGAATCTTCGAATATTTTATTTTTTTTTTTCGAAAAATTCGAGATTTCGGAGGGAGTTTCCGAATATTCCATTCTTCGGAAATCTCCCGATCTCGAATAACATTTTTGGGAAATTTCGAAAAATTTTATTTTTCGGAAATTTCTGGATCCCGACACCCCTCCCCGCAGCGCTGAGGAAGCGGTCACGGGTGAGCGGCGATACCGCTAATCCCTCTATTGTTGCGGTTTCGGCCGTTACGATGAGTGATTTTGGAATTTCGACAAACAATTTTTTTGGGATCTCGGAAAGCTCCTACCTCAGGCCCTGTCGCTCTCGATAACCGAAAATTTGGCGATTTCAAACTCACTTTGTCTCGAACTATCGCCGTGTACAGTCGATATAATTTCGGAGAGCTTCCGCACAGTGCGACCTTACGAGGATTTTTCACTCAAAAATCACGTGAGTACCGCTACGATCTCGAATCATTTTCTTCACTTATGGTATTTTATTCTATTAAAATATTTTTGTGATCGCCCATCGATTTATCGACGAATAATGGATCTCGAAATCGAACGTCCTCTGAGAGAGTGTACATTCGAGTTACCGGCGTACGTTCTCGAGATATATTGCGCGGAATTGAATATTCCGCTCGAAATCCGAGACGATCGTACGGCTACCGCATATATCACGGGGTAATTTTAATCGGAATTTATAATTAAATCCGTTATTATAAATTTCTTTTTAATTTTTATTTTTATTTTTGGAATTAATTTAGTTATTTATTTTTATTTTTGAATTGATTTATTTATTTATTTTTATTTTTGATTTGATTTATTTATTTATTTTTATTTTTCTTTGAATTGATTTATTTATTTATTTTTATTTTTCTTTGAATTGATTTATCTATTTATTTTTATTTTATTTTATTTTATTTATTTTATTTTTTTTCCTTTTGTTCGTTTTTCTTCATTAAAATCTTCTTTTCCTTTGGTCGTTACAACCCCCGCTACCGCCATCGGGCAGGACTAATGGTCGCCCTTCCTTTCTCGTAACGAGAGAGCTGTCTCTTCTCCTGCCGAGATATTAAGCTTCTCTCGTGGTCTCGACTCACTCGCGAATCTGAAAAAAAAAAAAAAAAAAAAAAAAAAAAAAATCAGTCAAGCTCCCGACCGTAACCAGCGAGTGAGACATTAGCTATCGAACATTGCTACCGATATTTGTTATCGGACTGCGCCCATGACGCACCGGATAAGCAATCTGAACGTTTTTATATATATTTTTTTTTTATATAAAATTAAAGTTCAGTGCTCTCGATGCGTTTAATGCCGTACAAGTGTCGGTATTCAAACTCCGAGACATACAACCTCCGTCACCGGATAGGACGTTTGAGGTTGGGGATCTCGTCCTGCGCAGGACGCAAGTGTTATCGTCCGCCGCAAGACACGTGTCAGCGGCATTGGCTCCCCCATTCGAGGGGATACAGGATCTCGAAACAGATCCCGCGGGTGATTTATTAATTATCCGATCTCGATGGGCGATCGATAGAGAAAATTTGAAATATCCTACAGGATATTAAGCCATATCGTCCCCAGGTCTAACTGTCCCTCTATTTCAGGTTTCCGAAAATGGCCAACATCGAGGAAATGGAGGTGAATACCGAGCCGGGTTGGTTCGACGAGATGCTGCGGGCAACCGCAGCTCTCTCCCCACCCGCAGATACCGTTCCCGTCGCGCCGAACTTGGCGATGATTCAGGCGAGCGCAGCCACCCTGAGGAGCCTCGGCGCTGACGGCCCCGACTCCGTCGACGCGTTGGTGCGGACGATCGGGGACCTGACCCAGGCCGCCCTGGACCAGAGCCCCGCCTCGCCCGATCCGCCGTCAACGGAGGAGACGGAGGCTCCCGATGCGAGGATCCCGTTCCCCATCCCCACGGAGACGGCCGCCGGTGGACGCCGTCCATCGGACCCTCGGCCCTTGTGGAGGATGGCGCGGTTGACGGACCCCGCAAGGCCCGAGCCAGTGAGAAGCCCGAAGCAACCCGCTGGCCCGGGGACCTACGCTCTCGCGGCAGCAATGGGTTTGTCAGGGGTGGCCCCCGGCCACTCAAGCCAACCCCCAGCTGTCGAGGCTACCGATCGGAGGAAAAGGTCACGGGGTAGGAGATCCCGCGGCCCCAAGCCGCTGCACACTCCGCCAGCTCCCGTCGCCGAAAAGAGGCCGGCTACCGAGCCTGCGGGGCCTCCCCCAACACGTAGGCGAGCCGTGGAAAGGGCTTGCTACAATTGTGGGGAGTTGGGCCACTGCTACTCGCAGTGTCCGTTCGGCCCGCCAAAGGCCATTTTTTGCCGCCGGTGCGGGCGGAAGGGGAAAACCATTCGCACGTGCCCGGCGTGCAGCCAGGGCTGGAGGCAGGAAAAGCCTTACGTCCCGCAGGTGGGGCGAAACGTGCCTCGAGAGGAGCTGAGGGCGTTGCGGGCTGAGAGATCCCGGTCTCGCAGGCCGCGAGGCCCCAGGAAGGCCCCTCGCGGGGATAACGCCGCTCCTGCCGTTCCCGCTACCCCCCCGGAGGTTAAACCCCACTAGGGAAGCTCCCGCATGATGGGCTTCGAGCCTATAGCTACCGCAACATGGGTCGCAAGACCCAGCTCTCGAAAACATAGGCTTGGAGCCTATAGCTACCGCAACATGGGTCGCAAGACCCAGCTCTCGAAACGTAGGCTTCGAGCCTATAGCTACCGCAACATGGGTCGCAAGACCCAGCTCTCGAAAACATAGGCTTGGAGCCTATAGCTACCGCAACATGGGTCGCAAGACCCAGCTCTCGAAACGTAGGCTTCGAGCCTATAGCTACCGCAACGTGGGTCGCGAAACCCAGCTCTCGAAACAGGTTTCGAGCCTATGGTTACCGCGCTACGGGTCATAAGATCCAGTTCTCGAGAAGAGCCCCGAGCACTAGCTACCGCAACCTGGGTCGCAAGACCCCGTTCCCGCCAGAGGAACGCCCGGTGGGCCCAGCTTGGTCACGGACCGGGGAAGTTACCGCCGTATGGACGACTACTCAGAGGATCTCCACATCCACACTGGTATCGTATAGCTCTCTTTAATATGTTTCTTTGTCTGTCTTTGGGGTCGGATAGAGAACAAAATTCCTTCTCGTGTTGCTCGAGTACACGCTCGCATTGATCCTGAATTACCCACGACCATCACTAGCTACCGACTGTAATTCGTGGGTAAGAATGAATAAGCAACCGACAAACAGTTCCCGGTTGTAGATCCCGAAAATATTTACGATAAATCACGATAATAGTTCCCTAACCCGTGCAGTTTCGACGGAAACAGACACTTTCAGTCCGGTTACGAGTCGTGGTTACGACCGGTCTTGCGAAGCTACCGTTCTCAATCCCTAAGCCGTAACCACCCGTAAGGGGTGGGGAGTTGTGACGTGATTTTTTACAAAATTACGATCACAAGGTCTTATGTTACCGAGTTAGCTATGTCTAGCGATTTCGACGTTCCTCTCCTCGAATTTTACCGTTTGGATATGGAAAATGGTTAGCGATTTTGTTTTAGTTGTTGTTTTGAGAGAAGATGGGAGATTGGTGCACTCAAATCTGTCGCGAGGACGAGAGCTCAACGAATCGAGCAGCCCGACAGATGAGAGTCACCGATGTGAGTTTTGGCGGTTAGTTGTAGACCGGTGCAAATCCGGCGCCCTACGGTGATAGTGCATTGCGTTGGAGAACGGGTGGAGTTAAGTTACGTTTGGCCTAGGATGGGGTATCCTAGCGCAATTGCTTTTGTTGAGTAAAGGCCCGTTTTCACGCAATGAGCTAAGGGAGGCGACCGTACAGATTTCTGCTATGTTACCGGCACAAGTTGCGTTCCCGTTATCGCTACGAACTAATTCGAAGGAGAGGGCAGTAGTTCTCGGGTAAGGGATTTTGAGCTATCGGAATAATGATAATGAATCGTTCCCGATGATTACTCGAAATAGTCAGTCTTGCTCGGGACACCGCCGAGGTGCCTCGAGTTTTGCAAACGCTCCCGTGTTGACAGTTTTTCTGTCGCTCGCGCGCGCGACTTCGCGCAGTTCTCGTGCTCCGGCAAACTCCGTATAGTGAATACGTGAGTGATCGTGTGGTGAGTTTTATTCCACGGAATAAAACTCGAGTTTTCGGTGTTCCTCGAGTGCAGTGGGATACCTGCTCTTCGTGTCACAGCTCTCGGATTCCCTCGATCTCTCTCCCTGGGATGGATCGGCTACAGGCAGCTCCGGTGAGTCGTTCCCGTGATTTTGATCATTAAATTTGGTATTGCACCAGATTTTCTCGTAGTGACGATGGCGCTCTCGATGCGCTTCGTCAGTTCTCGCGCATTCTAAAATGCGAATTTGCTACCGATGCTCGCTCTCGATTTTTGTCCGCGGGACATTAGTTTCCGTTGATTTCATTTTGATCATGATTCGTGGCTATTTATTGCACCTTACCGCGACCCTCTCTACCAAACCTAGCAGACTGAGCGGCCGTGCTATTCCGCAACCGTTCGCTCCCGCGAGCGCATCCAGTTGCGTTTGTTGATTTTACGCGACCCCAAAAATCAACAAAGCTACCGATTCCTTCGGTTTTGCTCCCGATCGCGAGTTTTTACCCCAGGCTTTCGATTTGGAATTTGGGGATTGAGCCGCCCACTCGATCCCTCGGACATACCGGTTCGTTAATCCCGGTGAAACAAAAATTAACTGGCGCCCACCGGGTTTGCGGATGCGCGAGCGAGGGTGGACGGCCGAAGGTGACGGTTCCCGATTTCTCGTTTCTCTTCATGTTTTTGTGCTCTCGACCAAAAGACCGATTAATCGGTCAGCTACCGGAAAAATACGTCACAAATAGCGCCCAACGTGGGGCCACGCCAATAAATAGCGGTTCTCGTGAGTAACCTTCTTGTGTGTACCTTAATTGAATCTTTAAAAATTTTTTTTTAATTCAATTTTTTAATTTTTTTTATTTTTTTATTTTTTTTTTATTTTTTCCTTTTCGGTTCTCGATTTCGGCTGAAATTTTCGAATATTGTCATTTTTCGAGAATTTCAAGATTTCGGATAAAATTTTCGAATATTTTATTTTTTCGAAAATTTGCAGATTTCGGGTCGAATTTTCGAATATTTTATTTTTTTTTTTCGAAAAATTCGAGATTTCGGAGGGAGTTTCCGAATATTCCATTCTTCGGAAATCTCCCGATCTCGAATAACATTTTTGGGAAATTTCGAAAAATTTTATTTTTCGGAAATTTCTGGATCCCGACACCCCTCCCCGCAGCGCTGAGGAAGCGGTCACGGGTGAGCGGCGATACCGCTAATCCCTCTATTGTTGCGGTTTCGGCCGTTACGATGAGTGATTTTGGAATTTCGACAAACAATTTTTTTGGGATCTCGGAAAGCTCCTACCTCAGGCCCTGTCGCTCTCGATAACCGAAAATTTGGCGATTTCAAACTCACTTTGTCTCGAACTATCGCCGTGTACAGTCGATATAATTTCGGAGAGCTTCCGCACAGTGCGACCTTACGAGGATTTTTCACTCAAAAATCACGTGAGTACCGCTACGATCTCGAATCATTTTCTTCACTTATGGTATTTTATTCTATTAAAATATTTTTGTGATCGCCCATCGATTTATCGACGAATAATGGATCTCGAAATCGAACGTCCTCTGAGAGAGTGTACATTCGAGTTACCGGCGTACGTTCTCGAGATATATTGCGCGGAATTGAATATTCCGCTCGAAATCCGAGACGATCGTACGGCTACCGCATATATCACGGGGTAATTTTAATCGGAATTTATAATTAAATCCGTTATTATAAATTTCTTTTTAATTTTTATTTTTATTTTTGGAATTAATTTAGTTATTTATTTTTATTTTTGAATTGATTTATTTATTTATTTTTATTTTTGAATTGATTTATTTATTTATTTTTATTTTTCTTTGAATTGATTTATTTATTTATTTTTATTTTTCTTTGAATTGATTTATCTATTTATTTTTATTTTATTTTATTTTATTTATTTTATTTTTTTTCCTTTTGTTCGTTTTTCTTCATTAAAATCTTCTTTTCCTTTGGTCGTTACAACCCCCGCTACCGCCATCGGGCAGGACTAATGGTCGCCCTTCCTTTCTCGTAACGAGAGAGCTGTCTCTTCTCCTGCCGAGATATTAAGCTTCTCTCGTGGTCTCGACTCACTCGCGAATCTGAAAAAAAAAAAAAAAAAAAAAAAAAAAAAAATCAGTCAAGCTCCCGACCGTAACCAGCGAGTGAGACATTAGCTATCGAACATTGCTACCGATATTTGTTATCGGACTGCGCCCATGACGCACCGGATAAGCAATCTGAACGTTTTTATATATATTTTTTTTTTATATAAAATTAAAGTTCAGTGCTCTCGATGCGTTTAATGCCGTACAAGTGTCGGTATTCAAACTCCGAGACATACAACCTCCGTCACCGGATAGGACGTTTGAGGTTGGGGATCTCGTCCTGCGCAGGACGCAAGTGTTATCGTCCGCCGCAAGACACGTGTCAGCGGCATTGGCTCCCCCATTCGAGGGGATACAGGATCTCGAAACAGATCCCGCGGGTGATTTATTAATTATCCGATCTCGATGGGCGATCGATAGAGAAAATTTGAAATATCCTACAGGATATTAAGCCATATCGTCCCCAGGTCTAACTGTCCCTCTATTTCAGGTTTCCGAAAATGGCCAACATCGAGGAAATGGAGGTGAATACCGAGCCGGGTTGGTTCGACGAGATGCTGCGGGCAACCGCAGCTCTCTCCCCACCCGCAGATACCGTTCCCGTCGCGCCGAACTTGGCGATGATTCAGGCGAGCGCAGCCACCCTGAGGAGCCTCGGCGCTGACGGCCCCGACTCCGTCGACGCGTTGGTGCGGACGATCGGGGACCTGACCCAGGCCGCCCTGGACCAGAGCCCCGCCTCGCCCGATCCGCCGTCAACGGAGGAGACGGAGGCTCCCGATGCGAGGATCCCGTTCCCCATCCCCACGGAGACGGCCGCCGGTGGACGCCGTCCATCGGACCCTCGGCCCTTGTGGAGGATGGCGCGGTTGACGGATCCCGCAAGGCCCGAGCCAGTGAGAAGCCCGAAGCAACCCGCTGGCCCGGGGACCTACGCTCTCGCGGCAGCAATGGGTTTGTCAGGGGTGGCCCCCGGCCACTCAAGCCAACCCCCAGCTGTCGAGGCTACCGATCGGAGGAAAAGGTCACGGGGTAGGAGATCCCGCGGCCCCAAGCCGCTGCACACTCCGCCAGCTCCCGTCGCCGAAAAGAGGCCGGCTACCGAGCCTGCGGGGCCTCCCCCAACACGTAGGCGAGCCGTGGAAAGGGCTTGCTACAATTGTGGGGAGTTGGGCCACTGCTACTCGCAGTGTCCGTTCGGCCCGCCAAAGGCCATTTTTTGCCGCCGGTGCGGGCGGAAGGGGAAAACCATTCGCACGTGCCCGGCGTGCAGCCAGGGCTGGAGGCAGGAAAAGCCTTACGTCCCGCAGGTGGGGCGAAACGTGCCTCGAGAGGAGCTGAGGGCGTTGCGGGCTGAGAGATCCCGGTCTCGCAGGCCGCGAGGCCCCAGGAAGGCCCCTCGCGGGGATAACGTCGCTCCTGCCGTTCCCGCTACCCCCCCGGAGGTTAAACCCCACTAGGGAAGCTCCCGCATGATGGGCTTCGAGCCTATAGCTACCGCAACATGGGTCGCAAGACCCAGCTCTCGAAAACATAGGCTTGGAGCCTATAGCTACCGCAACATGGGTCGCAAGACCCAGCTCTCGAAACGTAGGCTTCGAGCCTATAGCTACCGCAACATGGGTCGCAAGACCCAGCTCTCGAAAACATAGGCTTGGAGCCTATAGCTACCGCAACATGGGTCGCAAGACCCAGCTCTCGAAACGTAGGCTTCGAGCCTATAGCTACCGCAACGTGGGTCGCGAAACCCAGCTCTCGAAACAGGTTTCGAGCCTATGGTTACCGCGCTACGGGTCATAAGATCCAGTTCTCGAGAAGAGCCCCGAGCACTAGCTACCGCAACCTGGGTCGCAAGACCCCGTTCCCGCCAGAGGAACGCCCGGTGGGCCCAGCTTGGTCACGGACCGGGGAAGTTACCGCCGTATGGACGACTACTCAGAGGATCTCCACATCCACACTGGTATCGTATAGCTCTCTTTAATATGTTTCTTTGTCTGTCTTTGGGGTCGGATAGAGAACAAAATTCCTTCTCGTGTTGCTCGAGTACACGCTCGCATTGATCCCGAATTACCCACGACCATCACTAGCTACCGACTGTAATTCGTGGGTAAGAATGAATAAGCAACCGACAAACAGTTCCCGGTTGTAGATCCCGAAAATATTTACGATAAATCACGATAATAGTTCCCTAACCCGTGCAGTTTCGACGGAAACAGACACTTTCAGTCCGGTTACGAGTCGTGGTTACGACCGGTCTTGCGAAGCTACCGTTCTCAATCCCTAAGCCGTAACCACCCGTAAGGGGTGGGGAGTTGTGACGTGATTTTTTACAAAATTACGATCACAAGGTCTTATGTTACCGAGTTAGCTATGTCTAGCGATTTCGACGTTCCTCTCCTCGAATTTTACCGTTTGGATATGGAAAATGGTTAGCGATTTTGTTTTAGTTGTTGTTTTGAGAGAAGATGGGAGATTGGTGCACTCAAATCTGTCGCGAGGACGAGAGCTCAACGAATCGAGCAGCCCGACAGATGAGAGTCACCGATGTGAGTTTTGGCGGTTAGTTGTAGACCGGTGCAAATCCGGCGCCCTACGGTGATAGTGCATTGCGTTGGAGAACGGGTGGAGTTAAGTTACGTTTGGCCTAGGATGGGGTATCCTAGCGCAATTGCTTTTGTTGAGTAAAGGCCCGTTTTCACGCAATGAGCTAAGGGAGGCGACCGTACAGATTTCTGCTATGTTACCGGCACAAGTTGCGTTCCCGTTATCGCTACGAACTAATTCGAAGGAGAGGGCAGTAGTTCTCGGGTAAGGGATTTTGAGCTATCGGAATAATGATAATGAATCGTTCCCGATGATTACTCGAAATAGTCAGTCTTGCTCGGGACACCGCCGAGGTGCCTCGAGTTTTGCAAACGCTCCCGTGTTGACAGTTTTTCTGTCGCTCGCGCGCGCGACTTCGCGCAGTTCTCGTGCTCCGGCAAACTCCGTATAGTGAATACGTGAGTGATCGTGTGGTGAGTTTTATTCCACGGAATAAAACTCGAGTTTTATTCCACGGAATAAAACTCGAGTTTTCGGTGTTCCTCGAGTGCAGTGGGATACCTGCACTTCGTGTCACAGCTCTCGGATTCCCTCGATCTCCCTCCCTGGGATGGATCGGCTACAGGCAGCTCCGGTGAGTCGTTCCCGTGATTTTGATCATTAAATTTGGTATTGCACCAGATTTTCTCGTAGTGACGATGGCGCTCTCGATGCGCTTCCTCAGTTCTCGCGCATTCTAAAATGCGAATTTGCTACCGATGCTCGCTCTCGATTTTTGTCCGCGGGACATTAGTTTCCGTTGATTTCATTTTGATCATGATTCGTGGCTATTTATTGCACCTTACCGCGACCCTCTCTACCAAACCTAGCAGACTGAGCGGCCGTGCTATTCCGCAACCGTTCGCTCCCGCGAGCGCATCCAGTTGCGTTTGTTGATTTTACGCGACCCCAAAAATCAACAAAGCTACCGATTCCTTCGGTTTTGCTCCCGATCGCGAGTTTTTACCCCAGGCTTTCGATTTGGAATTTGGGGATTGAGCCGCCCACTCGATCCCTCGGACATACCGGTTCGTTAATCCCGGTGAAACAAAAATTAACTGGCGCCCACCGGGTTTGCGGATGCGCGAGCGAGGGTGGACGGCCGAAGGTGACGGTTCCCGATTTCTCGTTTCTCTTCATGTTTTTGTGCTCTCGACCAAAAGACCGATTAATCGGTCAGCTACCGGAAAAATACGTCACACATGAAATAAAGAATTTTGACATCTGTACACCCAGCCAAACACTAAGAAACGCCGGGAATCCTCGATCTCTCGATGTCGCTAAGCATCGACGTATCAATCGCTGCAGAACTGCGATACCAGTTTTATCGTATTGAGAGTGTGTAGTTGCATGAAATAAAGAATTTTGACATCCGTACACCCAGCCAAACTCTCAGAAACGCCGGGAATCCTCGACCTCTCGATTTCGCTAAGCATCGATGTATCATTCGCTGCAGCACCACGATACCCGTTTTATCGTATTGTAAGTGTGTAGTTACATGAAATAAAGAATTTTGACATCTGTACACCCAGCCAAACACTAAGAAACGCCGGGAATCCTCGATCTCTCGATGTCGCTAAGCATCGATGTATCAATCGCTGCAGAACTGCGATACCAGTTTTATCGTATTAAGAGTGTGTAGTTGCATGAAATAAAGAATTTTGACACACGTGCGCCCAGCCAAACTCTCAGAAACGCCGGGAATCCTCGATCTCTCGATGTCGCTAGGCATCGACGTATCAATTGCTGCAGAACTGCGATACCAGTTTTATCGTATTGAGAGTGTGTAGTTGCATGAAATAAAGAATTTTGACACACGTACGCCCAGCCAAACTCTCAGAAACGCCGGGAATCCTCGATCTCTCGATGTCGCTAGGCATCGACGTATCAATCGCTGCAGCACCACGAAACCCGTTTTATCGTATCGTAGGTGTGTAGTTGCATGAAATAAAGAATTTTCACACCCGTACAGCCAGCCAAAGTCTCAGAAACGGCGGGAATCCGCGATTAATCGATTTCGCTAAGCTTCGACGTATCAATCATTGCAGCACCACGATACCAGTTTTATCGTATTGAGAATGAGTAATTGCATGAAGTAAAGGCTTTTGACACCCGTACACCCAGCCAAACTCTTAGAAACGGCGGGAATCCGCGATCTCTCAATTTCGTTAAGGTTCGACGTATCAATCGCTTCATCACCACGATACCAGTTTTATCGTATTGAGAATGTGTAGTTGCATATAGTAAAGGCTTTTGACACTCGTACACCCCGCGAATGTCGCAGAAACGCTCGGAATCCTCGATCTTTCGATATCGCTAAGATGCGAGGATCAATCGATACAGAACTGCGATACCAGTTTTATCGTAATGAGAGTGTGTAGCTGCATAAAATGAAGAATTTTGACACCCGTACACCCAGCCAAACTCTCAGAAACGCTGGGAATCCTCGACCTCTCGATTTCGCTAAGCATCGATGTATCATTCGCTGCAGCACCACGATACCCGTTTTATCGTATTGTAAGTCTGTAGTTACATGAAATAAAGAATTTTGACATCTGTACACCCAGCCAAACACTAAGAAACGCCGGGAATCCTCGATCTCTCGATGTCGCTAAGCATCGACGTATCAATCGCTGCAGAACTGCGATACCAGTTTTATCGTATTGAGAGTGTGTAGTTGCATGAAATAAAGAATTTTGACATCCGTACACCCAGCCAAACACTCAGAAACGCCGGGAATCCTCGACCTCTCGATTTCGCTAAGCATCGATGTATCATTCGCTGCAGCACCACGATACCCGTTTTATCGTATTGTAAGTGTGTAGTTACATGAAATAAAGAATTTTGACATCTGTACACCCAGCCAAACACTTAGAAACGCCGGGAATCCTCGATCTCTCGATGTCGCTAAGCATCGATGTATCAATCGCTGCAGAACTGCGATACCAGTTTTATCGTATTAAGAGTGTGTAGTTGCATGAAATAAAGAATTTTGACACACGTGCGCCCAGCCAAACTCTCAGAAACGCCGGGAATCCTCGATCTCTCGATGTCGCTAGGCATCGACGTATCAATTGCTGCAGAACTGCGATGCCAGTTTTATCGTATTGAGAGTGTGTAGTTGCATGAAATAAAGAATTTTGACACACGTACGCCCAGCCAAACTCTCAGAAACGCCGTGAATCCTCGATCTCTCGATGTCGCTAGGCATCGACGTATCAATCGCTGCAGCACCACGAAACCCGTTTTATCGTATCGTAGGTGTGTAGTTGCATGAAATAAAGAATTTTCACACCCGTACAGCCAGCCAAAGTCTCAGAAACGGCGGGAATCCTCGATCTTTCGATTTCGCTAAGCTTCGACGTATCAATCGCTGCAGCACCACGATACCAGTTTTATCGTATTGAAAATGTGTAGTTGCATAAAGTAAAGGCTTTTGACACCCGTACACCCCGCGAATGTCGCAGAAACGCTCGGAATCCTCGGTCTTTCGATTTCGCTATAATCCGACGTATCAATCGCTGCAGTACAACGATACCAGTTTTATCGTATTGAGAATGTGTAGTTGCATAAAGTAAAGGTTTTTGAAACCCGTACACCCCGCGAATGTCGCAGAAACGCTCGGAATCCTCGATCTTTAGATTTCGCTAAGATGCGACGTATCAATCGATACAGAACTGCGATGCCAGTTTTATCGTATTGAGAGTGTGTAGTTGTATAAAATGAAGAATTTTAATACCCGTACACCCAGCCAAACTCTCAGAAACGGCAAGAATCCGCGATCCTTCGATTTCGCTAAGCTTCGACGTATCAATCGCTGCAGAACTGCGATACTAGTTTTATCGTATTGAGAGTGTGCAGTTGCATGAAACAAAGAATTTTGATACCCGTACACCCGACGAATGTCGCACAAACACTCGGAAACCTCGATTTCTCGATTTCGCTAAGAAGCGACGTATCAATCGCTGCAGAACTTCAATACTAGTTTTATTGTATTGAGAATGTGTAGTTGCATAAAATGTAGGCTTTTGACACCGGTACAACCAGCCAAACTCTTAGAAACTGCGGGAATCCGCGATTATTCGATTTCGCTAAGCTTCGACGTATCAATCATTGCAGCACCACGATACCAGTTTTATCGTATTGAGAATGAGTAATTGCATGAAGTAAAGGCTTTTGACACCCGTACATCCTGCGAATGTCGCAGAAACACTCGGAATCCTCGGTCTATCGATTTCGCTAAGATTCGACGTATCAATCGATACAGAACTGCGATACCAGTTTTATCGTATTGAGAGTGTGTAGTTGCATGAAGTAAAGGCTTTTGACACCCGTACATCCCGCGAATGTCGCATAAACGCTCGGAATCCTCGGTCTTTTGATTTCGCTATGATCCGACGTATCAATCGATACAGAATTGCGATACCAGTTTTATCGTATTGAGAGTCTGTAGTTGCATGAAATGAAGAATTTTGATACCCGTACACCCAGCCAAGCTCTCAGAAACGGCGGGAATCCGCGATCGTTCAATTTCGCTAAGCTTCGACGTATCATTCGCTGCAGAACTGTGATACCAGTTTTATCGTATTGAGAGTGTGTAGTTGCATGAAACAAAAAATTTTGATACCCGTACACCCCACGAATGTCGCAGAAACACTCGGAATCCTCGATCTTTCGATTTCGCTAAGATGCGACGTATCAATCGCTGCAGAACTGCAATACTAGTTTTATCGTATTGAGAATATGAAGTTGCATAATGTAAATGCTTTTGACAGCCGTACACCCAGCCAAACTCTTAGAAACGGCGGGAATCCGCGATCTCTCAATTTCGTTAAGGTTCGACAAATCAATCGCTGCATCACCACGATACCAGTTTTATCGTATTGAGAATGTGTAGTTGCATATAGTAAAGGCTTTTGACACCCGTACACCCCACGAATGTCGCAGAAACGCTCGGAATCCTCGATCTTTCGATTTCGCTGAAATGCGACGTATCAATCGATACAGAACTGCGATACCAGTTTTATCGTATTGAGAGTTTGGAGATGCATAAAATGAAGAATTTTGACACCCGTACACCCAGCCAAACTCTCAGAAACGGCGGGAATCCTCGATCGTTCGATTTCGCTAAGCTTCGACTTATCAATCGCCGCAGAACTGCGATACTAGTTTTATCGTATTGAGAATGTGTAGTTGCAGGAAACAGAGAATTATGACACCAGTACACCCCGCGAATGTCGCAGAAACACTCGGAATCCTCGATCTTTCGATTTCGCTAAGATTCGACGTATCCATCGCTGCAGAACTGCAATACTAGTTTTATCGTATTGAGAATGTGTAGTTGCATAAAATGAAGGCTTTTGACACCGGTACACCCAACCAAACTCTTAGAAACAGCGGGAATCCGCGATCCTTCGATTTCGCTAAGCTTCGACTTATCAATCGCTGCAGTACCACGATACTACTTTTATCGTATTGAGAATGTGTAGTTGCATGAAGTAAAGGCTTTTGACACCCGTACATCCCGCGAGTGTCGCATAAACGCTCGGAATCCTCGGTCTTTCGATTTCGCTATGATCCGACGTATCAATTGCTGCCGAACTGCAATACTAGTTGTATCGTATTGAGAATGTGTAGTTGCATAAAATGAAGGCTTTTGACACCGGTACACCCAGTCAAACTCTTAGAAACGGCGGGAATCCGCTATCTTTCGATTTCGCTATGCTTCGACGTATCAATCGCTGCAGCACCACGATACCAGTTTTATCGTATTGAGAATGTGTAGTTGCATCAAGTAAAGGCTTTTGACACCCGTACACCCCGCGAATGTCGCATAAACGCTCGGAATCCTCGGTCTTCCGATTTCGCTATTATCCGACGTATCAATCAATACAATCAATTGAGAATGTGTAGTTGCATAATGTAAAGGCTTTTGACACCCGTACACCCAGCCAAACTCTTAGAAACGGTCGGAATCCGCGATCTCTCGATTTCGTTAAGCTTCGAAATTTCAATCGCCGCAGAACTGCGATACCAGTTTCATCGTATTGAGAGTGTGAAGTTGCATGAAACAAAGAATTTTGACACCCGTACACCCCGCGAATGTCGCAGAAATACGCGGAATCCTCGATTTTCCGATTTCGCTAAGATTCGACGTATCAATCGCTGCAGAAATGCAATACTCGTTTAATCGTATTGAGAATGTGTAGTTGCATAAAATGAAGGCTTTTGACACCCGTACACCCAGCCAAACTCTTAGAAACGGCGGGGATCCGCGATCTCTCGATTTCGTTAAGCTTCGACGTATCAATCGCTGCATCACCACGATACCAGTTTTATCGTATTGAGAATGTGTAGTTGCATATAGTAAAGGCTTTTGACACCCGTACGACCCGCGAAAGTCGCAGAAACGCTCGGAATCCTCGATATTTCGATTTCGATAAGATTCGACGTATCAATCGCTGCAGAACTGCAATACTAGTTTTATCGTATTGAGAATGTGTAGTTGCATAAAATGAAGGCTTTTGACACCGGTACACCCAGCCAAACTCTTAGAAACAGCGGGAATCCGCGATCTTTCGATTTCGCTAAGCTTCGACGTATCAATCGCTGCAGCACCACGATACCAGTTTTATCGTATTGAAAATGCGTAGTTGCATATAGGAAAGGCTTTTGACACCCGTACACCCCGCGAAAGTCGCAGAAACGCTCGGATTCCTCGATCTTTCGATTTCGCTAAGTTGCGACGTATCAATCGATACAGAACTGCGATACCAGTTTTATCGTATTGATAGTGTGGAGTTGCATAAAATGAAGAATTTTTGTACCCGTACACCCAGCCAAACGCTCAGAAACGGCGGGAATCCGCGATCTTTCGATTTCGCTAAGCTTCGACGTATCAATCGCTGCAGAACTGCGATACCAGTTTTATCGTATTGAGAGTGTGTAGTTGCACGAAAAAATGAATTTTGATACCCGTACACGCCACGAATGTCGCAGAAACACTCAGAATCCTCGATCTTTCGATTTCGCTAAGATGCGGCAGATCAATCGCTGCAGAACTGCAATACTAGTTTTATCGTATTGAGAATGTGTAGTTTCATAATGTAAAGGCTTTTGACTCCCGTACATTCCGCGAATGTCGCAGAAACGCTCGGAATCCTCGGTCTTTCGATTTCGCTAAGTTGCGACGTATCAATCGATACAGAACTGCGATACCAGTTTTATCGTATTGAGAGTGTGTAGTTGTATAAAATGAAGAATTTTGACACCCGTACAGCCAGCCAAACCCTCAGAAACGGCGGGAATCCGCGATTTCTCGATTTCGCTAAGCTTCGACGTATCAATCGCTGCAGAACTGCAATACTAGTTTTATCGTATTGAGAATGTGTAGTTGCATAAATTGAAGGCTTTTGACACCGGTACTCCCAGCCAAACTTTTAGAAACGGCGGGAATCCGTCGAGTGATGGAACGAGAAAAACGTGGATATGGGACGAGGTGGTATTGCGATGAGACCAGGAGAAAGAGGAAGAGGAGAAGATGAAGAAGAAGAAGAAGAAGAAGAAGAAGAAGAAGAATAAGCGGAGGAAGAAGATGAAAACAGTCTGAGGAAAGAGCCCGACAGGATGACGCTGATCAATCTCTCGCTTTCGACTTTCGTCCGACTCCGATCCACCCTTATTTCTTTCTGCCTTTTTTCCTTTGCTCTATTTCGCATCTTCCCTCCTCCACGTTTCTTTTTTATCTGTTCATTATCTATATTCGTTCTCTTGGATAAATAATAACTGCATTTGCTTCGGATTTTCTTCTTATTTTTGTGTACGAAACTGATAGTCAAATTTTATTAAAATAGATCTCCTCGGACGCGGAGAACGGGAAGGCCATGCCTTCGGGCTGTGTCAGTCACGTTCACCTTTTGTCTAGCGACTCTAAGCATTATTCCTCAGTTCGCTCACTCTCATTCGAATACATCAATCGCTCTTCAGATATGTGAAAGTCCGGGGCCTCGCTGTGCACTTTGACATCCCGGTGTATACGGTTTTGTGAGTTATACTAAAAAATCTGGGTGCGAAGATCACACGATTTTGTGAGATATTTCATAGACATTTAGACGGAGAAACGTTTAGGTACTCTTCTACATCAACGACTCGTGTCTTTACTTTTTTGTAATTAAACAATTCAACGTTGAGAAATTTTTTTTTCGTACATATTTCTCAGTACTTTATATATCTAGTCAATATTTCGAGGATGAGCAGCAAATTGTTCAGTTATTTTTATATTTCATTCGCTTTGATAAAAATATTGTGAATAAAATCCGCCATCAATTTCATATTTTGAGTATGTACGGCAAATTGTTAATATTTCATCCGTTTTGGTTAAATATTGGTGAAGAAAATCCGCGTTACCGCTCCCTCCGTGCATCCTTCTTCGGCAGGTCAACCGAAGAAACGTAAAGAGAAGTCTACGATTTTTTGGAGGGGCGCATGTAGTTCGTACCAAAAAGGCAATTTTACCAATTATTTCCGTCGTTTTGGGAAGGCTGCGGAGGGAAGAGAGTGTCGTGCGACAATCTCAGGTAGAGAATACCGGGTTGAACCCTTGGAGGGGAGAATAGGGCGTCGTGAGTCGGCCAACAGGTCAAGAGATCTACGGCGTCGAGCCTGACTTCATCGCTGTCGAAGAGTATCTATAACCAAGATACAGTACTAATATACTTCAGGTAGTCGACGGGGGGCGGTGACCGAAGGAAAAGGACAAAAGGGTTTGTTGCCTTGCGGCCGGTTACTTCCGATTGGTCGAGACGATCGCCGATCGGTGTCCTACAAATTGGCGTGTAACCGATGACCGACATGTCAGTCGACGAAACCAACTCGAACAGTGAACCTCGTCGTGCGTCGGCAAGACTTAAGAATCTAGAAGACTCCAACGTCTCGAAGAAGGTCTCAGGCGAGGCTCCGAAAGAGGAAGTCAAGGTCGATAGCAAAGGAAGAAACATCAGCGGAAAAAAGATGGCTCTCGTTCAATTTGGACATGCCAATGTCCTTCATTGTACAGAACGTCTTGTATCGACCGAGGAATCAATATATTCTCTGTCGCCTTCTAGTGTGGAGTCTGCAGTCTCAACCACAAGTTGGAATATCAACAACAATTTTCGCAACAACAATTCACACGCGCCGCATCAGGTGCCGTACAGTGGATGGCAAAACATTGGACAAGTGCAAAGTACCGTTATCAACAACGAACAAGTTCGTCATTATGTGAGGCAACAACAACATCAAGGACAGCATCAAGGACAGCATCAAGGACAGCATCAAGGACAGCATCAAGGACAGCATCAAGGACAGCATCAAGGACAGCATCAAGGGCAGCATCAAGGACAGCATCAGGGACAACAGTACGGTCAAATTATTGGCAAGCAACAAGGCGACGTTGTTCAACAGTCCAATGGTCACAATGCTACTCCCAGCACGAGTCAAGGTTTGTGCAACACTCTATACATTTGTTTTCTCCTCCGATTGTGTTTCGGCGATTAGCTGCCAAAATAGTTGAGTAATCGACCGCTCTTCTGTTACCAAACATTTTTCTGGGAAACGCACGATTTATATAAACGAGTACCTAAGTTTTGTGAAAGTCCACTAGAGTTAGGAATATTCGGTGGTAGCGAGGTCGAGTCATTTTCAGGTGTAAAAATTGAAATATTGCAAATTTTCGACAAGCATGAATGAAAACTTTTATAAATCGCTTAAATATTATTGTTTATACAGTTTGAGCTTCGACGTTGTCACGTAAATGTTAACTTTGGTACGTTGAACATAGTTTTCGTACTTCGGAAAAAATCTGGTATTTTTTATAGTAAAAAAAAACATATATTTTCTGACTCGCTAGAAATATAAAATGCGTTAAGGGGAGGTTCCTTTATAATTGACCGAATCTACACTAAGTTCAGGAATTAATTGTGGATAAAGAACAAAACGTAATACGGTGTTTTTTTTTAATCTCCATTTATCCTCCAATTCTAATAAAAAAAAGGTTTGAAGCATAAATAAAGATTTAAAAAAATACCAGCTTATTACGTCTTGTTGTTCATTCACAATTAATTCCTTAACTTAGTGTAATTCGCCGGTCAACTATAGAGGAACTTCCCCTTGATTGATAAAAGTAATTAATGAAGCAAGGAAATGTGGAATTCACAGAAATTATATTCGGCACTTTGCTAAAGTTTAAGTTTAAGTTCGTTACATATCAATACAAAATAGAAAACTTTTGCGAAAAAATTGCATTATTATTGGAGCGGTCAAGTTATTTTCAGGACACAAAATTGAACAATTGTCTTTTACAAAAAAAAAAACAGACATGTAAAAACGATAAAAAAATACCATGATCCATCGTATAGTTATTATTCCATAGTTAATTAATTATTGTTGTCAAATGTGACATGTTCAAAATCATTTTTCTCGAAAGAAAAAGAAAATTGGTTTTCTTGTTTCTGGCGTCTTTTTTGCAATTCCTGAAATTGAATCGAGATTGATGAACCGCAAAGTCGCGTTTGGCCCACTTTGACTTCGTTGGGGAAAGATTCTGAAACGAATAGCATAACTTCGATATATTAAATATTGTGGCACGGTACGTCCTGTCGAGTCGAAGGGATGATGGACTATCCACCACGTCCCAGCGTTGACAAGTTTATTGATCGCTTCTATACATTCTTGTATACGATAACACGGGCTATACAGTAATACAGAGTGCAGAGTTCACGAGCGATCCCACAAGTTTCCCAAGATCACCGTCGACGGGCCACCAGCACGTCGTCCTTAGAGTCCTAATAGTTCAGTCTGCACGTGATACATTGCAGCTCCCACTTCCTACTTGAAACAACCCCTAAACGCCTCGAGAACACCCTCGTTACCACACCGCGGCACAGCATCGGCTTACACTATGACTCTCCATCTCTTTCGAAAATCTCAAACCAGCGGTCTCACCATGCCTATATATAATGACTAACCTCTTCAGCGGCATCCCTCTTCGCGATCGATACTTTACTTAGGCTCAGCACTCCCGAGATTAAATTTGCAATGTGATTCAGACCCCAATACGAAATCTTTTTTTTTTTTAAATCAAAGCTATAAAAGTTTAACATATTATAATACAATACCATTTAAACAATTATACACTGTGTAAAATTCCTGAAAATGTGCAGAAAGCTCTTTCACAGAAACTGGAACATGAATTTATTGAATGAAATTGGGGCACATTTTTGTCAAAACGTTATACAACAAGTCGTGGTGGTTTTATATAATTTAACTTTAATTTCATAACTTGAAAATTGAATTAAACATTCTTTTTTTGGATATGAAATTTTGGGTAATTAAATTTCCTCCTCGAATTCAGTAAATACACAGTAAATTAAATTTATATACAGTATATAAAATTTCCAAATATTTTTTACAGTGTAAGATCTCCAAAACCTTGTAGTGAATTAGAATGAATCCTCTTCTCGGTTATTTTTCTAACGATCCAAAAATCATTGTTATTGATTCTGAAATTATCAAATTTAGGTCAACGACTTGCGTCGATTCTCTAGAGAAATAGAAGCATGATACAGTGATGCCAGACGGGCGAGAAAAGTCCCTCGGCTGGATTTTTCACCCCCCACTCTGCCGCCTGCGGGACAAGTAAATCCCGCGGCCCGCACGGTCGCGCGACTTCCCCCACCCGCGCGACGCTGCTCGGTAGTGGCTGTTAGCGCGGTAGGCCACGCCCACCGGTCGCTCGCCGTGCGCTATTATTTCTATTATGCTATTGTTCTCTGAACATTAAAAAAATTTAACAAATAGAATAAAAATTAATGTTTATTTTTTTTATCGATCCGGTACAGCATAAATTTTTATTTATAAAAAAAAGAACAATTCACCTCGGATCGAACTAACGACCTCATGATTATGAGTCACGAGCTCTGCTGTTGCGAGGTTTTTCTGAGGATCCACAAATTATGATATGAATTCAAAAAAGTTTTAAGTAAAAAAAAAAATATTTAAGTTCTAATTCATATACAGAATCCGAGAAAATATCATGGCTAAAATTGAACGGTGGCGTCGCCGGAAAAGAAAATATTATCGATAATTATGCCTTAAAATTAGGGTTTAGAATTTCAGTTGGATATCGGTTAATTTTTTTTTCTTGTAGATCATGACATTCCGCAAATTTTGTTTATTCAGAGACCTTAATAGAATGAATCATTCCCAAGATATAGCTACTTGAGTAAAAAATTGGAAAAAGATTAATATCTCGCTATTTGATGTTTTTTCAGTTTTTTACTCAAGTAGCTACATCTTGAGAATGATTCTTAGTATTGAGATCTCGGAATAACCGAAATTTGCGGAATGTCATGAACTGCAAGAAAAAAAAATTCACCGGAATCCAACTGACATTCTAAACCTAAATTTTACGGCATAATTATCGAAAATATTTGTTTTTCGGGCGACGCCACCGTTCAATTTTAGCCATGATATTTTCTTGAATTCTGTATATGAATTAAAACTTTCAACAATTTTTTTACTTAAAACTTTTTTTAATTCATATATTGAACATTCAATAAGCCATACATTTGTGAATCCTCATAAGAAGACCGGTAACGCAGCGGCAGAGCTCGTGACTCGTAATCATGAGGTTGTCTGTTCGATCCGAGGTGAATATTTTGTTTATAAGAAAAATTATGATATACCCGATCGATAAAAAAAATAAACATTAATTTTTATTCTGTTTGTTACATTTTTTTAATGTTCAGAGAACAATAGCATATGAAAAATAATAGCGTAAATAATAGCGTACGCCGAACGACCGAGAGGCGTGGCCTACCGCTACAAGTTCGTGCCTGCTACGGCGCGCGGGAGAGGGAAGCCGCCGGGTGGGGGAGCCGAGGGACTTTTCTGCGGGAGCGCCTGGCATCACTGGCATGATATACTTCGGCCACGATTTGATAAGAGATGATCGCGGTGTGTCGACAAAAACCTCGAGGCAATTTGAAAAGTAATGCGTTTCTTTCAGCACGTACATTTAGCTTAGCTTGTACCTTCTCAGAGACATTCAAAGCAACCTTTTACCGCGTTTCATTGTCTCGAAAAATCTTCGAATTCAACACAGTGTTGAAATCGTGAAGACCAAATGTTTTTGGGAGCGCGGAAAAGCTTCATCGAATACTACCGCAGGCATGTAAATTTACGAGCAAGACAAAGCGGGTTAATCCAATATCATGCAGAAGTACTGGTACTATTTATGGCTTTGAGTGGCCCAGCGGGAACCGTAGCTTTCTCGGTTGGCTACCCCGAACCCCTGCTGAGTGCGGAGCTCAGGACTCTCAACAAGTTATACGTTTTATGACACCGTCAGTGGGGCAAACAAGGTTTTTCCGGTCCCAGGTTAGCATTCATCCGTTCGTCGCTTCACCGATCGATGGTTATTAGTCAATAATGTATATGGTAACGACGTCACTATTGCTCCCTCACAATGTAATAAAACAAAACGAAAAATACCGAGTCAGGTAAACGTAGACCAACTTGTGACCTATTTTATTGCGTTAAGTAGTATTACCCCCATGGAAAAAAAATATATTTCGAAATATTTTTGGAAGTATATTTTTCGATGTATCCAGTATATATATTGGATACATAGGAAATTCATATTATGTATTATATATATATATCCGAGATGTATAACTTTTTGCCGTGTTATATATTGCATGTATACATAAAAGATATATAATCAATATATTTTCAATACATTTGTTATATACAACAATATATATTATTTATATTTAGCATAAGTGGGAGATATATTGTTGATATATAATTTATGTTATGGCAATATGTAAATTATATATCTAGAATCTACAAAGATTGCCTCTCTAAATTTGAAAAAGTTGAAATCATTTTTTTTTCATTCCTAAAAATGGGAAATACATATATTTCGTCTCGAGGATTTTTTATTGAGAGTATTACATTGTTAGTATTAATGAATGCAGTGTAATATTTGGATATTTTGGAGAGAATTCTAATTTGTTTTATTTTTTAGGAGCCTTTAGATTAATGAAAATAACCGCTTCGATTGTCAAATATTCGCGGATATCAATAATAAATAAGAAAATAAATATAACACAAATAAACGTCGAGATTTTTACGGACAACATTTATTTCATAATAACAAATCTTTTTCATCAACCAATTTTAGAGTGTATTCGTGTATGACTTTTGATGATTTAACATCAAATTGTTCAAAAACATATCATTATAAAAATAGATATAAAAAAAAACATTCACAAATTAAATTCGCATAGATTTATACTTATCTTAATATTCCGTAGATTAAACAATTTTAAAAGAAAATAATCACGTCGATCTAGAGCACGTCTGCTCAACGCCACGCACGCAGGATGAGAGAGCGATCGATTTGCCTCGACGATCAGTATTGATTTTGCATGGGGAACATACGATTTACGGAAATTGCCGAAACCATACGAGTCCACAAGACCGGGCTCGAAGTGATTTGGGCGCGCTTAGCTTTGAAATATCAATCGAAATCATCACATTATCCCCCCTAATTTTGTATGACAAATCTGGGAGATATGGAATGCAAAATTATTTTAACGTTGTCATATTGGTTTATCTTGTCAAAACACATTCATCCATCCTCACTCATTCCTGGACTCCACCTCACAAAAGGTCTCGTCCTTGACTCCACCCCAATAAGGGTCTTGTCCTACTGTCTTAACCTAAAAAACATAACCTAAACATTATTGCTAAACCAATATGATGTTTCTCTTTGTTTTTGCAAGTGTGATATTGAGTTATTTCATTTAAATTTATTGTCTTTGTTTCAATTCTAATAAATTCAATATTGATTCTGATGTCAATTTATGCCTCCTATGGAAGCTACGTCATTCGTCTTAAAGTCAAATAACCCATAAACATGTATAGCGAGACTTATAAAATAGATTTCATTTATAGGCTTACAGCAAAGATTTATACATCTTTCCCTACTTCTTCCATCCAGGTCCTTCGAATAAATGAAAAAATATATGTGTGACTCTATCAGTGTTGCTTGAAAGATGTGGTACTTTCAACAACACCAAATCTCCAATTGCTAACGGAATGTCCGAAATCGATTTTTGTTGTCGCTTGCGTCTTTCGAAGTTTTCCCTCAATTATTCATGAGCTATTGAAATTTTTAATTCGTGATGTTGTTTTTCCGGCGAAGGGAATTTGAAAAGCTCGTGAATTCTATCTTTCGGTACAATCCCCCAATGTAATTCATATGGCATGAATCCAGTACTACTGTGGGTAGTGAAATTTAATAACTCCTCCAATTTCGGTAAATGTTTTGCCCATCTCGTGTGTTGTTCTGCACAAAATGTTCTAAAAAATTTCCCTAATTCTCGCATGATTCGCTCGGTCGGATTAGATTGTGGGTGTCGAATGGATGAATAAATAATTTTAATGTCGTTGTTGGGTAATTGCTCTTTCTACAATTTCGAAGTAAATTGCGATCCGTTATCGGACAATATACGTTTCGGTTTAGCAATTTTTTGACAGTAATCATCGAAAATTTTGTTAACAACAATTTTTGCGGTGGTCTTTTTTACTGCGTACAATTTAACCAATTTTGAGAAAGCATCCATAACGACAAATATATATTGAACCCCTCCTATTGATCTTGGTAACGGCCCATAAAAATCTACGGTAACTAGGTCGTTAGGGGCTTCTGATTTTACGAGACAATATTCACCTTCCATTATACGTTGTAGATGTTTAACTCTTTGACAGAGATCACAACGAACGATATATCTTTTTGCATCTTGGTTCATTCCACGCCAATAATAAAATCTTTTGAGCTGTCCAATAGTTTTATATATACCTGCATGTCCGATTCGGTCATGCTCATTTTGTACTACAGCTTTTTGTAATTTTTGTACTTTGAATTAACAAAATCCATCTTATGATTCGTGCTGTATGATAAGGCGTTCTGTTTAAAAACGTTAATGCTTGGTGGTTGGTAATGACAATAAATGGTTTAATAAGCAAATAGATTCGAAATTTAACTATAGAGTAAACAATCGCCAAAAGCTATTTTTCCGTCGTCGTATAATTCACCTCAGCATTGTTTAAGGCTCTACTAACCAAGGATATTATTCTTTTATCATTGTTATTATCAATTTGAAATGAAATACCGCTAATACCTTTATCGGAGGCATCTGTTTGCAAGAAGAAAGTTAGATCGATTTGATAGTGAGATAATTTCACGGCTTGTTTGAATTGATTTTTTAACGCTTGATAGGCTTGCGAGTGAAAAGTAGTCCATTTCCATCTCGTATCTTTTTTCAATAATTCACGAAATGGTTCAACAAACGAAGCGTGGTTCGCAGAAAATTGTATGTAATAATTAAATATTCTGAGGAATTTTTGAAGATCTAGCTTACACTTTGGCTCCTCAAAATTGGTTATAACATCGAGTTTATTGGGATCAGGAACAATTCCTTGTGGAGAGAGTATGAAACCCAAAAAATTTACCGAGTTCTGACAGAAAAAAGCCTTATCCAAACGCAAAGTGAAATTGTGTTGATCAAGTCGCTGGAAGATTTTTTCTAAATATTTCAAATATTGCTCGAAAGTAGTTGATGTTATTAATAAATCGTCCACATAATAAATTAAAAAATCATGGAAATCGTCACGAAAAGTGATATTTAGCGCTCGAATAAATCCACTACCCGATGTCTTAAGTCCGAACGGTATAACCTTAAATTGGTACAAATTTCCTTCGAATAAAAAGGCAGTATACTTTCGAAACTCCTTTTTCAATGGTATTTGCCAGTATCCATGGGTGAGATCTAATGTACTCATAAAATTTTTTCCGTGATGTTTCTGCATTAATTCTGCAATGACTGGAGGGGATTCGTCGTCTCCCTCTATGATCGCGTTGAGATATCGCGCGTCTAGACAAACTCTAATCCGTCCATTCTTTTTATCCACGATTCGCAGTGGGTTACAATAAGGACGATTCCCTCTTTCGATGATGTCGGCCTCGCACATTATTTTGAGCTCTTTTCGAACCGCGTCCCTTAAATAAATCGGTACCGGATACGAGTGATTAGATATTGGTTTTGTTTGTATTAATTTAATCTCGTGTTCGTACACAGAGGTACGCCCAGGTCTATCAGAGAATAAATTTTTGTATTTTTAAATCAAATTCAACATCGAATCTGCTCGGTCACGATCGAGAAACATGAGCTTGCGCGCGACAGATCGAAATTCGTCGGAGAAACTTCTATCCCTATTCAGACTGTGCTCGTACGCAACGTTGAACCCGTCTTCAATGATTTTTTCTTCACGTTGTAAATATTCGAAATCAAAGTCCTCATTGTTGTCGAATTGAAAACTGTTAGATTTATCGTCTTCCTTCAAATCGGTTAACTCAATTTGATTTAGCGAATAGATCTGGCCACGATTATTCGTTTTGTCTATTAATTCGCTTGACGTTTTTACTGCAGCGTAAATTTCTTCGCTACCTTCCTCATTATTGAATAAGGTTTGTAAATTAAACGAATCTATGTCCGCGTTGTAATCGTCTTTTTTATTTATGTCTCCTTGTAACTGAATTAACTTATCATTAACTGTTTCAATATTGTTAGTAGTATTTCCTATATGTACATCCGCGCTTTTTAGCTGATTACTATATTGATATTCTTTCGCGTGATCATCATTTCGATATATTGGTACGTCCGATGTACGAATAATGCGCACGAGCAACTTGTCTTGGGCTCGGCTTACATCGAGTCGCTCCGAAAAATCTCGATCCAATAAAACTCGATCCTGACTGAGAGGTTTACCGAAAATCGAAATCGTTTTATTCTCGTAATTTATTATACCTTTACATTAATGTAACCAATCGTTCCCAAGAATACCGTCCGATGTTAGATAAGGGACGACGAGAAAAACGTGTCTGAAAGTACAATCACCAATATGCGCTTCAAACAAAATTTGTTTTTTAATTGTGGTGGCCTTTTTTCCCACCGCGGTCGACACGTAAATATTTGTGACTGGTAATTCGTTCAAATTGTGGAAGCATCTTAGTTTATTATAAAACTGTTTGGAAATACATGTCACTTGACTGTCAGTGTCAACTAACACTCTAATCTCAATTTTTCCCATGAATAGTACGTGTGGCGACGGCTTTATACTAAATTTTAATTTTATTGGCTGTGTAGGTGTGCCTTCAATATCCTCATGGAGGTCATCTATAAAATCGAGAAATTTCTGACAAGATGGCGGACCCATTTTTATCGTGTCGAGAATTAGTTTAAATTATTTTCACGATTTTCCAGCGGTTGTTCAGTTGTGTTTTGTGTGATTGATGTTTTATTTTGATTTAAGTTTGGTGGCGGTGTTCGAAAATCTGGCCAACGTATCAATGATGTTGGACTATATTGAAAATATTGACTATTCGAACTTGGTGTGAAATAACTCCTATCATATTTTGGTCTCATATTATCATTTCGAATTTGTGAATTTGATTTTCGTTGACGATTCCGTGAGTCACGATCATGTCTGTTATTGTAATGATCATTATATTGTCCCGGCCGAGCAACCCGAACACTGTTTACTTGCGCGCGATTTACTTGTGTATTAGGCTGCGCGTTTCGAGATTCTCTACTCCTCATAAAATCCTCCTGTGCGATATCTAATTGCGAAAGAGCTTGGGCGACAGCATTGGTGTCAGAAAAATTTACCGTCGATAAATTTGAGCGTATACGAGGCGGCAGTTGTTGTACAATTGCATAATTGATTTCGTACGGTGGTAGTGATGGATCAAAATGTCTTGTCTCCTTTAATTGATTGTAAAAATACGCGTGCATACTACCATCGCTTGTTTTGTACTGTCTCACCGCCCATTGGGTCTTGAATTTAAATTTAATGGGTACTGAGTAGAACTCTTCCGTAAAAAGCCTTTTAAAATCTTCGAAAGACGCAATTCGATTTCTCATTACATTATACCATACTTTAACACGACCTTCTATTATATTTTAGAGGGTTATTTTCCTCCAAAAATTTGGGAATACTTCTATTAATGTGCAAATTTTGCAACGTATTTACAAGCCCATTTACTAATTGATCTGATGCCTGCTGGTTGTTCGCCTCGGGTTGAGCGTTGCCTCTCGGTTGATGTTGTTGTGCAATCCAGTTTCGTTGCTCGTCACGTAGTCTCAACAATTCGGCCCGTTGTTCTTGTAATTGTTGTCGTTCCTCTCTCAAGCGTTGCCTCTCGGCGTCGATATTAACTCGTTCCTCTCTCTCCGCGTCAGACATTTCTTTTGATATATTTGTATCTCTGCTATTATTTAGATTTGAATTAGTATTTATGCTCTTTTGTGAAATTTTCGATGCTATTACTTTCGTTTTCGGAGTAACTTTATTTTTTAATTTTACTGATGTTTTCGCAATTGGAGTGGATGACTTCAAAATGCCCGATTTAGAACGTGTCAAACACGGTGAATTATTATTGTTTTTCATTTGTTTTGTCATGAGACTCAATTATGATTAAATTTTTTGCTGAATTTGTGCCAACAAGTTACATATCAATTACATATCAGATATACAGAGGATATAGAATTTTTTGCCGCTAAATATAGCGTATATAATTTATATATCCGTGTGTATATTCTCAAGTATACTTTATTTCTATTGGGGTACGCCGTAATGCTGTAAAGTAATGATAAGTATAGAGTTTTTCGTTGCGCTAATTGCAAGTTAATACGTTCCGATAGAAGTCCTCGAGCTCGTTATACTTTTTCGACGCAATCTATATCGCAATCTCGGATCTTCTTGGCGACGTCGAACGGCTTTAATGTTTCTAAATTTAATTGCACTTGTTTGGAGGCTACAGCGAACTTAGTCCATGCACACGAATGCTTTTACGTCGGTGAATCATGCGATAAGCGATCTTTTCGGCAGGCTCAGTGCACATTTGTAGCGGCTGAACACGCCAATAGCCACGTTATTCAAGTCGATCATCGAACTAACAATGTACTAATCGAAGTTTTTACTTATGTTTCAGCGGGAGAACGTGAAAATAAGCAATCGAGCGGTAAACGGGCGAGGACCGCTTACTCCAGTGCTCAACTCGTGGAGCTGGAAAAAGAATTTAATAGAGGACGATACCTGTGCCGTCCACGTAGAATTGAAATGGCCGCGGCACTAAATCTCACCGAGCGACAGATCAAAATCTGGTTTCAAAATCGTCGCATGAAGTACAAGAAGGACCAGATTCAGAAGACTGTGGGAAATCCCACACCGACGAAGTCTCCAACACAATCGCCGCACCAAGGATCGGTAATCGGATCGGCGATCTCTCAAACCGATTATCCGATAGCAGTTCTCAATCTGGTGTCGCCGGTTCACGGTTACTGGAGCCATCTCGAAAAAACGGAGGGACCCGCCCACACGAGTCAGACGATGGATCTGAACTCGTACTATCAGCCTCAGCAGACCGGCTACGTATGGAACATGCAGAGCGGTCAATTCTCCCAAACCAATTCCGATTTCCAACAAACGGAAATCGGTTACACTCGGGAACAAAACAGTGCTCCCGCCGCCAGTTATCCCCAACCGTTTGCTGAAGCAAACGGTCAGGTGGATAACTACTTACCGGTTCTGCCCGATCTCACCCCGTGGCTTCCAGAGAATCCCGATCAGGCTGAACCGATCATTGTGCCTGATTTCGCCGATATCTGCCTCGATATTTCGCTGGAGACTCGCGGGATCACTTTCAACTTCACTAGCCTGTAAGCTTAATTGTAATTGTAAATTGTATGTACATGAGTTATAAAAAATATTTTATGATTAATTCTAGTTTAAGTTTGGTCTATTATTAAGATTCGCGCTTATAATTGATGCGAATTTTGATAGCTCGAAACGTGAGATGAACAGGTTTTACACAACCTTCTTTTCATGCTAACATGATTGTAATTTTTTTTTGATTCTAAGCCTTTGGAGATAAAAATGAAAAAAAAAAAAAAAAAAGTGTACTAATTTTTCTAGGCTAAGCTTTTAGGCTAAACGAACGGAAAATGACTAAAATTACATTTTCTGAGAAAGGCCGTGATCTGCTTCGACAAAAACCTTTCTCTACTTTCTTTAACCACGTACACAACGAAGTTGGATATTTTGTATCATATCTTAAGGTCATAAGTACTCGATGTTTTTTTAACGCGAGGTTTAAATTGTCAAGTATCCCAAATAATGATGATAATAATAAACTTTTTTGATTCAAGTATTTTTCACGTTGATTTTTATCCTATTCACGAATCGTACAAAAAATTATTCCACGCTCCTTATTTTCATTATATTAAAAAGATTACGTTCCAGGAACTTAAACGTGCAGAAACAAAGTTATTGCCGAAATGATTATAGGTATTTGAAGTTTTTCGTTCCTCTATGTGACTAAACGTCCGTAAAACAGAAATTCATGGCAAGGGAAAAATTTTCTTGTCGCAAATCGAGAGGAAGATGGCCAAAAAAAGGGATGCATGATACGCCATACAAATATATTTAGTTCTGAAGAGTACGGTTGATACGGGGTTCGGATGATGCGAATAGCAGTAACAGAGAAGAGAGCGAATGCTATAGAATACTCGCGAGGGGTGCAAAGGGAGGATCTCGCGTACACGAGCAGTGCGTGGAGTGGGTATACGGAAAGGGTGCGAGGGTTGCCGTCGGCGTCGACGTAGGGCGAGTGAGGGACGCGAGGGGCCCGTAGGTTTCAACCATGATTTCCATTCGGCAGCCATCCATTTTATTTGAGACTGGAAACTGACAGATAGACGTGGATCCGAGTGCCGGTGACGTGGCAAGTCTTGCACGGTTATACGTGTGTTCGTGAAACTCCAGTTACGTATATACAGAGTGATTCAGAATGAAGGCATTTCCTTGCAAAACTCGACCTCCCTTTTTTCAAAAAAAAGAAAAATAGAATTGTAGTCTACCTTCACAAAAATGAACACGTTTCTCGTTTGTCATTTCAATTTTCAATACCGATATCCTTTCTAAGTATTTCCATTTTTTCTACATACTTGATTTTTACATTTTGAAAACTGCTTAAATATGTTTTATAATATTTATAGCTTCATCGTACAATTGTTTTTTTTTTTTTTTTTTTTTTTTCATTTAAATTATTAAAATTATGTTCAAATTGCACGAGGAAATAAGGGTTTGTATTTTTTGCTGCAATGACATAAGTGTAAAAAAAAAGTAAATGTGTATTTTGTAGGCAGGGATGATAAAGAATTTTGTATAAAAGAAATTTAGTAGAAGATTCTCTTTTTGGGTCACCCTGTAGTAATAACACGTAGGTTTGTACGACTCTCACAGAAAAGTTTGACGTTCGAGCATCGCGAACAACTTTTCACTTGTCGCAGAGCGTTTCATTTTCTCACTTAGGTTTGTATTTTTTTATTAATTTTTTTTTAACATTGGCTATAAATTTATTTTTACTCAAACTACTTTCAAGATATCAATGATAAAGTATATTCTCTATGGTAGAAAATTCTATGCCGTTCGAATGCTGCCAATAAATACAAAGCCTGAGGCGTGGGGGCGTTCATAGAAACCGCGAAGATCCGGCACGAGCGTACATATTCGAATCTGAATCGGGGATTCTCACGGTCTGGATTTACTGCGGAATAAGGTCCATGCGCAAAGGGCCACGACTTTTATCCCACAGGGGATGAATAATGGATGGATAATGTAGGAATTGACTATCACGTTCATGAAGGAAGTCTGATTCTCTCAAGAAAGCGGAAAATGCACCACTCATGCGAAGAAATATCTATCAGTGTAGCATGAACATTTTGACACGTGATACGAAAAAAAAAAAAAAAAAAATGTAACCCATGAATTGGGTTACTGGTAATATTTATTTTTACAAAAATGTTCTATTATTTGGTGGGCTTAAAAACATCGAAATTCGTCATTCATTCTCAAATCAACATTAAATTATGTGGATTACAAAAAAAAATTCCGGAATGGTTGTAGCTGAACATTTCGACACGTAATACAAAAGGAAAAATTTATCCCATAAACTGGGTTACAGACAATATTTATTTTTACAAAAATGTTCAATTTCTTGTTGCGTTTAGAAACATCGAACTTTCTCGTTCATTCTCAATTCACCATAAAAATCAGCTTTAAATTACGTAGATTTCAAAAAAATATTTCTGCGAAATGGTAAATGGTCAACATGAACTCATGCAAACTTTGTAATTAAACATAAACACGCTACAAAAATGCGGGGGAAAAAATGAGCACCTGTTTCTTGAAGACCTTGTAACCCTCCTTAAGGGAATAAAACGTGGAAGTCAAGAAAGTAGCTGTCTCAAGACGCTTAAGGATTCAACCGGCACACGGAACCTCGTAGTCCTCCACTCGCAGTTAAAACGCAGAAAAATTGAAATGGGAGATGCGAAGAATGAACAAAGATCAGAGAGAGAGAGAAAGAGAGAGAGAAATGATCCAAGGGGCGACAGCGTCGGTGGTTGGCAGCACGTGAATCTGTTCGCCGTGCGCTCGCGAGAACTCGAGGGTCGCTCGGGTACCGAGGGTTCAGAATCCGGACGCCTGGACTCGCGTGCTCCGTGCACGCGAGTGATATTAGGTAGATACGTTTGAACTTTGATATATTCGAGGCGCCAAGGAACCTCCTGGAAGGCACCATACTGCGGCAAGTATCCAAACTATACGTGATCTGCAACTTTTCCAGTGGCATCTTTCGACACTGGTAAGCCTATAGTATCCTTTCTCCTGCTCCCTCACTCTTTGGGTAGTCCGGTTCTTCTCAGGAAACTGTTCCGCAGTCGCTCATGAACATCACGGTGTAAATGAGACAACAACGGGAGAAATACCAAACAAACAAATCACTTCAATAAAACCCCTGTAGAAGAGACATCGACTATCTTTATCGGCCCATCTCCATCCTGTGTGCATTGTCGAAGGTGGTTGAAAAACTGGTACACGTGCAGCTCTTGGAGTGGTTGCTCGCTCATGGCCTGCTCGATCCCCTGCAGGCAGGCTTCCGTGAAGGACACAGCACTCAATCGGCTCTTCTCAGGTTCACCGATGACGTCAGGCTCGGCATGGACATGCGGCCGCTTACTATCGCCGTATTTTTTGATTTCAGCAAGGCCTTCGACACGGTCTGTCATTGCACACTTTTGAACAAGCTTTCCTTGCTTGGCTTTGCGTCGACGGCACTTGCATGGCTCTCGTCGTACCTTTGTGGAAGGTCGCAGGCAGTTCGCTTTCCGGATGGCCGGTTGTCTGAGTGGGCCCCCGTTACCTCGGGTGTTCCTCAGGGAAGCGTGCTAGGCCCTCTACTTTTCTCTCTTTACCTATGTGACCTGCCTGGGATCTTCCGCAACTGTCGGTACTTACTGTATGTAGATGACCTTGTCATCTACCACCAGTGTGCCCCGGAAGAGCTTCTTGCCTCGCTAATGCTGCTCAACGCGGACATCGCACGTATACATGACTGGGCGCGTTCCAATTCGCTTTCGCTAAACGCCTCGAAGACTGATGCCATGATTCTTGGTACTGCTAGATTTCTTGGTCGACTTGACTTGGCTTCTCTCACCCCTCTCAGTGTATCGGGTCAACCAATCCCGTTTGTATCCTCCAAGCAGACTCGGCTCATGGACCATTTGCTTGCTCTCGAGCGCCGGGAGGGGTGATCTGGGTTTTCCTGCGACTCGCGACTTGCTCAACTATTATTTTTGTTTGTTCACTATGACCCCGTTTCTCATTTCTCATCCTTCTTACATTGTCTCACCCCATTTAGTTTTAGATCTTGTTACTCTGTACTCTCTGTAATGCCTTTATACTTATATTTTGTTTATTCTATTTCTGTTTTGCTCTGGTCCTTAAGGGGTTATATCCCAGGATAACTAATAAAACTACTCTACTCTACTCTACTCTTTTTCTACCCCAATCGTCGCTGTTTCTTCTCATCCCGAAGCATCGGTATAACAATGAGAGATATTAAATTCACGCGATTTCTTCAGTTGCTTATCCAGGTGAAGATTCAGCTGCAGCTTCTGCTAGGCAAGAATAGTCGTTCAACAATATTCTTCAACAATTTTTCAAATTCATTGAAATTTTTCAGAATTTTTTTTTAACAAATAATTTTCTACTTTGCAAAAAAATTTTTGTAGGTTTATGTAAACGATTTTTTTAGTGAATTTGGCAAGCTCATTAAATTCAGCTAATTAATCAATAATAATACAAGTACGAATTGTCTCAAACATAATCTTCAGTAATCTCATAATATGGATATCAAAAATCATTACATTTTTTTGCCTTCTCCCAAAATTAGTTATTTAGACGCATTTGTACTTTTTTTAACCTATTCCTGTAAGATTACTCCTCAGATACATTTCTCTTACTGAAAACGGAGATCTAAACTACTCATTCCACGTATGAAATCTATAAATAGTATTAACCATAATATCATGGCATCACCATAATTTCGTGTATTCTTCATATTTCATATTTTCTTGGAATATTTACTGATGATATCGATGGGGATTCTCGAGAAAATACATTTAAAGGGCCGTTACGGTGTGAGAACTCGAGACGGGAATCCGCGATCTTTCGATTTCGCTACGCTTCGACGTATCAATCGCTGCAGCACAACGATACTAGTTTTATCATATTGAGAATGTGTAGTTGCATAAAGTAAAGGCTTTTGACACCCGTACACCCCGCGAATTTCGCAGAAACGCTCGGAATCCTCGGTCGTTCGATTTCGCTATGATCCGACGTATCAATCGATACAGAACTGCGATGACAGTTTTATCGTATTGAGAGTGTGTAGTTTCATGAAACAAAGAATTATGACACCAGTACACCCCGCGAATGTCGCAGAAACACTCGGAATCCTCGATCTCTCGATTTCGCTAAGATTCGACGTATCAATCGCTGCAGAACTGCAATACTAGTTTTATCGTATTGAGAATGTGTAGTTGCATAAAATGTAGGCTTTTGACACTGGTACACCCAGCCAAACTCTTGGAAACGGCGGGAATCCGCGATCTCTCGATTTCGCTACGCTTCGACGTATCAATCGCTGCAGCACCACGATACCAGTTTTATCGTATTGAGAATGTGTAGTTGCATAAAGTAAAGGCTTTTGACACCCGTACACCCCGCGAATGTCGCAGAAACGCTCGGAATCCTCGGTCTTTCGATTTCGCTATAATCCGACGTATCAATCGTTGCAGTACCACGATACCAGTTTTATCGCATTGAGAATGTGTAGTTACATACAGTAAAGGTTTTTGACACCCGCACACGCCGCGAATGTCGCAGAAACGCTCGGAATCCTCGATCTTTAGATTTCGATAAGATGCGACGTATCAATCGTTGCAGAACAACGATACCAGTTTTATCGTATTGAGAATGTGTAGTTGCATAAAGTAAAGGCTTTTGACACCCGTACATCCCACGAATGTCGCAGACACACTCGGAATCCTCGATTTTTCGATTTCGCTAAGATTCGACGTATCAATTGCTGCCGAACTGCAATACTAGTTTTTTCGTATTGAGAATGTGTAGTTGCATAAAATGTAGGCTTTTGACACCGGCACAACCAGCCAAACTCTTGGAAACGGCGGGAATCCGCGATCTTTCGATTTCGCTAACCTTCGACGTTTCAATCGCTGCAGCACCACGATACCAGTTTTATCGTATTGAGAATGTGTAGTTTCATAAAGTAAAGGTTTTTGACACCCGTACACCCCGCGAATGTCACAGAAACGCTCGGAATCCTCGATCTTTAAATTTCGCTAAGATGCGACGTATCAATCGATACAGAACTGCGATGCCAGTTTTATCGTATTGAGAGTGTGTACTTGCATAAAATAAAGGCTTTTGACACCGGTACACCCAGCCAAACTCTTAGAAACGGCGGGAATCCGCGATATTTTGATTTCGCTACGCTTCGACGTATCAATCGCTGCAGAACAACGATACCAGTTTTATCGTATTGAGAATGTGTAGTTGCATAAAGAACAGGCTTTTGACGACCGTACACCCCACGAATGTCGCAGACACACTCGGAATCCTCGATCTTTCGATTTCGCTAAGATTCGACGTATCAATTGCTGCCGAACTGCAATACTAGTTTTATCGTATTGAGAATGTGTAGTTGCATAAAGTGAAGGCTTTTGACACCGGTACACCCAGCCAAACTCTTAGAAACGGCGGGAATCCGCGATCTTTCGATTTCGCTACGCTTCGACGTATCAATCGCTGCAGCCCCACGATACCAGTTTCATCGTATTGAGAGTGTGTAGTTGCATAAAGTAAAGGCTTTTGACACCCGTACACCCCGCGAATGTCGCATAAACGCTCGGAATCCTCGGACTTTCGATTTCGCTAAGATGCGACGTATCAATCGCTGCAGAACTGCAATACTAGTTTTATCGTATTGAGAATGTGTAGTTGCATAGAATAAAGGCTTTTGACACCGGTACACCCAGCCAAACTCTTAGAAACGGCGGGAATCCGCGATCTTTCGATTTCACTACGCTTCGACGTATCAATCGCTGCAGCACCACGATACCAGTTTTATCGTATTGAGAGTGTGTAGTTGCATAATGTAAAGGCTTTTGACACCCGTACACCCCGCGAATGTCGCATAAACGCTCGGAATCCTCGGTCTTTCGATTTCGCTAAGATGCGACGTATCAATCGATACAGAACTGCGATTCCAGTTTTATCGTATTGAGAGTGTGTAGTTGCAGAAAATGAAGAATTTTGACATCCGTACACCCAGCCAAACTCTCAGAAACGGGGGGAATCCTCGATCTTTCGATTTCGCTAAGCTTCGACGTATCAATCGCCGCAGAACTGCGATACTAGTTTTATCGTATTGAGAATGTGTAGTTGCATGAAACAAAGAATTATGACACCCGTACACCCCGGGAATGTCGCAGAAACACTCGGAATCCTCGATCGCTCGATTTCGCTAAGATTCGACGTATCAATCGCTGCAGAACTGCAATACTAGTTTTATCGTATTGAGAATGTGTAGTTGCATAAAATGTAGGCTTTTGACACCGGTACACCCAGCCAAACTCTTGGAAACGGCGGGAATCCGCGATCTCTCGATTTCGCTACGCTTCGACGTATCAATCGCTGCAGCACCACGATACCAGTTTTATCGTATTGAGAATGTGTAGTTGCATAAAGTAAAGGCTTTTGACACCCGTACACCCCGCGAATGTCGCAGAAACGCTCGGAATCCTGGGTCTTTCGATTTCGCTATAATCCGACGTATCAATCGTTGCAGTACCACGATACCAGTTTTATCGCATTGAGAATGTGTAGTTACACACAGTAAAGGTTTTTGACACCCGCACACGCCGCGAATGTCGCAGAAACGCTCGGAATCCTCGATCTGTAGATTTCGATAAGATGCGACGTATCAATCGATACAGAACTGCGATGCCAGTTTTATCGTATTGAGAGTGTGTACTTGCATAGAATAAAGGCTTTTGACACCGGTACACCCAGCCAAACTCTTAGAAACGGCGGGAATCCGCGATATTTTGATTTCGCTACGCTTCGACGTATCAATCGCTGCAGAACAACGATACCAGTTTTATCGTATTGAGAATGTGTAGTTGCATAAAGAACAGGCTTTTGACGACCGTACACCCCACGAATGTCGCAGACACACTCGGAATCCTCGATCTTTCGATTTCGCTAAGATTCGACGTATCAATTGCTGCCGAACTGCAATACTAGTTTTATCGTATTGAGAATGTGTAGTTGCATAAAGTGAAGGCTTTTGACACCGGTACACCCAGCCAAACTCTTAGAAACGGCGGGAATCCGCGATCTTTCGATTTCGCTACGCTTCGACGTATCAATCGCTGCAGCCCCACGATACCAGTTTCATCGTATTGAGAGTGTGTAGTTGCATAATGTAAAGGCTTTTGACACCCGTACACCCCGCGAATGTCGCATAAACGCTCGGAATCCTCGGTCTTTCGATTTCGCTAAGATGCGACGTATCAATCGATACAGAACTGCGATTCCAGTTTTATCGTATTGAGAGTGTGTAGTTGCAGAAAATGAAGAATTTTGACATCCGTACACCCAGCCAAACTCTCAGAAACGGCGGGAATCCTCGATCTTTCGATTTCGCTAAGCTTCGACGTATCAATCGCCGCAGAACTGCGATACTAGTTTTATCGTATTGAGAATGTGTAGTTGCATGAAACAAAGAATTATGACACCCGTACACCCCGGGAATGTCGCAGAAACACTCGGAATCTTCGATCTTTCGATTTCGCTAAGATTCGACGTATCAATCGCTGCAGAACTGCAATACTAGTTTTATCGTATTGAGAATGTGTAGTTGCATAAAATAAAGGCTTTTGACACCGGTACACCCAGCCAAACTCTTAGAAACGGCGGGAATCCGCGATCTTTCGATTTCGATAAGCTTCGACGTATCAATCGCTGCAGAACTGCAATAATAGTTTTATCGTATTGAGAATGTGAAGTTGCATAATGTAAATGCTTTTTACACCCGTAGACCTAGCCAAACTCTAAGTAACGGTGGGAATCCAAGATCTCTCGATTTCGTCAAGCTTCGACGTTTCAATCACCGCAGAACTGCGATACCAGTTTTATCGTATTGAGAGTGTGTAGATGCATGAAACAAAGAATTTTGACACCCGTACACCTCGCGAATGTCGCAGAAACACTCGGAATCCTCGATCTTTCGATTTCGCTAAGATGCGCCGTATCAATCGCTGCAGAACTGCAATACTCGTTTTATCGTATTGAGAATGTGTCGTTGCATATAGTAAAGGCTTTTGTCACCCGTACACCCCACGAATGTCGCAAAAACGCTCGGAATCCTCGATCTTTCGATTTCGCTTAAATGCGACGTATCAATCGATACAGAACTGCGATACCAGTTTTATCGTATTCAGAGTTTGGAGTTGCATAAAATGAAGAATTTTGACACCCGTACACCCAGCCAAACGCTCAGAAACGGCGGGAATCCTCGATATTTCGATTTCGCTAAGCTTCGACCTATCAATCGCCGCAGAACTGCGATACTAGTTTTATCGTATTGAGAATGTGTAGTTGCATGAAACAAAGAATTTTGACACCCATACACCCCGCCAATGTCGCAGAAACACTCGGAATCCTCGATCTTTCGATTTCGCTAAGATGCGCCGTATCAATCGCTGCAGAACTGCAATACTCGTTTTATCGTATTGAGAATGTGTAGTTGCATAATGTAAAGGCTTTTGACAGCCGTACACCCAGCCAAACTCTTAGAACCGGCGGGAATCCGCGATCTCTCAATTTCGTTAAGGTTCGACAAATCAATCGCTGCATCACCACGATACCAGTTTTATCGTATTGAGAATGTGTCGTTGCATATAGTAAAGGCTTTTGACACCCGTACACCCCACGAATGTCGCAAAAACGCTCGGATTCCTCGATCTTTCGATTTCGCTAAGTTGCGACGTATCAATCGATACAGAACTGCGATACCAGTTTTATCGTATTGATAGTGTGGAGTTGCATAAAATGAAGAATTTTTGTACCCGTACACCCAGCCAAACGCTCAGAAACGGCGGGAATCCGCGATCTTTCGATTTCGCTAAGCTTCGACGTATCAATCGCTGCAGAACTGCGATACCAGTTTTATCGTATTGAGAGTGTGTAGTTGCACGAAAAAATGAATTTTGATACCCGTACACGCCACGAATGTCGCAGAAACACTCGGAATCCTCGATCTTTCGATTTCGCTAAGATGCGGCAGATCAATCGCTGCAGAACTGCAATACTAGTTTTATCGTATTGAGAATGTGTAGTTTCATAATGTAAACGCTTTTGACTCCCGTACATTCCGCGAATGTCGCAGAAACGCTCGGAATCCTCGGTCTTTCGATTTCGCTAAGTTGCGACGTATCAATCGATACAGAACTGCGATACCAGTTTTATCGTATTGAGATTGTGTAGTTGCATAAAATGAAGAATTTTGACACCCGTACAGCCAGCCAAACCCTCAGAAACGGCGGGAATCCGCGATCTCTCGATTTCGCTAAGCTTCGACGTATCAATCACTGCAGAACTGCAATACTAGTTTTATCGTATTGAGAATGTGTAGTTGCATAAATTGAAGGCTTTTGACACCGGTACTCCCAGCCAAACTTTTAGAAACGGCGGGAATCCGTCGAGTGATGGAACGAGAAAAACGTGGATATGGGACGAGGTGGTATTGCGATGAGACCAGGAGAAAGAGGAAGAGGAGAAGATGAAGAAGAAGAAGAAGAAGAAGAAGAAGAAGAAGAATAAGCGGAGGAAGAAGATGAAAACAGTCTGAGGAAAGAGCCCGACAGGATGACGCTGATCAATCTCTCGCTTTCGACTTTCGTCCGACTCCGATCCACCCTTATTTCTTTCTGCCTTTTTTCCTTTGCTCTATTTCGCATCTTCCCTCCTCCACGTTTCTTTTTTATCTGTTCATTATCTATATTCGTTCTCTTGGATAAATAATAACTGTATTTGCTTCGGATTTTCTTCTTATTTTTGTGTACGAAACTGATAGTCAAATTTTATTAAAATAGATCTCCTCGGACGCGGAGAACGGGAAGGCCATGCCTTCGGGCTGTGTCAGTCACGTTCACCTTTTGTCTAGCGACTCTAAGCATTATTCCTCAGTTCGCTCACTCTCATTCGAATACATCAATCGCTCTTCAGATATGTGAAAGTCCGGGGCCTCGCTGTGCACTTTGACATCCCGGTGTATACGGTTTTGTGAGTTATACTAAAAAATCTGGGTGCGAAGATCACACGATTTTGTGAGATATTTCATAGACATTTAGACGGAGAAACGTTTAGGTACTCTTCTACATCAACGACTCGTGTCTTTACTTTTTTGTAATTAAACAATTCAACGTTGAGAAATTTTTTTTTCGTACATATTTCTCAGTACTTTATATATCTAGTCAATATTTCGAGGATGAGCAGCAAATTGTTCAGTTATTTTTATATTTCATTCGCTTTGATAAAAATATTGTGAATAAAATCCGCCATCAATTTCATATTTTGAGTATTTACGGCAAATTGTTAATATTTCATCCGTTTTGGTTAAATATTGGTGAAGAAAATCCGCGTTACCGCTCCCTCCGTGCATCCTTCTTCGGCAGGTCAACCGAAGAAACGTAAAGAGAAGTCTACGATTTTTTGGAGGGGCGCATGTAGTTCGTACCAAAAAGGCAATTTTACCAATTATTTCCGTCGTTTTGGGAAGGCTGCGGAGGGAAGAGAGTGTCGTGCGACAATCTCAGGTAGAGAATACCGGGTTGAACCCTTGGAGGGGAGAATAGGGCGTCGTGAGTCGGCCAACAGGTCAAGAGATCTACGGCGTCGAGCCTGACTTCATCGCTGTCGAAGAGTATCTATAACCAAGATACAGTACTAATATACTTCAGGTAGTCGACGGGGGGCGGTGACCGAAGGAAAAGGACAAAAGGGTTTGTTGCCTTGCGGCCGGTTACTTCCGATTGGTCGAGACGATCGCCGATCGGTGTCCTACAAATTGGCGTGTAACCGATGACCGACATGTCAGTCGACGAAACCAACTCGAACAGTGAACCTCGTCGTGCGTCGGCAAGACTTAAGAATCTAGAAGACTCCAACGTCTCGAAGAAGGTCTCAGGCGAGGCTCCGAAAGAGGAAGTCAAGGTCGATAGCAAAGGAAGAAACATCAGCGGAAAAAAGATGGCTCTCGTTCAATTTGGACATGCCAATGTCCTTCATTGTACAGAACGTCTTGTATCGACCGAGGAATCAATATATTCTCTGTCGCCTTCTAGTGTGGAGTCTGCAGTCTCAACCACAAGTTGGAATATCAACAACAATTTTCGCAGCAACAATTCACACGCGCCGCATCAGGTGCCGTACAGTGGATGGCAAAACATTGGACAAGTGCAAAGTACCGTTATCAACAACGAACAAGTTCGTCATTATGTGAGGCAACAACAACATCAAGGACAGCATCAAGGACAGCATCAAGGACAGCATCAAGGACAGCATCAAGGACAGCATCAAGGACAGCATCAAGGACAGCATCAAGGGCAGCATCAAGGACAGCATCAGGGACAACAGTACGGTCAAATTATTGGCAAGCAACAAGGCGACGTTGTTCAACAGTCCAATGGTCACAATGCTACTCCCAGCACGAGTCAAGGTTTGTGCAACACTCTATACATTTGTTTTCTCCTCTGATTGTGTTTCGGCGATTAGCTGCCAAAATAGTTGAGTAATCGACCGCTCTTCTGTTACCAAACATTTTTCTGGGAAACGCACGATTTATATAAACGAGTACCTAAGTTTTGTGAAAGTCCACTAGAGTTAGGAATATTCGGTGGTAGCGAGGTCGAGTCATTTTCAGGTGGAAAAATTGAAATATTGCAAATTTTCGACAAGCATGAATGAAAACTTTTATAAATCGCTTAAATATTATTGTTTATACAGTTTGAGCTTCGACGTTGTCACGTAAATGTTAACTTTGGTACGTTGAACATAGTTTTCGTACTTCGGAAAAAATCTGGTATTTTTTATAGTAAAAAAAAACATATATTTTCTGACTCGCTAGAAATATAAAATGCGTTAAGGGGAGGTTCCTTTATAATTGACCGAATCTACACTAAGTTCAGGAATTAATTGTGGATAAAGAACAAAACGTAATACGGTGTTTTTTTTTAATCTCCATTTATCCTCCAATTCTAATAAAAAAAAGGTTTGAAGCATAAATAAAGATTTAAAAAAATACCAGCTTATTACGTCTTGTTGTTCATTCACAATTAATTCCTTAACTTAGTGTAATTCGCCGGTCAACTATAGAGGAACTTCCCCTTGATTGATAAAAGTAATTAATGAAGCAAGGAAATGTGGAATTCACAGAAATTATATTCGGCACTTTGCTAAAGTTTAAGTTTAAGTTCGTTACATATCAATACAAAATAGAAAACTTTTGCGAAAAAATTGCATTATTATTGGAGCGGTCAAGTTATTTTCAGGACACAAAATTGAACAATTGTCTTTTACAAAAAAAAAAAACAGACATGTAAAAACGATAAAAAAATACCATGATCCATCGTATAGTTATTATTCCATAGTTAATTAATTATTGTTGTCAAATGTGACATGTTCAAAATCATTTTTCTCGAAAGAAAAAGAAAATTGGTTTTCTTGTTTCTGGCGTCTTTTTTGCAATTCCTGAAATTGAATCGAGATTGATGAACCGCAAAGTCGCGTTTGGCCCACTTTGACTTCGTTGGGGAAAGATTCTGAAACGAATAGCATAACTTCGATATATTAAATATTGTGGCACGGTACGTCCTGTCGAGTCGAAGGGATGATGGACTATCCACCACGTCCCAGCGTTGACAAGTTTATTGATCGCTTCTATACATTCTTGTATACGATAACACGGGCTATACAGTAATACAGAGTGCAGAGTTCACGAGCGATCCCACAAGTTTCCCAAGATCACCGTCGACGGGCCACCAGCACGTCGTCCTTAGAGTCCTAATAGTTCAGTCTGCACGTGATACATTGCAGCTCCCACTTCCTACTTGAAACAACCCCTAAACGCCTCGAGAACACCCTCGTTACCACACCGCGGCACAGCATCGGCTTACACTATGACTCTCCATCTCTTTCGAAAATCTCAAACCAGCGGTCTCACCATGCCTATATATAATGACTAACCTCTTCAGCGGCATCCCTCTTCGCGATCGATACTTTACTTAGGCTCAGCACTCCCGAGATTAAATTTGCAATGTGATTCAGACCCCAATACGAAATCTTTTTTTTTTTTAAATCAAAGCTATAAAAGTTTAACATATTATAATACAATACCATTTAAACAATTATACACTGTGTAAAATTCCTGAAAATGTGCAGAAAGCTCTTTCACAGAAACTGGAACATGAATTTATTGAATGAAATTGGGGCACATTTTTGTCAAAACGTTATACAACAAGTCGTGGTGGTTTTATATAATTTAACTTTAATTTCATAACTTGAAAATTGAATTAAACATTCTTTTTTTGGATATGAAATTTTGGGTAATTAAATTTCCTCCTCGAATTCAGTAAATACACAGTAAATTAAATTTATATACAGTATATAAAATTTCCAAATATTTTTTACAGTGTAAGATCTCCAAAACCTTGTAGTGAATTAGAATGAATCCTCTTCTCGGTTATTTTTCTAACGATCCAAAAATCATTGTTATTGATTCTGAAATTATCAAATTTAGGTCAACGACTTGCGTCGATTCTCTAGAGAAATAGAAGCATGATACAGTGATGCCAGACGGGCGAGAAAAGTCCCTCGGCTGGATTTTTCACCCCCCACTCTGCCGCCTGCGGGACAAGTAAATCCCGCGGCCCGCACGGTCGCGCGACTTCCCCCACCCGCGCGACGCTGCTCGGTAGTGGCTGTTAGCGCGGTAGGCCACGCCCACCGGTCGCTCGCCGTGCGCTATTATTTCTATTATGCTATTGTTCTCTGAACATTAAAAAAATTTAACAAATAGAATAAAAATTAATGTTTATTTTTTTTATCGATCCGGTACAGCATAAATTTTTATTTATAAAAAAAAGAACAATTCACCTCGGATCGAACTAACGACCTCATGATTATGAGTCACGAGCTCTGCTGTTGCGAGGTTTTTCTGAGGATCCACAAATTATGATATGAATTCAAAAAGGTTTTAAGTAAAAAAAAAAATATTTAAGTTTTAATTCATATACAGAATCCGAGAAAATATCATGGCTAAAATTGAACGGTGGCGTCGCCGGAAAAGAAATTATTATCGATAATTATGCCTTAAAATTAGGGTTTAGAATTTCAGTTGGATATCGGTTAATTTTTTTTTCTTGTAGATCATGACATTCCGCAAATTTTGTTTATTCAGAGACCTTAATATCATTCCCAAGATATAGCTACTTGAGTAAAAAATTGGAAAAAGATTAATATCTCGCTATTTGATGTTTTTTCAGTTTTTTACTCAAGTAGCTACATCTTGAGAATGATTCTTAGTATTGAGATCTCGGAATAACCGAAATTTGCGGAATGTCATGAACTGCAAGAAAAAAAAATTCACCGGAATCCAACTGACATTCTAAACCTAAATTTTACGGCATAATTATCGAAAATATTTGTTTTTCGGGCGACGCCACCGTTCAATTTTAGCCATGATATTTTCTTGAATTCTGTATATGAATTAAAACTTTCAACAATTTTTTTACTTAAAACTTTTTTTAATTCATATATTGAACATTCAATAAGCCATACATTTGTGAATCCTCATAAGAAGACCGGTAACGCAGCGGCAGAGCTCGTGACTCGTAATCATGAGGTTGTCTGTTCGATCCGAGGTGAATATTTTGTTTATAAAAAAAATTATGATATACCCGATCGATAAAAAAAAATAAACATTAATTTTTATTCTGTTTGTTACATTTTTTTAATGTTCAGAGAACAATAGCATATGAAAAATAATAGCGTAAATAATAGCGTACGCCGAACGACCGAGAGGCGTGGCCTACCGCTACAAGTTCGTGCCTGCTACGGCGCGCGGGAGAGGGAAGCCGCCGGGTGGGGGAGCCGAGGGACTTTTCTGCGGGAGCGCCTGGCATCACTGGCATGATATACTTCGGCCACGATTTGATAAGAGATGATCGCGGTGTGTCGACAAAAACCTCGAGGCAATTTGAAAAGTAATGCGTTTCTTTCAGCACGTACATTTAGCTTAGCTTGTACCTTCTCAGAGACATTCAAAGCAACCTTTTACCGCGTTTCATTGTCTCGAAAAATCTTCGAATTCAACACAGTGTTGAAATCGTGAAGACCAAATGTTTTTGGGAGCGCGGAAAAGCTTCATCGAATACTACCGCAGGCATGTAAATTTACGAGCAAGACAAAGCGGGTTAATCCAATATCATGCAGAAGTACTGGTACTATTTATGGCTTTGAGTGGCCCAGCGGGAACCGTAGCTTTCTCGGTTGGCTACCCCGAACCCCTGCTGAGTGCGGAGCTCAGGACTCTCAACAAGTTATACGTTTTATGACACCGTCAGTGGGGCAAACAAGGTTTTTCCGGTCCCAGGTTAGCATTCATCCGTTCGTCGCTTCACCGATCGATGGTTATTAGTCAATAATGTATATGGTAACGACGTCACTATTGCTCCCTCACAATGTAATAAAACAAAACGAAAAATACCGAGTCAGGTAAACGTAGACCAACTTGTGACCTATTTTATTGCGTTAAGTAGTATTACCCCCATGGAAAAAAAATATATTTCGAAATATTTTTGGAAGTATATTTTTCGATGTATCCAGTATATATATTGGATACATAGGAAATTCATATTATGTATTATATATATATATCCGAGATGTATAACTTTTTGCCGTGTTATATATTGCATGTATACATAAAAGATATATAATCAATATATTTTCAATACATTTGTTATATACAACAATATATATTATTTATATTTAGCATAAGTGGGAGATATATTGTTGATATATAATTTATGTTATGGCAATATGTAAATTATATATCTAGAATCTACAAAGATTGCCTCTCTAAATTTGAAAAAGTTGAAATCATTTTTTTTTCATTCCTAAAAATGGGAAATACATATATTTCGTCTCGAGGATTTTTTATTGAGAGTATTACATTGTTAGTATTAATGAATGCAGTGTAATATTTGGATATTTTGGAGAGAATTCTAATTTGTTTTATTTTTTAGGAGCCTTTAGATTAATGAAAATAACCGCTTCGATTGTCAAATATTCGCGGATATCAATAATAAATAAGAAAATAAATATAACACAAATAAACGTCGAGATTTTTACGGACAACATTTATTTCATAATAACAAATCTTTTTCATCAACCAATTTTAGAGTGTATTCGTGTATGACTTTTGATGATTTAACATCAAATTGTTCAAAAACATATCATTATAAAAATAGATATAAAAAAAAACATTCACAAATTAAATTCGCATAGATTTATACTTATCTTAATATTCCGTAGATTAAACAATTTTAAAAGAAAATAATCACGTCGATCTAGAGCACGTCTGCTCAACGCCACGCACGCAGGATGAGAGAGCGATCGATTTGCCTCGACGATCAGTATTGATTTTGCATGGGGAACATACGATTTACGGAAATTGCCGAAACCATACGAGTCCACAAGACCGGGCTCGAAGTGATTTGGGCGCGCTTAGCTTTGAAATATCAATCGAAATCATCACATTATCCCCCCTAATTTTGTATGACAAATCTGGGAGATATGGAATGCAAAATTATTTTAACGTTGTCATATTGGTTTATCTTGTCAAAACACATTCATCCATCCTCACTCATTCCTGGACTCCACCTCACAAAAGGTCTCGTCCTTGACTCCACCCCAATAAGGGTCTTGTCCTACTGTCTTAACCTAAAAAACATAACCTAAACATTATTGCTAAACCAATATGATGTTTCTCTTTGTTTTTGCAAGTGTGATATTGAGTTATTTCATTTAAATTTATTGTCTTTGTTTCAATTCTAATAAATTCAATATTGATTCTGATGTCAATTTATGCCTCCTATGGAAGCTACGTCATTCGTCTTAAAGTCAAATAACCCATAAACATGTATAGCGAGACTTATAAAATAGATTTCATTTATAGGCTTACAGCAAAGATTTATACATCTTTCCCTACTTCTTCCATCCAGGTCCTTCGAATAAATGAAAAAATATATGTGTGACTCTATCAGTGTTGCTTGAAAGATGTGGTACTTTCAACAACACCAAATCTCCAATTGCTAACGGAATGTCCGAAATCGATTTTTGTTGTCGCTTGCGTCTTTCGAAGTTTTCCCTCAATTATTCATGAGCTATTGAAATTTTTAATTCGTGATGTTGTTTTTCCGGCGAAGGGAATTTGAAAAGCTCGTGAATTCTATCTTTCGGTACAATCCCCCAATGTAATTCATATGGCATGAATCCAGTACTACTGTGGGTAGTGAAATTTAATAACTCCTCCAATTTCGGTAAATGTTTTGCCCATCTCGTGTGTTGTTCTGCACAAAATGTTCTAAAAAATTTCCCTAATTCTCGCATGATTCGCTCGGTCGGATTAGATTGTGGGTGTCGAATGGATGAATAAATAATTTTAATGTCGTTGTTGGGTAATTGCTCTTTCTACAATTTCGAAGTAAATTGCGATCCGTTATCGGACAATATACGTTTCGGTTTAGCAATTTTTTGACAGTAATCATCGAAAATTTTGTTAACAACAATTTTTGCGGTGGTCTTTTTTACTGCGTACAATTTAACCAATTTTGAGAAAGCATCCATAACGACAAATATATATTGAACCCCTCCTATTGATCTTGGTAACGGCCCATAAAAATCTACGGTAACTAGGTCGTTAGGGGCTTCTGATTTTACGAGACAATATTCACCTTCCATTATACGTTGTAGATGTTTAACTCTTTGACAGAGATCACAACGAACGATATATCTTTTTGCATCTTGGTTCATTCCACGCCAATAATAAAATCTTTTGAGCTGTCCAATAGTTTTATATATACCTGCATGTCCGATTCGGTCATGCTCATTTTGTACTACAGCTTTTTGTAATTTTTGTACTTTGAATTAACAAAATCCATCTTATGATTCGTGCTGTATGATAAGGCGTTCTGTTTAAAAACGTTAATGCTTGGTGGTTGGTAATGACAATAAATGGTTTAATAAGCAAATAGATTCGAAATTTAACTATAGAGTAAACAATCGCCAAAAGCTATTTTTCCGTCGTCGTATAATTCACCTCAGCATTGTTTAAGGCTCTACTAACCAAGGATATTATTCTTTTATCATTGTTATTATCAATTTGAAATGAAATACCGCTAATACCTTTATCGGAGGCATCTGTTTGCAAGAAGAAAGTTAGATCGATTTGATAGTGAGATAATTTCACGGCTTGTTTGAATTGATTTTTTAACGCTTGATAGGCTTGCGAGTGAAAAGTAGTCCATTTCCATCTCGTATCTTTTTTCAATAATTCACGAAATGGTTCAACAAACGAAGCGTGGTTCGCAGAAAATTGTATGTAATAATTAAATATTCTGAGGAATTTTTGAAGATCTAGCTTACACTTTGGCTCCTCAAAATTGGTTATAACATCGAGTTTATTGGGATCAGGAACAATTCCTTGTGGAGAGAGTATGAAACCCAAAAAATTTACCGAGTTCTGACAGAAAAAAGCCTTATCCAAACGCAAAGTGAAATTGTGTTGATCAAGTCGCTGGAAGATTTTTTCTAAATATTTCAAATATTGCTCGAAAGTAGTTGATGTTATTAATAAATCGTCCACATAATAAATTAAAAAATCATGGAAATCGTCACGAAAAGGGATATTTAGCGCTCGAATAAATCCACTACCCGATGTCTTAAGTCCGAACGGTATAACCTTAAATTGGTACAAATTTCCTTCGAATAAAAAGGCAGTATACTTTCGAAACTCCTTTTTCAATGGTATTTGCCAGTATCCATGGGTGAGATCTAATGTACTCATAAAATTTTTTCCGTGATGTTTCTGCATTAATTCTGCAATGACTGGAGGGGATTCGTTGTCTCCCTCTATGATCGCGTTGAGATATCGCGCGTCTAGACAAACTCTAATCCGTCCATTCTTTTTATCCACGATTCGCAGTGGGTTACAATAAGGACGATTCCCTCTTTCGATGATGTCGGCCTCGCACATTATTTTGAGCTCTTTTCGAACCGCGTCCCTTAAATAAATCGGTACCGGATACGAGTGATTAGATATTGGTTTTGTTTGTATTAATTTAATCTCGTGTTCGTACACAGAGGTACGCCCAGGTCTATCAGAGAATAAATTTTTGTATTTTTAAATCAAATTCAACATCGAATCTGCTCGGTCACGATCGAGAAACATGAGCTTGCGCGCGACAGATCGAAATTCGTCGGAGAAACTTCTATCCCTATTCAGACTGTGCTCGTACGCAACGTTGAACCCGTCTTCAATGATTTTTTCTTCACGTTGTAAATATTCGAAATCAAAGTCCTCATTGTTGTCGAATTGAAAACTGTTAGATTTATCGTCTTCCTTCAAATCGGTTAACTCAATTTGATTTAGCGAATAGATCTGGCCACGATTATTCGTTTTGTCTATTAATTCGCTTGACGTTTTTACTGCAGCGTAAATTTCTTCGCTACCTTCCTCATTATTGAATAAGGTTTGTAAATTAAACGAATCTATGTCCGCGTTGTAATCGTCTTTTTTATTTATGTCTCCTTGTAACTGAATTAACTTATCATTTACTGTTTCAATATTGTTAGTAGTATTTCCTATATGTACATCCGCGCTTTTTAGCTGATTACTATATTGATATTCTTTCGCGTGATCATCATTTCGATATATTGGTACGTCCGATGTACGAATAATGCACACGAGCAACTTGTCTTGGGCTCGGCTTACATCGAGTCGCTCCGAAAAATCTCGATCCAATAAAACTCGATCCTGACTGAGAGGTTTACCGAAAATCGAAATCGTTTTATTCTCGTAATTTATTATACCTTTACATTAATGTAACCAATCGTTCCCAAGAATACCGTCCGATGTTAGATAAGGGACGACGAGAAAAACGTGTCTGAAAGTACAATCACCAATATGCGCTTCAAACAAAATTTGTTTTTTAATTGTGGTGGCCTTTTTTCCCACCGCGGTCGACACGTAAATATTTGTGACTGGTAATTCGTTCAAATTGTGGAAGCATCTTAGTTTATTATAAAACTGTTCGGAAATACATGTCACTTGACTGTCAGTGTCAACTAACACTCTAATCTCAATTTTTCCCATGAATAGTACGTGTGGCGACGGCTTTATACTAAATTTTAATTTTATTGGCTGTGTAGGTGTGCCTTCAATATCCTCATGGAGGTCATCTATAAAATCGAGAAATTTCTGACAAGATGGCGGACCCATTTTTATCGTGTCGAGAATTAGTTTAAATTATTTTCACGATTTTCCAGCGGTTGTTCAGTTGTGTTTTGTGTGATTGATGTTTTATTTTGATTTAAGTTTGGTGGCGGTGTTCGAAAATCTGGCCAACGTATCAATGATGTTGGACTATATTGAAAATATTGACTATTCGAACTTGGTGTGAAATAACTCCTATCATATTTTGGTCTCATATTATCATTTCGAATTTGTGAATTTGATTTTCGTTGACGATTCCGTGAGTCACGATCATGTCTGTTATTGTAATGATCATTATATTGTCCCGGCCGAGCAACCCGAACACTGTTTACTTGCGCGCGATTTACTTGTGTATTAGGCTGCGCATTCGAGATTCTCTACTCCTCATAAAATCCTCCTGTGCGATATCTAATTGCGAAAGAGCTTGGGCGACAGCATTGGTGTCAGAAAAATTTACCGTCGATAAATTTGAGCGTATACGAGGCGGCAGTTGTTGTACAATTGCATAATTGATTTCGTACGGTGGTAGTGATGGATCAAAATGTCTTGTCTCCTGTAATTGATTGTAAAAATACGCGTGCATACTACCATCGCTTGTTTTGTACCGTCTCACCGCCCATTGGGTCTTGAATTTAAATTTAATGGGTACTGAGTAGAACTCTTCCGTAAAAAGCCTTTTAAAATCTTCGAAAGACACAATTCGATTTCTCATTACATTATACCATACTTTAACACGACCTTCTATTATATTTTAGAGGGTTATTTTCCTCCGAAAATTTGGGAATACTTCTATTAATGTGCAAATTTTGCAACGTATTTACAAGCCCATTTACTAATTGATCTGATGCCTGCTGGTTGTTCGCCTCGGGTTGAGCGTTGCCTCTCGGTTGATGTTGTTGTGCAATCCAGTTTCGTTGCTCGTCACGTAGTCTCAACAATTCGGCCCGTTGTTCTTGTAATTGTTGTCGTTCCTCTCTCAAGCGTTGCCTCTCGGCGTCGATATTAACTCGTTCCTCTCTCTCCGCGTCAGACATTTCTTTTGATATATTTGTATCTCTGCTATTATTTAGATTTGAATTAGTATTTATGCTCTTTTGTGAAATTTTCGATGCTATTACTTTCGTTTTCGGAGTAACTTTATTTTTTAATTTTACTGATGTTTTCGCAATTGGAGTGGATGACTTCAAAATGCCCGATTTAGAACGTGTCAAACACGGTGAATTATTATTGTTTTTCATTTGTTTTGTCATGAGACTCAATTATGATTAAATTTTTTGCTGAATTTGTGCCAACAAGTTACATATCAATTACATATCAGATATACAGAGGATATAGAATTTTTTGCCGCTATATATAGCGTATATAATTTATATATCCGTGTGTATATTCTCAAGTATACTCTATTTCTATTGGGGTACGCCGTAATGCTGTAAAGTAATGATAAGTATAGAGTTTTTCGTTGCGCTAATTGCAAGTTAATACGTTCCGATAGAAGTCCTCGAGCTCGTTATACTTTTTCGACGCAATCTATATCGCAATCTCGGATCTTCTTGGCGACGTCGAACGGCTTTAATGTTTCTAAATTTAATTGCACTTGTTTGGAGGCTACAGCGAACTTAGTCCATGCACACGAATGCTTTTACGTCGGTGAATCATGCGATAAGCGATCTTTTCGGCAGGCTCAGTGCACATTTGTAGCGGCTGAACACGCAAATAGCCACGTTATTCAAGTCGATCAATGAACTAACAATGTACTAATCGAAGGTTTTACTTATGTTTCAGCGGGAGAACGTGAAAATAAGCAATCGAGCGGTAAACGGGCGAGGACCGCTTACTCCAGTGCTCAACTCGTGGAGCTGGAAAAAGAATTTAATAGAGGACGATACCTGTGCCGTCCACGTAGAATTGAAATGGCCGCGGCACTAAATCTCACCGAGCGACAGATCAAAATCTGGTTTCAAAATCGTCGCATGAAGTACAAGAAGGACCAGATTCAGAAGACTGTGGGAAATCCCACACCGACGAAGTCTCCAACACAATCGCCGCACGAAGGATCTTTAATCGGATCGGCGATCTCTCAAACCGATTATCCGATAGCAGTTCCCAATCTGGTGTCGCCGGTTCACGGTTACTGGAGCCATCTCGAAAAAACGGAGGGACCCGCCCACACGAGTCAGACGCTGGATCTGAACTCGTACTATCAGCCTCAGCAGACCGGCTACGTATGGAACATGCAGAGCGGTCAATTCTCCCAAACCAATTCCGATTTCCAACAAACGGAAATCGGTTACACTCGGGAACAAAACAGTGCTCCCGCCGCCAGTTATCCCCAACCGTTTGCTGAAGCAAACGGTCAGGTGGATAACTACTTACCGGTTCTGCCCGATCTCACCCCGTGGCTTCCAGAGAATCCCGATCAGGCTGAACCGATCATTGTGCCTGATTTCGCCGATATCTGCCTCGATATTTCGCTGGAGACTCGCGGGATCACTTCCAACTTCACTAGCCTGTAAGCTTAATTGTAATTGTAAATTGTATGTACATGAGTTATAAAAAATATTTTATGATTAATTCTAGTTTAAGTTTGGTCTATTATTAAGATTCGCGCTTATAATTGATGCGAATTTTGATAGCTCGAAACGTGAGCTGAACAGGTTTTACACAACCTTCTTTTCATGCTAACATGATTGTAATTTTTTTTTGATTCTAAGCCTTTGGAGATAAAAATGAAAAAAAAAAAAAAAGTGTACTAATTTTTCTAGGCTAAGCTTTTAGGCTAAACGAACGGAAAATGACTAAAATTACATTTTCTGAGAAAGGCCGTGATCTGCTTCGACAAAAACCTTTCTCTACTTTCTTTAACCACGTACACAACGACGTTGGATATTTTGTATCATATCTTAAGGTCATAAGTACTCGATGTTTTTTTAACGCGAGGTTTAAATTGTCAAGTATCCCAAATAATGATGATAATAATAAACTTTTTTGATTCAAGTATTTTTCACGTTGATTTTTATCCTATTCACGAATCGTACAAAAAATTATTCCACGCTCCTTATTTTCATGATATTAAAAAGATTACGTTCCAGGAACTTAAACGTGCAGAAACAAAGTTATTGCCGAAATGATTATAGGTATTTAAAGTTTTTCGTTCCTCTATGTGACTAAACGTCCGTAAAAAAGAAATTCATGGCAAGGGAAAAATTTTCTTGTCGCAAATCGAGAGGAAGATGGCCAAAAAAAGGGATGCATGATACGCCATACAAATATATTTAGTTCTGAAGAGTACGGTTGATACGGGGTTCGGATGATGCGAATAGCAGTAACAGAGAAGAGAGCGAATGCTATAGAATACTCGCGAGGGGTGCAAAGGGAGGATCTCGCGTACACGAGCAGTGCGTGGAGTGGGTATACGGAAAGGGTGCGAGGGTTGCCGTCGGCGTCGACGTAGGGCGAGTGAGGGACGCGAGGGGCCCGTAGGTTTCAACCATGATTTCCATTCGGCAGCCATCCATTTTATTTGAGACTGGAAACTGACAGATAGACGTGGATCCGAGTGCCGGTGACGTGGCAAGTCTTGCACGGTTATACGTGTGTTCGTGAAACTCCAGTTACGTATATACAGAGTGATTCAGAATGAAGGCATTTCCTTGCAAAACTCGACCTCCCTTTTTTCAAAAAAAAAAAAAGAAAAATAGAATTGTAGTCTACCTTCACAAAAATGAACACGTTTCTCGTTTGTCATTTCAATTTTCAATACCGATATCCTTTCTAAGTATTTCCATTTTTTCTACATACTTGATTTTTACATTTTGAAAACTGCTTAAATATGTTTTATCATATTTATAGCTTCATCGTACAATTGTTTTTTTTTTTTTTTTTTTTTCATTCATTTAAATTATTAAAATTGTGTTCAAATTGCACGAGGAAATAAGGGTTTGTATTTTTTGCTGCAATGACATAAGTGTAAAAAAAAAGTAAATGTGTATTTTGTAGGCAGGGATGATAAAGAATTTTGTATAAAAGAAATTTAGTAGAAGATTCTCTTTTTGGGTCACCCTGTAGTAATAACACGTAGGTTTGTACGACTCTCACAGAAAAGTTTGACGTTCGAGCATCGCGAACAACTTTTCACTTGTCGCAGAGCGTTTCATTTTCTCACTTAGGTTTGTATTTTTTTATTAATTTTTTTTTAACATTGGCTATAAATTTATTTTTACTCAAACTACTTTCAAGATATCAATGATAAAGTATATTCTCTATGGTAGAAAATTCTATGCCGTTCGTATGCTGCCAATAAATACAAAGCCTGAGGCGTGGGGGCGTTCATAGAAACCGCGAAGATCCGGCACGAGCGTACATATTCGAATCTGAATCGGGGATTCTCACGGTCTGCATTTACTGCGGAATAAGGTCCATGCGCAAAGGGCCACGACTTTTATCCCACAGGGGATGAATAATGGATGGATAATGTAGGAATTGACTATCACGTTCATGAAGGAAGTCTGATTCTCTCAAGAAAGCGGAAAATGCACCACTCATGCGAAGAAATATCTATCAGTGTAGCATGAACATTTTGACACGTGATACGAAAAAAAAAAAAAAAAAAATGTAACCCATGAATTGGGTTACTGGTAATATTTATTTTTACAAAAATGTTCTATTATTTGGTGGGCTTAAAAACATCGAAATTCGTCATTCATTCTCAAATCAACATTAAATTATGTGGATTACAAAAAAAAATTCCGGAATGGTTGTAGCTGAACATTTCGACACGTAATACAAAAGGAAAAATTTATCCCATAAACTGGGTTACAGACAATATTTATTTTTACAAAAATGTTCAATTTCTTGTTGCGTTTAGAAACATCGAACTTTCTCGTTCATTCTCAATTCACCATAAAAATCAGCTTTAAATTACGTAGATTTCAAAAAAATATTTCTGCGAAATGGTAAATGGTCAACATGAACTCATGCAAACTTTGTAATTAAACATAAACACGCTACAAAAATGCGGGGGAAAAAATGAGCACCTGTTTCTTGAAGACCTTGTAACCCTCCTTAAGGGAATAAAACGTGGAAGTCAAGAAAGTAGCTGTCTCAAGACGCTTAAGGATTCAACCGGCACACGGAACCTCGTAGTCCTCCACTCGCAGTTAAAACGCAGAAAAATTGAAATGGGAGATGCGAAGAATGAATAAAGATCAGAGAGAGAGAGAAAGAGAGAGAGAAATGATCCAAGGGGCGACAGCGTCGGTGGTTGGCAGCACGTGAATCTGTTCGCCGTGCGCTCGCGAGAACTCGAGGGTCGCTCGGGTACCGAGGGTTCAGAATCCGGACGCCTGGACTCGCGTGCTCCGTGCACGCGAGTGATATTAGGTAGATACGTATGAACTTTGATATATTCGAGGCGCCAAGGAACCTCCTGGAAGGCACCATACTGCGGCAAGTATCCAAACTATACGTGATCTGCAACTTTTCCAGTGGCATCTTTCGACACTGGTAAGCCTATAGTATCCTTTCTCCTGCTCCCTCACTCTTTGGGTAGTCCGGTTCTTCTCAGGAAACTGTTCCGCAGTCGCTCATGAACATCACGGTGTAAATGAGACAACAACGGGAGAAATACCAAACAAACAAATCACTTCAATAAAACCCCTGTAGAAGAGACATCGACTATCTTTATCGGCCCATCTCCATCCTCTGTGCATTGTCGAAGGTGGTTGAAAAACTGGTACACGTGCAGCTCTTGGAGTGGTTGCTCGCTCATGGCCTGCTCGATCCCCTGCAGGCAGGCTTCCGTGAAGGACACAGCACTCAATCGGCTCTTCTCAGGTTCACCGATGACGTCAGGCTCGGCATGGACATGCGGCCGCTTACTATCGCCGTATTTTTTGATTTCAGCAAGGCCTTCGACACGGTCTGTCATTGCACACTTTTGAACAAGCTTTCCTTGCTTGGCTTTGCGTCGACGGCACTTGCATGGTTCTCGTCGTACCTTTGTGGAAGGTCGCAGGCAGTTCGCTTTCCGGATGGCCGGTTGTCTGAGTGGGCCCCCGTTACCTCGGGTGTTCCTCAGGGAAGCGTGCTAGGCCCTCTACTTTTCTCTCTTTACCTATGTGACCTGCCTGGGATCTTCCGCAACTGTCGGTACTTACTGTATGTAGATGACCTTGTCATCTACCACCAGTGTGCCCCGGAAGAGCTTCTTGCCTCGCTAATGCTGCTCAACGCGGACATCGCACGTATACATGACTGGGCGCGTTCCAATTCGCTTTCGCTAAACGCCTCGAAGACTGATGCCATGATTCTTGGTACTGCTAGATTTCTTGGTCGACTTGACTTGGCTTCTCTCACCCCTCTCAGTGTATCGGGTCAACCAATCCCGTTTGTATCCTCCAAGCGTTACTTGGGGCTCATAATTACGCCTTCTCTAGGTTGGGGTGAGCAAGTCTCGTCTGTTCGGCGACGGGTCTTCGGGGCGCTCGCGCAGCTCTCTCGCTTCTCTGAGGTATTTGATGTTGCTACTCGTGCGTGGCTCGCGCGCACGCTAGCCTTACCTCACCTCGACTACTGCTCAGCCGTTTTGTGCGATGTTAGCGGTGAGCTTAATCTGCAACTGCAGCGTGCATGTAATGCAGCTGTGCGCTTCGTGTTGGGGATTCGGCTGTGCGATCACGTTTCTGGGGGTCGTCGTCGGCTCGGTTGGCTGTCGGTGGCGAATAGGCGGAATTACTTCATTGCAGCTCTATTTTATTCGCTGGTCCACTCTGGTCTGGTCCACTTTCGACGCCCGTCCTGCGGACGGTGGCCTACCAAAAGTCCTTTACTGTCTACGGCACGAACCTGTGGAACAGCCTTCCATTGGCCGTGACAGGAGCTCCCTCTCTTGCCACCTTTAAGACTCGGCTCATGGACCATTTGCTTGCTCTCGAGCGCCGGGAGGGGTGATCTGGGTTTACCTGCGACTCGCGACTTGCTCAACTATTATTTTTGTTTGTTCACTATGACCCCGTTTCTCATTTCTCATCCTTCTTACATTGTCTCACCCCATTTAGTTTTAGATCTTGTTACTCTGTACTCTCTGTAATGCCTTTATACTTATATTTTGTTTATGCTATTTCTGTTTTGCTCTGGTCCTTAGGGGGTTATATCCCAGGATCACTAATAAAACTACTCTACTCTACTCTACTCTTTTTCTACCCCAATCGTCGCTGCTTCTTCTCATCCCGAAGCATCGGTATAACAATGAGAGATATTAAATTCACGCGATTTCTTCAGTTGCTTATCCAGGTGAAGATTCAGCTGCAGCTTCTGCTAGGCAAGAATAGTCGTTCAACAATATTCTTCAACAATTTTTCAAATTCATTGAAATTTTCCAGAATTTTGAACAAAAAACCTTTTTAGGTCGTTTGATCGAGCAGAAATCCAAGTTCCGGCGACCGAGCCGAAAACGAAATCGTCTAAGTTTTTTTTTTTTTAATTCCGACTTCTGAGCGATGCCATCGTTCTCAAGTGGCATATGGCAGCCAGAAAACAGGGGTTATGTGTATATTTACGACGATTCTGGAAAAATCCATTTTTCGGTCGTTTGGTCGAGCAGAAATCCTAGATCCGGCGACCGAGCCGAAAACGGGATCATCGAAGTTTTTTTTAAAATTTCGACTCTTAAGCGATGCCATCGTTCTCAAGTGGAACATGGCAGCCAGAATACAAGGGTTATGTGTATATTTTCGACGATTTTGAAAAAATCAATTTTTCGGTCGTTTGGTCGAGCAGAAATCCTTGATCCGGCGACCGGGACGGAATCTGCCGAAAACGGGATCACGGAATTTTATTTTCGTGAATTTTGACTTCTAAGCAATGCCATCGTTCTCAAGTGGCATATGGCAGTCAGAAAACAGAGGTTATGTGTATATTTCCGACGATTTCGAAAAAATCCATTATTCGGTCGTATGGTCGAGCAGAAATCCTAGTTCCGGCGACTGAGCCGAAATCGGGATCGTCGAAATTTTTTTGAAAATTTCGACTTCTAAACTATGCCATCGTGCTCGAGTGGCATATGGCAGCCAGATAATAGGAGTTATGTGTATATTTACGCCGATTCCGAAAAAAACCATTTTTCGGTCGTTTGGTCGAGCAGAAATCCTAGATCCGGCGATTGAGCCGAAAACGGGATCGTCGAAGTTTTTTTCGAAAATTTCGAATTCTAAGCGATGCCATCGTTCTCAAGTGGCATATGACGGCCAGAAATCGGGGGTTATGTGTATATTTTCGACGATTTCGAGAAAATCCATTATTCGGTCGTTTGGTCGAGCAGAAATCAAAGATACGTCGACCAAGCCGAAATCGGGATCGTCTAAGTTTTTTTGCAAATATCGACTTCTAAGCTATGCCATCATCCTCAAGTGGCATATGGCAGCCAGAAAACAGGGTTTATGTGTATATTTCCGACGATTTTGAGAAAATCCATTATTCGGTCGTTTGGTCGAGCAGAAATCCTAGATCCGGCGACCGAGCCGAAATCGGGATCGTCGAAATTTTTTTTTTTTAATTTCGACTTCTAAACTATGCCATCGTGCTCAAGTGGCTTATGGCAGCAAGATGAGGGGTTATGTGTATATTTACGACGATTCCGAATAAATCTATTTTTCGCTCGATTGGTCGAGCAGAAATCCTAGATTCGGCGACCGAGCCAAAAAAGGGATCATCGAAGTTTTTTTGAAAATTTCGAGTTTAAGCGATGCCATCGTTCTCAAGTGGCATATGGCAGCCAGAAAACGGGGGATATGTGTATATTTCCGACGTCTTTGAAAAATTACAATTTTCGGTCGTTAGGTCGAGCAGAAATCCTAAATCTGGCGACCGAGCCGAAAGCGGAATAGTTGGAGTTTTTTTGAAAATTTCGACTTCTAAACTATGCCATCGTTCTCAAGTGGCAATATGGCAGCCAGAAAATAGGGGTTTTCTGTATATTTACGACGATTCCAAAAAAATCCATTTTTCGGTCGTTTGGTCGAGCAGAAATCCTTGATCCGGCGAGCGGGACGGAAATTGTCGAAAACGGGATCGCGGAAGTTTATTTTCGAGATTTTTGACTTCTAAGCTATCCCATCGTTCTCAAGTGGCATATGGCAGCCAGAAAACAGTTATTAGGTGTATATTTACAACGATTCTGAAAAAATCCATTTTTCGGTCGTTTGGTAGAGCAGAAATCCTTGATCCGGCGAGCGGAACGGAATCTGCCGAAAACGGGATCACTGAAGTTTATTTTCGAGAATTTTGACTTCTAACCTATGCCATCGTTCTCAAGGGGCATATGACGGCCAGAAATCGGGGGTTATGTGTATATTTTCGACGATTTTGAAAAAATCAATTTTTCGGTTGTTTGTTCGATCAGAAAACCTAGATCCGGCGACCGAGCCGAAAACGGGATCGTCGAAGTTTTTTTGAAATATTCGACTTCTAAGCGATGCTATCGTTCTCAAGTGGCATATGGCAGCCAGAAAACAGGGGTTATGTGGATATTTACGACGATTCTGGAAAAATCCATTTTTCGGTCGTTTGGACTTGGCCAGATAATAGGGGTTATGTGTATATTTACCCCGATTCCGAAAAAAACCATTTTTCGGTCGTTTGGTCGAGCAGAAATCCTAGATCCGGCGATTGAGCCGAAAACGGGATCGTCGAAGTTTTTTTCGAAAATTTCGAATTCTAAGCGATGCCATCGTTCTCAAGTGGCATATGGCAGCCAGAAAATAGGGTTTATGTGTATATTTACGACGATGCCGAAAAATTCCATTCTTCGGTCGTTTGGTCGAGCAGAAATCCTTGATCCGGCGACCGCTCCGAAAACGGGATCGTCGAAGTTGTTTTTTAAATTTCGACTTCTAAGCTATGCCATCGTTCTTAAGTGGCAGATGGCAGCCAGAAAATAGGGGTAATGTGTATATTTACGACGATTCCGAATAAATCTATTTTTCGCTCGTTTGGTCGAGCAGAAATCCTAGATTCGGCGACCGAGCCAAAAAAGGGATCATCGAAGTTTTTTTGAAAATTTCGAGTTTAAGCGATGCCATCGTTCTCAAGTGGCATATGGCAGCCAGAAAACGGGGGATATGTGTATATTTCCGACGTCTTTGAAAAATTACAATTTTCGGTCGTTAGGTCGAGCAGAAATCCTAAATCCGGCGACCGAGCCGAAAGCGGAATAGTTGGAGTTTTTTTGAAAATTTCGACTTCTAAACTATGCCATCGTTCTCAAGTGGCAATATGGCAGCCAGAAAATAGGGGTTTTCTGTATATTTACGACGATTCCAAAAAAATCCATTTTTCGGTCGTTTGGTCGAGCAGAAATCCTTGATCCGGCGAGCGGGACGGAAATTGTCGAAAACGGGATCGCGGAAGTTTATTTTCGAGATTTTTGACTTCTAAGCTATCCCATCGTTCTCAAGTGGCATATGGCAGCCAGAAAACAGTTATTAGGTGTATATTTACAACGATTCTGAAAAAATCCATTTTTCGGTCGTTTGGTAGAGCAGAAATCCTTGATCCGGCGAGCGGAACGGAATCTGCCGAAAACGGGATCACTGAAGTTTATTTTCGAGAATTTTGACTTCTAACCTATGCCATCGTTCTCAAGGGGCATATGACGGCCAGAAATCGGGGGTTATGTGTATATTTTCGACGATTTTGAAAAAATCAATTTTTCGGTTGTTTGTTCGATCAGAAAACCTAGATCCGGCGACCGAGCCGAAAACGGGATCGTCGAAGTTTTTTTGAAATATTCGACTTCTAAGCGATGCTATCGTTCTCAAGTGGCATATGGCAGCCAGAAAACAGGGGTTATGTGGATATTTACGACGATTCTGGAAAAATCCATTTTTCGGTCGTTTGGACTTGGCCAGATAATAGGGGTTATGTGTATATTTACCCCGATTCCGAAAAAAACCATTTTTCGGTCGTTTGGTCGAGCAGAAATCCTAGATCCGGCGATTGAGCCGAAAACGGGATCGTCGAAGTTTTTTTCGAAAATTTCGAATTCTAAGCGATGCCATCGTTCTCAAGTGGCATATGGCAGCCAGAAAATAGGGTTTATGTGTATATTTACGACGATGCCGAAAAATTCCATTCTTCGGTCGTTTGGTCGAGCAGAAATCCTTGATCCGGCGACCGCTCCGAAAACGGGATCGTCGAAGTTGTTTTTTAAATTTCGACTTCTAAGCTATGCCATCGTTCTTAAGTGGCAGATGGCAGCCAGAAAATAGGGGTAATGTGTATATTTACGACGATTCCGAAAAAAACCATTTTTCGGTCGTTTGGAAATCCTTGATCCGGCGACCGCTCCGAAAACGGGATCGTCGAAGTTGTTTTTTAAATTTCGACTTCTAAGCTATGTCATCGTTCTTAAGTGGCAGATGGCAGCCAGAAAATAGGGGTAATGTGTATATTTACGACGATTCTGAAAAAATCAATTTTTCGGTCGTTTGGTCGAGCAGAAATCCTAGATCCGGCGACCGAGCCGAAAACGGGATCATCGAAGTTTTTTTGAAAATTTCGACTTTTAAGCGATGCCATCGTTCTCAAGTGGAACATGGCAGCCAGAATACAGGGGTTATGTGTATATTTACGACGATTCTGAAAAAATCCATTTTTCGGTCGTTTGGTCGAGCAGAAATCCTAATTCCGGCGACCGAGCCGAAAACGGGATCATCGAAGTTTTTTTGAAAATTTCGACTTTTAAGCGACACCATCGTTCTCAAGTGGAACATGGCAGCCAGAATACAGGGGTTATGTGTATATTTTCAAAGATTTATAAAAAATTCATTTTCCGGTCGTTTGGTCGAGCAGAAATCCTAGATCAAGCGACCGAGCCGAAAACGGGATCATCGAAGTTTTTTTGAAAATTTCGACTTTTAAGCGATACCATCGTTCTCAAGTGAAACATGGCAGCCAGAATACAGGGGTTATGTGTATATTTTCAAAGATTTTTAAAAAATTCATTTTCCGGTCGTTTGGTCGAGCAGAAATCCTAGATCCGGCGACCGAGTCGAAAACAGGATCATCGAAGTATTTTTTTTAAATTTCGACTTCTAAGCTATGCCATCGTTCTCAAGTGGCATATGGCAGTCAGAAAACAGGGGTTATCTGTATATTTACGACGATTCTGAAAGAATCCATTTTCCGGTCGTTTGGTCAGGCAGAAATCCTAGATCCGGCCACCGAACAGCAAACGGGATCATCGAAGTTATTTGATATTTTCGACTTCTAAGCGATGCCATCATTCTTAAGTGGAACATGGCAGCCAGAATACAGGGGTTATGTGTATATTTTCGACGATTTTCAAAAAATCCATTTTCCGGTCGTTTGGTCGAGCAGAATTCCTTGATCCGGTGAGCGGGACGGAAACTGCCGAAAACAGGATCACGGAATTTCATTCTCGACAATTTTGACTTCTAAGCTATGCCATCGTTCTCAAGTGGCATATGGCAGCCAGAAATCGGGGGTTAAGTGCATATTTTCGAAGATTTTGAACAAAAAACCTCTTTAGGTCGTTTGATCGAGCAGAAATCCAAGTTCCGGCGACCGAGCCGAAAACGAAATCGTCTAAGTTTTTTTTTTTTTAATTCCGACTTCTGAGCGATGCCATCGTTCTCAAGTGGCATATGGCAGCCAGAAAACAGGGGTTATGTGTATATTTACGACGATTCTGGAAAAATCCATTTTTCGGTCGTTTGGTCGAGCAGAAATCCTAGATCCGGCGACCGAGCCGAAAACGGGATCATCAAAGTTTTTTTGAAAATTTCGACTCTTAAGCGATGCCATCGTTCTCAAGTGGAACATGGCAGCCAGAATACAAGGGTTATGTGTATATTTTCGACGATTTTGAAAAAATCAATTTTTAGGTCGTTTGGTCGAGCAGAAATCCTTGATCCGGCGACCGGGACGAAATCTGCCGAAAACGGGATCACGGAATTTTATTTTCGTGAATTTTGACTTCTAAGCAATGCCATCGTTCTCAAGTGGCTTATGGCAGTCAGAAAACAGAGGTTATGTGTATATTTCCGACGATTTCGAAAAAATCCATTATTCGGTCGTATGGTCGAGCAGAAATCCTAGTTCCGGCGACTGAGCCGAAATCGGGATCGTCGAAGTTTTTTTGAAAATTTCGACTTCTAAACTATGCCATCGTGCTCGAGTGGCATATGGCAGCCAGATAATAGGGGTTATGTGTATATTTACGCCGATTCCGAAAAAAACCATTTTTCGGTCGTTTGGTCGAGCAGAAATCCTAGATCCGGCGATTGAGCCGAAAACGGGATCGTCGAAGTTTTTTTCGAAAATTTCGAATTCTAAGCGATGCCATCGTTCTCAAGTGGCATATGACGGCCAGAAATCGGGGGTTATGTGTATATTTTCGACGATTTCGAGAAAATCCATTATTCGGTCGTTTGGTCGAGCAGAAATCAAAGATACGTCGACCAAGCCGAAATCGGGATCGTCTAAGTTTTTTGGAAATATCGACTTCTAAGCTATGCGATCATCCTCAGGTGGCATATGGCAGCCAGAAAACAGGGTTTATGTGTATATTTCCGACGATTTTGAGAAAATCCATTATTCGGTCGTTTGGTCGAGCAGAAATCCTAGATCCGGCGACCGAGCCGAAATCGGGATCGTCGAAATTTTTTTTTAAATTTCGACTTCTAAACTATGCCAACGTGCTCAAGTGGCTTATGGCAGCAAGATGAGGGGTTATGTGTATATTCACGACGATTCCGAATAAATCTATTTTTCGCTCGTTTGGTCGAGCAGAAATCCTAGATTCGGCGTCCGAGCCAAAAAAGGGATCATCGAAGTTTTTTTGAAAATTTCGAGTTTAAGCGATGCCATCGTTCTCAAGTGGCATATGGCAGCCAGAAAACGGGGGTTATGTGTATATTTCCGACGTCTTTGAAAAATTACAATTTTCGGTCGTTTGGTCGAGCAGAAATCCTAAATCCGGCGACCGAGCCGAAAGCGGAATAGTTGGAGTTTTTTTTGAAAATTTCGACTTCTAAACTATGCCATCGTTCTCAAGTGGCAATATGGCAGCCAGAAAATAGGGGTTTTCTGTATGTTTACGACGATTCCGAAAAAATCCATTTTTCGTTCGTTTGGTCGAGCAGAAATCCTTGATCCGGCGAGCGGGACGGAAACTGTCGAAAACGGGATCGCGGAAGTTTATTTTCGAGAATTTTGACTTCTAAGCTATCCCATCGTTCTCAAGTGCCATATGGCAGCCAGAAAACAGGGGTTATGTATACATTGTCGACGATTTTGAATAAATCCATTATTCGGTCGTTTAGTCGGGCAGAAATCCCAGATCCGGCGACCGAGCCGAAAACGGGATCATCGAAGTTTTTTTGAAAATTTCGACTCTTAAGCGATACCATCGTTCTCAAGTGGAACATGGCAGCCAGAATACAAGGGTTATGTGTATATTTTCGACGATTTTGAAAAAATCAATTTTTCGGTCGTTTGGTCGAGCAGAAATCCTAGTTCCGGCGACTGAGCCGAAATCGGGATCGTCGAAGTTTTTTTGAAAATTTCGACTTCCAAAATATGCCATCGTGCTCAAGTGGCATATGGCAACCAGATAATAGGGGTTATGTGTATGTTTACGCCGATTCTGAAAAAAATCCATTTTTCGGTCGTTTGGTCGAGCAGAAATCATAGATCAAGCGACCGAGCCGAAGACGGGATCATCGAAATTTTTTTGAAAATTTCGACTTCTAAGCTATGCCATCGTTCTCTAGTGGCATATGGCAGCCAGAAAATAGGGGTTATGTGTATATTTACGACGATTCTGAAAAAATCTATTTTTCGATCGTTTGGTCGAGCCGAAATCATAGATCCGGCGACCGGACCGAAGACGGGATCATCGAAAATTTTTCGAAAATTTCGACTTCTAAGCGATGCCATCATTCTGAAGTGGCATATGGCAGCCAGAAAACTGGGGTCATATGTATATTTTCAACGATTTTGAAAAAATCCGTTTTTCGGTTGATTGTTCGATCAGAAATTCTTGATCCGGCGACCGAGCCGAAAACGGGATCATCGAAGTGATTTTGAATATTTCGACTTGTAAGCGATGCCATCGTTCTCAAATGGCTTATGGCAGCCAGAAAACAGGGGTTATGTTTATATTTTCGACGATTTTGAAAAATTCCATTTTTCGGTCGTTTGGTCGAGCAGAAATCAAAGATCCGGCGACCGAGCCGAAAACGGGATCAACGAAAATTTTCGAAAATTTCGACTTCTAAGCGATGCCATCGTTCTCAAGTGGCATATGGCAGCCAGAAAACAGGGGTTATGTGTATATTTACGACGATTCTGAAAAAATCCATTTTTCGGTCGTTTGGTTGAGCAGAAAACCTTGATTCGGCGAGCGGGACGGAAACTGCTGAAAACGGGATCACGGAAGTTTATTTTCGATAATTTTGACTTCTAAGCGATGCCATCGTTCTGAAGTGGCATATGGCAGCCAGAAAACTGGGGTTATGTGTATATTTTCGACGATTTTGAAAAAATCCATTGTTCGGTCGTTTGGTCGAGCAGAAAACCTTGATTCGGCGAGCGGGACGGAAACTGCCGAAAACGGGATCACGGAAGTTTATTTTCGAGAATTTTGACTTCTAAGCGATGCCATCGTTCTGAAGTGGCATATGGCAGCCAGAAAACAGGGGTTATGTGTATATTTGAGACGATTCTGAAAAAATCCGTTTTCCGGTTGATTGTTCGATCAGACATTCTTGATCCGGCGACCGAGTCGAAAACGGGATCATCGAAGTTATTTTGAAAATATCGACTTCTAAGCGATGCCATCGTTCTCAAGTGGCTTATGGCAGCCAGAAAACAGGGGTTATGTTTATATTTTCGACGATTTTGGAAAAATCCATTATTCGGTCGTTTAGTCGAGCATAAATCCAAGATCCATCGTCCGAGCCGAAAACGCGATCGTCGAAGTTTTTTTGAAAATTTTGACTTCTAAGCGATGCCATCGTTCTCAAGTGGCTTATGGCAGCCAGAAAACAGGGGTTATGTGTATATTTACGACGATTCTGAAAAAATCCATTGTTCGGTCGTTTGGTCGAGCAGAAAACCTTGATTCGGCGAGCGGGACGGAAACTGCCGAATACGGGATCACGGAAGTTTATTTTCGAGAATTTTGACTCCTAAGCGATGCCATCGTTCTGAAGTGGCATATGGCAGCCAGAAAACTGGGGTTATGTGTATATTTTCGACGATTTTGAAAAAATCCATTATTCGGTCGTTTGGTCGAGCATAAATTCAGGATCTGGCGTCCGAGCCGAAAACGGGATCGTCGAAGTTTTTTTGAAAATTTCGACTTCTAAGCGATGCCATCGTTCTCAAGTGACATATGGCAGCCAGATAACAGGGGTTATGTGTATATTTACGACGATTTTGAAAAAATCAATTATTCGGTCGTTTGGTCGAGCAGAAATCCAAGATCCGGCGACAGAGCCGAAAAACGGGATCGTCGAAGTGTTTTTTTTAAATTTCGACTACTAAGCTATGCCATCGTTCTCAAGTGGCATATTGCACCTAGAAAACAGGGGTTATGTGCATATTTGCGACGATGTAAAAAAAAAAAAAAAATTTCGGTCGTTTGATCGAGCAGATATCCTAGTTCCGGCGACCGAGCCGAAAACGGGATCGTCGAGGTTTTTTTGAAAATTTCGACTTCTAAGCTATGCCATCGTTCTTAATTGGCATATGGCAGCCAGAAAATAGGGGTTATGTGTATATTTACGACGATTCTGAAAAAATCTATTTTTCGGTCGTTTGGTCGAGCCGAAATCATAGATCCGGCGACCGGACCGAAGACGGGATCATCGAAAATTTTTCGAAAATTTCGACTTCTAAGCGATGCCATCATTCTGAAGTGGCATATGGCAGCCAGAAAACTGGGGTCATATGTATATTTTCGACGATTTTGAAAAAATCCGTTTTTCGGTTGATTGTTGGATCAGAAATTCTTGATCCGGCGACCGAGCCGAAAACGGGATCATCGAAGTGATTTTGAATATTTCGACTTCTAAGCGATGCCATCGTTCTCAAATGGCTTATGGCAGCCAGAAAACAGGGGTTATGTTTACATTTTCGACGATTTTGAAAAATTCCATTTTTCGGTCGTTTGGTCGAGCAGGAATCAAAGATCCGGCGACCGAGCCGAAAACGAGATCAACGAAAATTTTTTGAAAATTTCGACTTCTAAGCGATGCCATCGTTCTCAAGTGGCATAAGGCAGCCAGAAAACTGGGGTTATGTGTATATTCTCGACGATTTTAAAAAAATCTATTTTCCGTTCGTTTGGTCGAGCAGAAATCGAAGATTCGGCGACCGAGCCGAAAACGGGATCATCGAAAATTTTTTGAAAATTTCGACTTTTGAGCTATGCCATCGTTCTCAAGTGAGATATGGCAGCCAGAAAACAGGGGTTATGTGTATATTTACGACGATTCTGAAAAAATCCATTTTTCGGTCGTTTGGTCGAGCAGAAATCCTTGATACGGCGAGCGGGACGGAAACTGCCGAAAACGGAACCGTCGAAGTTTCTTTTGTTAATTTCGACTTCTAAGCTATGCGATCGTTCTCAAGTGGCATATGCCAGCGAGAAAACAGGGATTATGTTTATATTTTCGACGATTTTGAAAAAATCCGTTTTCCGGATGATTGTGTTGTGCCCGAAATTGAGACGAGTGATCAAATCGTCTATTTTCCGGCTGTTTAAGAAATAGTATTTGGGATCGGACCGATTTAAGAACTGGAGTCCACGCGATTCCCGATAGTAAAACAAGGTTTATTGATTTGGTAAAATTACAATTGATTTCTTATGATCGTAGTTATGCTAATTACGATGGCAACGAGCCCAACCGAACGTTACCGTGATTTCCTCAAGACTGACTAAATCGAGAGCCGATTTAGTCCGCTCGACCCGCGATTGCTGGGTCGGCATAATTGAATGTTGACTCAGCTTCGAGTTCATTGACATGCTCGCATGCTCGAAGCTGGTGGCGAAAATGATTGCTGTTGGACTCATTTTCGCAACGGCAATGAATTCCAACGATTTATTAACTTAAATCTTTCAATGGAAAATCTGGGGTACTACATCCCTCTCCCCTTATAAAGAAAAAATTAAGCAAAAGAAATTTTTTCTTTACTGATTCGGTTGAACTTGTTTCTATCGCCTTTAATGACATGTTGTATAAGAGTTGTTTTTATCTCACTAGCGCCAAGCCGGGTACGATAGTCGCACGCGATTGTTATCTCTCTCCGAGCATGCTCGCTGGAGTTCCGAATGTAGTCTGTCTTCTTGCTGACGTGATAAGGCATCCACGGCGGCCGGTGACTCTCGGGTCGCCGACTCACACGTGCTAGCTGGTGTAGGATTACGTTTCAGTCTCAGCTGATATAATTTGTAGACCGCGTAACTGACCAAGGCTATAGGCGCGATCGCACTTAAAGAGTAAAAGCTAACATTGTGATAGAACTGTGAATTTTCTTTAACGTCTTTATCGAGGTTTTCACCTATTTGTTTCACGCGAATTCCAAGGTTTTTTAATTTTTCGGGATTTCGCAACACATTTGACAATTTAAAATTTTCTCTTTCACTCTTTCCGCGAGAATGGTATTTTTCGTCAATCTACACTAACGTGAGATTATATGACGGTAAATAATTTTCGTTTCGCACTTCGGTAACCCGTTTCAGAGTTCGCACACTGAAATCTTGGGCGGTTGCCTCGCATGAGCCTATTAAAGCCAGAATTCCCGAATTTTTTAACGTTTCGCGGTATGCGGGTGTTTTCTCGCACGTTATCGTAATTAGATCTTCGTATGGTGCGATATACATCCATCTTCCGTGTTGTTCCATGGGAATTACCATAGTGCTGGTGAGAGTCAAGGCTCGTTTTGGGCAGTGCCGTCCATTAGCAGTGTCGCCCTTCACGTAAGTGAGGACTTCGCAGGGCGCGTTTTTAGTAATTGGCGCCGACGGGTGCGTTGGCGAACAGACGTGGGTTCTTCCAAATTTTTTGCAATTTCTCAGGTCGACTGTGGACATTCGCAAGAAATTCCTATTTGCTTGATCAACCACCACTAAGTCTTCAGTGGTATCCAGATAATAATACGTGTTGTTTGTTCCTTTCGTTGGCACAGGGTATACATGGCTTATCGTGTACCTCTGCGCTCCAACCAGCGGGATATCCAATATCAGCATTGCTGCTGTGCCGTCACTGTAGGCTCGCGCGTCGGTTAGACCCATGAGTGTGTTGGCTTCGCTGCGCATTATCGGCACGGGGAATCCGGTGCCCGCGGGTAAGTGTGGTAGAACGTCCGTGAGGTACTCCACTAGCTTGCGCGGTGGTAGTATCGCTGCGCTTACTCGTCCCGTAGAAACTTCCGCGAAGAACAACACCAATTCCTTCACGTCGGTGACTAACTCCTCTACCACTAGAGATATTAAGATGAGGCTTTCATCAAGTTTTTGGCGTGCGAGCAGCTGATCTTGTTTCCCGTGGAGGTTGTAACCCAAACGCTCTACGAAGTCGAATAATTTTTTCTCGTTCCCGTTTATCCTTTCCGCGGTTTCGTCAAAGATCCGTAACGATGATAAGACCACTTGGAGTTGATCCTTAATGCCCTGTTTTAGTCCACGCTGGTTGGCCTGTAACTCGGATATCTGCTGGTGGATTTGTTCCGCGTCCGCTGCGTCCATATTTCCGGTGATTGATTTTATTATTGACCCCATTCCATCAATGAGGCCTCGCCGCTTACGCTGTTGTTCGGGTTTTAAATGGATTAGGTCCCGAATAGTTTCCATGTTGTCGTCGATCCTTGTTGTCATTCTGGTGACATATATCCCAATTGCGGAGCAAAGGTCATTGGTTTCGTTTCTCTCTGCGTTTTTGCAATAAGTCCTTGCCCTTCCGAAGTGGAATCTTAGTGTGTCCTCCCGCATTTTGATGTATGAGAAATCCATTCGTATTGCCAGTCTCCATGTGGCTCTCGTCTCCATAAGGTCTCCGATTTCTTCGTAGTAGATGCCGGGGTTGTTGATGAAAGGTGACAAGGAATACACCTCGCTGGCGGTGTATGTGTGTGCGAAACACACGAGGATCAGCGTTCTGAAACAGAGTCCGAGAGTTAGAAGGACTCTAAGACCGTGGGACTGCTGATGTGGCGAAAAGTCCCACTTTGTTGGACGGTGGCTGGTGCTTCTTGGCCACCACCGGCTCACTCGCTCTACAGCAACCGAAGCAACAACAGCTACGAATTTCCGATTTCTTCGCAACCTCAAATCAGAAATGACCCGCCACGGCAGCTTGGTTCTGGTTGGGTCCAGAATGACCCGCCGCCTGGCGAACTGGGCAGTAAGTAGCCCCTCTTAATTATTAAAAAATTTTTCCCTCTATTTTTATACCTCCATTATTGTCCGTTTATTTGTTTGTCTAATTCTATACATCGGTTGTATACGTTCCGGGAACAGCTCGGCGCCTTCGAAACCCCGGGTGGCTCCGGACTTTCATCCGGGAGGCGGCCCAGGTTCGGCACCGTCGCCGTCTCCTACGTGACACGGCGGCGTTCATTTGGAGCGGCGGCGACCGCCTCGACGATGGAACCGCCGACTTCTTCGGTTTCAGGCGGTTGTTCTCTGAGGGGGATCATCCGTGCCCCTTGTGTGGCCGCCCATATTTTTAAGGGTTTTTCCCTCCCAAACTTAACAACAATAAAAACCCTTTTAAATTAAACCTCAGCCGTTTATGTTTTTTATTTTACTTAAGATCCGCCCGCGACAAACATAGCGGAAGACCCTTCCAAGCCCTTGCTAGTTTTATTATTACACTAGACTAGGTACGGACTTATCCTCTTTTAGCTTTTTAATAATATTCTTCCTTCGTCAGCCGCCACTTATCTTATCTTGTGTGATAAGCGGCTAATGCTCAATGAAGGGCCGCAAGCGGTTCGCATGGACCGTTGCGGTCTTCCGTCCTTTCTTTATTATGTAGGTGACGGAGCCTTGTCGTTCCATGACGGTGTGGGGCCCCGTCCATGCCGGTGTTAGTTTCGCTGACCGCCCTCTTCTCACCGTCTCGTCGTGAAGAAGTACGCGATCACCGACGTGGTATTCCTGCTCTCTCGCTTTGACGTCGTAATTATGCTTCGCCCTCTCCTTAGCGTCGCACAGGCTACGTCGCGCTACCGACCATGAGGCCCGTAACCTCTCACGTAGCTCGCTCGCGTAGTCCGCATGTGTGTATGTGGCCCGCGGTTCTTGTTTCACCGCGGTAGGCAATTCTGCCTCGCGCCCGAATACTAACACATAATGAGATAGGCCGGTAGCCGTGTGTGGTGTGGTGTTATACACAAACATAGCGTATGGCAACCATTAATCCCAATTATCTTGGTCTCCATTTATAAAATTCATTAAATACTCCGCCAAGGTCCGATGTGATCTCTCCAAAGCTCCATTACTTTCGGGATGGTATGCTGTGGTTTGGATCTTCTTGATTCGGAGGAGCTTACAAGCTTCCTTAAAAGTCGAACTCAAGAAGTTGGTACCTTGGTCGGACAAAAGGATTTCAGGTGTTCCATATCGACAGATGATTTCTTCCACCAAAGCTTTGGCGACTGTCTGAGCTTCCTGGTTGGGAATAACCACAGCTGCGCTGTATTTGGTTAGCGCGTCCTGGAACGTGAGAACGTATCTGTTCTCAGCCCCTGTCAAAGGTAGTGGTCCAACTATATCGACGGCTATTTTTTCAAAAGCCTTGCTGGGGGTGTCGGTAATGACCATTGGTGCCTTTATTCTACATCGTAGCTTGTTTTTTTGACATTTTTCGCAAGCTGCAATGTAATTCTCTATTTCCTTCTTCATGCCGGGCTATTCATACTTGGCTCGGATCCGTTTTAGCGTCCTCTTTGTACCCTGGTGCCCTCCGAGGGGGGCATCATGGTATTCCTTTAGTATTTTCCCTCGGTCCTCTAGAGACGGGCAGGTTACGCCTATGCTGCAGCGACGCTTGTTTATTGTAGTGGCTTCCTCGTCTTCACTGGAGGAACTCCCTATCTCACTATTCGCTCCGCTTTCCGCTTCCCCGGGCCCGCCTGGCTGATGGCTATTCGCTTGGCCAGCGAGTCGGTCTACGTAAGCTTGGCACGGTGGAGTATCGGCGTCCTATTCGCTCCGCAGTGAGTGGCGTCGCTCCGTCCCTCTCGCTGCACTCGCGCTATCCTCTACTCCGGTCTCGCTCTCCCCGCGTCTACTCTTTGTGCCATGCTTCGTAGCTGGAGCGCCCCAACCACACGGCTTACATGTGTTGGTGCGGGCGTTAGTGTGTTTGGTCGTTCGTGAGCCATCTATTTCCTTCTCCTTCTGGCTCCATGCTTGAGCTCTTGTGGTAATAAATATGCGGCTTAGGGCATCCGCGTTTGTATTTCTCTTCCCAGCTTTGTATTCCACATCGAACTCGTGCTCTGATAACTTTATTTACCACCTCATCAGGCGAAAACCCGGGTCGGTTATCCCAAATAGCCAGGTGAGTGGTTGATGGTCGGTGATGACCTTGAACCGGGTTCCATATATATACGGTCGGAATTGCGCTATGACCCACACTATTGTGAGCAACTCTTTCTCCGTTGTCGAGTAATTAATCTCGGCCTTCGAGAGTGTGCGACTCGCATAGCATATAGGCAAATCTTCGCTGACCGTGCCTTGAGAAAGGCCCCGATTGCCTTATCAGAGGCGTCTGTAGTTACCAAGAATTGACGGTCGAAGTCGGGGTATGTAGTACGGGCGCCGTGGTTAACGCTGTCTTCAATTCTTCGAACGCGGCGTCGCATACTGCAGTCCACTCGAACTTCGTCCCCTTTTTTAATAAGCCGGGTAATGGTTTTGCTACCTTTGAAAAATCTCGAATAAATTTTCGATAGTAGCCAGCTAATCCGAGGAATGATTGCACCTGTTTTACAGTTGTTGGTGCAGGGAAATTTTTTACGGCGACGAGTTTCTCCGGGTCTGCTCTTACTCCCTCTTCCGAAATGATGTGCCCCAAATACTGCGTTTCTTTCCGTAGGAATTGACACTTCCCTGGTTGTACGGACAGTTTGGCCTCGTTTAGTCGTTGGAACACTTCCTCTAACCTGTCGTTATGCTCTCTCAGCGTTTTACCGTATACGACGATATCGTCGAGGTATACATAACACTTGACTCCCTGTATGCCGGCCAGTACTGAGTTCATTAACCTCTGAAACGTGGGAGGAGCATTTTTTAATCCGAAAGGCATTCGATTATATTCGAAATGTCCTTGAGGAGTCGAGAATGCTGTTTTCTCCTTGTCTTCTTCCGCCATCGGGATTTAATGAAATCCGGATGCGAGGTCAAGAGTTGAAAAATAGCGGGCTTTTCCCAGCTGATCCAATATCTCGGTGATGTTGGGCAGTGGGTAGGAGTTCCCAATGGTGGCTTCGTTCAATTTTCGGAAGTCCACCACTACTCGAAGTCGTTTTTCTCCCGTTGCGTCGGGTTTTTTGGCTACTACCAAGAGAGGTGCATTCCATTGGCTCCTGCTTGGCCGAATTATCCCATCTGCGATCATTTCGCTAGTTTGCCGTTCCACTTCCTGTTTGTGCGTTTCAGGTAGTCTATAAGGGCGTATTTTTGTGGGTTGTACGCCATCCTTTAGTGGTATGCGATGTTCCACCATGTGCGTACACGGTAACTTGTCTCCCTTTAAATGGAAAATCTTATCATATTTTCTTATCAGTGGCAAAAGGGATTTTCTTTCCTCGTCATTTAAGTGGGTCATGGCGAGTTCTCTTTCTAATCGCTGGAGTCGCATAGCCCCCCTTTCTTCCCTGACGGCCCCTACTTGCAATGCCTCCGAGTTGGTCTCGAGCTCGTCCGATATCTCGACCGGCTCAAGTATCACCGTCGGGCGATTGACCACTACCACGCTCTCAGTAGTGTTCATGAGGCTCACCACACAGCTATTGCCTCGTGGCGGCGTGTAGCACGCGCCGATTGTCACACCTGACTCTATCTCTTTCTTTGAAAGAATTCCTGGTGTGCCGCTGCACGTTGCTACGTAAGCTATAGTTTCGGAGCGTGGTGCGAGAGCGATTTTTTGACTTCCATCCAGTAACGGCATTCTGTGCCCGTAGGGACGGAGCACTTCTCCTCTCAAAATATCTACATGGTGCATCTTTATGAATTCCATGCCCAGTAACCCCTCCACAGCTATCGGCACGTCATCTTTTATTACGTAGAACCAATGCTTTATTGTTTTCTTTGGTGTTTTCAAGGTGATCTCCGCCTTACAGACGGGAGAAAATTTACTACCTTCTGCACCTTGAAGTACTGCATCGCTATCTTCGATTGGCGTGTCTGCCTTTAACTTGCTATACTTTATTAGGCTGCACTGAGCTCCGGTGTCGGCCTTAAGTGTGAGTATTCCTCGCATCGCGGTAGGGCTCGCGATATCAAAATCGCTGGCCGTCGAGCTCTTTGATGGCAAGGTAACTTCGAAGACATGCATCTCCTTATTCTCTTGCGTCTGACTGACGATGCTCGTAACTCTGGGGTCAATGCTGTCCAGCGTACGCGTAGTAGTAAGCGTAACAATACGCTCGGCTGCCACTCTGCACATTTTTCTTTCATCGCGCTCTCCCTCTTCAGCTCCTTTTGACGGTCTAGTCACAGTGACCGTATGTATATTTATTGTACCTAGCGTACGCGTGGCCTTGGTCGAGGTGCTGGTTTGCACTGCTGTGCAGGATTCCAGCGCTTTATCGAGACTCGGAGGTCTGTCTCCGCTTCTCCTCTGTTGTGGTACAGATCCTTGACCTACTTCCTTTTTCTATATTCTCCTCCGGCATTCTTTCCACGAGTGCCCTTTTAACTTGCAGTAGGTGCATACTATTTCCAACTGATTGATGCCTCTCGATTGGTTGGGAGCGGGCAGGCTCAATCGGCCTGATCGGCGGGTGCAATCCCGCGCCATATGCCCGCGGTTTCCACAGTTATAACAAGCCTTTCCGTTGGGCTGAGCGGGTAACGACCTTCTCTGACTTCCTTGAGTCTTCTTTGCTGCTCCATTTGGGTGCGTCTCGTTACTTATTTCTACAGCCGCATTTATTGCCTCATGCAGGGTAGCACAGTTCCGCGATCGCACCAGGATTTGTACTTGGCCGTGCAACCCATCCACAAATACTGTCAGAGCAGATTTCCGCGTTATCCATTCCACAAACCGGGCCTGTTCATCGGTGCAAACCTCCTCGCAGATTTTTCCCACCACTTCCGTGGTGATTTGTTCCACTCGGGTCGCATATGCGGTGACATCCTCGTTCTGTTCTTGTTTCATGGAATGGAATTCCATTTGCATAGCTGACAGAGATCTTTGGCGTCGAAAAAACGATTCAAGCTCCGCTTTTAATTGCTCCAGAGTGTTGATGTTCTGGAACCTCAGCTCCTCGGCCGCTCTTCCTTCAATACTGGCACTAAGTATTAAAGCGAGGAGAGTACGTTTTTCTTACGCCTTTATTCTTGAGAATACCGTGTCGCACGAGCGTAGAAATGCGCCGAGTTTACCCGGATCGCTTCCATCAAAATACTTGATGAATTGGATTCCCAGGGCAAGCTCGAGCGGTTTCGAATCTTCACCACCGTCATATTAGAGTCCGCCGCCCTGAGGGTCACCTGAGGGCTCTCCTCCGAATCCTCGATGAGGAGGGTTTCCTCTAGGGTCTTCTGGGGGTCCTAGTCCTTGACTTCTTCTCGGCGGTACTGGTGGTCGTTTTGGCGGCTCCTCTGGGGGCCCTCCAGGCGGATCACCGGACACTCTTCTTGGTGAAGGTGTCGGGGGTTTTGCTGGAGTTTGCCTCTTTGTTTCTTTTCCTTGGCAACCACTTTCATGCGTTCCTCGAACCGTGTCTGTAGGTTGCTTATGAGTTCCAATTGAATTTTTAACTGACCAGCTTGGTCATGCACAGTTAGTGTCAGATCTTCAGGCTCATCTTCCTCATCCTTCGATGACGTGGTATTAATTCCACGGTGGGGTGTTTCTAGACGACCTTGAGCGCTGTTCCGAGAGGCAGCATTCCATGGCGGTGGTGCTGGTAACTCGTAGGGCTCTTCTTCCATTCGGTCGTCCCTCCGTGTCGTTCCCCTAGCGGTGCTCTTAAGGATAGCTCCTCTACCATTTCCTGGAGTTTTGGATTTGGTTTTGGCCCGTTCCAGGGCTCCCCTTTGTCCTTCCAGACCGGTGTCTCGGAGCATCCTTTCTAGCTCGGCATCGATATCTGGTGTGGCAATGGCTTTAGCGCCCTCGCCCTTGGATTCCTCTTCTTGATCCATGTATGTGGCTTCACCGAATGAGGTTCCTCTTCCTATGGTGATGCTGAACTCCTTTACTAAACCCTCTGCTATGCGGGCCTCTTCCGTGCCGGGAGTTCCGCCGGTCGGCGAAATCTTCCTAAGGGCGCGTTGCGTCCTCAAGGTGATGTCGCCTACCGCTTCCTCTAAGCCGGTGGTGATATCAACACCGTCGGGGTGTATTGTCGTGTCCACGGAGCTCGCTCTCCGCCGCTGTCGATCTTGGTCTTCTCGCGGCATGTTATGCGATGACTCAGCAACGATTAAATTTTAATTTTATCGCGAATAGGGCAGTTTTTATTTTTTGTTATTTTCCCTTTTCCGAAAGGGGTTTTAATTATATGTAGACAGATAGATTTTTTAATTATGATGGACAGTGGTTGGTGTTAGCCTGGCCTCCTGCCTTTCGCGAATTAATACCGCAAATCCTTGCAAGTTGCTACAAACTTGCAACGATTTCCGGAAAGGGTATCGATTTTTTTAACGAGAGATCTGGGCTCGCGGGCTCAGTCCCACGGATTTAATGCCTTAATCTCTAAAAATTGTTTAACCCGTTTTTCTGGCTCGGACTAATAGACTCATGCAGAAATAAAATTTTTTGGCAACCGCCACTTACAGTTTCCAGAACCCTTCCATGGTGCAGCTGGACTTCGAGGTTGTCGTCTCCGTTGTCGTGTTGACCTTGACGTTGTTCCCCGTCTGCGTTGTCACGTTGGCCTTGCTGGTCGATTAGTACGCCCTTCCTGGCGTAGTCGATCCTTTGGTTGGACGTTCGTCCCTCAGTTGGCTGGACGTTCGTCCTTCGGTTGGCTGGACTTTCGTCCTTCGGTTGGCTCCTCGTCAGTGGTACCTGACTGACGTCTTCTTCAACGATTCACGACCGCGTGTGAATCGCCCCAAGTCGTTTACCCCAACGATTTGAAGTCGGGTTTGACTCTGGGTTTTTTCTTGTGTACTTTACTTTTCGGGGTTCACTTACGGTGGATCCCACCGCTGCCACCAAAATGTTGTGCCCGAAATTGAGACGAGTGATCAATTCGTCTATTTTCCGGCTGTTTAAGAAATAGTATTTGGGATCGGACCGATTTAAGAACTGGAGTCCACGCGATTCCCGATAGTAAAACAAGGTTTATTGATTTGGTAAGATTACAATTGATTTCTTATGATCGTAGTTATGCTAATTACGATGGCAACGAGCCCAACCGAACGTTACTGTGATTTTCTCATGACTGACTAAATCGAGAGCCGATTTAGTCCGCTCGACCCGCGATTGCTGGGTCGGCATAATTGAATGTTGACTCAGCTTCGAGTGCATTGACATGCTCGCATGCTCGAAGCTGGTGGCGAAAATGATTGCTGTTGGAATCATTTTCGCAACGGCAATGAATTCCAACGACATATTAACTTAAATCTTTAAATGGAAAATCTGGGGTACTACAATTGTTCGATCAGAAATTCTTGATCCGGCAACCGAGACGAAAACGGGATCATCGAAGTTATTTAAAAAATTTCGACTTCTAAGCGATGCCATCGTTCTCAAGTGGCTTATGGCAACCAGAAAAAAGGGGTTATGTTTATATTTTCGACGATTTAAAAAAATCCATTTTTCGGTCGTTTGGTCGAGCAGAAATCAAAGATCCGGCGACCGAGCCGAAAACGGGATCATCGAAAATTTTTTGAAAATTTCGACTTCTAAGCGATGCCATCGTTCTAAACTGGCATATGGCAGCCAGAAAACTGGGGTTATGTGTATATTTCCGACGATTTAAAAAAATCTATTTTCCGGTCGTTTGGTCGAGCAGAAATCAAAGATCCGGCGACCGAGCCGAAAACGGGATCATCGAAAATTTTTTAAAAATTTCGACTTTTAAGCTATGCCATCGTTCTCAAGTGGCATATGGCAGCTAGAGAACAGGGTTTATGTGCTATAACCGGCTTCCCCTTTATTAACGGTGGGGGAAGGGTTGAGTGATAAAAATAGAAAAAAAAAAAAAATACTAGCAGTATCAATGATTTATTAAACAAAATATATATAAGGGGTTACTCTGGGCGCCAGCTACGTATCGTGTAACAAACGGAATATTACCGGTCACTTGGCCCGGTAATATCACAAAAAAAAATAATAGAAAACAATAAATCGTAATAATAGGGAAACGTGTCTAGGGACAGAGGGACGAGAGGTCTCAGGGGTGAATTTCCGAACTCGTCGGCTTTTTATTTATTACCTCGGTCGTTACAAGAAAAAGAAAAGGGCGATAATAAAACGATTTTTCGGGCGGAAAAGAAAAGTAGAGAAAAAGGGGGGCGGGTGAAGTATGGGGAGACTGGATCGGAACCGTGATTACGGAAAATTGGCCCTTCATTTCAGGCGGCGGGATGGGGGGGGCTCGTAATAATTGCACGATTCAGAAAACTTCAACAACGGAACGATCTCGGAACTTAACAATAATTCCGCACAAGAAAACCACCACTCACCGATGACGCTTGAGGTGTGAACGACACCTGCGATGGCGGCGGGCACGTGGGGAGAAAACGCGGGGCTGAAATATCACGGGGTTCGTATTATAGAGGGTTTATCACACACTAACTGGAACTAGGTGAGGGAAGTACTTAACTACCCACCCTTTTCACAATTCCACACGTTGCAAATAGCTCTTTAACTCTTGAACACTCACGGAATGCTCGTTACTGAATTCAATGGCGTCGTTCTTTGCACATAGCTCAGCTGAACTGACAGGCCGGCCAGCGTCTTCTTCATTGGAGCCTCGCGTCGCAGTTGATTGGCTCCCGCGGAGGTCCCTAGCGGGCTCGGCGAATGGAAGGCCGCGCGCCTGGAGATAGGCTGGTGGATCAAGCGTAGCAGGCGTCGGCGGCGGGGCAGGGACGCGCTGGTCGTGCGAGTCCCCTCTGCCTACGCTTTTGCCCACCGGCTTCAACCCCGGCAGCAAAGGCCGTGGTGCGCCGGGTTCATCTCCCGGCCGGCGCCACATTCAACCTTGCTCCATTCATTCATCCATTCACACTTGCATTCGAGGGCGGAACAAACAAAAAGAAAGGGACAAGGGGGGCATAAAAATGCTCAAGGCTACAATAATAATTACTATTATGGGTACGTACGTGAGTGGCGGCCTTCAGTCGAGCTCCGTGCATCCGAAAGATGCACCAAGTTAAATTGCATATTTTCGACGAATTTGAAAAAATCCATTTTTCGGTCGTTTGGTCGAGAAGAAATCTTATATCCTGCGACCGAGCCGAAAACGGGATCGTCGAAGTTTCTTTTGTTAATCTCGACTTCTAAGCTATGCCATCGTTCGCAAGTGGCATATGGCAGCGAGACAACAGGGGTTATGTGTATATTTACGACGATTCTGAAAAAATCCATTTTTCGGTCGTTTGGTCAAGCAGAAATCCTTGATCCGGCTAGTGGGACGGAAACTACCGAAAACGGGATCACGGAAGTTTATTTTCGAGAATTTTGACTTCTAAGTTATGCCATCGTTCTCAAGTGGCATATGTCAGCCAAAAATCGGAGGTTATGTGTATATTTTCGACGATTTTGAAAGAATCCATTTTCCGGTTGATTGGTCGATCAGAAATCCTTGATCCGGCGACCGAGGCGAAGACGGGGACATCGAAAATTTTTTGAGAATTTCGACTTCTAAGCGATGCCATCGTTCTGAAGTGGCATATGGCAGCCAGAAAACTGGGGTTATGTGTATATTTTCGACGATTTTGAAAAAATCCATTTTTCGGTCGTTTGGTCGAGCAGAAATCCAAGATCCGGCGACCGAGCCGAAATCGGGATCGTCGAAGTTTTTTTTAAAATTTCGACTTTTAAGCTATGCCATCGTTCTCAAGTGGCATATGGCAGCCAGAAAATAGGGGTTATGTGTATGTTTACGACGATTCTGAAAAAATCCATTTTTCGGTCGTTTCGTCGAGCAGAAATCCTTGATCCGGCGAGCGGGACGAAAACTGCCGAAAACGGAATCGTCGAAGTTTCTTTTGTTAATTTCGACTTCTAAGCTATGCCATCGTTCTCAAGTGACATATGCCAGCGAGAAAACAGGGGTTATGTGTATATTTACGACGATTCTGATAAAATCCATTTTTCGGTCGTTTGGTCGAGCAGAAAGCCAAGATCCGGTGACCGAGCAGAAAACCGCATCACCGAAGTTTTTTTGAATATTTCGACTTCTAAGCTATGCCATCGGTCTAAAGTGGCATATGGCAGCCGGAAAACGAGGGTTATGTGTATATTTTCGACGATTTTGATAAAATCTATTTTTCGGTCGTTTGGTCGAGCAGAAATCCTAGATCCGGCGACTGAGCCGAAAACGGGATTGTCGAAGTTTCTTTTTCAAATTTCGACTTTGAAGCTATGCCATCGCTCTCAATTGGCATAGGGCAGCCAGAAAATAGGGATTATGTGTATATTTACGACGATTCTGAAAAAATCCATTTTTCGGTCGTTTGGTCGAGCAGAAATCCTTGATCCGGCGAGCGGGACGGAAACTGCCGAAAACGGGATCACGGAAGTTTATTTTCGAGAATTTTGACTTCAAAGCTATGCCATCGTTCGCAAGTGGCATATGGCAGCCAGAAAACGAAGGTTATGTGTATATTTTCGACGATTTGAAAAAAATCCATTTTTCGGTGGTTTGGTCGAGCAGGAATCCTAGATCCGGCGATCGAGTCGAAAACGGGATCGTCGAAAGTTTTTTTGAAAATTTCGACGGCTAAGCTATGCCATCGTTCTCAAGGGGCATATTGCACCCAGAAAACAGGGGTTATCTGCATATTTTCGACGATTTTGAAAAAATCCATTTTTCAGTCGTTTGGTCGAGCATAAATCCTTGATCCGGCGAGCGGGACGGAAACTGCCGAAAACGGGATCGCAGAAGTTTATTTTTGAGAACTTCGACTTTTAAGCTATGCCATCGTTCTCAAGTGGCATATTGCACCCAGAAAACAGGGGATGTGTGCATATTTTCGACGATTCTGAAAAAATACATTCTTCTGTCGTTTGGTCGAGCAGAAATCCTAGATCCGGCGACCGAGCCGAAAACGGGATTATCGAAATTTTTTAAAAATATTTCGACTTCTAAGCTATGCCATCGTTCTCAAGTGGCACATGGCAGTCAGATAACAGGCGTTATGTGTATATTTTCGACGATTTTGACAAAATCCTTTTTTCGGTCGTTCGGTTGACCAGAAATCCTAGATCCGGGGAGTGGGACGGAAACTACCGCAAACGGGATCACGGAAGTTTATTTTCGTGAATTTTGACTTCTAAGCTATGCCATCGTTCTCAAGCCGCATATGGCAGCGAGAAAACAGGGGTTATGTGTATATTTACGACGATTCTGAAAAAATCCATTTTTCGGTCGTTTGGTCGAGCAGAAATCTTTGATCCGGGGAGTGGGACGGAAACTACCGCAAACGGGATCACGGAAGTTTATTTTCGAGAATTTTGACTTCTAAGCTATGCCATAGTTCTCAAGTGGCATATATCAGCCAAAAATCGGATGTTATGTCTATATTTTCGACGATTTTGAAAACATCCATTTTCCGGTTGATTGTTCGATCAGAAATCCTTGTTCCGGCGACCGAGCCGAAAACGGGATCGCCGAAGCTTTTTCTTTTAAATTTCGACTTCTAAGCTATGCCATCGTTTTCAAATGGCATATGGCACCCAGAAAACCGGGGTTATGTGTATATTTTAGACAATTTTGAAAAATTCAATTTTTCGGTCGTTTGGTCGAGCAGAAATCCTAGATCCGGCGACCGAGGAGAAAACGGGATCGTCGAAATTTTTTTTGAAAATTTCGAATTCTAAGCTATGCCATCGTTCTCAAGTGGCATATCGCACCCAGAAAACAGGGGTTATGTTTATATTTTCGACGATTTAAAAAAAAAACTTTTTTCGGTCGTTTGGTGGAGTAGAGAACCTAGGTCCGGCGACCGAGCCGAAAACGGGATCGGCGGAGTTTTATTGAAAATTTCGACTTCTAAGCATTGCCATCGTTCTCAAGTGGCATATTGCACCCAGAAAACAGGGGTTATGTGCATATTTTCGACGATTTTGAAAAAAAAAAAAAACATTTTTCTGTCGTTTGGTCGAGCAGAATTCCTAGATCCGGCGACCGAGCCGGAAACGGGATAGTCGAAGTTTTTTTTTGAAATTTCGACTCGTAATCCATGCCTTCGTTCTCAAGATGCATATGGCACCTAGAAAACGGGGGTTATGTGCATATTTTCGACGATTTTGAAGAAATCCATATTTCGGTCGTTTGGTCGAGCATAAATCCTTGATCCGGCGAGCGGGACGGAAACTGCCGAAAACGGGATCGCAGAAGTTTATTTTTGAGAACTTCGACTTCTAAGCTATGCCATCGTTCTCAAGTGGCATATGTCAGCCAAAAATCGGAGGTTATGTGTATATTTTCGACGATTTTGAAAGAATCCATTTTCCGGTTGATTGGTCGATCAGAAATCCTTGATCCGGCGACCGAGGCGAAGACGGGGACATCGAAAATTTTTTGAGAATTTCGACTTCTAAGCGATGCCATCGTTCTGAAGTGGCATATGGCAGCCAGAAAACTGGGGTTATGTGTATATTTTCGACGATTTTGAAAAAATCCATTTTTCGGTCGTTTGGTCGAGCAGAAATCCAAGATCCGGCTACCGAGCCGAAATCGGGATCGTCGAAGTTTTTTTTAAAATTTCGACTTTTAAGCTATGCCATCGTTCTCAAGTGGCATATGGCAGCCAGAAAATAGGGGTTATGTGTATGTTTACGACGATTCTGAAAAAATCCATTTTTCGGTCGTTTGGTCGAGCAGAAATCCTTGATCCGGCGAGCGGGACGAAAACTGCCGAAAACGGAATCGTCGAAGTTTCTATTGTTAATTTCGACTTCTAAGCTATGCCATCGTTCTCAAGTGACATATGCCAGCGAGAAAACAGGGGTTATGTGTATATTTACGACGATTCTGATAAAATCCATTTTTCGGTCGTTTGGTCGAGCAGAAAGCCAAGATCCGGTGACCGAGCAGAAAACCGCATCACCGAAGTTTTTTTGAATCTTTCGACTTCTAAGCTATGCCATCGGTCTAAAGTGGCATATGGCAGCCGGAAAACGAGGGTTATGTGTATATTTTCGACGATTTTGATAAAATCTATTTTTCGGTCGTTTGGTCGAGCAGAAATCCTAGATCCGGCGACTGAGCCGAAAACGGGATTGTCGAAGTTTCTTTTTCAAATTTCGACTTCGAAGCTATGCCATCGCTCTCAATTGGCATAGGGCAGCCAGAAAATAGGGATTATGTGTATATTTACGACGATTCTGAAAAAATCCATTTTTCGGTCGTTTGGTCGAGCAGAAATCCTTGATCCGGCGAGCGGGACGGAAAATGCCGAAAACGGGATCACGGAAGTTTATTTTCGAGAATTTTGACTTCAAAGCTATGCCATCGTTCGCAAGTGGCATATGGCAGCCAGAAAACGAAGGTTATGTGTATATTTTCGACGATTTGAAAAAAATCCATTTTTCGGTGGTTTGGTCGAGCAGGAATCCTAGATCCGGCGATCGAGCCGAAAACGGGATCGTCGAAAGTTTTTTTGAAAATTTCGACGGCTAAGCTATGCCATCGTTCTCAAGGGGCATATTGCACCCAGAAAACAGGGGTTATCTGCATATTTTCGACGATTTTGAAAAAATCCATTTTTCAGTCGTTTGGTCGAGCATAAATCCTTGATCCGGCGAGCGGGACGGAAACTGCCGAAAACGGGATCGCAGAAGTTTATTTTTGAGAACTTCGACTTTTAAGCTATGCCATCGTTCTCAAGTGGCATATTGCACCCAGAAAACAGGGGATGTGTGCATATTTTCGACGATTCTGAAAAAATACATTCTTCTGTCGTTTGGTCGAGCAGAAATCCTAGATCCGGCGACCGAGCCGAAAACGGGATTATCGAAATTTTTTAAAAATATTTCGACTTCTAAGCTATGCCATCGTTCTCAAGTGGCACATGGCAGTCAGATAACAGGCGTTATGTGTATATTTTCGACGATTTTGACAAAATCCTTTTTTCGGTCGTTCGGTTGACCAGAAATCCTTGATCCGGCGAGCGGGACGGAAACTGCCGAAAACGGGATCACGGAAGTTTATTTTCGAGAATTTTGACTTCAAAGCTATGCCATCGTTCGCAAGTGGCATATGGCAGCCAGAAAACGAAGGTTATGTGTATATTTTCGACGATTTGAAAAAAATCCATTTTTCGGTGGTTTGGTCGAGCAGGAATCCTAGATCCGGCGATCGAGCCGAAAACGGGATCGTCGAAAGTTTTTTTGAAAATTTCGACGGCTAAGCTATGCCATCGTTCTCAAGGGGCATATTGCACCCAGAAAACAGGGGTTATCTGCATATTTTCGACGATTTTGAAAAAATCCATTTTTCAGTCGTTTGGTCGAGCATAAATCCTTGATCCGGCGAGCGGGACGGAAACTGCCGAAAACGGGATCGCAGAAGTTTATTTTTGAGAACTTCGACTTTTAAGCTATGCCATCGTTCTCAAGTGGCATATTGCACCCAGAAAACAGGGGATGTGTGCATATTTTCGACGATTCTGAAAAAATACATTCTTCTGTCGTTTGGTCGAGCAGAAATCCTAGATCCGGCGACCGAGCCGAAAACGGGATTATCGAAATTTTTTAAAAATATTTCGACTTCTAAGCTATGCCATCGTTCTCAAGTGGCACATGGCAGTCAGATAACAGGCGTTATGTGTATATTTTCGACGATTTTGACAAAATCCTTTTTTCGGTCGTTCGGTTGACCAGAAATCCTAGATCCGGGGAGTGGGACGGAAACTACCGCAAACGGGATCACGGAAGTTTATTTTCGTGAATTTTGACTTCTAAGCTATGCCATCGTTCTCAAGCCGCATATGGCAGCGAGAAAACAGGGGTTATGTGTATATTTACGACGATTCTGAAAAAATCCATTTTTCGGTCGTTTGGTCGAGCAGAAATCTTTGATCCGGGGAGTGGGACGGAAACTACCGCAAACGGGATCACGGAAGTTTATTTTCGAGAATTTTGACTTCTAAGCTATGCCATAGTTCTCAAGTGGCATATATCAGCCAAAAATCGGATGTTATGTCTATATTTTCGACGATTTTGAAAACATCCATTTTCCGGTTGATTGTTCGATCAGAAATCCTTGTTCCGGCGACCGAGCCGAAAACGGGATCGCCGAAGCTTTTTCTTTTAAATTTCGACTTCTAAGCTATGCCATCGTTTTCAAATGGCATATGGCACCCAGAAAACCGGGGTTATGTGTATATTTTAGACAATTTTGAAAAATTCAATTTTTCGGTCGTTTGGTCGAGCAGAAATCCTAGATCCGGCGACCGAGGAGAAAACGGGATCGTCGAAATTTTTTTTGAAAATTTCGAATTCTAAGCTATGCCATCGTTCTCAAGTGGCATATCGCACCCAGAAAACAGGGGTTATGTTTATATTTTCGACGATTTAAAAAAAAAACTTTTTTCGGTCGTTTGGTGGAGTAGAGAACCTAGGTCCGGCGACCGAGCCGAAAACGGGATCGGCGGAGTTTTATTGAAAATTTCGACTTCTAAGCATTGCCATCGTTCTCAAGTGGCATATTGCACCCAGAAAACAGGGGTTATGTGCATATTTTCGACGATTTTGAAAAAAAAAAAACACATTTTTCTGTCGTTTGGTCGAGCAGAATTCCTAGATCCGGCGACCGAGCCGGAAACGGGATAGTCGAAGTTTTTTTTTGAAATTTCGACTCGTAATCCATGCCTTCGTTCTCAAGATGCATATGGCACCTAGAAAACGGGGGTTATGTGCATATTTTCGACGATTTTGAAGAAATCCATATTTCGGTCGTTTGGTCGAGCATAAATCCTTGATCCGGCGAGCGGGACGGAAACTGCCGAAAACGGGATCGCAGAAGTTTATTTTTGAGAACTTCGACTTCTAAGCTATGCCATCGTTCTCAAGTGGCATATGTCAGCCAAAAATCGGAGGTTATGTGTATATTTTCGACGATTTTGAAAGAATCCATTTTCCGGTTGATTGGTCGATCAGAAATCCTTGATCCGGCGACCGAGGCGAAGACGGGGACATCGAAAATTTTTTGAGAATTTCGACTTCTAAGCGATGCCATCGTTCTGAAGTGGCATATGGCAGCCAGAAAACTGGGGTTATGTGTATATTTTCGACGATTTTGAAAAAATCCATTTTTCGGTCGTTTGGTCGAGCAGAAATCCAAGATCCGGCGACCGAGCCGAAATCGGGATCGTCGAAGTTTTTTTTAAAATTTCGACTTTTAAGCTATGCCATCGTTCTCAAGTGGCATATGGCAGCCAGAAAATAGGGGTTATGTGTATGTTTACGACGATTCTGAAAAAATCCATTTTTCGGTCGTTTGGTCGAGCAGAAATCCTTGATCCGGCGAGCGGGACGAAAACTGCCGAAAACGGAATCGTCGAAGTTTCTTTTGTTAATTTCGACTTCTAAGCTATGCCATCGTTCTCAAGTGACATATGCCAGCGAGAAAACAGGGGTTATGTGTATATTTACGACGATTCTGATAAAATCCATTTTTCGGTCGTTTGGTCGAGCAGAAAGCCAAGATCCGGTGACCGAGCAGAAAACCGCATCACCGAAGTTTTTTTGAATATTTCGACTTCTAAGCTATGCCATCGGTCTAAAGTGGCATATGGCAGCCGGAAAACGAGGGTTATGTGTATATTTTCGACGATTTTGATAAAATCTATTTTTCGGTCGTTTGGTCGAGCAGAAATCCTAGATCCGGCGACTGAGCCGAAAACGGGATTGTCGAAGTTTCTTTTTCAAATTTCGACTTCGAAGCTATGCCATCGCTCTCAATTGGCATAGGGCAGCCAGAAAATAGGGATTATGTGTATATTTACGACGATTCTGAAAAAATCCATTTTTCGGTCGTTTGGTCGAGCAGAAATCCTTGATCCGGCGAGCGGGACGGAAACTGCCGAAAACGGGATCACGGAAGTTTATTTTCGAGAATTTTGACTTCAAAGCTATGCCATCGTTCGCAAGTGGCATATGGCAGCCAGAAAACGAAGGTTATGTGTATATTTTCGACGATTTGAAAAAAATCCATTTTTCGGTGGTTTGGTCGAGCAGGAATCCTAGATCCGGCGATCGAGCCGAAAACGGGATCGTCGAAAGTTTTTTTGAAAATTTCGACGGCTAAGCTATGCCATCGTTCTCAAGGGGCATATTGCACCCAGAAAACAGGGGTTATCTGCATATTTTCGACGATTTTGAAAAAATCCATTTTTCAGTCGTTTGGTCGAGCATAAATCCTTGATCCGGCGAGCGGGACGGAAACTGCCGAAAACGGGATCGCAGAAGTTTATTTTTGAGAACTTCGACTTTTAAGCTATGCCATCGTTCTCAAGTGGCATATTGCACCCAGAAAACAGGGGATGTGTGCATATTTTCGACGATTCTGAAAAAATACATTCTTCTGTCGTTTGGTCGAGCAGAAATCCTAGATCCGGCGACCGAGCCGAAAACGGGATTATCGAAATTTTTTAAAAATATTTCGACTTCTAAGCTATGCCATCGTTCTCAAGTGGCACATGGCAGTCAGATAACAGGCGTTATGTGTATATTTTCGACGATTTTGACAAAATCCTTTTTTCGGTCGTTCGGTTGACCAGAAATCCTAGATCCGGGGAGTGGGACGGAAACTACCGCAAACGGGATCACGGAAGTTTATTTTCGTGAATTTTGACTTCTAAGCTATGCCATCGTTCTCAAGCCGCATATGGCAGCGAGAAAACAGGGGTTATGTGTATATTTACGACGATTCTGAAAAAATCCATTTTTCGGTCGTTTGGTCGAGCAGAAATCTTTGATCCGGGGAGTGGGACGGAAACTACCGCAAACGGGATCACGGAAGTTTATTTTCGAGAATTTTGACTTCTAAGCTATGCCATAGTTCTCAAGTGGCATATATCAGCCAAAAATCGGATGTTATGTCTATATTTTCGACGATTTTGAAAACATCCATTTTCCGGTTGATTGTTCGATCAGAAATCCTTGTTCCGGCGACCGAGCCGAAAACGGGATCGCCGAAGCTTTTTCTTTTAAATTTCGACTTCTAAGCTATGCCATCGTTTTCAAATGGCATATGGCACCCAGAAAACCGGGGTTATGTGTATATTTTAGACAATTTTGAAAAATTCAATTTTTCGGTCGTTTGGTCGAGCAGAAATCCTAGATCCGGCGACCGAGGAGAAAACGGGATCGTCGAAATTTTTTTTGAAAATTTCGAATTCTAAGCTATGCCATCGTTCTCAAGTGGCATATCGCACCCGGAAAACAGGGGTTATGTTTATATTTTCGACGATTTAAAAAAAAAACTTTTTTCGGTCGTTTGGTGGAGTAGAGAACCTAGGTCCGGCGACCGAGCCGAAAACGGGATCGGCGGAGTTTTATTGAAAATTTCGACTTCTAAGCATTGCCATCGTTCTCAAGTGGCATATTGCACCCAGAAAACAGGGGTTATGTGCATATTTTCGACGATTTTGAAAAAAAAAAAACACATTTTTCTGTCGTTTGGTCGAGCAGAATTCCTAGATCCGGCGACCGAGCCGGAAACGGGATAGTCGAAGTTTTTTTTTGAAATTTCGACTCGTAATCCATGCCTTCGTTCTCAAGATGCATATGGCACCTAGAAAACGGGGGTTATGTGCATATTTTCGACGATTTTGAAGAAATCCATATTTCGGTCGTTTGGTCGAGCATAATTCCTTGATCCGGCGAGCGGGACGGAAACTGCCGAAAACGGGATCGCAGAAGTTTATTTTTGAGAACTTCGACTTCTAAGCTATGCCATCGTTCTCAAGTGGCATATGTCAGCCAAAAATCGGAGGTTATGTGTATATTTTCGACGATTTTGAAAGAATCCATTTTCCGGTTGATTGGTCGATCAGAAATCCTTGATCCGGCGACCGAGGCGAAGACGGGGACATCGAAAATTTTTTGAGAATTTCGACTTCTAAGCGATGCCATCGTTCTGAAGTGGCATATGGCAGCCAGAAAACTGGGGTTATGTGTATATTTTCGACGATTTTGAAAAAATCCATTTTTCGGTCGTTTGGTCGAGCAGAAATCCAAGATCCGGCGACCGAGCCGAAATCGGGATCGTCGAAGTTTTTTTTAAAATTTCGACTTTTAAGCTATGCCATCGTTCTCAAGTGGCATATGGCAGCCAGAAAATAGGGGTTATGTGTATGTTTACGACGATTCTGAAAAAATCCATTTTTCGGTCGTTTGGTCGAGCAGAAATCCTTGATCCGGCGAGCGGGACGAAAACTGCCGAAAACGGAATCGTCGAAGTTTCTTTTGTTAATTTCGACTTCTAAGCTATGCCATCGTTCTCAAGTGACATATGCCAGCGAGAAAACAGGGGTTATGTGTATATTTACGACGATTCTGATAAAATCCATTTTTCGGTCGTTTGGTCGAGCAGAAAGCCAAGATCCGGTGACCGAGCAGAAAACCGCATCACCGAAGTTTTTTTGAATATTTCGACTTCTAAGCTATGCCATCGGTCTAAAGTGGCATATGGCAGCCGGAAAACGAGGGTTATGTGTATATTTTCGACGATTTTGATAAAATCTATTTTTCGGTCGTTTGGTCGAGCAGAAATCCTAGATCCGGCGACTGAGCCGAAAACGGGATTGTCGAAGTTTCTTTTTCAAATTTCGACTTCGAAGCTATGCCATCGCTCTCAATTGGCATAGGGCAGCCAGAAAATAGGGATTATGTGTATATTTACGACGATTCTGAAAAAATCCATTTTTCGGTCGTTTGGTCGAGCAGAAATCCTTGATCCGGCGAGCGGGACGGAAACTGCCGAAAACGGAATCACGGAAGTTTATTTTCGAGAATTTTGACTTCAAAGCTATGCCATCGTTCGCAAGTGGCATATGGCAGCCAGAAAACGAAGGTTATGTGTATATTTTCGACGATTTGAAAAAAATCCATTTTTCGGTGGTTTGGTCGAGCAGGAATCCTAGATCCGGCGATCGAGCCGAAAACGGGATCGTCGAAAGTTTTTTTGAAAATTTCGACGGCTAAGCTATGCCATCGTTCTCAAGGGGCATATTGCACCCAGAAAACAGGGGTTATCTGCATATTTTCGACGATTTTGAAAAAATCCATTTTTCAGTCGTTTGGTCGAGCATAAATCCTTGATCCGGCGAGCGGGACGGAAACTGCCGAAAACGGGATCGCAGAAGTTTATTTTTGAGAACTTCGACTTTTAAGCTATGCCATCGTTCTCAAGTGGCATATTGCACCCAGAAAACAGGGGATGTGTGCATATTTTCGACGATTCTGAAAAAATACATTCTTCTGTCGTTTGGTCGAGCAGAAATCCTAGATCCGGCGACCGAGCCGAAAACGGGATTATCGAAATTTTTTAAAAATATTTCGACTTCTAAGCTACGCCATCGTTCTCAAGTGGCACATGGCAGTCAGATAACAGGCGTTATGTGTATATTTTCGACGATTTTGACAAAATCCTTTTTTCGGTCGTTCGGTTGACCAGAAATCCTAGATCCGGGGAGTGGGACGGAAACTACCGCAAACGGGATCACGGAAGTTTATTTTCGTGAATTTTGACTTCTAAGCTATGCCATCGTTCTCAAGCCGCATATGGCAGCGAGAAAACAGGGGTTATGTGTATATTTACGACGATTCTGAAAAAATCCATTTTTCGGTCGTTTGGTCGAGCAGAAATCTTTGATCCGGGGAGTGGGACGGAAACTACCGCAAACGGGATCACGGAAGTTTATTTTCGAGAATTTTGACTTCTAAGCTATGCCATAGTTCTCAAGTGGCATATATCAGCCAAAAATCGGATGTTATGTCTATATTTTCGACGATTTTGAAAACATCCATTTTCCGGTTGATTGTTCGATCAGAAATCCTTGTTCCGGCGACCGAGCCGAAAACGGGATCGCCGAAGCTTTTTCTTTTAAATTTCGACTTCTAAGCTATGCCATCGTTTTCAAATGGCATATGGCACCCAGAAAACCGGGGTTATGTGTATATTTTAGACAATTTTGAAAAATTCAATTTTTCGGTCGTTTGGTCGAGCAGAAATCCTAGATCCGGCGACCGAGGAGAAAACGGGATCGTCGAAATTTTTTTTGAAAATTTCGAATTCTAAGCTATGCCATCGTTCTCAAGTGGCATATCGCACCCAGAAAACAGGGGTTATGTTTATATTTTCGACGATTTAAAAAAAAAACTTTTTTCGGTCGTTTGGTGGAGTAGAGAACCTAGGTCCGGCGACCGAGCCGAAAACGGGATCGGCGGAGTTTTATTGAAAATTTCGACTTCTAAGCATTGCCATCGTTCTCAAGTGGCATATTGCACCCAGAAAACAGGGGTTATGTGCATATTTTCGACGATTTTGAAAAAAAAAAAACACATTTTTCTGTCGTTTGGTCGAGCAGAATTCCTAGATCCGGCGACCGAGCCGGAAACGGGATAGTCGAAGTTTTTTCTTGAAATTTCGACTCGTAATCCATGCCTTCGTTCTCAAGATGCATATGGCACCTAGAAAACGGGGGTTATGTGCATATTTTCGACGATTTTGAAGAAATCCATATTTCGGTCGTTTGGTCGAGCATAAATCCTTGATCCGGCGAGCGGGACGGAAACTGCCGAAAACGGGATCGCAGAAGTTTATTTTTGAGAACTTCGACTTCTAAGCTATGCCATCGTTCTCAAGTAGCATATGGCAGCCAAAAATCAGGGGTTATGCGTTATTTCCGATGATTTTGAAAAAATCCATTATTCGGTCGTTTGGTCGAGCATAAATCCAAGATCGGGCGACTGAGCCGAAAACGGGATCGTCGAAGTTTTCTTGAAAATTTCGACTTCTAAGCGATGCCATCGTTCTCAAGTGGCAGATGGCAGCAGGAAATCGGGAGTTATGTGTATATTTTCGACGATTTGGAAAAAATCCGTTTTTCGGTCGTTTGGTCGTGCAGAAATCCTAGATCCGGCGACCGAGCCGAAAACGAGATTATCGAAGTTTTTTAAAAATATTTCGACTTCCAAGCTATGCCATCGTTCTCAAGTGGCACATGGCAGTCAGAAAACAGGCGTTAGGTGTATATTTTCGCCGACTTTGAAAAAATCCATTTTTCGGTCGTTCGGTCGACCAGAAATCCTAGATCCGGCGACCGAGCCGAAAACGGGATTCCCGAAGCTTTTTCTTTCAAATTTCGACTTCTAAGCTATGCCATCGTTCTCAAGTGGCATATGGCAGCCGGAATAAGGGGGTTATGTGTATATTTTCGACGATGTAGAAAAATTCGATTTTTCGGTCGTTTGGTCGAGCAGGAATCCTGGATCCGGCGATCGAGCCGAAAACGGGATCATCGATGTCGCAGAAACGCTCGGAATCCTTGATCTTTCGATTTCGCTGAAATGCGACGTATCAATCGATACAGAACTGCGATAACAGTTTTATCGTATTGAGAGTTTGGCGATGCATAAAATGAAGAATTTTGACACCCGTACACCCAGCCAAACTCTCAGAAACGGCGGGAATCCTCGATCTTTCGATTTCGCTAAGCTTCGACGTATCAATCGCCGCAGAACTGCGATATTAGTTTTATCGTATTGAGAGTGTGCAGTTGCATGAAACAAAGATTTTTGACACCCGTACACCCCGCCAATGTCGCAGAAACACTCCGAATCTTCGATCTTTCGATTTCGCTAAGATTCGACGTATCAATCGCCGCAGAACTGTAATACTAGTTTTATCCTATTGAGAATGTGTAGTTGCATAAAATGAAGGCTTCTGACGCCGGTACACCCAGCCAAACTCTTAGAAACGACGGGAATCCGCGATCTTTCGATTTCGCTAAGCTTCGACGTATCAATCGCTGCAGCACCACGATACCAGTTTTATCGTATTGAGAATGTGTAGTTGCATATAGGAAAGGCTTTTGACACCCGTACACCTCGCGACAGTCGCAGAAGCGCTCGGAATCCTCGATCTTTCGATTTCGCTATGATGCGACGTATCAATCGATACAGAACTGCGATACCAGTTTTATCGTATTGAGAGTGTGTAGTTACATAGAATGAAAGATTTTGAAACCCGTACAGCCAGCCAAAATCTCAGAATCGGCGAGAATCCTCTATCTCTCGATTCCGCTAAGCATCGACGTATCAATCGCTGCAGAACTGCGATACCAGTTTTATCGTATTGAGAGTGTGTAGTTGCATGAAATAAAGAATTTTGACATCCGTACACCCAGCCAAAGTCTCAGAAACGCCGGGAATCCTCGACCTCTCGATTTCGCTAAGCATCGATGTATCATTCGCTGCAGCAGCACGATACGCGTTTTATCGTATTGTAAGTGTGTAGTTACATGAAATAAAGAATTTTGACATCTGTACACCCAGCCAAACACTAAGAAACGCCGGGAATCCTCGATCTCTCGATGTCGCTAAGCATCGACGTATCAATCGCTGCAGAACTGCGATACCAGTTTTATCGTATTAAGAGTGTGTAGTTGCATGAAATAAAGAATTTTCACACCCGTACAGCCAGCCAAAGTCTCAGAAACGGCGGGAATCCTCGATCTTTCGATTTCGCTAAGCTTCGACGTATCAATCGCTGCAGCACCACCATACCAGTTTTATCGTATTGAGAATGTGTAGTTGCATATAGTAAAGGCTTTTGACACCCGTACGACCCGCGAAAGTCGCAGAAACTCTCGGAATCCTCGATCTTTCGATTTCGCTGAGATTCGACGTATCAATCGCTGCAGTACCACGATACCAGTTTTATCGTATTGAGAATGTGTAGTTGCATGAAACAAAGAATTTTGACTCCCGTACACCCCGCGAGTGTTGCATAAACGCTCGGAATCCTCGGTCTTTCGATTTCGCTATGATCCGACGTATCAATTGCTGCCGAACTGCAATACTAGTTGTATCGTATTGAGAATGTGTAGTTGCATAAAATGAAGGCTTTTGACACCGGTACACCCAGTCAAACTCTTAGAAACGGCGGGAATCCGCTATCTTTCGATTTCGCTATGCTTCGACGTATCAATCGCTGCAGCACCACGATACCAGTTTTATCGTATTGAGAGTGTGTAGTTGCATCAAGTAAAGGCTTTTGACACCCGTACACCCCGCGAATGTCGCATAAACGCTCGGAATCCTCGGTCTTTCGATTTCGCTATGATCCGACGTATCAATCAATACAATCAATTGAGAATGTGTAGTTGCATAATGTAAAGGCTTTTGACACCCGTACACCCAGCCAAACTCTTAGAAACGGTCGGAATCCGCGATCTCTCGATTTCGTTAAGCTTCGAAGTTTCAATCGCCGCAGAACTGCGATACCAGTTTCATCGTATTGAGAGTGTGAAGTTGCATGAAACAAAGAATTTTGACACCCGTACACCCCGCAAATGTCGCAGAAACACGCGGAATCCTCGATTTTCCGATTTCGCTAAGATTCGACGTATCAATCGCTTTAGAACTGCAATACTCGTTTAATCGTATTGAGAATGTGTAGTTGCATAAAATGAAGGCTTTTGATACCCGTACACCCAGCCAAACTCTTAGAAACGACGGGGATCCGCGATCTCTCGATTTCGTTAAGCTTCGACGTATCAATCGCTGCATCACCACGATACCAGTTTTATCGTATTGAGAATGTGTAGTTGCATATAGTAAAGGCTTTTGACACCCGTACGACCCGCGAAAGTCGCAGAAACTCTCGGAATCCTCGATCTTTCGATTTCGCTAAGATTCGACGTATCAATCGCTGCAGAACTGCAATACTAGTTTTATCGTACTGAGAATGTGTAGTTGCATAAAATGAAGGCTTTTGACACCGGTACACCCAGCCTAACTCTTAGAAACAGCGGGAATCCGCGATCTTTCGATTTCGCTAAGCTTCGACGTATCAATCGCTGCAGCACCACGATAGCAGTTTTATCGTATTGAAAATGTGTAGTTGCATATAGGAAAGGCTTTTGACACCCGTACACCCCGCGAAAGTCGCAGAAACGCTCGGATTTCTCGGTCTTTCGATTTCGCTAAGTTGCGACGTATCAACCGATACAGAACTGCGATACCAGTTTTATCGTATTGAGAGTGTGTAGTTGCATAAAATGAAGAATTTTGACACCCGTACAGCCAGCCAAACCCTCAGAAACGGCGGGAATCCGCGATCTCTCGATTCCGCTAAGCTTCGACGTATCAATCGCTGCAGAACTGCAATACTAGTTTTATCGTATTGAGAATGTGTAGTTGCATAAATTGAAGGCTTTTGACACCGGTACTCCCAGCCAAACTTTTAGAAACGGCGGGAATCCGTCGAGTGATGGAACGAGAAAAACGTGGATATGGGACGAGGTGGTATTGCGATGAGACCAGGAGAAAGAGGAAGAGGAGAAGATGAAGAAGAAGAAGAAGAAGAAGAAGAAGAAGAAGAAGCGGAGGAAGAAGAATAAAACAGTCTGAGGAAAGAGCCCGACAGGATGACGCTGATCAATCTCTCGCTTTCGACTTTCGTCCGACTCCGATCCACCCTTATTTCTTTCTGCCTTTTTTCCTTTGCTCTATTTCGCATCTTCCCTCCTCCACGTTTCTTTTTTATCTGTTCATTATCTATATTCGTTCTCTTGGATAAATAATACCTGTATTTGCTTCGGATTTTCTTCTTATTTTTGTGTACGAAACTGATAGTCAAATTTTATTAAAATAGATCTCCTCGGACGCGGAGAACGGGAAGGCCATGCCTTCGGGCTGTGTCAGTTACGTTCACCTTTTGTCTAGCGACTCTAAGCATTATTCCTCAGTTCGCTCACTCTCATTCGAATACATCAATCGCTCTTCAGATATGTGAAAGTCCAGGGCCTCGCAGTGCACTTTGACATCCCGGTGTATACGGTTTTGTGAGTTATACTAAAAAATCTGGGTGCGAAGATCACACGATTTTGTGAGATATTTCATAGACATTTAGACGGAGAAACGTTTAGGTACTCTTCTACATCAACGACTCGTGTCTTTACTTTTTTGTAATTAAACAATTCAACGTTGAGAAATTTTTTTTTCGTACATATTTCTCAGTACTTTATATATCTAGTCAATATTTCGAGGATGCGCAGCAAATTGTTCAGTTATTTTTATATTTCATTCGCTTTGATAAAAATATTGTAAATAAAATCCGCCATCAATTTCATATTTTGAGTATGTACGGCAAATTGTTCATATTTCATCCGTTTTGGTTAAATATTGGTGAAGAAAATCCGCGTTACCGCTCCCTCCGTGCATCCTTCTTCGGCAGGTCAACCGAAGAAACGTAAAGAGAAGTCTACGATTTTTTGGAGGGGCGCATGTAGTTCGTACCAAAAAGGCAATTTTACCAATTATTTCCGTCGTTTTGGGAAGGCTGCGGAGGGAAGAGAGTGTCGTGCGACAATCTCAGGTAGAGAATACCGGGTTGAACCCTTGGAGGGGAGAATAGGGCGTCGTGAGTCGGCCAACAGGTCAAGAGATCTACGGCGTCGAGCCTGACTTCATCGCTGTCGAAGAGTATCTATAACCAAGATACAGTACTAATATACTTCAGGTAGTCGACGGGGGGCGGTGACCGAAGGAAAAGGACAAAAGGGTTTGTTGCCTTGCGGCCGGTTACTTCCGATTGGTCGAGACGATCGCCGATCGGTGTCCTACAAATTGGCGTGTAACCGATGACCGACATGTCAGTCGACGAAACCAACTCGAACAGTGAACCTCGTCGTGCGTCGGCAAGACTTAAGAATCTAGAAGACTCCAACGTCTCGAAGAAGGTCTCAGGCGAGGCTCCGAAAGAGGAAGTCAAGGTCGATAGCAAAGGAAGAAACATCAGCGGAAAAAAGATGGCTCTCGTTCAATTTGGACATGCCAATGTCCTTCATTGTACAGAACGTCTTGTATCGACCGAGGAATCAATATATTCTCTGTCGCCTTCTAGTGTGGAGTCTGCAGTCTCAACCACAAGTTGGAATATCAACAACAATTTTCGCAGCAACAATTCACACGCGCCGCATCAGGTGCCGTACAGTGGATGGCAAAACATTGGACAAGTGCAAAGTACCGTTATCAACAACGAACAAGTTCGTCATTATGTGAGGCAACAACAACATCAAGGACAGCATCAAGGACAGCATCAAGGACAGCATCAAGGACAGCATCAAGGACAGCATCAAGGGCAGCATCAAGGACAGCATCAGGGACAACAGTACGGTCAAATTATTGGCAAGCAACAAGGCGACGTTGTTCAACAGTCCAATGGTCACAATGCTACTCCCAGCACGAGTCAAGGTTTGTGCAACACTCTATACATTTGTTTTCTCCTCTGATTGTGTTTCGGCGATTAGCTGCCAAAATAGTTGAGTAATCGACCGCTCTTCTGTTACCAAACATTTTTCTGGGAAACGCACGATTTATATAAACGAGTGCCTAAGTTTTGTGAAAGTCCACTAGAGTTAGGAATATTCGGTGGTAGCGAGGTCGAGTCATTTTCAGGTGTAAAAATTGAAATATTGCAAATTTTCGACAAGCATGAATGAAAACTTTTATAAATCGCTTAAATATTATTGTTTATACAGTTTGAGCTTCGACGTTGTCACGTAAATGTTAACTTTGGTACGTTGAACATAGTTTTCGTACTTCGGAAAAAATCTGGTATTTTTTATAGTAAAAAAAAACATATATTTTCTGACTCGCTAGAAATATAAAATGCGTTAAGGGGAGGTTCCTTTATAATTGACCGAATCTACACTAAGTTCAGGAATTAATTGTGGATAAAGAACAAAACGTAATACGGTGTTTTTTTTTAATCTCCATTTATCCTCCAATTCTAATAAAAAAAAGGTTTGAAGCATAAATAAAGATTTTAAAAAATACTAGCTTATTACGTCTTGTTGTTCATTCACAATTAATTCCTTAACTTAGTGTAATTCGCCGGTCAACTATAGAGGAACTTCCCCTTGATTGATAAAAGTAATTAATGAAGCAAGGAAATGTGGAATTCACAGAAATTATATTCGGCACTTTGCTAAAGTTTAAGTTTAAGTTCGTTACATATCAATACAAAATAGAAAACTTTTGCGAAAAAATTGCATTATTATTGGAGCGGTCAAGTTATTTTCAGGACACAAAATTGAACCATTGTCTTTTACAAAAAAAAAACAGACATGTAAAAACGATAAAAAATACCATGATCCATCGTATAGTTATTATTCCATAGTTAATTAATTATTGTTGTCAAATGTGACATGCTCAAAATCATTTTTCTCGAAAGAAAAAGAAAATTGGTTTTTTTGTTTCTGGCGTCTTTTTTGCAATTCCTGAAATTGAATCGAGATTGATGAACCGCAAAGTCGCTTTTGGCCCACTTTGACTTCGTTGGGGAAAGATTCTGAAACGAATAGCATAACTTCGATATATTAAATATTGTGGCACGGTACGTCCTGTCGAGTCGAAGGGATGATGGACTATCCACCACGGTCCAGCGTTGACAAGTTTATTGATCGCTTCTATACATTCTTGTATACGATAACACGGGCTATACAGTAATACAGAGTGCAGAGTTCACGAGCGATCCCACAAGTTTCCCAAGATCACCGTCGACGGGCCACCAGCACGTCGTCCTTAGAGTCCTAATAGTTCAGTCTGCACGTGATACATTGCAGCTCCCACTTCCTACTTGAAACAACCCCTAAACGCCTCGAGAACACCCTCGTTACCACACCGCGGCACAGCATCGGCTTACACTATGACTCTCCATCTCTTTCGAAAATCTCAAACCAGCGGTCTCACCATGCCTATATATAATGACTAACCTCTTCAGCGGCATCCCTCTTCGCGATCGATACTTTACTTAGGCTCAGCACTCCCGAGATTAAATTTGCAATGTGATTCAGACCCCAATACGAAATCTTTTTTTTTTTTAAATCAAAGCTATAAAAGTTTAACATATTATAATACAATACCATTTAAACAATTATACACTGTGTAAAATTCCTGAAAATGTGCAGAAAGCTCTTTCACAGAAACTGGAACATGAATTTATTGAATGAAATTGGGGCACATTTTTGTCAAAACGTTATACAACAAGTCGTGGTGGTTTTATATAATTTAACTTTAATTTCATAACTTGAAAATTGAATTAAACATTCTTTTTTTGGATATGAAATTTTGGGTAATTAAATTTCCTCCTCGAATTCAGTAAATACACAGTAAATTAAATTTATATACAGTATATAAAATTTCCAAATATTTTTTACAGTGTAAATTCTCCAAAACCTTGTAGTGAATTAGAATGAATCCTCTTCTCGGTTATTTTTCTAACGATCCAAAAATCATTGTTATTGATTCTGAAATTATCAAATTTAGGTCAACGACTTGCGTCGATTCTCTAGAGAAATAGAAGCATGATACAGTGATGCCAGACGGGCGAGAAAAGTCCCTCGGCTGGATTTTTCACCCCCCACTCTGCCGCCTGCGGGACAAGTAAATCCCGCGGCCCGCACGGTCGCGCGACTTCCCCCACCCGCGCGACGCTGCTCGGTAGTGGCTGTTAGCGCGGTAGGCCACGCCCACCGGTCGCTCGCCGTGCGCTATTATTTCTATTATGCTATTGTTCTCTGAACATTAAAAAAATTTAACAAATAGAATAAAAATTAATTTTTATTTTTTTTATCGATCCGGTACAGCATAAATTTTTATTTATAAAAAAAAGAACAATTCACCTCGGATCGAACTAACGACCTCATGATTATGAGTCACGAGCTCTGCTGTTGCGAGGTTTTTCTGAGGATCCACAAATTATGATATGAATTCAAAAAGGTTTTAAGTAAAAAAAAAAATATTTAAGTTTTAATTCATATACAGAATCCGAGAAAATATCATGGCTAAAATTGAACGGTGGCGTCGCCGGAAAAGAAATTATTATCGATAATTATGCCTTAAAATTAGGGTTTAGAATTTCAGTTGGATATCGGTTAATTTTTTTTTCTTGTAGATCATGACATTCCGCAAATTTTGTTTATTCAGAGACCTTAATATCATTCCCAAGATATAGCTACTTGAGTAAAAAATTGGAAAAAGATTAATATCTCGCTATTTGATGTTTTTTCAGTTTTTTACTCAAGTAGCTACATCTTGAGAATGATTCTTAGTATTGAGATCTCGGAAAAACCGAAATTTGCGGAATGTCATGAACTGCAAGAAAAAAAAATTCACCGGAATCCAACTGACATTCTAAACCTAAATTTTACGGCATAATTATCGAAAATATTTGTTTTTCGGGCGACGCCACCGTTCAATTTTAGCCATGATATTTTCTTGAATTCTGTATATGAATTAAAACTTTCAACAATTTTTTTACTTAAAACTTTTTTTAATTCATATATTGAACATTCAATAAGCCATACATTTGTGAATCCTCATAAGAAGACCGGTAACGCAGCGGCAGAGCTCGTGACTCGTAATCATGAGGTTGTCTGTTCGATCCGAGGTGAATATTTTGTTTATAAAAAAAATTATGATATACCCGATCGATAAAAAAAAATAAACATTAATTTTTATTCTGTTTGTTACATTTTTTTAATGTTCAGAGAACAATAGCATATGAAAAATAATAGCGTAAATAATAGCGTACGCCGAACGACCGAGAGGCGTGGCCTACCGCTACAAGTTCGTGCCTGCTACGGCGCGCGGGAGAGGGAAGCCGCCGGGTGGGGGAGCCGAGGGACTTTTCTGCGGGAGCGCCTGGCATCACTGGCATGATATACTTCGGCCACGATTTGATAAGAGATGATCGCGGTGTGTCGACAAAAACCTCGAGGCAATTTGAAAAGTAATGCGTTTCTTTCAGCACGTACATTTAGCTTAGCTTGTACCTTCTCAGAGACATTCAAAGCAACCTTTTACCGCGTTTCATTGTCTCGAAAAATCTTCGAATTCAACACAGTGTTGAAATCGTGAAGACCAAATGTTTTTGGGAGCGCGGAAAAGCTTCATCGAATACTACCGCAGGCATGTAAATTTACGAGCAAGACAAAGCGGGTTAATCCAATATCATGCAGAAGTACTGGTACTATTTATGGCTTTGAGTGGCCCAGCGGGAACCGTAGCTTTCTCGGTTGGCTACCCCGAACCCCTGCTGAGTGCGGAGCTCAGGACTCTCAACAAGTTATACGTTTTATGACACCGTCAGTGGGGCAAACAAGGTTTTTCCGGTCCCAGGTTAGCATTCATCCGTTCGTCGCTTCACCGATCGATGGTTATTAGTCAATAATGTATATGGTAACGACGTCACTATTGCTCCCTCACAATGTAATAAAACAAAACGAAAAATACCGAGTCAGGTAAACGTAGACCAACTTGTGACCTATTTTATTGCGTTAAGTAGTATTACCCCCATGGAAAAAAAATATATTTCGAAATATTTTTGGAAGTATATTTTTCGATGTATCCAGTATATATATTGGATACATAGGAAATTCATATTATGTATTATATATATATATCCGAGATGTATAACTTTTTGCCGTGTTATATATTGCATGTATACATAAAAGATATATAATCAATATATTTTCAATACATTTGTTATATACAACAATATATATTATTTATATTTAGCATAAGTGGGAGATATATTGTTGATATATAATTTATGTTATGGCAATATGTAAATTATATATCTAGAATCTACAAAGATTGCCTCTCTAAATTTGAAAAAGTTGAAATCATTTTTTTTTCATTCCTAAAAATGGGAAATACATATATTTCGTCTCGAGGATTTTTTATTGAGAGTATTACATTGTTAGTATTAATGAATGCAGTGTAATATTTGGATATTTTGGAGAGAATTCTAATTTGTTTTATTTTTTAGGAGCCTTTAGATTAATGAAAATAACCGCTTCGATTGTCAAATATTCGCGGATATCAATAATAAATAAGAAAATAAATATAACACAAATAAACGTCGAGATTTTTACGGACAACATTTATTTCATAATAACAAATCTTTTTCATCAACCAATTTTAGAGTGTATTCGTGTATGACTTTTGATGATTTAACATCAAATTGTTCAAAAACATATCATTATAAAAATAGATATAAAAAAAAACATTCACAAATTAAATTCGCATAGATTTATACTTATCTTAATATTCCGTAGATTAAACAATTTTAAAAGAAAATAATCACGTCGATCTAGAGCACGTCTGCTCAACGCCACGCACGCAGGATGAGAGAGCGATCGATTTGCCTCGACGATCAGTATTGATTTTGCATGGGGAACATACGATTTACGGAAATTGCCGAAACCATACGAGTCCACAAGACCGGGCTCGAAGTGATTTGGGCGCGCTTAGCTTTGAAATATCAATCGAAATCATCACATTATCCCCCCTAATTTTGTATGACAAATCTGGGAGATATGGAATGCAAAATTATTTTAACGTTGTCATATTGGTTTATCTTGTCAAAACACATTCATCCATCCTCACTCATTCCTGGACTCCACCTCACAAAAGGTCTCGTCCTTGACTCCACCCCAATAAGGGTCTTGTCCTACTGTCTTAACCTAAAAAACATAACCTAAACATTATTGCTAAACCAATATGATGTTTCTCTTTGTTTTTGCAAGTGTGATATTGAGTTATTTCATTTAAATTTATTGTCTTTGTTTCAATTCTAATAAATTCAATATTGATTCTGATGTCAATTTATGCCTCCTATGGAAGCTACGTCATTCGTCTTAAAGTCAAATAACCCATAAACATGTATAGCGAGACTTATAAAATAGATTTCATTTATAGGCTTACAGCAAAGATTTATACATCTTTCCCTACTTCTTCCATCCAGGTCCTTCGAATAAATGAAAAAATATATGTGTGACTCTATCAGTGTTGCTTGAAAGATGTGGTACTTTCAACAACACCAAATCTCCAATTGCTAACGGAATGTCCGAAATCGATTTTTGTTGTCGCTTGCGTCTTTCGAAGTTTTCCCTCAATCTTTCATGAGCTATTGAAATTTTTAATTCGTGATGTTGTTTTTCCGGCGAAGGGAATTTGAAAAGCTCGTGAATTCTATCTTTCGGTACAATCCCCCAATGTAATTCATATGGCATGAATCCAGTACTACTGTGGGTAGTGAAATTTAATAACTCCTCCAATTTCGGTAAATGTTTTGCCCATCTCGTGTGTTGTTCTGCACAAAATGTTCTAAAAAATTTCCCTAATTCTCGCATGATTCGCTCGGTCGGATTAGATTGTGGGTGTCGAATGGATGAATAAATAATTTTAATGTCGTTGTTGGGTAATTGCTCTTTCTACAATTTCGAAGTAAATTGCGATCCGTTATCGGACAATATACGTTTCGGTTTAGCAATTTTTTGACAGTAATCATCGAAAATTTTGTTAACAACAATTTTTGCGGTGGTCTTTTTTACTGCGTACAATTGAACCAATTTTGAGAAAGCATCCATAACGACAAATATATATTGAACCCCTCCTATTGATCTTGGTAACGGCCCATAAAAATCTACGGTAACTAGGTCGTTAGGGGCTTCTGATTTTACGAGACAATATTCACCTTCCATTGTACGTTGTAGATGTTTAACTCTTTGACAGAGATCACAACGAACGATATATCTTTTTGCATCTTGGTTCATTCCACGCCAATAATAAAATCTTTTGAGCTGTCCAATAGTTTTATATATACCTGCATGTCCGATTCGGTCATGCTCATTTTGTACTACAGCTTTTTGTAATTTTTGTACTTTGAATTAACAAAATCCATCTTATGATTCGTGCTGTATGATAAGGCGTTCTGTTTAAAAACGTTAATGCTTGGTGGTTGGTAATGACAATAAATGGTTTAATAAGCAAATAGATTCGAAATTTAACTATAGAGTAAACAATCGCCAAAAGCTATTTTTCCGTCGTCGTATAATTCACCTCAGCATTGTTTAAGGCTCTACTAACCAAGGATATTATTCTTTTATCATTGTTATTATCAATTTGAAATGAAATACCGCTAATACCTTTATCGGAGGCATCTGTTTGCAAGAAGAAAGTTAGATCGATTTGATAGTGAGATAATTTCACGGCTTGTTTGAATTGATTTTTTAACGCTTGATAGGCTTGCGAGTAAAAAGTAGTCCATTTCCATCTCGTATCTTTTTTCAATAATTCACGAAATGGTTCAACAAACGAAGCGTGGTTCGCAGAAAATTGTATGTGATAATTAAATATTCTGAGGAATTTTTGAAGATCTAGCTTACACTTTGGCTCCTCAAAATTGGTTATAACATCGAGTTTATTGGGATCAGGAACAATTCCTTGTGGAGAGAGTATGAAACCCAAAAAATTTACCGAGTTCTGACAGAAAAAAGCCTTATCCAAACGCAAAGTGAAATTGTGTTGATCAAGTCGCTGGAAGATGTTTTCTAAATATTTCAAATATTGCTCGAAAGTAGTTGATGTTATTAATAAATCGTCCACATAATAATTTAAAAAATCATGGAAATCGTCACGAAAAGTGATATTTAGCGCTCGAATAAATCCACTACCCGATGTCTTAAGTCCGAACGGTATAACCTTAAATTGGTACAAATTTCCTTCGAATAAAAAGGCAGTATACTTTCGAAACTCCTTTTTCAATGGTATTTGCCAGTATCCATGGGTGAGATCTAATGTACTCATAAAATTTTTTCCGTGATGTTTCTGCATTAATTCTGCAATGACTGGAGGGGATTCGTTGTCTCCCTCTATGATCGCGTTGAGATATCGCGCGTCTAGACAAACTCTAATCCGTCCATTCTTTTTATCCACGATTCGCAGTGGGTTACAATAAGGACGATTCCCTCTCTCGATGATGTCGGCCTCGCACATTATTTTGAGCTCTTTTCGAACCGCGTCCCTTAAATAAATCGGTACCGGATACGAGTGATTAGATATTGGTTTTGTTTGTATTAATTTAATCTCGTGTTCGTACACAGAGGTACGCCCAGGTCTATCAGAGAATAAATTTTTGTATTTTTAAATCAAATTCAACATCGAATCTGCTCGGTCACGATCGAGAAACATGAGCTTGCGCGCGACAGATCGAAATTCGTCGGAGAAACTTCTATCCCTATTCAGACTGTGCTCGTACGCAACGTTAAACCCGTCTTCAATGATTTTTTCTTCACGTTGTAAATATTCGAAATCAAAGTCCTCATTGTTGTCGAATTGAAAACTGTTAGATTTATCGTCTTCCTTCAAATCGGTTAACTCAATTTGATTTAGCGAATAGATCTGGCCACGATTATTCGTTTTGTCTATTAATTCGCTTGACGTTTTTACTGCAGCGTAAATTTCTTCGCTACCTTCCTCATTATTGAATAAGGTTTGTAAATTAAACGAATCTATGTCCGCGTTGTAATCGTCTTTTTTATTTATGTCTCCTTGTAACTGAATTAACTTATCATTAACTGTTTCAATATTGTTAGTAGTATTTCCTATATGTACATCCGCGCTTTTTAGCTGATTACTATATTGATATTCTTTCGCGTGATCATCATTTCGATATATTGGTACGTCCGATGTACGAATAATGCGCACGAGCAACTTGTCTTGGGCTCGGCTTACATCGAGTCGCTCCGAAAAATCTCGATCCAATAAAACTCGATCCTGACTGAGAGGTTTACCGAAAATCGAAATCGTTTTATTCTCGTAATTTATTATACCTTTACATTAATGTAACCAATCGTTCCCAAGAATACCGTCCGATGTTAGATAAGGGACGACGAGAAAAACGTGTCTGAAAGTACAATCACCAATATGCGCTTCAAACAAAATTTGTTTTTTAATTGTGGTGGCCTTTTTTCCCACCGCGGTCGACACGTAAATATTTGTGACTGGTAATTCGTTCAAATTGTGGAAGCATCTTAGTTTATTATAAAACTGTTCGGAAATACATGTCACTTGACTGTCAGTGTCAACTAACACTCTAATCTCAATTTTTCCCATGAATAGTACGTGTGGCGACGGCTTTATACTAAATTTTAATTTTATTGGCTGTGTAGGTGTGCCTTCAATATCCTCATGGAGGTCATCTATAAAATCGAGAAATTTCTGACAAGATGGCGGACCCATTTTTATCGTGTCGAGAATTAGTTTAAATTATTTTCACGATTTTCCAGCGGTTGTTCAGTTGTGTTTTGTGTGATTGATGTTTTATTTTGATTTAAGTTTGGTGGCGGTGTTCGAAAATCTGGCCAACGTATCAATGATGTTGGACTATATTGAAAATATTGACTATTCGAACTTGGTGTGAAATAACTCCTATCATATTTTGGTCTCATATTATCATTTCGAATTTGTGAATTTGATTTTCGTTGACGATTCCGTGAGTCACGATCATGTCTGTTATTGTAATGATCATTATATTGTCCCGGCCGAGCAACCCGAACACTGTTTACTTGCGCGCGATTTACTTGTGTATTAGGCTGCGCGTTTCGAGATTCTCTACTCCTCATATAATCCTCCTGTGCGATATCTAATTGCGAAAGAGCTTGGGCGACAGCATTGGTGTCAGAAAAATTTACCGTCGATAAATTTGAGCGTATACGAGGCGGCAGTTGTTGTACAATTGCATAATTGATTTCGTACGGTGGTAGTGATGGATCAAAATGTCTTGTCTCCTTTAATTGATTGTAAAAATACGCGTGCATACTACCATCGCTTGTTTTGTACCGTCTCACCGCCCATTGGGTCTAGAATTTAAATTTAATGGGTACTGAGTAGAACTCTTCCGTAAAAAGCCTTTTAAAATCTTCGAAAGACGCAATTCGATTTCTCATTACATTATACCATACTTTAACACGACCTTCTATTATATTTTAGAGGGTTATTTTCCTCCAAAAATTTGGGAATACTTCTATTAATGTGCAAATTTTGCAACGTATTTACAAGCCCATTTACTAATTGATCTGATGCCTGCTGGTTGTTCGCCTCGGGTTGAGCGTTGCCTCTCGGTTGATGTTGTTGTGCAATCCAGTTTCGTTGCTCGTCACGTAGTCTCAACAATTCGGCCCGTTGTTCTTGTAATTGTTGTCGTTCCTCTCTCAAGCGTTGCCTCTCGGCGTCGATATTAACTCGTTCCTCTCTCTCCGCGTCAGACATTTCTTTTGATATATTTGTATCTCTGCTATTATTTAGATTTGAATTAGTATTTATGCTCTTTTGTGAAATTTTCGATGCTATTACTTTCGTTTTCGGAGTAACTTTATTTTTTAATTTTACTGATGTTTTCGCAATTGGAGTGGATGACTTCAAAATGCCCGATTTAGAACGTGTCAAACACGGTGAATTATTATTGTTTTTCATTTGTTTTGTCATGAGACTCAATTATGATTAAATTTTTTGCTGAATTTGTGCCAACAAGTTACATATCAATTACATATCAGATATACAGAGGATATAGAATTTTTTGCCGCTATATATAGCGTATATAATTTATATATCCGTGTGTATATTCTCAAGTATACTTTATTTCTATTGGGGTACGCCGTAATGCTGTAAAGTAATGATAAGTATAGAGTTTTTCGTTGCACTAATTGCAAGTTAATACGTTCCGATAGAAGTCCTCGAGCTCGTTATACTTTTTCGACGCAATCTATATCGCAATCTCGGATCTTCTTGGCGACGTCGAACGGCTTTAATGTTTCTAAATTTAATTGCACTTGTTTGGAGGCTACAGCGAACTTAGTCCATGCACACGAATGCTTTTACGTCGGTGAATCATGTGATAAGCGATCTTTTCGGCAGGCTCAGTGCATATTTGTAGCGGCTGAACACGCAAATAGCGACGTTATTCAAGTCGATCAATGAACTAACAATGTACTAATCGAAGTTTTTACTTATGTTTCAGCGGGAGAACGTTAAAATAAGCAATCGAGCGGTAAACGGGCGAGGACCGCTTACTCCAGTGCTCAACTCGTGGAGCTGGAAAAAGAATTTAATAGAGGACGATACCTGTGCCGTCCACGTAGAATTGAAATGGCCGCGGCACTAAATCTCACCGAGCGACAGATCAAAATCTGGTTTCAAAATCGTCGCATGAAGTACAAGAAGGACCAGATTCAGAAGACTGTGGGAAATCCCACACCGACGAAGTCTCCAACACAATCGCCGCACCAAGGATCGGTAATCGGATCGGCGATCTCTCAAACCGAATATCCGATAGCAGTTCCCAATCTGGTGTCGCCGGTTCACGGTTACTGGAGCCATCTCGAAAAAACGGAGGGACCCGCCCACACGAGTCAGACGCTGGATCTGAACTCGTACTATCAGCCTCAGCAGACCGGCTACGTATGGAACATGCAGAGCGGTCAATTCTCCCAAACCAATTCCGATTTCCAACAAACGGAAATCGGTTACACTCGGGAACAAAACAGTGCTCCCGCCGCCAGTTATCCCCAACCGTTTGCTGAAGCAAACGGTCAGGTGGATAACTACTTACCGGTTCTGCCCGATCTCACCCCGTGGCTTCCAGAGAATCCCGATCAGGCTGAACCGATCATTGTGCCTGATTTCGCCGATATCTGCCTCGATATTTCGCTGGAGACTCGCGGGATCACTTCCAACTTCACTAGCCTGTAAGCTTAATTGTAATTGTAAATTGTATGTACATGAGTTATAAAAAATATTTTATGATTAATTCTAGTTTAAGTTTGGTCTATTATTAAGATTCGCGCTTATAATTGATGCGAATTTTGATAGCTCGAAACGTGAGCTGAACAGGTTTTACACAACCTTCTTTTCATGCTAACATGATTGTAATTTTTTTTTGATTCTAAGCCTTTGGAGATAAAAATGAAAAAAAAAAAAAAAAGTGTACTAATTTTTCTAGGCTAAGCTATTAGGCTAAACGAACGGAAAATGACTAAAATTACATTTTCTGAGAAAGGCCGTGATCTGCTTCGACAAAAACCTTTCTCTACTTTCTTTAACCACGTACACAACGAAATTGGATATTTTGTATCATATCTTAAGGTCATAAGTACTCGATGTTTTTTTAACGCGAGGTTTAAATTGTCAAGTATCCCAAATAATGATGATAATAATAAACTTTTTTGATTCAAGTATTTTTCACGTTGATTTTTATCCTATTCACGAATCGTACAAAAAATTATTCCACGCTCCTTATTTTCATTATATTAAAAAGATTACGTTCCAGGAACTTAAACGTGCAGAAACAAAGTTATTGCCGAAATGATTATAGGTATTTAAAGTTTTTCGTTCCTCTATGTGACTAAACGTCCGTAAAACAGAAATTCATGGCAAGGGAAAAATTTTCTTGTCGCAAATCGAGAGGAAGATGGCCAAAAAAAGGGATGCATGGTACGCCATACAAATATATTTAGTTCTGAAGAGTACGGTTGATACGGGGTTCGGATGATGCGAATAGCAGTAACAGAGAAGAGAGCGAATGCTATAGAATACTCGCGAGGGGTGCAAAGGGAAGATCTCGCGTACACGAGCAGTGCGTGGAGTGGGTATACGGAAAGGGTGCGAGGGTTGCCGTCGGCGTCGACGTAGGGCGAGTGAGGAACGCGAGGGGCCCGTAGGTTTCAACCATGATTTCCATTCGGCAGCCATCCATTTTATTTGAGACTGGAAACTGACAGATAGACGTGGATCCGAGTGCCGGTGACGTGGCAAGTCTTGCACGGTTATACGTGTGTTCGTGAAACTCCAGTTACGTATATACAGAGTGATTCAGAATGAAGGCATTTCCTTGCAAAACTCGACCTCCCTTTTTTCAAAAAAAAAAAAAGAAAAATAGAATTGTAGTCTACCTTCACAAAAATGAACACGTTTCTCGTTTGTCATTTCAATTTTCAATACCGATATCCTTTCTAAGTATTTCCATTTTTTCTACATACTTGATTTTTACATTTTGAAAACTGCTTAAATATGTTTTATAATATTTATAGCTTCATCGTACAATTGTTTTTTTTTTTTTTTTTTTTCATTCATTTAAATTATTAAAATTATGTTCAAATTGCACGAGGAAATAAGGGTTTGTATTTTTTGCTGCAATGACATAAGTGTAAAAAAAAAGTAAATGTGTATTTTGTAGGCAGGGATGATAAAGAATTTTGTATAAAAGAAATTTAGTAGAAGATTCTCTTTTTGGGTCACCCTGTAGTAATAACACGTAGGTTTGTACGACTCTCACAGAAAAGTTTGACGTTCGAGCATCGCGAACAACTTTTCACTTGTCGCAGAGCGTTTCATTTTCTCACTTAGGTTTGTATTTTTTTATTAATTTTTTTTTTAACATTGGCTATAAATTTATTTTTACTCAAACTACTTTCAAGATATCAATGATAAAGTATATTCTCTATGGTAGAAAATTCTATGCCGTTCGTATGCTGCCAATAAATACAAAGCCTGAGGCGTGGGGGCGTTCATAGAAACCGCGAAGATCCGGCACGAGCGTACATATTCGAATCTGAATCGGGGATTCTCACGGTCTGCATTTACTGCGGAATAAGGTCCATGCGCAAAGGGCCACGACTTTTATCCCACAGGGGATGAATAATGGATGGATAATGTAGGAATTGACTATCACGTTCATGAAGGAAGTCTGATTCTCTCAAGAAAGCGGAAAATGCACCACTCATGCATAGAAATATCTATCAGTGTAGCATGAACATTTTGACACGTGATACGAAAAAAAAAAAAAAAAAATGTAACCCATGAACTGGGTTACTGGTAATATTTATTTTTACAAAAATGTTCTATTATTTGGTGGGCTTAAAAACATCGAAATTCGTCATTCATTCTCAAATCAACATTAAATTATGTGGATTACAAAAAAAAATTCCGGAATGGTTGTAGCTGAACATTTCGACACGTAATACAAAAGGAAAAATTTATCCCATAAACTGGGTTACAGACAATATTTATTTTTACAAAAATGTTCAATTTCTTGTTGCGTTTAGAAACATCGAACTTTCTCGTTCATTCTCAATTCACCATAAAAATCAGCTTTAAATTACGTAGATTTCAAAAAAATATTTCTGCGAAATGGTAAATGGTCAACATGAACTCATGCAAACTTTGTAATTAAACATAAACACGCTACAAAAATGCGGGGGAAAAAATGAGCACCTGTTTCTTGAAGACCTTGTAACCCTCCTTAAGGGAATAAAACGTGGAAGTCAAGAAAGTAGCTGTCTCAAGACGCTTAAGGATTCAACCGGCACACGGAACCTCGTAGTCCTCCACTCGCAGTTAAAACGCAGAAAAATTGAAATGGGAGATGCGAAGAATGAATAAAGATCAGAGAGAGAGAAAGAGAGAGAGAAATGATCCAAGGGGCGACAGCGTCGGTGGTTGGCAGCACGTGAATCTGTTCGCCGTGCGCTCGCGAGAACTCGAGGGTCGCTCGGGTACCGAGGGTTCAGAATCCGGACGCCTGGACTCGCGTGCTCCGTGCACGCGAGTGATATTAGGTAGATACGTATGAACTTTGATATATTCGAGGCGCCAAGGAACCTCCTGGAAGGCACCATACTGCGGCAAGTATCCAAACTATACGTGATCTGCAACTTTTCCAGTGGCATCTTTCGACACTGGTAAGCCTATAGTATCCTTTCTCCTGCTCCCTCACTCTTTGGGTAGTCCGGTTCTTCTCAGGAAACTGTTCCGCAGTCGCTCATGAACATCACGGTGTAAATGAGACAACAACGGGAGAAATACCAAACAAACAAATCACTTCAATAAAACCCCTGTAGAAGAGACATCGACTATCTTTATCGGCCCATCTCCATCCTCTGTGCATTGTCGAAGGTGGTTGAAAAACTGGTACACGTGCAGCTCTTGGAGTGGTTGCTCGCTCATGGCCTGCTCGATCCCCTGCAGGCAGGCTTCCGTGAAGGACACAGCACTCAATCGGCTCTTCTCAGGTTCACCGATGACGTCAGGCTCGGCATGGACATGCGGCCGCTTACTATCGCCGTATTTTTTGATTTCAGCAAGGCCTTCGACACGGTCTGTCATTGCACACTTTTGAACAAGCTTTCCTTGCTTGGCTTTGCGTCGACGGCACTTGCATGGTTCTCGTCGTACCTTTGTGGAAGGTCGCAGGCAGTTCGCTTTCCGGATGGCCGGTTGTCTGAGTGGGCCCCCGTTACCTCGGGTGTTCCTCAGGGAAGCGTGCTAGGCCCTCTACTTTTCTCTCTTTACCTATGTGACCTGCCTGGGATCTTCCGCAACTGTCGGTACTTACTGTATGTAGATGACCTTGTCATCTACCACCAGTGTGCCCCGGAAGAGCTTCTTGCCTCGCTAATGCTGCTCAACGCGGACATCGCACGTATACATGACTGGGCGCGTTCCAATTCGCTTTCGCTAAACGCCTCGAAGACTGATGCCATGATTCTTGGTACTGCTAGATTTCTTGGTCGACTTGACTTGGCTTCTCTCACCCCTCTCAGTGTATCGGGTCAACCAATCCCGTTTGTATCCTCCAAGCAGACTCGGCTCATGGACCATTTGCTTGCTCTCGAGCGCCGGGAGGGGTGATCTGGGTTTTCCTGCGACTCGCGACTTGCTCAACTATTATTTTTGTTTGTTCACTATGACCCCGTTTCTCATTTCTCATCCTTCTTACATTGTCTCACCCCATTTAGTTTTAGATCTTGTTACTCTGTACTCTCTGTAATGCCTTTATACTTATATTTTGTTTATTCTATTTCTGTTTTGCTCTGGTCCTTAAGGGGTTATATCCCAGGATAACTAATAAAACTACTCTACTCTACTCTACTCTTTTTCTACCCCAATCGTCGCTGTTTCTTCTCATCCCGAAGCATCGGTATAACAATGAGAGATATTAAATTCACGCGATTTCTTCAGTTGCTTATCCAGGGGAAGATTCAGCTGCAGCTTCTGCTAGGCAAGAATAGTCGTTCAACAATATTCTTCAACAATTTTTCAAATTCATTGAAATTTTTCCGAATTTTTTTTTAACAAATAATTTTCTACTTTGCAAAAAAATTTTTGTAGGTTTATGTAAACGATTTTTTTTAGTGAATTTGGCAAGCTCATTAAATTCAGCTAATTAATCAATAATAATACAAGTACGAATTGTCTCAAACATAATCTTCAGTAATCTCATAATATGGATATCAAAAATCATTACATTTTTTTGCCTTCTCCCAAAATTAGTTATTTAGACGCATTTGTACTTTTTTTAACCTATTCCTGTAAGATTACTCCTCAGATACATTTCTCTTACTGAAAACGGAGATCTAAACTACTCATTCCACGTATGAAATCTATAAATAGTATTAACCATAATATCATGGCATCACCATAATTTCGTGTATTCTTCATATTTCATATTTTCTTGGAATATTTACTGATGATATCGATGGGGATTCTCGAGAAAATACATTTAAAGGGCCGTTACGGTGTGAGAACTCGAGACGGGAATCCGCGATCTTTCGATTTCGCTACGCTTCGACGTATCAATCGCTGCAGCACAACGATACTAGTTTTATCATATTGAGAATGTGTAGTTGCATAAAGTAAAGGCTTTTGACACCCGTACACCCCGCGAATGTCGCAGAAACGCTCGGAATCCTCGGTCTTTCGATTTCGCTATAATCCGACGTATCAATCGTTGCAGTACCACGATACCAGTTTTATCGTATTGAGAATGTGTAGTTACAATCAGTAAAGGTTTTTGACACCCGCACACCCGCGAATGTCGCAGAAACGCTCGGAATCCTCGATCTTTAGATTTCGATAAGATGCGACGTATCGATCGTTGCAGAACAACGATACCAGTTTTATCGTATTGAGAATGTGTAGTTGCATGAAGTAAAGGCTTTTGACACCCGTACATCCCACGAATGTCGCAGACACACTCGGAATCCTCGATCTTTCGATTTCGCTAAGATTCGACGTATCAATTGCTGCCGAACTGCAATACTAGTTTTTTCGTATTGAGAATGTGTAGTTGCATAAAATGTAGGCTTTTGACACCGGTACAACCAGCCAAACTCTTGGAAACGGCGGGAATCCGCGATCTTTCGATTTCGCTAACCTTCGACGTTTCAATCGCTGCAGCACCACGATACCAGTTTTATCGTATTGAGAATGTGTAGTTTCATAAAGTAAAGGTTTTTGACACCCGTACACCCCGCGAATGTCACAGAAACGCTCGGAATCCTCGATCTTTAAATTTCGCTAAGATGCGACGTATCAATCGATACAGAACTGCGATGCCAGTTTTATCGTATTGAGAGTGTGTACTTGCATAAAATAAAGGCTTTTGACACCGGTACACCCAGCCAAACTCTTAGAAACGGCGGGAATCCGCGATATTTTGATTTCGCTACGCTTCGACGTATCAATCGCTGCAGAACAAGGATACCAGTTTTATCGTATTGAGAATGTGTAGTTGCATAAAGAACAGGCTTTTGACGTTCGTACACCCCACGAATGTCGCAGACACACTCGGAATCCTCGATCTTTCGATTTCGCTAAGATTCGACGTATCAATTGCTGCCGAACTGCAATACTAGTTTTATCGTATTGAGAATGTGTAGTTGCATAAAGTGAAGGCTTTTGACACCGGTACACCCAGCCAAACTCTTAGAAACGGCGGGAATCCGCGATCTTTCGATTTCGCTACGCTTCGATGTATCAATCGCTGCAGCACCACGATACCAGTTTCATCGTATTGAGAGTGTGTAGTTGCATAAAGTAAAGGCTTTTGACACCCGTACACCCCGCGAATGTCGCATAAACGCTCGGAATCCTCGGTCTTTCGATTTCGCTAAGATGCGACGTATCAATCGCTGCAGAACTGCAATACTAGTTTTATCGTATTGAGAATGTGTAGTTGCATAAAGTGAAGGCTTTTGACACCGGTACACCCAGCCAAACTCTTAGAAACGGCGGGAATCCGCGATCTTTCGATTTCGATAAGCTTCGACGTATCAATCGCTGCAGAATTGCAATAATAGTTTTATCGTATTGAGAATGTGAAGTTGCATAATGTAAATGCTTTTTACACCCGTCGACCTAGCCAAACTCTAAGTAACGGTGGGAATCCAAGATCTGTCGATTTCGTCAAGCTTCGACGTTTCAATCACCGCAGAACTGCGATACCAGTTTTATCGTATTGAGAGTGTGTAGATGCATGAAACAAAGAATTTTGACACCCGTACACCCCGCGAATGTCGCAGAAACACTCGGAATCCTCGATCTTTCGATTTCGCTAAGATGCGCCGTATCAATCGCTGCAGAACTGCAATACTCGTTTTATCGTATTGAGAACGTGTCGTTGCATATAGTAAAGGCTTTTGACACCCGTACACCCCACGAATGTCGCAAAAACGCTCGGAATCCTCGATCTTTCGATTTCGCTTAAATGCGACGTATCAATCGATACAGAACTGCGATACCAGTTTTATCGTATTCAGAGTTTGGAGTTGCATAAAATGAAGAATTTTGACACCCGTACACCCAGCCAAACTCTCAGAAACGGCGGGAATCTTCGATATTTCGATTTCGCTAAGCTTCGACCTATCAATCGCCGCAGAACTGCGATACTAGTTTTATCGTATTGAGAATGTGTAGTTGCATGAATCAAACAATTATGACACCAGTACACCCCGCGAATGTCGCAGAAACACTCGGAATCCTCGATCTTTCGATTTCGCTAAGATTCGACGTATCCATCGCTGGAGAACTGCAATACTCGTTTTATCGTATTGAGAATGTATAGTTGCATAATGTAAAGGCTTTTGACAGCCGTAGACCCAGCCAAACTCTTAGAAACGGCGGGAATCCGCGATCTCTCAATTTCGTTAAGGTTCGACGTATCAATCGCTTCATCACCACGATACCAGTTTTATCGTATTGAGAATGTGTAGTTGCATATAGTAAAGGCTTTTTACACTCGTACACCCCGCAAATGTCGCAGAAACGCTCGGAATGCTCGATCTTTCGATATCGCTAAGATTCGACGTATCCATCGCTGCAGAACTGCAATACCAGTTTTATCGGATTGAGAATGTGTAGTTGCATAATGTAAAGGCTTTTGACAGCCGTACACCCAGCCAAACTCTTAGAACCGGCGGGAATCCGCGATCTCTCAATTTCGTTAAGGTTCGACAAATCAATCGCTGCATCACCACGATACCAGTTTTATCGTATTGAGAATGTGTCGTTGCATATAGTAAAGGCTTTTGACACCCGTACACCCCACGAATGTCGCAAAAACGCTCGGAATCCTCGATCTTTCGATTTCGCTAAAATGCGACGTATCAATTGATACAGAACTGCGATACCAGTTTTATCGTATTCAGAGTTTGGAGTTGCATAAAATGAAGAATTTTGACACCCGTACACCCAGCCAAACTCTCAGAAACGGCGGGAATCCTCGATCTTTCGATTTCGCTAAGATTCGACGTATCCATCGCTGCAGAACTGCAATATTAGTTTTATCGTATTGAGAATGTGTAGCTGCATAAAATGAAGAATTTCGACACCCGTACACCCAGCCAAACTCTCAGAAACGGCGGGAATCCTCGATCTTTCGATGTCGCTAAGCTTCGACGTATCAATCGCTGCAGTACCACGATACCAGTTTTATCGTATTGAGAATGTGTAGTTGTATAAAGTAAAGGTTTTTGACACCCGTACACCCCGCGAATGTCGCAGAAACGCTCGGAATCCTCGATTTTTAGATTTCGATACGATGCGACGTATCAGTCGATACAGAACTGCGATGCCTGTTTTATCGTATTGAGAGTGTGTAGTTGCATAAAATGAAGAATTTTGGTACCCGTAAACCCAGCCAAACTCTCAGAAACGGCGGGAATCCTCGATCTTTCGATTTCGCTAAGCTTCGACGTATCAATCGCCGCAGAACTGCGATACTAGTTTTATCGTATTGAGAATGTGTAGTTGCATGAAACAAAGAATTTTGACACCCATACACCCCGCCAATGTCGCAGAAACACTCGGAATCCTCGATCTTTCGATTTCGCTACGATTCGACGTATCAATCGCTGCAGAACTGCAATACTCGTTTAATCGTATTGAGAATGTGTAGTTGCATAAAATGAAGGCTTTTGACACCCGTACACCCAGCCAAACTCTTAGAAACGGCGGGGATCCGCGATCTCTCGATTTCGTTAAGCTTCGACGTATCAATCGCTGCATCACCACGATACCAGTTTTATCGTATTGAGAATGTGTAGTTGCATATAGTAAAGGCTTTTGACACCCGTACGACCCGCGAAAGTCGCAGAAACGCTCGGAATCCTCGATCTTTCGATTTCGCTAAGATGCGACGTATCAATCGATACAGAACTGCGATTCCAGTTTTATCGTATTGAGAATGTGTAGCTGCATAAAATGAAGAATTTTGACACCCGTACACCCAGCTAAACTGTCAGAAACGGCGGGAATCCTCGATCTTTCGATGTCGCTAAGCTTCGACGTATCAATCGCTGCAGTACCACGATACCAGTTTTATCGTATTGAGAATGTGTAGTTGTATAAAGTAAAGGTTTTTGACACCCGTACACCCCGCGAATGTCGCAGAAACGCTCGGAATCCTCGGTCTTTCGATTTCGCTATGATCCGACGTATCAATCGATACAGAACTGCGATGCCTGTTTTATCGTATTGGGAGTGTGTAGTTGCATAAAATGAAGAATTTTGGTACCCGTAAACCCAGCCAAACTCTCAGAAACGGCGGGAATCCTCGATCTTTCGATTTCGCTAAGCTTCGACGTATCAATCGCCGCAGAACTGCGATACTAGTTTTTTCGTATTGAGAATGTGTAGTTGCATGAAACAAAGAATTTTGACACCCATACACCCCGCCAATGTCGCAGAAACACTCGGAATCCTCGATCTTTCGATTTCGCTACGATTCGACGTATTAATCGCTGCAGAACTGCAATACTAGTTTTATCGTATTGAGAATGTGTAGTTGCATAAAATGAAGGCTTCTGACACCGGTACACCCACCCAAACTCTTAGAAACGGCGGGAATCCGGTATCTTTCGATTTCGCTAAGCTTCGACGTTTCAATCGCTGCAGCACCACGATACCAGTTTTATCGTATTGAGAATGTGTAGTTGCATATAGGAAAGGCTTTTGACACCCGTACACCCCGCGACAGTCGCAGAAGCGCTCGGATTCCTCGATCTTTCGATTTCGCTAAGATGCGACGTATCAATCTATACAGAACTGCGATACCAGTTTTATCGTATTGAGAGTGTGTAGTTGCATAAAATGAAGAATTTTTGTACCCGTACACCCAGCAAAACGCTCAGAAACGTCGGGAATCCGCGATCTTTCGATTTCGCTAAGCTTCGACGTATCAATCGCTGCAGAACTGCGATACGAGGTTTATCGTATTTAGAGTGTGTAGTTGCACGAAACAATGAATTTTGATACCCGTACACCCCAGGAATGTTGCAGAAACACTCGGAATCCTCGATCTTTCGATTTCGCTAAGATGCGACAGATCAATCGCTGCAGAACTGCAATACTAGTTTTATCGTATTGAGAATGTGTAGTTGCATAATGTAAAGGCTTTTGACACACGTACACCCCGCGAATGTCGCAGAAACGCTCGGAATCCTCGGTCTTTCGATTTCGCTATGATCCGACGTATCAATCGATACAGAACTGCGATACCAGTTTTATCGTATTGAGAGTGTGTAATTGCATAAAATGAAGAATTTTGATACCCGTACACCCAGCCAAACTCTCAGAAACGGCGGGAATCCTCGACCTCTCGATTTCGCTAAGCATCGATGTATCATTCGCTGCAGCACCACGATACCCGTTTTATCGTATTGTAAGTCTGTAGTTACATGTGTGACGTGATTTTTTACAAAATTACGATCACAAGGTCTTATGTTACCGAGTTAGCTATGTCTAGCGATTTCGACGTTCCTCTCCTCGAATTTTACCGTTTGGATATGGAAAATGGTTAGCGATTTTGTTTTAGTTGTTGTTTTGAGAGAAGATGGGAGATTGGTGCACTCAAATCTGTCGCGAGGACGAGAGCTCAACGAATCGAGCAGCCCGGCAGATGAGAGTCACCGATGTGAGTTTTGGCGGTTAGTTGTAGACCGGTGCAAATCCGGCGCCCTACGGTGATAGTGCATTGCGTTGGAGAACGGGTGGAGTTAAGTTACGTTTGGCCTAGGATGGGGTATCCTAGCGCAATTGCTTTTGTTGAGTAAAGGCCCGTTTTCACGCAATGAGCTAAGGGAGGCGACCGTACAGATTTCTGCTATGTTACCGGCACAAGTTGCGTTCCCGTTATCGCTACGAACTAATTCGAAGGAGAGGGCAGTAGTTCTCGGGTAAGGGATTTTGAGCTATCGGAATAATGATAATGAATCGTTCCCGATGATTACTCGAAATAGTCAGTCTTGCTCGGGACACCGCCGAGGTGCCTCGAGTTTTGCAAACGCTCCCGTGTTGACAGTTTTTCTGTCGCTCGCGCGCGCGACTTCGCGCAGTTCTCGTGCTCCGGCAAACTCCGTATAGTGAATACGTGAGTGATCGTGTGGTGAGTTTTATTCCACGGAATAAAACTCGAGTTTTCGGTGTTCCTCGAGTGCAGTGGGATACCTGCACTTCGTGTCACAGCTCTCGGATTCCCTCGATCTCCCTCCCTGGGATGGATCGGCTACAGGCAGCTCCGGTGAGTCGTTCCCGTGATTTTGATCATTAAATTTGGTATTGCACCAGATTTTCTCGTAGTGACGATGGCGCTCTCGATGCGCTTCGTCAGTTCTCGCGCATTCTAAAATGCGAATTTGCTACCGATGCTCGCTCTCGATTTTTGTCCGCGGGACATTAGTTTCCGTTGATTTCATTTTGATCATGATTCGTGGCTATTTATTGCACCTTACCGCGACCCTCTCTACCAAACCTAGCAGACTGAGCGGCCGTGCTATTCCGCAACCGTTCGCTCCCGCGAGCGCATCCAGTTGCGTTTGTTGATTTTACGCGACCCCAAAAATCAACAAAGCTACCGATTCCTTCGGTTTTGCTCCCGATCGCGAGTTTTTACCCCAGGCTTTCGATTTGGAATTTGGGGATTGAGCCGCCCACTCGATCCCTCGGACATACCGGTTCGTTAATCCCGGTGAAACAAAAATTAACTGGCGCCCACCGGGTTTGCGGATGCGCGAGCGAGGGTGGACGGCCGAAGGTGACGGTTCCCGATTTCTCGTTTCTCTTCATGTTTTTGTGCTCTCGACCAAAAGACCGATTAATCGGTCAGCTACCGGAAAAATACGTCACAAATGGCGCCCAACGTGGGGCCACGCCAATAAATAGCGGTTCTCGTGAGTAACCTTCTTGTGTGTACCTTAATTGAATCTTTAAAAAATTTTTTTTAATTCAATTTTTTTATTTTTTTATTTTTTTTTATGTTTTTTTTATTTTTTCCTTTTCGGTTCTCGATTTCGGCTGAAATTTTCGAATATTGTCATTTTTCGAGAATTTCAAGATTTCGGATAAAATTTTCGAATATTTTATTTTTTCGAAAATTTGCAGATTTCGGGTCGAATTTTCGAATATTTTTTTTTTTTTTCGAAAAATTCGAGATTTCGGAGGGAGTTTCCGAATATTCCATTCTTCGGAAATCTCCCGATCTCGAATAACATTTTTGGGAAATTTCGAAAAATTTTATTTTTCGGAAATTTCTGGATCCCGACACCCCTCCCCGCAGCGCTGAGGAAGCGGTCACGGGTGAGCGGCGATACCGCTAATCCCTCTATTGTTGCGGTTTCGGCCGTTACGATGAGTGATTTTGGAATTTCGACAAACAATTTTTTTGGGATCTCGGAAAGCTCCTACCTCAGGCCCTGTCGCTCTCGATAACCGAAAATTTGGCGATTTCAAACTCACTTTGTCTCGAACTATCGCCGTGTACAGTCGATATAATTTCGGAGAGCTTCCGCACAGTGCGACCTTACGAGGATTTTTCACTCAAAAATCACGTGAGTACCGCTACGATCTCGAATCATTTTCTTCACTTATGGTATTTTATTCTATTAAAATATTTTTGTGATCGCCCATCGATTTATCGACGAATAATGGATCTCGAATTCGAACGTCCTCTGAGAGAGTGTACATTCGAGTTACCGGCGTACGTTCTCGAGATATAGTGCGCGGAATTGAATATTCCGCTCGAAATCCGAGACGATCGTACGGCTACCGCATATATCACGGGGTAATTTTAATCGGAATTTATAATTAAATCCGTTATTATAAATTTCCTTTTAATTTTTATTTTTATCTTTGGAATTAATTTAGTTATTTATTTTTATTTTTGAATTGATTTATTTATTTATTTTTATTTTTCTTTGAATTGATTTATTTATTTATTTTTATTTTTCTTTGAATTGATTTATCTATTTATTTTTATTTTATTTTATTTTATTTATTTAATTTTTTTTCTTTTTGTTCGTTTTTCTTCATTAAAATTTTCTTTTCCTTTGGTCGTTACAACCCCCGCTACCGCCATCGGGCAGGACTAATGGTCGCCCTTCCTTTCTCGTAACGAGAGAGCTGTCTGTTCTCCTGCCGAGATATTAAGCTTCTCTCGTGGTCTCGACTCACTCGCGAATCTAAAAAAAAAAAAAAAAAAAAAAAAAAATCAGTCAAGCTCCCGACCGTAACCAGCGAGTGAGACATTAGCTATCGAACATTGCTACCGATATTTGCTATCGGACTGCGCCCATGACGCACCGGATAAGCAATCTGAACGTTTTTATATATATTTTTTTTTTATATAAAATTAAAGTTCAGTGCTCTCGATGCGTTTAATGCCGTACAAGTGTCGGTATTCAAACTCCGAGACATACAACCTCCGTCACCGGATAGGACGTTTGAGGTTGGGGATCTCGTCCTGCGCAGGACGCAAGTGTTATCGTCCGCCGCAAGACACGTGTCAGCGGCATTGGCTCCCCCATTCGAGGGGATACAGGATCTCGAAACAGATCCCGCGGGTGATTTATTAATTATCCGATCTCGATGGGCGATCGATAGAGAAAATTTGAAATATCCTACAGGATATTAAGCCATATCGTCCCCAGGTCTAACTGTCCCTCTATTTCAGGTTTCCGAAAATGGCCAACATCGAGGAAATGGAGGTGAATACCGAGCCGGGTTGGTTCGACGAGATGCTGCGAGCAACCGCAGCTCTCTCCCCACCCGCAGATACCGTTCCCGTCGCGCCGAACTTGGCGATGATTCAGGCGTGCGCAGCCACCCTGAGGAGCCTCGGCGCTGACGGCCCCGACTCCGTCGACGCGTTGGTGCGGACGATCGGGGACCTGGCCCAGGCCGCCCTGGACCAGAGCCCCGCCTCGCCCGATCCGCCGTCAACGGAGGAGACGGAGGCTCCCGATGCGAGGATCCCGTTCCCCATCCCCACGGAGACGGTCGCCGGTGGACGCCGTCCATCGGACCCTCGGCCCTTGTGGAGGATGGCGCGGTTGACGGACCCCGCAAGGCCCGAGCCAGTGAGAAGCCCGAATCAACCCGCTGGCCCGGGGACCTACGCTCTCGCGGCAGCAATGGGTTTGTCAGGGGTGGCCCCCGGCCACTCAAGCCAACCCCCAGCTGTCGAGGCTACCGATCGGAGGAAAAGGTCACGGGGTAGGAGATCCCGCGGCCCCAAGCCGCTGCACACTCCGCCAGCTCCCGTCGCCGAAAAGAGGCCGGCTACCGAGCCTGCGGGGCCTCCCCCAACACGTAGGCGAGCCGTGGAAAGGGCTTGCTACAATTGTGGGGAGTTGGGCCACTGCTACTCGCAGTGTCCGTTCGGCCCGCCAAAGGCCATTTTTTGCCGCCGGTGCGGGCGGAAGGGGAAAACCATTCGCACGTGCCCGGCGTGCAGCCAGGGCTGGAGGCAGGAAAAGCCTTACGTCCCGCAGGTGGGGAGAAACGTGCCTCGAGAGGAGCTGAGGGCGTTGCGGGCTGAGAGATCCCGGTCTCGCAGGCCGCGAGGCCCCAGGAAGGCCCCTCGCGGGGATAACGCCGCTCCTGCCGTTCCCGCTACCCCCCCGGAGGTTAAACCCCACTAGGGTACCACCGGGGAAGCTCCCGCATGATGGGCTTCGAGCCTATAGCTACCGCAACATGGGTCGCAAGACCCAGCTCTCGAAAACATAGGCTTGGAGCCTATAGCTACCGCAACATGGGTCGCAAGACCCAGCTCTCGAAACGTAGGCTTCGAGCCTATAGCTACCGCAACATGGGTCGCAAGACCCAGCTCTCGAAAACATAGGCTTGGAGCCTATAGCTACCGCAACATGGGTCGCAAGACCCAGCTCTCGAAACGTAGGCTTCGAGCCTATAGCTACCGCAACGTGGGTCGCGAAACCCAGCTCTCGAAACAGGTTTCGAGCCTATGGTTACCGCGCTACGGGTCATAAGATCCAGTTCTCGAGAAGAGCCCCGAGCACTAGCTACCGCAACATGGGTCGCAAGACCCCGTTCCCGCCAGAGGAACGCCCGGTGGGCCCAGCTTGGTCACGGACCGGGGAAGTTACCGCCGTATGGACGACTACTCAGAGGATCTCCACATCCACACTGGTATCGTATAGCTCTCTTTAATATGTTTCTTTGTCTGTCTTTGGGGTCGGATAGAGAACAAAATTCCTTCTCGTGTTGCTCGAGTACACGCTCGCATTGATCCCGAATTACCCACGACCATCACTAGCTACCGACTGTAATTCGTGGGTAAGAATGAATAAGCAACCGACAAACAGTTCCCGGTTGTAGATCCCGAAAATATTTACGATAAATCACGATAATAGTTCCCTAACCCGTGCAGTTTCGACGGAAACAGACACTTTCAGTCCGGTTACGAGTCGTGGTTACGACCGGTCTTGCGAAGCTACCGTTCTCAATCCCTAAGCCGTAACCACCCGTAAGGGGTGGGGAGTTGTGACGTGATTTTTTACAAAATTACGATCACAAGGTCTTATGTTACCGAGTTAGCTATGTCTAGCGATTTCGACGTTCCTCTCCTCGAATTTTACCGTTTGGATATGGAAAATGTTTAGCGATTTTGTTTTAGTTGTTGTTTTGAGAGAAGATGGGAGATTGGTGCACTCAAATCTGTCGCAAGGACGAGAGCTCAACGAATCGAGCAGCCCGGCAGATGAGAGTCACCGATGTGAGTTTTGGCGGTTAGTTGTAGACCGGTGCAAATCCGGCGCCCTACGGTGATAGTGCATTGCGTTGGAGAACGGGTGGAGTTAAGTTACGTTTGGCCTAGGATGGGGTATCCTAGCGCAATTGCTTTTGTTGAGTAAAGGCCCGTTTTCACGCAATGAGCTAAGGGAGGCGACCGTACAGATTTCTGCTATGTTACCGGCACAAGTTGCGTTCCCGTTATCGCTACGAACTAATTCGAAGGAGAGGGCAGTAGTTCTCGGGTAAGGGATTTTGAGCTATCGGAATAATGATAATGAATCGTTCCCGATGATTACTCGAAATAGTCAGTCTTGCTCGGGACACCGCCGAGGTGCCTCGAGTTTTGCAAACGCTCCCGTGTTGACAGTTTTTCTGTCGCTCGCGCGCGCGACTTCGCGCAGTTCTCGTGCTCCGGCAAACTCCGTATAGTGAATACGTGAGTGATCGTGTGGTGAGTTTTATTCCACGGAATAAAACTCGAGTTTTCGGTGTTCCTCGAGTGCAGTGGGATACCTGCACTTCGTGTCACAGCTCTCGGATTCCCTCGATCTCCCTCCCTGGGATGGATCGGCTACAGGCAGCTCCGGTAAGTCGTTCCCGTGATTTTGATCATTAAATTTGGTATTGCACCAGATTCTCTCGTAGTGACGATGGCGCTCTCGATGCGCTTCGTCAGTTCTCGCGCATTCTAAAATGCGAATTTGCTACCGATGCTCGCTCTCGATTTTTGTCCGCGGGACATTAGTTTCCGTTGATTTCATTTTGATCATGATTCGTGGCTATTTATTGCACCTTACCGCGACCCTCTCTACCAAACCTAGCAGACTGAGCGGCCGTGCTATTCCGCAACCGTTCGCTCCCGCGAGCGCATCCAGTTGCGTTTGTTGATTTTACGCGACCCCAAAAATCAACAAAGCTACCGATTCCTTCGGTTTTGCTCCCGATCGCGAGTTTTTACCCCAGGCTTTCGATTTGGAATTTGGGGATTGAGCCGCCCACTCGATCCCTCGGACATACCGGTTCGTTAATCCCGGTGAAACAAAAATTAACTGGCGCCCACCGGGTTTGCGGATGCGCGAGCGAGGGTGGACGGCCGAAGGTGACGGTTCCCGATTTCTCGTTTCTCTTCATGTTTTTGTGCTCTCGACCAAAAGACCGATTAATCGGTCAGCTACCGGAAAAATACGTCACACATGAAATAAAGAATTTTGACATCTGTACACCCAGCCAAACACTAAGAAACGCGGGAATCCTCGATCTCTCGATGTCGCTAAGCATCGACGTATCAATCGCTGCAGAACTGCGATACCAGTTTTATCGTATTGAGAGTGTGTAGTTGCATGAAATAAAGAATTTTGACACACGGGCGCCCAGCCAAACTCTCAGAAACGCCGGGAATCCTCGACCTCTCGATTTCGCTAAGCATCGATGTATCATTCGCTGCAGCACCACGATACCCGTTTTATCGTATTGTAAGTGTGTAGTTACATGAAATAAAGAATTTTTACATCTGTACACCCAGCCAAACACTAAGAAACGCCGGGAATCCTCGATCTCTCGATGTCGCTAAGCATCGATGTATCAATCGCTGCAGAACTGCGATACCAGTTTTATCGTATTAAGAGTGTGTAGTTGCATGAAATAAAGAATTTTGACACACGTGCGCCCAGCCAAACTCTCAGAAACGCCGGGAATCCTCGATCTCTCGATGTCGCTAGGCATCGACGTATCAATTGCTGCAGAACTGCGATACCAGTTTTATCGTATTGAGAGTGTGTAGTTGCATGAAATAAAGAATTTTGACACACGTACGCCCAGCCAAACTCTCAGAAACGCCGGGAATCCTCGATCTCTCGATGTCGCTAGGCATCGACGTATCAGTCGCTGCAGCACCACGAAACCCGTTATATCGTATCGTAGGTGTGTAGTTGCATGAAATAAAGAATTTTCACACCCGTACAGCGAGCCAAAGTCTCAGAAACGGCGGGAATCCTCGATCTTTCGATTTCGCTAAGCTTCGACGTATCAATCGCTGCAGCACCACGATACCAGTTTTATCGTATTGAAAATGTGTAGTTGCATGAAACAAAGAATTTTGACTCCCAAACACCCCGCGAATGTCGCAGAAACACTCGGAATCCTCGATCTCTCAATTTCGCTAAGATTCGACGTATCAATCGCTGCAGAACTGCAATACTAGTTTTATCGTATTGAGAATGTGTAGTTGCATAAAATGTAGGCTTTTGACACCGGTACACCCAGCCAAACTCTTGGAAACGGCGGGAATCCGCGATCTTTCGATTTCGCTACGCTTCGACGTATCAATCGCTGCAGCACCACGATACCAGTTTTATCGTATTGAAAATGTGTAGTTGCATAAAGTAAAGGCTTTTGACACCCGTACACCCCGCGAATGTCGCAGAAACGCTCGGAATCCTCGGTCTTTCGATTCCGCTATAATCCGACGTATCAATCGCTGCAGTACAACGATACCAGTTTTATCGTATTGAGAATGTGTAGTTGCATGAAACAAAGAATTTTGACTCCCAAACACCCCGCGAATGTCGCAGAAACACTCGGAATCCTCGATCTCTCAATTTCGCTAAGATTCGACGTATCAATCGCTGCAGAACTGCAATACTAGTTTTATCGTATTGAGAATGTGTAGTTGCATAAAATGTAGGCTTTTGACACCGGTACACCCAGCCAAACTCTTGGAAACGGCGGGAATCCGCGATCTTTCGATTTCGCTACGCTTCGACGTATCAATCGCTGCAGCACCACGATACCAGTTTTATCGTATTGAAAATGTGTAGTTGCATAAAGTAAAGGCTTTTGACACCCGTACACCCCGCGAATGTCGCAGAAACGCTCGGAATCCTCGGTCTTTCGATTCCGCTATAATCCGACGTATCAATCGCTGCAGTACAACGATACCAGTTTTATCGTATTGAGAATGTGTAGTTGCATAAAGTAAAGGTTTTTGAAACCCGTACACCCCGCGAATGTCGCAGAAACGCTCGGAATCCTCGATCTTTAGATTTCGCTAAGATGCGACGTATCAATCGATACAGAACTGCGATGCCAGTTTTATCGTATTGAGAGTGTGTAGTTGTATAAAATGAAGAATTTTAATACCCGTACACCCAGCCAAACTCTCAGAAACGGCAAGAATCCGCGATCCTTCGATTTCGCTAAGCTTCGACATATCAATCGCTGCAGAACTGCGATACTAGTTTTATCGTATTGAGAGTGTGCAGTTGCATGAAACAAAGAATTTTGATACCCGTACACCCGACGAATGTCGCACAAACACTCGGAAACCTCGATTTCTCGATTTCTCGATTTCGCTAAGATGCGACGTATCAATCGCTGCAGAACTTCAATACTAGTTTTATTGTATTGAGAATGTGTAGTTGCATAAAATGTAGGCTTTTGATACCGGTACAACCAGCCAAACTCTTAGAAACTGCGGGAATCCGCGATTATTCGATGTCGCTAAGCTTCGACGTATCAATCATTGCAGCACCACGATACCAGTTTTATCGTATTGAGAATGAGTAATTGCATGAAGTAAAGGCTTTTGACACCCGTACACCCTGCGAATGTCGCAGAAACACTCGGAATCCTCGGTCTATCGATTTCGCTAAGATTCGACGTATCAATCGATACAGAACTGCGATACCAGTTTTATCGTATTGAGAGTGTGTAGTTGCATGAAGTAAAGGCTTTTGACACCCGTACATCCCGCGAATGTCGCATAAACGCTCGGAATCCTCGGTCTTTTGATTTCGCTATGATCCGACGTATCAATCGATACAGAATTGCGATACCAGTTTTATCGTATTGAGAGTCTGTAGTTGCATGAAATGAAGAATTTTGATACCCGTACACCCAGCCAAACTCTCAGAAACGGCGGGAATCCGCGATCGTTCATTTTCGCTAAGCTTCGACGTATCAATCGCTGCAGAACTGTGATACCAGTTTTATCGTATTGAGAGTGTGTAGTTGCATGAAAGAAAAAATTTTGATACCCGTACACCCCACGAATGTCGCAGAAACACTCGGAATCCTCGATCTTTCGATTTTGCTAAGATGCGACGTATCAATCGCTGCAGAACTGCAATACTAGTTTTATCGTATTGAGAATATGAAGTTGCATAATGTAAATGCTTTTGACAGCCGTACACCCAGCCAAACTCTTAGAAACGGCGGGAATCCGCGATGTCTCAATTTCGTTAAGGTTCGATAAATCAATCGCTGCATCACCACGATACCAGTTTTATCGTATTGAGAATGTGTAGTTGCATATAGTAAAGGCTTTTGACACCCGTACACCCCACGAATGTCGCAGAAACGCTCGGAATCCTCGATCTTTCGATTTCGCTGAAATGCGACGTATCAATCGATACAGAACTGCGATACCAGTTTTATCGTATTGAGAGTTTGGAGATGCATAAAATGAAGAATTTTGACACCCGTACACCCAGCCAAACTCTCAGAAACGGCGGGAATCCTCGATCTTTCGATTTCGCTAAGCTTCGACTTATCAATCGCCGCAGAACTGCGATACTAGTTTTATCGTATTGAGAATGTGTAGTTGCATGAAACAGAGAATTATGACACCAGTACACCCCGCGAATGTCGCAGAAACACTCGGAATCCTCGATCTTTCGATTTCGCTAAGATTCGACGTATCCATCGCTGCAGAACTGCAATACTAGTTTTATCGTATTGAGAATGTGTAGTTGCATAAAATGAAGGCTTTTGACACCGGTACACCCAACCAAACTCTTAGAAACGGCGGGAATCCGCGATCCTTCGATTCCGCTAAGCTTCGACTTATCAATCGCTGCAGTACCACGATACTACTTTTATCGTATTGAGAATGTGTAGTTGCATGAAGTAAAGGCTTTTGACACCCGTACATCCCGCGAGTGTCGCATAAACGCTCGGAATCCTCGGTCTTTCGATTTCGCTATGATCCGACGTATCAATTGCTGCCGAACTGCAATACTAGTTGTATCGTATTGAGAATGTGTAGTTGCATAAAATGAAGGCTTTTGACACCGGTACACCTAGTCAAACTCTTAGAAACGGCGGGAATCCGCTATCTTTCGATTTCGCTATGCTTCGACGTATCAATCGCTGCAGCACCACGATACCAGTTTTATCGTATTGAGAGTGTGTAGTTGCATCAAGTAAAGGCTTTTGACACCCGTACACCCCGCGAATGTCGCATAAACGCTCGGAATCCTCGGTCTTTCGATTTCGCTATGATCCGACGTATCAATCAATACAATCAATTGAGAATGTGTAGTTGCATAATGTAAAGGCTTTTGACACCCGTACACCCAGCTAAACTCTTAGAAACGGTCGGAATCCGCGATCTCTCGATTTCGTTAAGCTTCGAAGTTTCAATCGCCGCAGAACTGCGATACCAGTTTCATCGTATTGAGAGTGTGAAGTTGCATGAAACAAAGAATTTTGACACCCGTACACCCCGCGAATGTCGCAGAAATACGCGGAATCCTCGATTTTCCGATTTCGCTAAGATTCGACGTATCAATCGCTGCAGAAATGCAATACTCGTTTAATCGTATTGAGAATGTGTAGTTGCATAAAATGAAGGCTTTTGACACCCGTACACCCAGCCAAACTCTTAGAAACGGCGGGGATCCGCGATCTCTCGATTTCGTTAAGCTTCGACGTATCAATCGCTGCATCACCACGATACCAGTTTTATCGTATTGAGAATGTGTAGTTGCATATACTAAAGGCTTTTGACACCCGTACGACCCGCGAAAGTCGCAGAAACGCTCGGAATCCTCGATCTTTCGATTTCGCTAAGATGCGACGTATCAATCGCTGGTGAACAACGATACCAGTTTTATCGTATTGAGAATGTGTAGTTGCATAAAGTAAAGGCTTTTGACACCCGTACATCCCACGAATGTCGCAGACACACCCGGAATCCTCGATCTTTCGATTTCGCTAAGATTCGACGTATCAATTGCTGCCGAACTGCAATACTAGTTTTATCGTATTGAGAATGTGAAGTTGCATAAAGTGAAGGCTTTTGAAACCGGTACACACAGCCAAACTCTTAGAAACGGCGGGAATCCGCGATCTTTCGATTTCGCTACGCTTCGACGTATCAATCGCTGCAGCACCACGATACCAGTTTTATCGTATTGAGAGTGTGTAGTTGCATAAAGTAAAGGCTTTTGACACCCGTACACCCCGCGAATGTCGCATAAACGCTCGGAATCCTCGGTCTTTCGATTTCGCTAAGATGCGACGTATCAATCGATACAGAACTGCGATTCCAGTTTTATCGTATTGAGAGTGTGTAGTTGCAGAAAATGAAGAATTTTGACACCCGTACACCCAGCCAAACTCTCAGAAACGGCGGGAATCCTCGATTTTTCGATTTCGCTAAGCTTCGACGTATCAATCGCCGCAGAACTGCGATATTAGTTTTATCGTATTGAGAATGTGTAGTTGCATGAAACAAAGAATTATGACACCCGTACAACCCGGGAATGTCGCAGAAAAACTCGGAATCTTCGATCATTCGATTTCGCTAAGATTCGACGTATCAATCGCTGCAGAACTGCAATACTAGTTATATCGTATTGAGAATGTGTAGTTGCATGAAATAAAGGCTTTTGACACCGGTACACCCAGCCAAACTCTTAGAAACGGCGGGAATCCGCGATCTTTCGATTTCGCTAAGCTTCGACGTATCAATCGCTGCAGAACTGCGATACCAGTTTTATCGTATTTAGAGTGTGTAGTTGCATGAAACAATAAATTTTGATACCCGTTCACCCCACGAATGTCGCAGAAACACTCGGAATCCTCGATCTTTCGATTTCGCTAAGATGCGCCGTATCAATCGCTGCAGAACTGCAGTACTCGTTTTATCGTATTGAGAATATGTAGTTGCATAATGTAAAGGCTTTTGACACCCGTACACCCAGCAAAACGCTCAGAAACGTCGGGAATCCGCGATCTTTCGATTTCGCTGAGCGTCGACGTATCAATCGCTGCAGAACTGCGATACTAGTTTTATCGTATTGAGAATGTGTAGTTGCATGAAACAAAGAATTTTGACACCTGTACACCCCGCCAATGTCGCAGAAACACTCGGAATCCTCGATCTTTCGATTTCGATAAGATTCGACGTATTAATCGCTGCAGAACTGCAATACTAGTTTTATCGTATTGAGAATGTGTAGTTGCATAAAATAAAGGCTTTTGACACCGGTACACCCAGCTAAGTTCTTAGAATCGCCGTGAATCCGCGATCTTTCGATTTCGCTAAGCTTCGACGTATCAATCGCTGCAGTACCACGATACCAGTTTCATCGTATTGAGAATGTGTAGTTGCATAAAGTAGAGGTTTTTGACACCCGTACACCCCGCGAATGTCGCAGAATCGCTCGGAATCCTCGATTTTTAGATTTCGCTACGATGCGACGTATCAGTCGATACAGAACTGCGATGCCTGTTTTATCGTATTGAGAGTGTGTAGTTGCATAAAATGAAGAATTTTGGTACCCGTAAACCCAGCCAAACTCTCACAAACGGCGGGAATCCTCGATCTTTCGATTTCGCTAAGCTTCGACGTATCAATCGCCGCAGAACTGCGATACTAGTTTTATCGTATTGAGAATGTGTAGTTTCATGAAACAAAGAATTATGACACCCGTACACCCCGGGAATGTCGCAGGAACACTCCGAATCTTCGATCTTTCGATTTCGCTAAGATTCGACGTATCAATCGCTGCAGAACTGCAATACTAGTTTTATCGTATTGAGAATGTGTAGTTGCATAAAATGAAAGCTTCTGACACCGGTACACCCACCCAAACTCTTAGAAACGGCGGGAATCCGGTATCTTTCGATTTCGCTAAGCTTCGACGTTTCAATCGCTGCAGCACCACGATACCCGTTTTATCGTATTGAGAGTGTGTAGTTACATAGAATGAAGGATTTTGACACCCGTACAGCCAGCCAAAATCTCAGAAACGGCGAAAATCCTCGATCTCTCGATTTCGCTAAGCATCGACGTATCAATCGCTGCAGAACGGCGATACCAGTTTTATCGTATTGAGAGTGTGTAGTTGCATGAAATAAAGAATTTTCACACCCGTACGCCCAGCCAAACTCTCAGAAACGCCGGGAATCCTCGATCTCTCGATTTCGCTAAGAATCGACGCATCAATCGCCGCAGCACCACGATACCCGTTTTATCGTATTGCAAGTATGTAGTTGCATGAAATAAAGAATTTTGACATGCGTACACCCAGCCAAACACTAAGAGACGCCGGGAATCCTCGATCTCTCGATGTCGCTAAGCATCGACGTATCAATCGCTGCAGCACCACGATACCAATTTTATCGTATTGAGAATGTGTAGTTACATAGAATAAAGGATTTTGACACCCGTACAGACAGCAAAACTCTCAGAAACGCCGGGAATCCTCGATTTCTCGATTCCGCTAAGCTTCGACGTATCAATCGCTGCAGAACTGCGATACGCGTTTTATCGTATTGCAAGTGTGTAGTTGCATGAAATAAAGAATTTTGACACCCGTACGCCCAGCCAAACTCTCAGAAACGCCGGGAATCCTCGATCTCTCGATGTCGCTAAGCATCGACGTATCAATCGCTGCAGCACCACGATACCAATTTTATCATATTGAGAGTGTGTAGTTACATAGAATAAAGGATTCTGACACCCCTACAGACATCCAAACTTTCAGAAACGCCGTGAATCCTCGATCTCTCGATTTCGCTAAGCATCGACGTATCAATCGCTGCAGCACCACGATAACCGTTTTATCGTATTGAGATTGTGTAGTTACATAGAATAAAGGATTTTGACACCCGTACAAACAGCCAAAGTCTCAGAAACGGCGGGAATCCTCGATCTCTCGATTACGCTAAGCATCGACGTATCAATCGCTGCAGAACCGCGATACCAGTTTTATCGTATTGAGAGTGTGTAGTTGCATGAAATAAAGAATTTTGACACACGTACGACCAGCCAAACTCTCAGAAACGCCGGGAATGCTCGATGTCTCGATGTCGCTAAGCATCGACGTATCAATCGCTGCAGCACCACGATACCAGTTTTATCGTATTGAGAGTGTGTAGTTACATAGAATTAAGGATTTTGACACCCGTACAAACAGCCAAACTCTCAGAAACGCCGGGAATCCTCGATCTCTCGATTCCGCTAAGCTTCGACGTATCAATCGCTGCAGAACTGAGATACGCGTTTTATCGTATTGCAAGTGTGTAGTTGCATGAAATAAAGTATTTTGTCACCCGTACAGCCAGCCAAAATCTCAGAAACGGCGGGAATCCTCGATCTCTCGATTTCGCTAAGCATCGACGTATCAATCGCTGCAGAACTGCGATACCAGTTTTGTCGTATTGAGAGTATGTAGTTACATAGAATAAAGGATTTTGACACCCGTACAGACAGCCAAACGCTCAGAACCGCCGGGAATCCTCGATCTCTCGATTCCGCTAAACTTCGACGTATCAATCGCTGCAGAACTGCGATACGCGTTTTATCGTATTGCAAGTGTGTAGTTGCATGAAATGAAGAATTTTCACACCAGTACACCCAGCCAAACTCTCAGAAACGCCGGGAATCCTCGATTTCTCGATTTCGCTAAGCATCGATGTATCAATCGCTGCAGCACCACGATACCAGTTTTTTCGTATTGATAGTGTGTAGTTACATAGAATGAAAGATTTTGACACCCGTACAGCCAGCCAAAATCTGAGAATCGGCGGGAATCCTCGATCTCTCGATTCCGCTAAGCATCGACGTATCAATCGCTGCAGAACTGCGATACCAGTTTTATCGTATTAAGAGTGTGCAGTTGCATGAAATAAAGAATTTTGACACACGTACAGCCAGCCAAAGTTTCAGAAACGGCGGGAATCCTCGATCTCTCGATTTCGCTAAGCATCGTCGTATCAATCGCTGCAGAACAGCGATACCAGTTTTATCGTATTGAGAGTGTGTAGTTGCATGAAATAAAGAATTTTGACACACGTACGCCCAGTCAAACTCTCAGAAACGCCGGGAATCCTCGATCTCTCGATTTCGCTAAGCATCGACGTATCAATCGCTGCAGCACCACGATACCAATTTTATCGTATTGAGAGTGTGTAGTTACATAGAATAAAGGATTTTGACACCCGTACAGACAGCAAAACTCTCAGAAACGCCGGGAATCCTCGATTTCTCGATTCCGCTAAGCTTCGACGTATCAATCGCTGCAGCACCACGATACCAGTTTTATCGTATTGAGAGTGTGTAATTGCATGAAATGAATAATTTTGACACCTCTACGCCCAGCCAAACTCTCAGTAACGCCGGGAATCCTCGATCTCTCGATGTCGCTAAGCATCGACGTATCAATCGCTGCAGCACCACGATACCAGTTTTATCGTATTGAGAGTGTGTAATTGCATGAAATGAATAATTTTGACACCTCTACGCCCAGCCAAACTCTCAGTAACGCCGGGAATCCTCGATCTCTCGATGTCGCTAAGCATCGACGTATCAATCGCTGCAGCACCACGATACCAGTTTTATCGTATTGAGAGTGTGTAGTTATATAGAATAAAGGATTTTGACACCCGTAGGCCAGCCAAACTCTCAGAAACAGCGGGAATCCTCGATCTCTCGATTCCGCTAAACTTCGACGTATCAATCGCTGCAGAACTGCGATACGCGTTTTATCGTATTGCAAGTGTGTAGTTGAATGAAATGAAGAATTTTCACACCAGTACACACAGCCAAACTCTCAGAAACGCCGGGAATCCTCGATCTCTCGATGTCGCTAAGCATCGACGTATCAATCGCTGCAGCACCACGATACCCGTTTTATCGTATTGAGAGTGTGTAGTTACATAGAATGGAGGATTTTGACACCCGTACATCCAGCTAAACTCTCAGAAACGGCGGGAATCCTCGATCTCTCGATTTCGCTACGCATCGACGTATCAATCACTGCAGAACTGCGATACGAGTTTTATCGTATTGAGAGTGTGTAGTTGCATGAAATAAAGAATTTTGACACACGTACGCCCAGCCAAACTCTCAGAAACGCCGGGAATCCTCGATCTCTCGATGTCGCTAAGCATCGACGTATCAATCGCTGCAGTACCACGATACCCGTTTTATCGTATTGAGAGTGTGTAGTTACATAGAATGAGAGATTTTGACACCCGTACAGCCAGCCAAACTCTCAGAAACAGCGGGAATCCTCGATCTCTTGATTTCGCTAAGCTTCGACGTATCAATCGCTGCAAAACTGCGATACCAGTTTTATCGTATTGAGAGTGTGTAGTTGCATGAAATGAAGAATTTTGTCACCCGTACAGCCAGCCAAAATCTCAGAAACGGCGGGAATCCTCGATCTCTCGATTTCGCTAAGCATCGTCGTATCAATCGCTGCACAACTGCGATACCAGTTTTATCGTATTGAGAGTGTGTAGTTGCATGAAATAAAGAATTTTGACACCCGTACGCTCAGCCAAACTCTTAGAAACGCCGGGAATCCTCGATCTCTCGATTTCGCTAAGCATCGACGTATCAATCGCTGCAGCACCACGATACCAATTTTATCGTATTGAGAGTGTGTAGTTACATAGAATAAAGGATTTTGACACCCGTACAGACAGCAAAACTCTCAGAAACGCCGGGAATCCTCGATTTCTCGATTCCGCTAAGCTTCGACGTATCAATCGCTGCAGAACTGCGATACGCGTTTTATCGTATTGCAAGTGTGTAGTTGCATGAAATAAAGAATTTTGACACCCGTACGCCCAGCCAAACTCTCAGAAACGCCGGGAATCCTCGATCTCTCGATTTCGCTAAGCATCGACGTATCAATCGCTGCAGAACTGCGATACGCGTTTTATCGTATTGCAAGTGTAAAGTTGCATGAAATAAAGAATTTTCACACCAGTACACCCAGCCAAACTCTCAGAAACGCCGGGAATCCTCGATCTCTCGATGTCGCTAAGCATCGACGTATCAATCGCTGCAGCACCACGATTCCAGTTTTATCGTATTGAGAGTGTGTAGGTACATAGAATGAAGGATTTTGACACCCGTACAGACAGCCAAACTCTCAGAAACGCCGGGAATCCTCGATCTCTCGATTTCGCTAAGCATCGAAGTATCAATCGCTGCAACACCACGAAACAAGTTTTATCGTATTGAGAGTGTGTAGTTGCATGAAATAAACAATTTTGACGTCCGTAGGCCCAGCCAAACTCTCAGAAACGCCGGGAATCCTCGATCTATCGATGTCGCTAAGCATCGACGTATCAATCGCTGCAGCACCACGATACCAGTTTTATCGTATTGAGAGTGTGTAGTTACATAGAATGAAGGATTTTGACACCCGTACAGCCATTTAAAGTCTCAGAAACGCCGGGAATCCTCGATGTCTCGATGTCGCTAAGCATCGATGTATCAATCGCTGCAGCACCACGATACCAGTTTTATCGTATTGACAGTGTGTAGTTACATAGAATAAAGGATTTTGACACCCGTACAGCCAGCCAAACTCTCAGAAACAGCGGGAATCCTCGATCTCTCGATTCCGCTAAACTTCGACGTGTCAATCGCTGCAGAACTGCGATACGCGTTTTATCGTATTGCAAGTGTGTAGTTGAATGAAATGAAGAATTTTCACATCAGTACACACAGCCAAACTCTCAGAAACGCCGGGAATTCTCGATCTCTCGATGTCGCTCAGCATCGACGTATCAATCGCTGCAGCTCCACGATACCCGTTTTATCGTATTGAGAGTGTGTAGTTACATAGAATGAAGGATTTTGACACCCGTACAGCCAGCTAAACTCTCAGAAACGGCGGGAATCCTCGATCTCTCGATTTCGCTACGCATCGACGTATCAATCATTGCAGAACTGCGATACGAGTTTTATCGTATTGAGAGTGTGTAGTTGCATGAAATAAAGAATTTTGACACACGTACGCCTAGCCAAACTCTCAGAAACGCCGGGAATCCTCGATCTCTCGATGTCGCTAAGCATAGACGTATCAATCGCTGCAGTACCACGATACCCGTTTTATCGTATTGAGAATGTGTAGTTACATAGAATGAAGGATTTTGACACCCGTACAGCCAGCCAAACTCTCAGAAACAGCGAGAATCCTCGATCTCTCGATTTCGCTAAGCATCGACGTATCAATCACTCCAGAACTGCGATACGAGTTATATCGTATTCAGAGTGTGTAGTTGCATGAAATGAAGAATTTTGACACACGTACTCCCAGCCAAACTCTCAGAAACGGCGGGAATCCTCGATTTTTCGATTTCGCTAAGCTTCGACGTATCAATCGCCGCAGAACTGCGATATTAGTTTTATCGTATTGAGAATGTGTAGTTTCATGAAACAAAGAATTATGACACCAGTACACCCCGCGAATGTCGCAGAAACACTCGGAATCCTCGATCTCTCGATTTCGCTAAGATTCGACGTATCAATCGCTGCAGCACCACGATACCAGTTTTATCGTATTGAGAATGTGTAGTTGCATAAAGTAAAGGCTTTTGACACCCGTACACCCCGCGAATGTCGCAGAAACGCTCGGAATCCTCGGTCTTTCGATTTCGCTATAATCCGACGTATCAATCGTTGCAGTACCACGATACCAGTTTTATCGTACTGAGAATGTGTAGTTACATACAGTAAAGGTTTTTGACACCCGCACACCCCGCGAATGTCGCAGAAACGCTCGGAATCCTCGATCTTTAGATTTCGCTAAGATGCGACGTATCAATCGCTGGTGAACAACGATACCAGTTTTATCGTATTGAGAATGTGTAGTTGCATAAAGTAAAGGCTTTTGACACCCGTACATCCCACGAATGTCGCAGACACACCCGGAATCCTCGATCTTTCGATTTCGCTAAGATTCGACGTATCAATTGCTGCCGAACTGCAATACTAGTTTTATCGTATTGAGAATGTGAAGTTGCATAAAGTGAAGGCTTTTGAAACCGGTACACACAGCCAAACTCTTAGAAACGGCGGGAATCCGCGATCTTTCGATTTCGCTACGCTTCGACGTATCAATCGCTGCAGCACCACGATACCAGTTTTATCGTATTGAGAGTGTGTAGTTGCATAAAGTAAAGGCTTTTGACACCCGTACACCCCGCGAATGTTGCATAAACGCTCGGAATCCTCGGTCTTTCGATTTCGCTAAGATGCGACGTATCAATCGATACAGAACTGCGATTCCAGTTTTATCGTATTGAGAGTGTGTAGTTGCAGAAAATGAAGAATTTTGACACCCGTACACCCAGCCAAACTCTCAGAAACGGCGGGAATCCTCGATTTTTCGATTTCGCTAAGCTTCGACGTATCAATCGCCGCAGAACTGCGATATTAGTTTTATCGTATTGAGAATGTGTAGTTGCATGAAACAAAGAATTATGACACCCGTACAACCCGGGAATGTCGCAGAAAAACTCGGAATCTTCGATCATTCGATTTCGCTAAGATTCGACGTATCAATCGCTGCAGAACTGCAATACTAGTTATATCGTATTGAGAATGTGTAGTTGCATGAAATAAAGGCTTTTGACACCGGTACACCCAGCCAAACTCTTAGAAACGGCGGGAATCCGCGATCTTTCGATTTCGCTAAGCTTCGACGTATCAATCGCTGCAGAACTGCGATACCAGTTTTATCGTATTTAGAGTGTGTAGTTGCATGAAACAATAAATTTTGATACCCGTTCACCCCACGAATGTCGCAGACACACCCGGAATCCTCGATCTTTCGATTTCGCTAAGATTCGACGTATCAATTGCTGCCGAACTGCAATACTAGTTTTATCGTATTGAGAATGTGAAGTTGCATAAAGTGAAGGCTTTTGAAACCGGTACACACAGCCAAACTCTTAGAAACGGCGGGAATCCGCGATCTTTCGATTTCGCTACGCTTCGACGTATCAATCGCTGCAGCACCACGATACCAGTTTTATCGTATTGAGAGTGTGTAGTTGCATAAAGTAAAGGCTTTTGACACCCGTACACCCCGCGAATGTCGCATAAACGCTCGGAATCCTCGGTCTTTCGATTTCGCTAAGATGCGACGTATCAATCGATACAGAACTGCGATTCCAGTTTTATCGTATTGAGAGTGTGTAGTTGCAGAAAATGAAGAATTTTGACACCCGTACACCCAGCCAAACTCTCAGAAACGGCGGGAATCCTCGATCTTTCGATTTCGCTAAGCTTCGACGTATCAATCGCCGCAGAACTGCGATATTAGTTTTATCGTATTGAGAATGTGTAGTTGCATGAAACAAAGAATTATGACACCCGTACAACCCGGGAATGTCGCAGAAAAACTCGGAATCTTCGATCATTCGATTTCGCTAAGATTCGACGTATCAATCGCTGCAGAACTGCAATACTAGTTATATCGTATTGAGAATGTGTAGTTGCATGAAATAAAGGCTTTTGACACCGGTACACCCAGCCAAACTCTTAGAAACGGCGGGAATCCGCGATCTTTCGATTTCGCTAAGCTTCGACGTATCAATCGCTGCAGAACTGCGATACCAGTTTTATCGTATTTAGAGTGTGTAGTTGCATGAAACAATAAATTTTGATACCCGTTCACCCCACGAATGTCGCAGAAACACTCGGAATCCTCGATCTTTCGATTTCGCTAAGATGCGCCGTATCAATCGCTGCAGAACTGCAGTACTCGTTTTATCGTATTGAGAATATGTAGTTGCATAATGTAAAGGCTTTTGACACCCGTACACCCAGCAAAACGCTCAGAAACGTCGGGAATCCGCGATCTTTCGATTTCGCTGAGCGTCGACGTATCAATCGCTGCAGAACTGCGATACTAGTTTTATCGTATTGAGAATGTGTAGTTGCATGAAACAAAGAATTTTGACACCTGTACACCCCGCCAATGTCGCAGAAACACTCGGAATCCTCGATCTTTCGATTTCGATAAGATTCGACGTATTAATCGCT